>OU342744.1:434909316-435509316 GCA_910589775.1 Avena eriantha
GAAGTGTGGAGTTTTTCATAGAGTTGGTTCCTAGAACTGCACTGTTTCCAAGAGACCCTATCGTATGCCTCCTCATGAGTTAGTGGAGTTGAAGCAAATAGAGGACTTGGAGATAAAAGGGTACATCCAACCTAGTACATCATCTTGGGGATGTCCTACCATCTTTGTTAAGAAGCGGGATACCAATATACTGTGTCTGGTTGTGGATTATCGCCCTCTCAATGTTGTGACTATCAAGAACTAGTATCCTCTCCCTAGGATCAATGATCTTTTTGATCAGTTAAGTGGTGCCACCGTATTTTCTAAGATGGATTTAAGGTCAGGGTATCACCAATTAAGATCCGAAAGGAAGACATTTCAAAGACTGCTTTCACTACTCGTTATGGTCTTTACGAGTACACCGTTATGTCCTTTGGTCTTACTAATGCTCCAGCCACTTTTATGCGGCTTATGAACTCTGTCTTCATGGAGTATCTCGACAAGTTCGTTGTGGTATATATTGAAGATATTGTGGTCTAATCTAAGACTGAAGAAGAACACGCTAAACATCTGTGTTTGGTGCTGACAAAGCTTTGAGAACATCGTCTCTACGCCAAGTTTTCCAAATGTGAGTTTTTGTTAGAAGGACTCATATTCCTTGGTCATGTTGTTTCTGCCAAAGGGTTTGCTGTTATTCCGGACAAGGTTCAATCTATTCTTGACTTGGAATCCCCCAAATCTATTAAGGATGTTCGAAGTTTCCTTGGGTTGGCGGGATACTAGCATTGATTCATTGAGAACTTTTCCAAGATTGCCAAGCCAATGACTGATCTTCTTAACAAGGATAAGAAGTTCGAATGGTCTGACAAGGCTGAAGAAAGCTTCCAGGTTTTGAAAACCAAGCTAACTACTACTCCGGTGCTAGTTCTCCTAGAAACCAGTAAAGACTTTAATTGTCATCTTCTGTGATTCCTCGCACCAAGGTCTCGGATGTGTGTTGATGCAAGATGGTCATGTGGTGGCCTATGCCTCTCGACAACTGAAACCACACGAGAACAACTATCCAACTCATGATATCGAGGTTGCAGCTGGTGTTCATGCTCTTAAGCAATGGCGACATTACCTCATTGGTAGTGATTGTGAGTTATACTCGGATCATCAGAGTCTGAAGTATCTTTTCACCCAACCCGATCTAAATCTCAGGCAAATAATATGGTTGGAACTCATCAAATATTATGATTTGGGTCTCAACAACTCGGCAAAGCTAATGTCATTGCTGATGCACTAAGTCAGAAGTCTTACTACAACAATCTGTTGATCAAACAAGCTCAACCTTCTCTTCATGAGGAATTCTCTCGACTGAATCTTGAAGTTGTTCCTCATGGATTCCTTTCTACTCTTGAGGTGAAATCTTCTATAGAGGATGGAATCAAGGTTGCTCAAAAGAATGATTCTGAAGTTGCTGAGATCAAATGGAGCATTGCTAAAGGAGTTGCTAAATGTTTCTCTGTTGATGATCAAGGTATTGTCTACTTTGGTAACTGTCTGGCAGTGCCGAAGAGAACAAAGTTGAGAGTTTTAATTCTTAAAGAGCCTCATGAATCACCTCTCTCCATTCACCCTGGAGGTACCAAGATGTATCAGGATCTTCGTCAAAGATTCTGGTGGTCTGGTATGAAGCAATATATCACATGTTTCGTTGGTGAATGTGATGTTTGTCGTCGCGTCAAGGCTGAACACCAAAGACCTGCCGGTCTCCTACAACTGCACCGTATTCCTGAGTGGAAATGGGATGAAGTTGGTATGGATTTTATCACTGGTCTTCCCAAGACTCAAAAGGGAAATGATGATATCTAGGTAATCGTCGATTATTTGTCCAAGGTTGCTCACTTCCTACCTGTCCATGAAAGCATTACTGCTAGTCAATTGGCAAATCTGTATATTTCTTGGATAGTCGTTCTTCACGGAGTTCCAAAGAAAATTGTCTTCGACCGAGGAAGTTTGTTCACTTCAAAATTCTGGTCAAGTTTCCAACAAAATATGGGAACCCGTCTATCATTTAGTACATCTGACCATCCTAGCAGCGGTGGTCAACCCGAAAGGGTGAACCAAATCCTTGAAGACATGCTCAGAGCATGTGTCATATCTTTTGGCAAGAACTGGGAGAAATGCCTTCCTTTTGCTGAGTTCTCCTACAACACCAGTTATTAGTCCAGTATAGACATGGCACCTTTTCAGTTCCTTTATGGAAGAACATGTCGTACTCCTCTGAATTGGTCTGAAACCGGAGAAAGAAAGTTCTTTGGACCGGATATGATCAAGGAAGTAGAAGATCAAGTTCATAATATACGAGATCATTTGAAAACTGCTCAGTCTCATCAGAAGAGCTATCATGATCATCACCATCAACATGTTGAATATGAAGTTGGTGATCAAACTTATCTCCAGGTCACTCCTTTAAAGGGTGTCCATCGCTTCGGTATCAAAGGCAAAATGGCTCCTCGCTATGTTGGTCCTTTCCATGTTCTTTCCAAGCGAGGTAATCTCGCATATCAATTGGAGCTGCCTGCAAACTTCCCTAACGTGCATGATGTCTTCCATGTGTCGCAACTCAAGCATTGCTTCAAAGACCCTATTCATGGTGTTGATCACCAAACTCTTGACCTTCAAGAGGATCTGACCTATCGAGAGTATCTTGTTCATATAGTTGATTAAGTTGAGCGCAAGACTCATTGTCAAAGCATCAAGTTCCTGAAAGTTCAGTGGTATCATCACTCTGAGGATGAAGCAACCTGGGAATGAGAAGATCGTCTTCGATCTGAGTACCTTGCCTTCTTTTCTAAAACTTAGGAATCTCGGGACAAGATTCTTGTAAGCGGGGTAGAGCTGTAACAACCCAAGTTTGTAATATTTGTAATTATTACTTAAGAGCATAGCATGCATGCATATTTTGCATTCTTGTTGTGTTTTGGAGACAATAGGGGATAAAACCCTACTCTCTAAATTGTTTTCCTTCTCAATTATATCCCATTTAAAATGATTTTGATTTGGTAAAATGGATCCACATGTGGACCCTACTGTTTAAATGCTCAGAAGATATACAAAAAGTTTCTGAACCCTTGCCTCACTCAAATTTGTTCAAATAATTTGAATTGAGTGCAACAAGGAGGAATTTGAGAGAAAACAGATAGAAAAGAGTTTCCAGAAAAAAATGTGAGTAGAGAGGGAAAAAGGCCGTAGCCCAGCAAGCCAGTCCGCCTCTCCTTTCTTTCCCATGGCCCATCTGGCCCAGCTCGCGGCCCGATACCCTTTCATTCTTTTTCCGCTTTCTTCCTTGTCGCCAGAAGGACGGCAGCGAGCGAAGCAGCTCGGTGTTGCCGGCAAGGCTGTCCCTGCGTCACTGTGATGACCGTCGCGAGGAGATTTGTGCTACCGACGTTGATGGTGCCTATAAGAACCCTCCCCACCGCTAGAACGAACCCTATCCTCTCCTTCCTCCCCATTTCTCCCCTCCCCTGAACCCTAGCTCGCGGGAGCTTTGGGTTGCCGCCATTCTCCACCCCCCCCTTGCCGTTTTGAGCTCACAGGAGTGGCCGCCGTGATCCACTCGGTCGATTGCCCCGGTCAGTCGCAAGTCGGGGTGGCCGTAGTCTCTCAAATCGAGAGCTCCCTCCGCCACCAGATGCCACCGCTCGTCGTTGACTCACGCCTCGCCTCACCCCACCACCAAGCTCGACACGCTCTGGGTGACCTTCCTGACCGCACAACACCCTCCATTTCACCGCTTGCTCACCATAGCGCCACCACGCCGTGAACCCGAGCCCGCCGCTGCAGTAGCTCGTCGGAGATGGCACTCTGGTGACCATAAAGGGGTGGCGCCACCTCTGTGTGGTTCGCCTCGCTGAGCTCTCTCCAGTGTTCCTAATCGTGCTTGATGGGGTTGCCCGTGTCGCCGATGACAACCACCGTCTGATGTGCCCCGTCGGTGAGCCCGCTATGGCTGCCGTGTGGCCACCGGTTGGACTCAGCGTTGCTTGGGCCCCTCCCATCAGTGACTACGGCTAGACACAACTGCTATGTAGAAAGTTTAGGGTTAGGGTTAGCTGACGCATTGCTGATGTCATAAAGGCTTTAATTATTTTCAGAAATGATTTAAATAAGGTAGAAATTGTTATAATCTTATAAAACTCATAATTAATTCATATTTAATCAGAAAAATATGAATAATATATCAAAATGTTCAGAAAATGAGATCTACACTTTAAAAATATAATCATGCCTTTTTGATCAACCTAAACCCTAGATAGTTTAGAGGAACATTGAACCCCCTTAATTGCATATGGGATCGATTGAATGCCAAACCCTCGGCACTCCGAACCCATTTAAATCGATTCTAATCCTAGGGTTGCCATGATAACTTTAATCTGACATATCATTCATGTGCTTACGCATTGCATGGTTTGAGATGTTGATTGTTGTCTTTCTTTCTAGAATTGCTTCTTCGCGATAGGATCCGAGCACGAGACCGAAGTCAACGACACCAAAGATCCATATTTGTCTAATGAAGGACAAGGCAAGCGTAGCCTCTCATTCTGAACCTATGTTTTACAAAGTATCTACTTTCTTGCTATATTGCACAAGACTCCAATGTGGTCTTTTGTCAGTAGGTAGAGTTACCTATTTTCTGCATAGTTTCCCTATTGTAGCCTTATACACCTAATCCACTGCTCCTAGCATACCTAGGTCTGGCATGTGAGCGTTGCTAGAGCTTCTTCGATGGTCAGCTTAGCCATGCTTAGTAATTACGCCTGAACCATCCTGATGATGATGTATTGGAGATGCCAAAGAATATAGAAAGGTAGGAGATGGAGACATGATCAAAGGTGACGAATAAACATGTTGAGGCTTGTATGGGAGGCCATGTTGGGTGTGGTTTTTGTAATCCCATGCTCGCCACCACTAGGAACCGAGTTCTTGCCATTGGAACCGAGACGAGCGTACAACCACACGGGGCCTGGAAAACCCCTCGACTAACTAACTTGCCAAGTAGATTCCTTGAGTCACATAGTTCGGGCTTTCCATTTAGCATATGCATTAAAAATGTTTTCGAAATAGGAGGAGAAGGAGGTGCATCATAATAGGTAGGCAAGCATGGACCAGGTTGTTTGGGGTAGAGGGCGCCCCTGATAAACCAACCTCGCCCACATCTCTAGGGACTGGCTTCAGGATTTGACCCGTTACGGCGGAACCCTCCTTAGGGCGTGACTCATGGTCTTGGTGAATGCAAGGTAAAGGTTGTGCTCAACCACCCTCTATCAGCCCTCCAAGGAAGAGGGCTAATAATATTTGGCACTAAGAGTTGGTTGGTACGTGTGGGTAAAGTTTCGCACCTTTGCAGGGTTAAATCTTTTTGAAAAGCCGTTTTCATGGTTATGAACACTTGGTGACCAGATTCTAAGATCATAGATAACAATAACTAATGGTAAAACTTGTTGTACCACATGTGCTTAAGGATGCTTCCTCGGGGGTTCGAGGGGGTGATCCTAGATGAGGAGTTCAGATGTTATTGGTTAACAAGAGTTGATGTTCAAAACGGAGTCGTCGCTCTCTTACCCTGTTTTAAAAGTATTATGTGTAGACGAGCTTCTACTCTCTCTCTTGTTTTCAAACAAAGTCTACTTTACGCAAAATAAATCCAAAGAAAGCTTTTCTAGCCAGAGCATGTAGATACTAGGTTATGTAAGTCTTGCGGAGTACATTATTGTATGCAGCCTTGCGCCATTGTTGTTTTTTCAATGGATGATCTAGTTGCAACTGAAGGTGGCTTCTATGTTGACATCAACGAGTAGTTGGGGGTCCTAGGTAGCAGCCTAAGGACTAATGGTTGGACGTCTCTTATGTTTATGGCCTCTTAGGCCCTTTGTTAAGTTTTTTTTGTGTAGAATAACATAATTTTCTTTCGCTCTTTGGTGTGATGATGGGTCTGTGAATATTGTACTATGTTAAGAGTTTAAACTTATGTTGTTGTATCCCTATGTTCTGTAATGTTACCAAATCGTATAATGTGAGTCTCTGAGGTTGGAGTTAAATTTATCTCAGATGTTAATTCGAGGTTTGTTTAACCCTAATCTCAGGGGTGTTACAAGGAGATTGAAGCAATGCATCCATTGCAGTTTGAACCAATGGATCGAGAGGATATTGAACCAATTGTACATCATACTAGAGAAATTGATTCATTGGATTTAGAGAATGAAGTAATTGGAGGAGAGGAGATTGAAGCAATGCATCCATTCCATATTGAACCAATGGATCAAGAGGACATTGAACTAAATACAGAGGAGATTAATTATGAAGCAAAAGCAAAGGCTATGTTCCAAAAGTGTTTATCGATTCTTCATAGGAATAAGGGGTATGTATTTAAACCCATAGTTGATCGTCAGTTGGTCATGATGTCGGCACCTCCACCGCCACAACCCGAAGAGAAAAAGAACAAACGGAACAAACGGAAGAAGCTGGTGGTGGACTCCAAGAATATTCCAGCTAGGATCACCCGTAGCAAGGTGTTGAACCTAGTGAAAAATACCGGGAGCAAGAAAAATATGTAATTTGAACTATTAATTTGAATTTGAAGTACTATCAATGTTTGTATTGAATTCAAACTAGTGTGATGCTCCCAAGTTTGTATGTTGAATAATCCCATAATGTATGTGTTATTGCAAGTTTTCTATGGCTATCCACCTAGTTGCTTAGCACTTCTCAGTTTTACCCTCGACAGGTGGTCAATAGATGGGGTTTAGCTAATTCATGGCTTAAACCATAACAAACATTTACCAATTGATCAGAAATTTGGCACAAACGTGTATCTTGGATTGATCCACCATGAGATGTTGAAAATTTTGGATTTACTTGTAATCAGCCACATTTTTCTTTAGCTAAGTGACCAAATTCAAATAAATAGTTTTAGGGTTAATTTCATTCAAAAAAAATCAAAACATATTGGAACCTTCACATGGAGTCTTGTTATGTCACCTATAACCTAGCATAAATAGAAAGGGAAAAGGAAATAGAAAGAAATGGAGTTTTTCACAAAACCACTTCTTAGTCCCTTCTTAGAATGACCTACTAGGTATGAATATGCATGGCTTTCTACTCAACCCACCTGGCAAATAACCCATCCCAAAACATACTTTGTCAAAATGAGGCCAAATTTGGAGGACTTGTGTATCTTTGAGTTGCAAACAATATAATGTCGACCAAGATGGATTATTTTGTTCAAATAACACATTTTCCATTTTTATGCCAAAAGCTTGAAGTTCCCTTATCATTTTTTATTTTGGTGCCCTTTTACATAGTTCTACTCAGTTTTCCCCTTCCGCTAAACTTTTCCTCACTTTTCCCCTCTCTCCTGTCTCAAACCCTCACAATAGCTCAACTTGCGCTCAGTTTGGCTATGCTCTGATTGGTCAACATGTATGTCACATGGATCTTGGCTAACCACCGTTGGATACATCATGATATGATGGGATGGACGTCTCTCTCTCCCCTGATCGATGCACATACCCTCTACAGAGAGGAGAGCCCGACAGGCTGGATGTCTCTCCCTCCCTTTCCTTGTCGCATGTATACCTACCAGCCGCATATTCCTCCCCTCATATCGACATGCGTAGGCATGGATATAAGTGTGGCGGTCTGAACTGCGTGCAACGGCGTGGATCTAAGTGTGGCAGTCCGAACACCGTGCGGTGGTGTGGACCTAAGTATGGCGGTCTGAACGGCGTTCGGCGGCGCGTATCTAAGCGTGGTGGTCGGAACAACGTGCGGCGGCACAGACCTAAGCGTGGCGGTCTGAACGCCATGCGGCTGCGCGGATCTAAGTGTGGCAGTCTGACAAGCATGCGGCAGCGCAGACCTAAGTGTGGAGGTCGGAATGGCGTGTGGCGATGCGGATCTAAGCATGGCGGTCGGAACAACGTGTGGTGGTGAGGATCTAACCGCCTGAAATTTCTGTAACATCTTTGTCTGTCTCACTTCCGTTCACCTCCTCAGATCCGTTGCTGATGAACGACACCAAGACGGCGGCGATGCCAACAGTGGTCATCAGTGTTATGATGATTGAAGCCATCATCAACATCGTAGCAATGACACAAATCCAGCTCTTGTGTACTGAAGCTGTGGAAGGCAGGCGGTGGCCGTGACTGGCGCATCGAGGTGCACTTCGATGGTGAAGGCTGAATGTACCTCACGGCCGGATGGGAGCAGTTTTCCCGTGCGCACGGCCTGCAGCAAGTACACTTCTTGGAGTGCACATACGGTGGGGATGGTGGCGAGCTCACCGTCAACGGCGAAAACGACACCGCAAGTAGTAGTTTTTAGGGTCCCAATTTTTTATAATTCAATTTAAGATTGGGACAAATGCTTCTCATTAAGGCTACTGAAGGAAAGATATCAATTCAATTATTAAATTGTTACAGGAATGAAAAATTTGATCATAGGGAACCAAAACTCTGTGAGAAATATATGATCCCAAGTTCAAAAGAATTAGGATAAATTTGTTCAAAATATGTATGATTTGAATCAAAATTGATATGTATTTGAGCTGTGAGGTCGGTGGAGATGCTCTAAAGATCATTCATAAGTAGTAGTACCTGCTTTTTCACTCTCTCTAGTGGGCTTGTATAAATTTCATCAAAATATGTATGATTTGAATCAAAATTGATATGTATTTGAGCCGTGAGGCCGGTGGAGATGCTCTAAAGCTCATTCATAAGTAGTAGTACCTGATTTCACACTATCTAGTGGGCTTGTATAAATTTCATCGAAATATGTATGATTTGAATCAAAATTGATATGTATTTGAGTTGTGAGGCTGGTGGAGATGCTCTAAAGCTTATTCATAAGTAGTAGTACTGCTTTCACACTCTCTAGTAGGCTTGTCTAGTAGCATCAACATTTGCTCAATTACATTGTGCTTCTCAACATTTTCTCAATTACATTGAACTTCTCCATGGATCTAAGAAATTGTAGGCCAAGAAATACACCAAAATATAATGGTGTCCAAATTACAGCACAAGATTTGGGAGAGCTCTGATTCAGGAGGAGGAGAGTGGGCCCGAGCATGTTTGGCCGGTTGTCGGGTCTCACCCCTGAAGGAATTGGCATCCTAGCTCTGCGCCATGGTCGCAACCACAAATCACCGCTCTAGATAATAAGAAGGCAGCGTCAAGAAGAATGGGGAATAGATGCGAATGCCAATGCTTCAAGTCAAAAAACTGAAAGGAGGGGCCAAAATTAACATTATGTTGAATTCGTGCCGAAAAAAGACCCTCTAGGCATTTGGCACGCTAACTATGGGTACCTCGATCCAATGGCAAGCAACTCAGACCCCGTGATGCCTTCACACGACAACTTTGGAACCGCAAAGTGACTAAATTAGCACGAACTCACAACCGTCCATTGAATAACAATTCTACTATCTAAATTAGCTACATATTCAACTAATGATTACAGGTGCCACCCTTTACCACAACAACATACTATAACTGCTAGGACGGGGATAACAACTACTAAAACTGTCCACATGAATCTACTATTCTCCTCCCCTTTCACTTGAAGTTCATGTTTTTGATTTTCTACCACTTGATCAAATACAACAAGATCAGCCTCAAGTGTCAACTTCTCCTTGCAAATAAGCTCTAAATTCTTCTTTTCTTCCTTGACAATACACTTCAGCTCGAATATCAACAGGTTTTTATGGACCAATTTATCACCTAAATTGGACACCATCTCCTCCAAATCCATCCTCTGGCTACACCATTGGGTTGATTCATATTGGTATGCAATGTACCATGGATCATCGTCCTGCTTAACACAGTGTAACAGTCCCCAAAAAAACCAATTGAAATTACTCCGATAGGCCATGGCGACACTTCAAATTCAATGGTAGTACAAAGAGAAGGAGCTACGTGCACTTTCGATGTGGTAGGAGAAGGAGAATGTGGCCACGACATGATTGAATCCCCACCCTCGCTGGTGTACCCACTATGATCAAACATTGAGGACTAATTCACACCTGAAATATCGAGGAAATTACGTGAACCAGATCGCTTAGGGTGGGAGGGGCAGGAGCGAAGGTCTTTCCAAGTAGTACTAGCAATTTCTATGACCACTCATTAGGCTATGGTGGCAGAACAAAAGCCTTGTCATCATGGGGCGGGGACCTGTCTGCGGTGGGTACTACCTCAACATACAATGTGTGCAGATGAAACAAGTGTTGGAGCCATAGTTGAGGTGCAATGCCCCAGTCCGTCCGACGCCACCATAGGACGGAGCAGGCGATGCGACGAGGCACCAGTGATGGTTGCTCTGTCCGTCGGTGGGATAGGAGCTTCTTGGGGCTAGGGCTAGGAGCGGATGAGAGAGAGAGCCAACTGCACATGTCATACACAACCTCGCCTATCAATGTTTAGGGAGTAGCTGCTCCGTCTCCCCATCATGGACCCATTGGTCAATGGCTTTGGCGGCCCCACAGAGCAGTCCCATTTATCATTGGCTGCACTGGCCGCATAATCAGGAAATAAAATGGCCCACATGTTAGCGAGAGATAGATGGCTGATCCGACGTGTATCCTGGCCCCACCCGTTAGCACGTAAAGACCATGGCATGACCCTAACCAACATGACCCCACACATCAGCATGTAATGGTCAAGGCCTTTGACCTGATGGCAACCCTCCATCCGAGTGTCTGCGGGGGTTTGAGAATAGAGGGAGGGGAAAAGTGAGGAAAAGTTACCTGACTGGGGAAACTGAGCACAACTAACGAACCAAGGGCACAAAAATAGAAATTCCTATGTTTTGAGGTTTAAAGCTTTAGAGACTACCGCTTTTACATTACAAAGAGCGCCATCATGATCCGTTGAAATGACACCATATGAGTTATGGTTTGGGATAATACCCGAGTTGTCTTTTATTAAATTTTGGATTGCTAGGCATAAGTAAAATGTTTACAACCAAAGTCAGATAAGCAAGTCTTTGTAGGTTATCCCAAAGAAACCGTTGGGTATTCCTCCATAGCACCGACGACAAAAGAGTTTCTCGCTTAGAATGTTAAGTTTATTGAGAAGGAATTTTTGACGAAATGTTAAGTGGGAGGACAATATAACTTTGACTAGGTTGATGAATCTACACAACATGTGCTAAGTAGCACAATGCCCTAAAGTGTCCCAGAAGCGGCTATAATGCTCATGGATCCCATGACTAAAAAAGTTGTGATCTCGGAGATTAGAGTTTCTATTGAACCATGTGGGTCGGGTAACAATCAAATAGTATGATTTGAAAACAAGTCATTATTGTTTTGACAATCATGAACCAACTACATGAAAATAAGCAATGATGGGCCCTGACTCCATCAAATGGCTAGAAGTCATAAAATCTATGATAGTTTCCATACACGAGAAATCAAGTTTTTGAACTTGGAAGACCCTCCAAAAAGGCGTGAAGCCTATCAGTCGTATTTGGATCTATAAAGAAACATGCATGGGTGTTTCACATCTATGAAATAGTCGACATATCGGAAAGGAGTTTACGAAAATGTTCAAGGAGTTGACTATGACATGATTTGATCTTTCATAGCGATATTTAGTCTAGACGGATTGTTGTAGCAACCACTACGTATGTCAATTTTGGTATATGATTGTTGAACAAACAAAAAAAGTTCTTCTAATTGAATGGTTACCTAGAACCTGTACATGACACGGTCCAAACGGTTTTGTTAATTCAAAGGATGCTAAAAAGGCATGCAAACTTCAATGGTTAAAGTAAGCATCATGGAGTTGGAATCTTCACCATGATGAAACTGTGGGGCCCCTGGATTAATCCTCCGAGAATCCCTGTTATGCATACAACCACGATCCCATGATCAGTTAGTCGTGGCACATAACTGAAATGTATCATTACATCATCCGAGAATATAGCGAATTACACGACTGGGAGAACTTCCTAGCTCGCATAATCGTCCACTTCACCTTATTCTTGGAATCTGACCAATTTAATAGCCAGGGACAATGCCAGTGAGTACTTTGAATGTACTCGCAAACCACCTTAAGAGCCATGTAATAACAAAGGGGATATGCAATATGGCTGTGGTAGTAGGAGGGTTTCAAGAGGGGTTCTTTTCTAAATAGTTTCTCTTGTAGATATAGCATCTACACATCTTTGTCGAAAACTTTTGTGCAACATTTTGGAAACCATTTTGAAAGGTTTTGAAAACACTAGGATTGGGTCACCCATTTGTTTCCTTCTCCCTGTCGTCCCATGACCAAACTCCTTCCATTCCTTTCTGACCATCCCATGGTCATAGTAGGGATCCTTTCCGACCATCCCATGGTCAAAACATTTTCAAAGCCATTCCTTTTTAGAAATCCTTTTTGAAAACAAAACCAGCACCGCTCTACGGAAGTTTGTCCAACCCGTCCTTAACCGCGGACACGGCTATTCGAATAGATTTACACTCTGCAGAGGTTGTACACTTTACCCACATCATCCGGGTACACTACCCTGATCTTCACCGATCGTGGGTCGAGTAACCGATCAAGACTCTCCGGATGCCCACTCCAATATAAGTGCCTACCCTATGAGTGTTAATCCCCTCAAAACCGGGATGTTGGCCAAGCACCAACCGGAGCGCTTTTTCCACTTCTCGAGTGTGCGCTTTCAATGAGGGGCTCATAGTAACGCGTGGAGGCTTGCCAACCCTTCGTTCCTTCTCCAGGTCCCACATTTATCGGAGAAGGCCCACCCTCTAGGGATCCCTGATCCCCTGTAGTTGTTGCGAGGCAGCTTATACCGGAATAGACAACCATCAAATCCAGCCCTGTCCCATTCCAGAGTAATGTGGTTGCACAGGGTTAAGTTGTTATAGCTAAACTGCAAAGAACCAGGTGCGTTTTTGTAAACCTTTTTCCTCTGGTTTTCCTCTAGCATTTTGTAAAACAAAACCTTTTCCTTTCTCAACAACTCTTGGGGAGGTCCCACCTCACCAAGGTTTTATCATAAAACATTTGGTAAAAACCTTTTTACGGGGTCTTCCCATCCTCTAGTTTTGCTTTGGCCAAATCGGTGTCTCCAAGGGGGTATGGTGTAATACACCATCTATTCTACTAGGGTCAAGTAGGTAACACCAAGGGGGGGTTGTACTTCGTAGTACAAGGTGTAATGATTCGGAGGAGCCAAACCATTACCATATATATATGTATATAACAACATATAGTAAAACAATGCAGTTTTTAATAAACAGTAGATAAAACATGCATAAGTAAAATAGTAGGACAAGGCTTATGAGCAAGAAGGTGGCTTGCTTGAGATCAGTAATATGGCATAATTGTCCTTGGACTTCTTCTTTAGATAACCATGAATACCCATATCAAGAATAAATACCACTTCTTCTGCTCTCCGATTTCATCGCAACTATCGCCGTCCCGACAACACATGCAAACAAACCAAGCCACAATCAACACTAGTAAAACAAGCACCATTGCATACAAAAAACAATGAATAATACCATATTAAGATTCAGATGGTTTTGAGAGGATTGGAATTAGAAGATTGAAAGGGTCTTGGAGAAGGGGATGAGAATCCCTTAGGATTTATAGTCTAGAAACTACCTAAGAGATGGATTTTGGAGAAAGACCATATTCTGTAGGATACCATTGTAAAAACATGATACCAATGGATAGGTATTGATAAGATGAAACCATCAAAAGTGGTTTCACTATTTTATCACTTTTCTTGAAATACTTATGAATATTCTAGTGCTAAAGGCTCTAGTTTTAGGAAATAATTCACCAGAAAAGTTCTGGAGCTCCAAAAATTATTTACTTGGATGGTTCAGTAGGGTTTGATGTACTTGTTCACTGAGAGTTGGAATCAGGTCAAGAAAATTACCAGAATGCCCTCAGGAAATTCCCAAAGATAGTTCTGGAGGTGTTTTGTCTTTTTCACCAGATTAAATCTACAGCGGATTTTGAGTTGATTCCAAAGACACATGATAGGTATTGGGGATACCTTTCTGTAGAAATTTGAATCAACATTGTTGGAGCTGTATAGCTACTGTAGTTAATTTAGAGGTTAATAAACCATGCACAGAATAGTTTAGTTCACAGAAAAATATCCAAGGCTCAATAAATCATGAGCTCCTGGATTTGGATAGGTCTTAGTGTACCACAACTAGGATAATTGGATTTGGGTCAATTGGACTCTTGATTTGGTCTAGGGAATTTTCTAGAGTCAGCAAGTCTTTGGTTTTTTTATTTTTACTAAGGACATCCTACTATTCACCTTGGCCTGGGACCAACGTGCAAAAATAGGTAAGTTCAGAAGCTACCAAGGGAAGTTGGGTTCACTCCAATTGGATATGTACAATTCCCAGAGGAAATTATGTAGTGTAAACGATACCTTTTTGTAGATTAATTGCCAGTAAATAATAAAAATTATTCTTGGCACAAGACTAGTTCTGCATGTTGGACCAAACATGGGGTTACATGTTTATATTGTTGCCTGGGCAAAACATGGCAGTTTTCGTTTTATTTTGTAATTAAACCAAACTACTTAACAGACATATCTAGGGAAAATAAAAAGGAAAGGGGCAGGGGAAGGATATGGGCTAGATCTGCGAGGGAATCGGGCCGGCTAGAGGGGATACGGCCCACGGCGGGTGAGGCAGCGCGCGGGGATGGGTTTTGAACCCGCACAACG
Source organism: Avena eriantha (assembly GCA_910589775.1). Taxonomy (NCBI): domain Eukaryota; kingdom Viridiplantae; phylum Streptophyta; class Magnoliopsida; order Poales; family Poaceae; genus Avena; species Avena eriantha. The sequence goes on from OU342744.1 coordinate 434,924,044, forward strand.
GGGCCCGCCGGTCAGTCGGAAGGGTGAGACGAAGGGGTATCGCGCGTTGTGGTTCGTCCGATTAGAAGAGCGACAGACGGTGCTCGTTCGTCCTCCTCTTCTGGACACAGCGGTGGCGGAGGGAACCCTAACGGGGTCGGGGCGGTGATGGGGAGGCGTACCTGGGGACGGAGAGGAGCCGGGGAAGGGCGGAGGTGAAGCGGTGCTCGACGGCGGTCCCAACGGTGGGCGGCAAGGCCGGTTTCCGCGTCGAGGAGGGGTTCACCCGACGGTGCTCGCGGTGGTGCTCTCGGGAGCTTGCTAGAGGTGCTGCTTTGAAAGCTCCTAAGCAAAGAGAGGGACATGGTTAGATGCAGGGGAGCCTAGAGGTCCCAAATATGCCACATGCACGGGGAGGGGAGTAGGGAAGGGAGCACGTAGCTCGATCCATGGAGATGACCGAGAGGAGGGGTTCTTCTTCTCCAGCTCCATGTAGGAACATGGGCTAGGTGGGAAGGAACAGGAGAGCTATATGGAGGCTGTGGAGGGGATCTGAGGCACTGGGGAAGGTCGGGGTCAATCATGTACTCCACTACTCGAGGGAGGCCGAGATGAGAGCTAGCTCTCCTCCATGGCGATGGGGAGTAGAGGAGATGGATCTAGAGCTCTCTAGGAGGTCAGGGGAGGGTGAGGGGGAGGAATGAGGGAGCAGGAGGAAGTGGGGTGGTCTCTGGCCCTTATGAACCGAGAGGGAGTGGTCTAGGGTGCACTCGGTTTATGGGAGCAAGAGGGAGAGGTAAAAACAGGGGTGGATGTTGTGGGCGATAGAGTGGTTTCTGGTGTGGGCTGAGGTCAGAGTAGAGGTGGGATGGCTGCTGTAAGAAGTAAAGAGAAGGTGTGACCAATGGGTGCATCTCTCCTTCCTCCAAGCACTAAAGGACAAGGGGAAGGGGTGCTATAGTGCATTGCTATAGTGTAGCTCGACCAAAGGGGTGTGCTGGGGTAGTGGAGGCTTGCTGTGGAAGGTTTGAGGGGTTTTGACTTGATATTGCTCAACAACTTGGAAGTAGACAAGATTGGAAAATGTAGATTATCATGATGGAAGTCTCAATTTTTGTTTTAGGCAAGATAAACCAAAGATGCTGGTTGATAGAGGGAGTTGAGATACCCCTCTAGGAATTATTTGAGATTTTTCCATGACTTATAAGTCCTCTTAAATCTATTTATTCAAAAACTGCAGAAGTAGTTTCTAGAGGATCATTTGATAAATTTACATTGGACAAGGTTGGTTTTCTGTTTGAGATGGTCCCAATGTGATTACACATTTAGGGGAATTTTCCCAAGATTTATTGGGGCTTAAAAGTATTTAAAACATTTATTATTCCATTTCAGCCATTTAGGAAAATGGGCAAAAAGAAATAATAAAGCTCTTCAAAAATATTTTTGAAGTTGGAAGTTAGGGTATGATATATGGACCTCAATTGATCCAAAAGGATAGGAAGTGTTTTGGCAAAAACCAAACTTTCCTTAATGAGAGGAGTTTTGGACATTTTGCCTATTTAGGGAATTAAATAGTTTTGGTCCACAATAAATATGGATAAATGCTGATAAATCTTGATGATCAAGTTAGATGATGTAGAAAAGGTGTAGCAAGCATTTGCAACCTTGGGATTGGAGAATCCAAGTTGTTTTTGGTGGAATACCTTAGATTAAGGATCTAGGGTGATGTTAATTCCATACCATCAAAACATGGTTGTATCTTGGAGTTCAGATCTCCCCTTGGGGCATGGGGCATATGGATAGATAGACCAAGTGATGTAGATTGCAATGGTGTAGGGGTTGGATCTTGATTCTGCTTGAGCTCACCATGACAAGCTTTCAAACTTTTAATAAAATAAGCTTGCCAAGGTAGATTATCAACTAGCCTTTAAAACCTTATGGGTTTAAGCAGCACAAAAGTCCACTTGGAACAAGTGAAGTAGATATTGATAGAACTATATGAGTAGAACACAACCATGCAAAGACTTGGTCCATAGAGGTTTGGATGGTGGTGTGAGCTTCTAGCAAAGTTGGCATGATGACTAGATTTGCAGGAAAAGTTATTTTCTTGCCTACAAAACCATCAAGAACTTGTGGGTTGAAGGGTGATCTAACCAAGGTAAAAAGTGGTAATTGGTAGTCCTTAGGATGGTTAACATGATGGTTCAAATTCATTTCCAAAAATGCACAAGGGTTGAGAAAGGGAGGCATTCAAAAAGGTGATGTTGGAAACAAATTTCCAGACTTGGCCAAATTTGACAGAGTTAGGGTTTTTGACTAGAATGTGGGTGGTGATAATTTTGATGGATGGCAAGGTACCAAGGAATCATCAAGTGGTTGATGTTGAAGTTTAGATTGAGTAGAGAGTATCCTTGCTTGATATTGGTCTTCATTTTCTTGGAAGCTTCTAGAAGGAATCACTTCAGAATTGATTCTAGTTAGGGGTTTTAGATGATCACTTAGTAGCTAGGGATCAGATCCAGATTGTATTCTTCCTTAGGGTGTGATGATTTGGAAACATATTGATCCTAGTGATGAGCTACAAGCAAGCAAGTCAAACAGCAGATCAAGGCAACTCATTTTACAAACAAATCAACTACTACTAGGGTTACCAGCCAGCCTAGCTGGAGGTAAGGTTGAGGCATTTTGAAGAGGTTGGATTTTGAATAGGATGAGAGTCCTTGGTATCTCTACCAAGAGTAGAATTCAGAAGCTTACTAAACGTTTTTGGAGATCCTAAAGGTAAGAGTAGTTGAAGGTTCTATCTTCGAAACATAAGGAGATTATATTATATAACTCTCCATAGTTTTGTCAATAGAAGCTACTAAAATAGTGGGTTTGCAAAGGCTTCTTGGCTCAGGTTTTGAAATGCCAAAACATTTGAGAATATGGAAATTAAGCCAAGACTGTTTTGAGAAGTAGCTTTTGTCAACTGGTGTTGAGGTAAGGAGTATATCATCTAATACACATTCATATGCATAAGCACAAACAAACAACAAGCAAACACTGCACCAATGGACAAGAAAAAGTTTTTGTTCCCCCTGATTTTTCATTCTGGACAACTAATCAGGGTTTCTAAAATTGGGATGTTACAGAAACTATTAAAATGTTTAATTTTATTAGAGAAGATGAAGATTCTTGCATTTGCAAGAAATTAAGTGGGACTGTTGAGACATATTTCTAATACATTATGTAGAAGACATGTTGTTGATTGGAAATGATGTATCTTTTAGTCACTCAAGTTATGAATTTCATTAAAATTAGATTTTGAAGAAAGACTTGGGAAAAACCAGAATATTAGGCATCAATGTCTATATGGATAGATTTAGATGCTAATATGTTTGTGCCAAACATACATAGATGAGATATTGAATGAGTTCAATATGGAAATGACAAGAAAGGTTCTTACCGCATGGAAAAGTTTGAATCAAGATTCAAGTGTATTGCCACTTGGTGAGTGAAACGAGATTCCAGTGTTTTGACAATTGGTGAGTGAAATTACATGAATTTTTCGATCACATATGTATACCATGATATGTACATATCTATATGCTCCACTGTTATGAGCAACTACCAGGATGATTCATATGACGATCATTGGACGATAGTAAGGATATTCTTATGAGCTTTGGAAGAACTAAGAATGTGTTATGCATGTAGAGGTGAAAATATTTCAATGTAAATAGTTACAAATAGTTCATTATAAAGCGTTACATTGATACTAGTTTTGTCACAAGATACAAATTAAGTTTATCTCAATTTATAATATGGGTGGCACAATGTAATGGAAAGGAAATTCCATGATGGATTTCAATGAGTTCCAAAGTTAAGACATTGTGACAGATACTATAACAAAGGCTTAGTATATGACTGCTCTAGTAGCAGCAAAGGAGGGAATTTGTGTCAATTAGTTTGTTATCAAACTAGGTGTGGTTCAAAGCGAGCTAGTTCTATGAAGATATATTTTACGACAATAGTATCGACATGATTTCACCCCAAGGAACTAAGGTCTCACCAAAGGACCAAATTTATACAATGCCATCTCATTTGAGAATGAGTGATGCATAGAGATGCAAAGACATGCAAATACACATGGACCTGAAAGTATCAACTATGCTGATTAGCTTTACCACAAGCAATGCATATATACAACACCAGAATGCCATAGGTGTTGAATGTGCAAGTTTTTCAAACTAGATTATTGACTCTAGTGCAAGTGGGAGACTGAAGGGAATATGCCCAGGAGGCAATAATAAAGTGGTTATTATATTATTCCATGTTTATGATAAATGTTTATTTATCATGCTATCATTGTATTAATTGGAAACGTTACTACTTGTGTGTTTAATAAACAAATAATGGTTCCTAGTTATGCCTCTCATTTAAACTAGCTCGTTGATTAACAAGATGATCGAGGTTTCCTAATCATGGATATTGGATGTTGTTAATAACGAGGTCACAACATTGGTGGAATGATGTGATGAACATTCACCCAAAGTATAATAATACGATCAAAGCCATTATGTTTACATTGCTATTACATCATGCTAAGTAACCATAATTCTTAAACCATGAAATCATGTTAATCACTAACACCGTAAGAGTGCTTTGATAACACCATAATAGGGTGACTATAAAGGTGGGTTCAGGTACTCCGATAGTGTTATATAGAGGCCCATGAATCAAGAGTGGGATTTTTCCATCCTGATGACGGAGATACATACTCAGGGCCCTCTCGGTGATATCACACTAACACATCTTGCAAGCAAGTGATAAGATCATAAAGAATGTTATATCACGATAACGAGAAAAGAGTACTTGTCGGTAACGAGATCAAACTAGGTATGGGGATACCGATGATTGAATTTAGAACTATTATTGTGAGAGAAAGGGATTTAGTTACAATGTCAAAGGTTCTCATGATCACAAGAGTCATCGTTGAATATGTGGGAGTTAGTATGGATCTCCGGGTCCCGCTGCTAATTATTGATCGGAGTGAGGTCTCAATAATGTCTGCATAATTCGAGAACTGTAGGGGCAGATATAATACCATAGAAAGGATTTGAAAGTGTAGGTATTATTTTGATGAGCACCAGAATTGTTTTGGGTGAAATTGCTGAAAATGGTTTCAGATGTAATATCAAAGTAATGCAATGGGTTTTATGCAAATGTTTGTTAATTAAAACAATTAACAAAATTCTGAATAAAATGAATAAAAGTGTTTTATTTAAAGAGAAAAATGCATTTAATTTAGTGGATATTAAATGCAAAGTGAGTGGTGTTGGAATTGATGTGAGTGGGCTTAGTGGAAGCTCCACCCACATGAATGAGGGAAAGGTGTGGGCACCCACCATGGCCGGCCAGCCATGGGCATGGGGTTGCACTCCTCCCCTATAAAGTAGGTGGATACCTCCTCTCCTATCAAACACCTCCTTGTGAAGGTTCTCTTCCCCCTCTAACAATTCCCAAGGCTTATGAGTAGTGAAGTACATGTTCTTAGTGTTTCTCTAGAAAGAATCTTCTTCTTCCGCTGCTTTGCTAGAGGGAGGACTCAGAGGTTGTCAGGTGCTAGACGTGTGTGCAATCACGGATGCACTGCTAGTTTGTAGCGCTAGACTTCAACACAATATCAGGATCGGCAAAAGTACAACTACGTCATCCACGAAATTAGATTTCATTAAAATAGGATTTTTGGTCTTCGAGTGTAATATCTCTATGGATCTATATCTACCTGCTACTTGCATGTAGTAGATATATCTTGGAACTTAGGTGTTCTTATCATAGGAAAAAAATTGTTTTCTATGCTGCGAACCCAACAACTCCTACTCTCTATGTATGTGTGGAGAAAAGGAAATAGAAGTCCTACTAAGACTTGGAATCCTACTTCTACTCTCTGTCTCTCTCGGAGGAGGGAGGCTAGCCGCACATATATATATAGGGGTAGTGTCAAAGGCACAACGCACAAGTTTCGGAGAGGCCATGCCCTAGCCCTGCCCGCCGCCGCCACCGGCCACCGCCGTCGCCGCTAATCTTCGTCTCCTTGGCGTCTCAGAGCTCGTATTCCACCTCTTATTCGCGTTGATGTCGTCTTCACGGGGAACTTCTTATTCTTCACGCTGGAGTGCTTGTCTTCTACCTCCATCTGGATCCAATCTAGCCGGACGACGAAGTGCTGCCGGATCTTCCTCGACACGTTCCCGTTTCATCTGTGAGCTTGATCTCACTTCGACACGGTACCATTCTCATTGGACGTGTGTATATCGGTGGAAGTGCGACGTGTCAAGCACTTGATCATTAGAGACGTTCGTGGGGTAATACATCTCCTCGCGACTCGCTAAGGCTTGTTGTGAGGATCGACGCATGACCAACCTCGGCATCGAAAAACTTCCACTAGTTCAATCTTCAAAGGTATGATCTGTTACCTTCTCCCTCACATTGGATCTTGCTTATGCGCTAGAAAATTTTGTTTTGTGTTGCGCATTCCCCAACAGTGGCATCAGAGTGGTCTATGCGTAGCACAGGTACGGATAGAGGAATCATCGAATTCTAGCATTATTGATCTTGTTCTTGCTACCCAATTGTCATAATTTTGACCTTGGCGGTATTGCATGATTAGCACCCCAAGCCAACTGCATGATCTTCGGATTGAGACCAGTTTGTGAAGTGTAGTTTGGATGCGCGAAACAACTTTGTTGGGTGTCGGTTTTTCTGCAATAGTCGAGAGAGATATTCTGCATATTGGGATTTTGTGGATTTGGTGAAGTCTGCACAGGGGTCACGCGTATTGACGAAGTTTGGTGTGACACCCCCGGGATCAGGGTTAAACAAATCCCAGACCTTAGCCTGACATAAGCTTAACCTAGAGCTCGAGGATATCTAGTGAAGAATCGGTAACACAACAGTAACCCTGCGACACGAAAATTAGTAAAGCGAGCTCATAACTGAGCAAAGAACCAAAATATTACAAGCATATGTCACTGAACACAAACATAAAACAACGGAAGGCAAATTATGCTATTAAGTATAGCAAACTTAACAAATGGCCTAAGAGGCCTGAAGCATAACGATGACGTCCCAGCCCATAGATTCCAGGCTGCCAGCCGGGAACCCCAAGCTACTCGTCAGAGTCGATGTCGTACGGAAAACGTCTTCAGGGGAACACTTACTCTGCTACAAAAGTATCCACAAAGCAAGGGTGAGTACAGGGTGTACTCTGCAAGACTTATGGCTGGTGGTGCTATTTTGCATAAAGCCATCTTTATTTTAAAACAAGAGGGAGAAGAAGCTCGTCTAATTAGAATCTTTAAAGGGGATACGAGAGCGACATCGTCGAAGAATTGATCATCATCTTGATATCCACCAAAGTAATCCTCATCTCACAACTAGGATCACCCCCTCGTACCCATGAGGAACCATCCTTAACAAACCTTAGTTGCCAAGTTTTACGATTAGGTTAAAGTTCTCTATGATCTCACATTCATTCCCAAGTCGTCCATAACTGTGGACACGGCTTTTTGAAAAGATTTAACCTTGCAGCGGTGTACAACTTTACCCACACTTACTAACCGACTCTTAATGCCAGAATCATTAGCCCTCTTCCTTGGAAGGCCGGCAGAGGGTGGTTAGACACGACCTTTACCTTGATTTCGCCGAGACCATGAGTCACGCCCTAAGGATGGTTCTGACGTAACGGGTCAAATCCTGAAGCCGGTCCCTAGAGATGTGGGAGAGGTTAGTTTACCCAGAGGAACCGCCTCCCCAACCTCAGCCACGCTTACCTACCTGTATGAATGCACCTTCACCCGCCAAAACTTTCAAAACATTTTCTATGCATATGTCGAATGGAACGCTAGAATTATGTGACTCATAGAATCTACTAGGCAAGTTAGTTACTCGTGAGGTTTTCCAGGCCCCGTGTGGTCGTACGCTCGTCTCGGTTCCAAAGGAAAGAACTCGGTTCCTAGTAGTGGCCAGCATGGGAATAGAAAAAGCACATCCCACTGTGACCTCCCATACAAGCCTTAGCATGTTTAACCTTTACCACTGATCTTACCTCATTAGTGTACCTCGTTCTCCTATCATACTAGGTTCTCTACATTTGGTACATCTTCTGGATGAACCAGCACTAACAGCTAAGCATGGCTAAGCAAGACACAGATAAAAGCTCTATCATTGCACACAAGCCAAACCTAGTTATGCTAGGAGCAGTGGATCAGGTAATATAATCTCAAGGGAGTAATGCAACAAATAGGACACTCTATCTATCGAAAAAAGACCACAGTAGAAACAGATGCATCATGGCAAGAATTGAAATGCTTTCAAAATCATAGGATTGTATAATGGTGGGGCTATGCTTGCCTTGTTTGTTGATACCCAGATATAGATCTTTGGAAGCCTTGTGCTTGACTTTATTATAGCTGATCAAGTATTGCTCTTCAAGCTTTGATGGTGTTGATCTCGGTCTTCGATCTCAGAGTCGGTATCATATTCTACCAGGATGAAGCAAACACCGGAAAGAAAGGGGAAACAACAATCAACACATGTCATCGATGCAATTATCAAGCAAGGATGATGATAGGACAAGTTAAATTGTATTGGAAAGGAACCCTAAGGCATGCTTGGCAATTTAAGCGGCGTCCGAGGGGTGCAAACCCTAATACAGGAGAGACCCAGGAATCACCTACAGGGGTTCATTCAGTTCTCTAATTAAACTTGCAATGAAAATTGTTTAACAATGCATGATTATGAGTCTATTGTAAAGATCTCATTTTTCTAAACATTTTGATATATTATACACATTTTTCTGAGTTATAAATAATTTATAACATTTTCTGTAATTAATAAACCAATTTAAACAGATTTATTGTGTCATGCTGACATCACCACGACGCCAACACAGGCACTAGAACTTTTCTCACTGGGGTAGAGGCTAGCCATAGAGGCTGACCTATGGGCCAGGGACACGTCAGGTGCCACCATGGCTATCAGCGGGTCCACGGCCACGTTAGGGCCGTGTCGGCATGACGTCACGTGACGGCCACCATCAGGTAGTCGCCGGCGACGGCGCTGGGGTGCACACGAGGCTGCGGTATCTGGCCTATCTGAACCAGCACGGCGAGATGAACCCTATGGTGGCGGCACCGCTGGTTTTGGGTTGTCGGAGCACGAACTACAGCAGAGCGCGGCGGCGGAGCTTGCAGATCAACGGTGTGGCGGCGAACCACAGAGCGAGGGGGACATAGGAGGGGTCCAGGAGGACCAGAGACTTACCCTTGACGGGTATCTAGCCTCACCAAGGACAGAGGTGGACGAAAATGACGGCGATGGACGCGGTGGTGCTCGGACATAGTCGAAGAAGACGACGCCGATGGTGATGATTCGGGGCGCCCCTGCTTGATTCCGTTGGCGGGGAAGTAGAGGGAGGTGAGGCGTAGCCTCTGGCATTGTCGGTAGGGCACGGGGAGGTAGGGAACGGCGGCAAAGGCGAGCTATGGCTGGAGCTAGGGTTTCGGCCTCGCAGGGAAAACGAGAGAGAGGCGTTGGGGTATTGTAACACCCTCGAATCGGCTCTATGCAAGTTTGAGCACTTCCCGCCAAACCCGCATAGAAACGATTCAAGGACGCCCACCAGGCACTTTAATGCGGGTGGAAAACGAAGTAATATCATTACACAATAGTCCACGATGGAACCCACAGAACAGATATATATACAGCAACGACTCACTGAGTCAAGAATACAGATATACAATACAAAGATTCAAATCACCTTGAACACGATACAACATCCGAGTACGGATAAGAAGCAAATTGAGCTAAGAGCCCTGAAGAATAACCAATGGCGTCCATAACCCTGCCCAGGCTAACCCGGAAGGGTAACCTAGCTAACGACGTCGATCTCAAACCTGCTAAAACAAAAGGGGTGCCGACAAAGGCCAAAGGAAAAAGTGGAGCGTTAGTACTGAGGCCAGTACACGGCGAGGCTAGAATTCGGCGGCTCTCGCCTACATAGGTATGGTGGACTGAAGCGGCAGCGAAGCATGCACTAAACAACCTATAGAGACTCAGTACAACTGTCGGATATTAGAGAGGGATAAGAAAGACCTATTCGGAACCAACCTGATACTAACACCAAACATACCCATCCTGGTATTCCCCCTCGAGACCAAACGAGGAAGTCAAACCAAGGAACTCACACAGTTGGCAGTTTTATTCATTCCATTATAGTTGAAGCACTTACTAGTCAGATATAGATAACATGGGTCATCCTGATAGCATAAGTAGTGGGTAGTTTTAGTTAACCATTCAGTTGTAGTTGCAGTACTTACTAGTCAGATACAATCAGCATGTGGCATCCCAATCCCAGCAGTTGTTGGCACTTTTATTTCATTCCATTGGAGTTGCGAAACTTACTAGGCAGGTATAACATGACACGATACACCCCAGTTACACCAGTTGTTGGCACTTTTATTATCCATTCCATTGTAGTGAAGCTGATTACTAGTCACACATTAAGTCAAATTTATAGCACTTCTTTAGTTATGCTTGTCTATGATCGAGATACTGTGCTCCAAGTCGTCCATAACCGCGCACATGGCATTCAGAAAGATTTACCCTGCAGGGGTGCACAAATAGCAACACACACACGATCAACCTCGAAAAACCAAATCAAAACCCAACGAGGCTTTCACGACAAAGCAATCATAGGATTCATAAATCATTTCAGGGGGCCACTCCATTAAGCTACCCGCAATGAAGTTGGCCGGCTCCGAGACGGACCCAAGGTTTGTGTGGACGGCGGTAAATGACTGGGAACCCGGAAGTGTGTCTGGGCTTGTCGATACAGCGAAAACGTGTCACGGTCCTAAACAGTACAGGTGCTCCACGCACAATCGTAAATAAAGCAGTAAAGCATGGCATAAGTACAGGATAGTAATAAAACCCCAAACTACTTTGTGGCCCCAAGAAATAAGAAATGAATCAAGCTCTGGCTAAGGGGATTCATGGTCCCATATGTGGATAGTGCGATAGTCAAGGAACAGGTATCAAGTACTCGGGGCCTACGGGACACAAGTGAGCATAGAAGAACCAAATAACATCTATTGCCCACTGATGCCTCTGCATTAGTTATAACTATTCCTAGCATTTTAATCAAGTTGCATTTAAAGTCATGATCATCTCCACCATAAACCATATGACAACATTCCAACAACGGTGTGGTACTTCACGACACGGGATCGCACCTGAGCAAGCGACTACAACTCTCAAGACCATCTATCTACCAAACAACAGGTAATAGGAGGTGTCCAAGGCAATATAAAAGGCTGCACGGAATATATCTGGTACGGAACACTAAAGCATTGCGACACGGATAGCAATAGATCAATAGGATGAAATAAATACTATAAATGCAAAATAGGTAGAAAGGGGGAGAATGCTCGCCTGGGAAACATAGACGAAGATTCATTATCCAAAGAACTTGTCGATACTCGCATCCACTCAACGGCCTAATCCGTGAAGAAGCAAAGCACTAAAAGAAACACCGGATGCACTATTTAATACTACGACAGAAGATCGGACAAATTTATGATATGATGCATGGCATGGCACAGATGCGGTGCAATTAGGCAATATTAAGTGGAACCGGGGTCCCGACAAATAATTATATGGTTCAAGTTATTTATCTACCCCGCAAATTAAATGTTGGATTAGCAAGACAAAACATGGCATCAGTTCGCTACACCAATTTAAATGGAGCCGATATAAGACTAAAATAGCCTGTATATAGTCTCCATATTTAATTATGAGGTGAATCGACAAAGTACCCCCCAAACCGTGATATGCATGAAACAAGATTTATGTCATCTTATAAAAATAGGGGTCTCGGGAATCACATTACGGTTCGACGATCTTGGAGTTCCAAGGGTTTGACGGGTTTCAGGCTTGCGGGATCGGTCTTCGCCTCCGGGAACGGGGTCTCCGGGGTCTCGGTCATCAGATCCGGGAAGAAGAACTTGGTGTTCCGAGGAGTTCATGTTCCGTCTTCGGGTCCTCTCTTCGGTTCCGAGGTCGAGGATCTTGTCGTACCGTGATGGAGGTCTTCAGAAGGTCTAGCTCGGAGAACTCATGGGCTTCGGTATTCTCCGGGTGGCTTCACCATCTTCATACTTCGCCACCATATTATCCCATCCATCACCGCTCACATCCAAAGAATCATGACTGTACACTATCTGGTACCTCAACTAGCAACACCGTCTCGGCAGGAGAAAAAAGGACCTGGCACACACAGGGTGGTACAAGGCGGTAGAGGTTGACACTATGCGGTGGAACCTCACAGTGAAGAGGAAGCTCAGCGGAGAGCGCTGGAGACAGGGTCGTGATAGAGGAGGTGGCAGAGGGGCACCGGTCACGGGCTTGGCGACGCGGACCTCGAGGCGGCACGATGTAGAAGGGGACCGCGTCCCTAGCGGCGGGGCAGAGGGAGGCGGGAGAACCTGGGCGGCGCCTGGCGATGGGAGACGGCCGGAGAGGGGGTCCTGGCGACTGGGTGCTCGCAAGGTGCCGGGTTCCGGGGAAGATGAGGAGGCGGGGCCGTAGGATGGCGTGACGAGGCCCAGCAGAGGTCGAGGGAGGCCGGGCGGTCGGAGGCGGGCGACCTCGGCCTAGTGGCAGACTGAGGCGGGCTAGCGAGGGAGAACCGTGGCGGCGGGGGAGCTCAACGGAGATGTGGACATGGGCGGCGCCTGATGAGCCACAAGTATAGGGGGTGTATCGCAGTATTTTCGATAAGTAAGAGTGTTGAACCCAACGAGGAGAAGAAGGTGCTGGCTAGTGGTATGGATCAGGAATTCTCTGCAAATACTTAGCAAATGGATTTTTAGGGGTTTTCGAAAAAGTAAGTAAACAAAGTACGAGTAAATAAAAGACAGTAAGAATGAATGCAGCAAGTGGCCCAATCCTTTATGCAGCAAAGGACAAGCCGGTTGTATTTCTATAGATGACCAAACGTTCTCGAGGACACATGGGAAGACTGTCAAGTGCTTTCGCTTCATATAATCGATTAATCTTCTCTAGCTTGCTAAGTCTTGTGTGGGTGAACCTGTGCTAATGTACCGTCCCATCCAAGACTTAATACATACTTGTGATTAAACCCCCTTGCAAACATCCGTAATACAAGAAAGTAATTAAGGTAGAAACCTAACCACAGCTTTAAACTCTAAGACCCTTACGTCCCTTGTGCAATGGTTTCCTAACGGGGGTTCAGGTTTCTGTCACTCAGGCAACCCCTACGATTAGTAGCCAAATACACAATGCATTACCCTAGGCCCATATAGGTGAAGTGTCATGTAGTCGACGTTCACATGACACCACTAGAAGAAGTACACCACAACTTAAATAACAATCTATTGAATCTTTCTCAACGCAACTCCACTGCTAACAACAAGACTTCTCCCATGTCCTCAAGAACAAAATAAACTACTCACAAGACATCATATGGATCATGATCAGATATGGAATAATGATGTATAACAATCTGAACATAAACAATAATTCAATGGTTCACTCAATAGCATCAACTACAAAGAGTAATCAACACCGGGAAAGTTTCCCCTATGAACTATAGCAAGATTCAACCAATTGTTACAGCAATATGGAGATGGTTATGAGGGTTCTGATGATGGTGATGGTGGTGATGATGATGATGATCTCGATGAAGTCCAACTTAATGGTGGTTTTGATGGCGACGATCTCCCCTCTCCGGGAAGGAATTTCCCGGCAGAAATCTGTCTGCCAAAGAGATCTTTCTCTCTCGGTGTTTTCTGCCCCGCAGAGGCGGCGGAATCTTTTTGTGGTCGCTCCCCAAGTCTTAGGGTTTTGGGAGGAAGATATACGCTAGAGGGGAGAGGCTGGAGTGGGCCAGGGTGGCCACACCTCTCCCTGGCGCGGCCTAGGCTTGCCCGCGCCATGGGGTGGTGTGGGCCCCCTGTGGCCCACCTCCACTCCATCTTCTGGCATCTTGAGTCTTCTGGAAAAATAGAATTTTCCGTATATTTTCCCGGATTTTCTGATCTTCACGAATTTTGCCTCCAAACAGCACCTTTTCCATCAGAATCCTGACTGCAGCGGTCCATGCTCGAAAAGTCATCAACCATGCAAAAATAGATGAAATAACATAAGTATCACCTCTCAAAATGAAATATATCAATGAATAGTAGTGAATTAAGACATAGAATAGTGATGCAAAATGGACGTATCAACTCCCCCCAAGCTTAGACTTCGCTTGTCCCCAAGCGAAACTGAGCTCAACAAACATGACCTCAAGTTTATGGAGTGAAGAATCGATAAAAGGATACGGACAAGAAGCATCACATTCATCAAATACATAGATCATAATAGAAGACAACTCACTATTATATAACTCAATTTGCAATGAGTAAAGGAAACACAATAAAGATACATAAGTGAATCATAATTGGTAATGGAAAACTTAGCTCTTGGTCGAAGAATAGTTGATAGTTTTCTGGAGTTCACAAATAGCTGGTTTTTCAATGAAAGCTTTCAAAGTAGTAAACTTCAAGATAAGAGCAATGTGCAAAACAAGGAACATAAGAAACATGATTGAATAAATCATCATATGAATGAATGAAACACATCAACTCAAAATACTTGCTGAGATAGAAGGGAATAGGTTTACTGACTCAACTACAAAGTAAAAGAAAGGCCCTTCAAAGAGGGAAGCAGGGATTACAAGTCTCATAAAGAGCTCCCAAAAATTATGATACTTACTAGCTTTCAGCTCTCATTGCCCCTATCATAGGCATCTTTAGGTGATTGAGGTGAAAGTGAGGTCCAATCTGAGTTATATGCTTGACAGACTATAAACTGAAAATCCCAAGTCCCTTGAGTACGAGGGCCACTCCTCATGCTACTCAACTTTAGTTACCGGTAAGTTCTTGTCATCGTAAGTATGTGCGTATCATTGAGAACCGCCAACGGGGTACCCCTTGCCCGATGATACGGAAGAATCCCCATATCCAAATGACAAGGCAAGCAGACAATGAATATCTCAGCAATCTTCTTATTTACCATGGGAAAATGGTGCTTTTTTCTCTCTTTCCTCTTTTCATAGTATCTCTTTTTTCTTTTCTTTTTCTTAATAGCTATCTCTCTCTTTTTTATAAGAAGAATGCTTCATAGATATCATTATGGTTACGCTGCAGGTTTCCACCATGTCAGCATGGATTAGACCAGCGGCCCAGGCGTTTCTCTAATACACATACATAACTCCATGGACTTACAAGCTCCCCTTTTATTTCACACCGACGACATCCGCAAACAAAAGAGCAAGGTATCAACTGGGTATATATTTACAAGTGTTGAAAGCGTTCCCCGTGACAGCACGGTTCTGCTAATCCCCAGCCTATAATTTGCAAGCATATAACTTTCATGGAGAGTTCACAATGGTTCAGGTTTATTAAGTGCGGAAAATAAAGTGTGCCATCAAGTTCGTGAGAGCTTTAATCACTAATTTTCTCATAACAAGTTTAATTTGGGAGGTAGATAAAACAGGAATTTACTTGGAATAGCAATAATGCTACTAGGTAGGTATGGTGGACTCAAATGGCAAAGGGTTTGGTTTAAAGGAGATGGATGCACGAGAAGAATACCCTCTCAGTACAGGTTTTTGGCTAGCAAGGCTGGGTAGTAAGTACAAGAGTTGAAGGAAACAAACAAACATACAAATGATAAAAACAAACATGCAATCTTCCTTGGAAGCACAAAAGATCTTAACTAGAGAATACTAGACTTATGAGCAAATCAAGAAAGAAAGATGATGAAATTATTTTTCTCTAGAGTACTTCTATCTTTTTCTCTTCAACTCTCAAAAAGGGTATTGCTACCGACCAAGCCAGGTTTGCCAAAACCAACTAAATTAACTCAATGATCCCAAAGTGCTACCAATACTAACAACAAGATCAATCATATAACCACGAATTGAAAACTAACATAAGCTATGCAAAAGAGTGGATGATAGAACTTCTCATTAATACTCCATAATGGAAACTCACACCAAAGGATACATATCTAACGAGAGAGGGGACACTTCCATAATGCAAACCATACTACATAATAACTCCTCTATTCATGATATGACTACTAATAAGGTAAAAAGATAGAAGATAGTGATATGATACCGCGACACTCCCCCAAGCTTGGAACAAACCAAGGGGATGCCAAACCTGATGACGAATTATTCCTTTGGTGGTGGTGGTATCCTCTTGATGAGCTCCTTGATCAGTTTCCCAATGTCCTCAATCTCTAAGGTGAGAGTATGAATCAGCTGTGAATTTTGCTCAATGCGGCTCATGATCATGTCGTGTTGAGAATCACAGCTCTTGCTATTCTTTCCCCACTCTTCCTCCTTGAAGTCTTCTTTTCCTACATGGCTGGAACGAGGAAAATCCCAATTGGAGGGTAATTTCTCCTTGGGCATATTCTGGTATTGATGCTCATGGATAGAGTGTGGAAAGGATTCTTGGTGCATGGAGGAAGTGACCAGGGATCTGAACGGTGATGAGGAGGATTCCCTCCAATGGCTGGATTTGCCACCGCTCCGATGCTTGCAATGGTAGTGCCGATGTGCTTTGCCTCCTCTTCTCCTTCGCTCTTGATCTCCTTCTCCTGCCCGGGGTCTTGGAGGTCTTCCTCCATAGGGTCCTTCCCTTTATCCTTGGCAGACACCATTGTGCTTCTAAGCTTTCAAAGAGTATGTCCTGGCAGAAATAGATCGAAACAAAAACACGACGAAAACACGATATACGGACCTCGGGGGATCTAGGGGGTTATATATTATGAAGTTTCATATCAAAAGGAAGGTACTGGGAGAAAACGAGTCAGAGGCGGAGTCCTGGGTGGACTCACCACCTGGTGGCGCGGCCAGGGGTGGGCCCGCGCCACAGGGTGGTGTGAGCCACCCTGGCTCCGGTTCCGTCTCTTTTTCTCTACGAAACTTTCCTTATTGACTGAAAACTGCAAAAATATAGTTGGATTGTATTTTCGTGGAACTTTTCTTACCAGAACTGTTACCTATTTGGAAGCGGACTCTGCAGGTCTATGAATTTGGTGTTTAGTGGATCCTTCCGGAGTCACCACTTGAAAGGCATCAATATCTTCATCTTCATACACTTATTACTTGAGTCATAAAACCCTTCTCTTCCTTATTACACCATTATCTCCACTTCCTAGAAATTTCTTTCACACAAAACTTCACACAGTTCTCATTAGCAACATTAGTATAAGTGAAGTGATAAAACCTTTTGAGTCCAACTTCAACTGAAAACCATTAAAACAAAAGCTACTGTAGCAACTCCTTCCGAAAACCCAAAAAGAATTCAAATAGGAAATCGAATAAAGAAGCAAATGCAAGAGTGGCAAAATCTGTCAAAACAGACCAGCAGGTAAAGATCAATTTTTTCAAAAATCTTCTGTTGCTCAAATTAAAAAGTGCAAAACTAACGAAAGTTAAATAACAACCTGGGGCAGAGGCACGAAAAATTACAGCTCAATCCGACATACAGAGATCTCTCATGAATATTTACGGTGAAGCACAAAAATCTATTTCGGGACAGCAACTTCCCCAAATCTTACTTCTCTCTCATTAGAGGTTGATCTTGACACAAAAACCAAACAAAATGGATAAGGAACGGTTATTACCGAAGTAATAACTTCCAAGACTCAAAGAAACAAAAACAAACTAAAAGAAAAAATGAATTGGGTTGTCTCCCATAAAGCTCTTTCTTTATAGCCATTAAGATGGGCATGATAATTTTGAAGAAGCTCTCATAGGGATATGAATTGAAGTGGAAGAGAGCATTTAAGAAGCAAAAACACACACACAGTTAAGTCTAACCCACTTCCTATGTAAGGGGATTTTGTAAACAAATAAGTTATTGAAACCAAAGGCAACTTGCATAAGAAGGCAAAAGAAGTGCAACATAAAAACTTTCAGCATAAAACGGGGAAACTTGATATTATTGAGATGCATAAGAACACTTTTTCCCTCTCTCATAATAGCTTTCAGTATCATGCATAAACTTAACAATATAGCTATCACAAGGACTATCATAGCAATGATCACTTATTCTAACAAAAAACACAGGAATACTAGCTCCCATAACACTACTATGCGAAACAATATTAGAGGTATCCATACAAAGGATAGTGTGTCCCTCTTTTTCATATTTAGCAACAAAGTATTTCACATTTGCTACAATAGGTTCATCAACCATTTGTTTATTCGGTTCAACATCTTTGATTATACTTTCACTAACCATACTAGCTATCATAGAATGTTCCTTTACCTTAACTGGAAAAGGCATTTTCTCAATATGAGGTTTAGGTAAAACATGACTAGCAGTATAAACTTCAGTATTTCTTGCAGGAACACTCTTAGCAATATCTTTATAAGGTTCATGATACTTATTCCACTACTTTTTAGGCACTTCAATATAAGAAGCAAAGGCCTTAAAATAAGAAGAAATAGCTTGAGAGTCTAGACCATAAGCATTTTTAATATTTTGAAAGTCATCAGTTCCCATAAAAGATTCAATGCATTCATAATCATAATTTATACCTGACTTTCTACCTTTGTCATTCTCCCAAGCTTCAGCATTGTCTTGAATACGATCTAGAAGGTCCCATTTTAACTTCTTCTTCCATGCGAGTGAATGATCCAGCACAAGAAGCATCTAATAAATCCTTGTCATGTAGAGGGAGCCTTGCATAAAAGTTGTTGATAATAATATTGTTGGGGAGCTCATGAATGGGACATATGAGCATTAGTAACTTCAATCTCCCCCAAGCTTGAGCTGTACTCTCTCCATCAAGAGGCCAAAAGTTGTATATTTGATTCCGATCTTTATGAATCTCACTAGGAGGATAAAACTTTGAATAAAAGAGAGGCACTATTTCCTCCCATTCTAGAGCTTGACCATTCTTCAGCAGCTTATACCATTCCTCAGCTCATCCTTTCAGTGACAACGAGAATAACTTCTTCTTAACTTGATCTGTAGTAATACCTGCACACTTGAACAACCCGCATAATTCGTGTATAAAGAGTAAATGATCACCGGAATGGACAGTTCCATCCCCAACATAGTAGTTATACATAACATGATCAATAATTCTTGTAGGTATTTTGAAAACATCTTTCTCAGCAGGTGGTGGCTTATCTACTACCTTAGCAGTGGTAGTAGCATTACCAAATAAGAAACTCGGCGAATTATCCATAACGAAAATAAAGCAACTAGCAGAAGTAAACAATACTCACAGTAGAAGTTTCCTTTACCAGTTCCACTCTCCAATAGCGCTTCACTCCCCGAGAACGGCGCCAGAAAATAGTCTTGATGACCCACAAGTATAGGGGGTGTATCGCAGTATTTTCAATAAGTAAGAGTGTCGAACCCAACGAGGAGAAGAAGGTGCTGGCTAGTGGTGTGGATCAGGAATTCTCTGCAAATACTTAGCAAACGGATTTTTAGGGGTTTTCGATAAAGCAAGTAAACAAAGTACGAGTAAATAAAAGACAGTAAGAATGAATGCAGCAAGTGGCCCAATCCTTTATGCAGCAAAGGACAAGCCGGTTGTATTTCTATAGATGACCAAACGTTCTCGAGGACACATGGGAAGACTGTCAAGTGCTTTCGCTTCATATAATCGATTAATCTTCTCTAGCTTGCTAAGTCTTGTGTGGGTGAACCTGTGCTAATGTACCGTCCCATCCAAGACTTAATACATACTTGTGATTAAACCCCCTTGCAAACATCCGTAATACAAGAAAGTAATTAAGGTAGAAACCTAACCACAGCTTTAAACTCTAAGACCCTTACGTCCCTTGTGCAATGGTTTCCTAACGGGGGTTCAGGTTTCTGTCACTCCGGCAACCCCTACGATTAGTAGCCAAATACACAATGCATTACCCTAGGCCCATATAGGTGAAGTGTCATGTAGTCGACGTTCACATGACACCACTAGAAGAAGTACACCACAACTTAAATAACAATCTATTGAATCTTTCTCAACGCAACTCCACTGCTAACAACAAGACTTCTCCCATGTCCTCAAGAACAAAATAAACTACTCACAAGACATCATATGGATCATGATCAGATATGGAATAATGATGTATAACAATCTAAACATAAACAATAATTCAATGGTTCACTCAATAGCATCAACTACAAAGAGTAATCAACACCGGGAAAGATTCCCCTATGAACTATAGCAAGATTCAACCAATTGTTACAACAATATGGAGATGGTGATGAGGGTGCTGATGATGGTGATGGTGGTGATGATGATGATGAGGATGATGATGATGATCCCGATGAAGTCCAGCTTGATGGTGGTGTTGATGGCGACGATCTCCCCTCTCGGGGAAGGAATTCCCCCGGCAGAAGTCTGTCTGCCGGAGAGATCTTTCTCTCTCGGTGTTTTCCGCCCCGCAGAGGCGGCGGAATCTTTCTATGGTCGCTCCCCAAGTCTTAGGGTTTCGGGAGGAAGATATACGCTAGAGGGGAGAGGCTGGAGTGGGCTAGGGTGGCCACACCACTCCCTGGCGCGACCTGGGCTTGCTCGCGCCATGGGGTGGTGTGGGCCCCCTGTGGCCCACCTCCACTCCATCTTCTAGCATCTTGAGTCTTCTGGAAAAATAGAATTTTCTGTATATTTTCCTCGATTTTCTGATCTTCGCGAATTTTGCCTCCAAACAACACCTTTTCCATCAGAATCCTGACTGCAGCGGTCCATGCTTCGAAAGTCATCAACCATACAAAAATAGATGAAATAACATAAGTATCACCTCTCAAAACAAAATATATCAATGAATAGTAGTGAATTAAGACATAGAATAGTGATGCAAAATGGACGTATCAGCGCCACGCGGAGCAGAGGCCGCGGCCAGGATGAGCTCTGCTCGATGGGGAGGCGAGAAGGCCCACGGCAGCGAGGCGCACGGGTCGTGACTCGCAGATGGCGGCCAGGAGGGAGGCGACAGGTGGTAGAACTTGGCGCTGCGGTGGCCGGGATCCGTTCGGGAAGGAGGCGGGCTCACGGGGCTCGAGGGATGGCGGCCGCGGCTGAGGCCGGCGAAGCGGAGGGGCAGAGCAGCAGCGGTGCATGCGGGGAAGAAGAGGAGGGCGGCGACAGAGGTGAGGAGGGAGATGCTGGGGTTGGGGATCGAGGCATGCAGGGAGTGGGGAGCGCGGGGTAGGTGGTCGCGCGTGCTGCGGTGCGTGATAGCATGCGTGTCGAGTGGGTGTGTTGCACGCGTGTTTGATGTGCGTGTGTGCGTGGGATGGAGGGGGTGGCGGCTGGTGTGGTGGAGGAAGTGTGGTTTCTGGAGGGAGTTGGTGAGGGGTTAGGGTAGGTGGGGATAGACTAGGTTTTTTTTTAGATGGGTCGGGTTGTAGGTGGCCTGGCCTAACGGCTGGGCTGCCTCCCCGGTCCGAAAAATAGTTTTATTATTTATTTTTATTTTAAAGTCCTTTTGTAAACTATTTTTTAGACAAAACAAAATACCCGGAAGAGGCCCGGTGTTTCGATTTGAAATAAAGACGGGGTGTTTAGAAAACAAAAATAGACTTTTCGAAATTAGTTTTAGACAAACATATGCATGATGATGACGATGCTCAAATGCAATGTGGCATGATGACATGAGCATGCGGTCATGATGATGCAATGCACAAAAATACAGCGATTTTCTAGTAGTGGTTTTAGCGGGGCGCCACAGGTATTGAGAGGATAAGGCAAAGAGGAGCACGGCTAGACAGTCTTATCCTCGGCCAGGACAGTGGCGGGAATCTCCACGCGGGGCACGCATCGTAGCAGCGGCGGACGGCGGCGGCAACGAAACCGAGCTGCTTGGCTCGAGGAGAAAGAAGACAACGAAGAGGTAAGTGGGCATGGGCCGAGGTGGGCCGGTTGCTGGGCTGCTACCTAGCGCGCGCGAGCAGCAGGTATGAGAGGGAGAAGGTGGGCTGTGGCCCAGTTAGAGCAAGGGTTAGTTTTTTTTTCCGAAAACCCTTTTCTTTTTTCTTTTTCTATTTATTTGTTTGTATTTTCAAACTCTTTTCTATTTTCAAACATTTTGAAAATACCAGAGGTTTGTAAAATGTAACAAAAACACTCAGAGGCCCTCTTATTCAATTTGGGCTCCAAGCTTTTGGTATTTTTCAAAATATAAAAGCATTTGAATGAATTTCACAGGAGGAGGGAAATTAGGGTTTAGGGTCTTGCATTATTTCTTTTGCAAATTTTCTCTTAGCAAATATAGATGATGGTTATGAATGCACAAACAAACCCTAATTAAGATTAACTAAAACTGGGGTGTTACAGCTCTATCCCCCTTACGAGAATCTCGACCTAAGATTCCAAAGGTAGGAAGAGAGACAGAGAGAGAAAGAAACATGACCACTCTAAAGATAAGAGGGAAACACACTAAACAACACACTGAGTATATCATGGTCAAGTCATGAAGGAGTGTTCAGAAACAACTCTGAGATGATGACATAAAACACACAAGGTAACAGAGGAAACACGAGGAGATATGTTTTCAAGTTGTTTGGATAGTTGGTCTTCATAAGGATTGAGACCATGGAGCTTCAGAAGGGTTTAAGTTTCTAAAAAGGAAAGCTTCCAACATAAAGAACAAAACCACAGACTTCGAGATGAAACTCTACTAAACAGCTTAAGTAGAAATTTCACATGTACAAAGATAGATCAGGAGGACCAAGCTATTGAGCTACTTTTGATGTAGAAGGATCACTCTTCATTCAACAGAAGGTCAAGACGGAAAGGTATTTTGTGGAGAGGACTCGTAAGAGACACAAGGAACATGTAACAAGAGGAACTAACGATTACCAAAATCATAGTCACTCTATGAACATGGTTGAGATACGAAGGAAACTCTTTATTCATCCAGGATTATCAAAATCTTTGCCAGGGATCGTGATATCACTTTACACCACCATATGAACAAGTAAGAAGATTCCTGATGACACGAGGAAAAAGAAACTTCATTCTCAGACTTCTGTTTCCTGGCACAACAAATGCTTTCCAACATAAAAGGGTCTGGAGGATCGACCGAGAGACATTTAGCGACACTACTTTAAATGTTCTCCTTGATGTTCGAAAAAGTGTACATCAACTAAAGGTCGGACTTCGGATGCAAAGGAAACCATAAGCACAACTCCTATAATAAAATCATAGAAGGAGCCTCATGAAGAGTGGTTGTTATTATTGAATCAAGAGATTATGGCATTAAGGCTTCTGACTAATTGTGTCAAGCATTACATCAATCTTGTCAGGTTTACAGAGAGGCCTATGTCAAAACCTTGAGAAACACTAACCATTGTTGCTTCTTGAGATTCAGCTCTGGTTAGGTGGAATGATACTTCAGACTCAGCATATTCGAAAAGAAAGTGTGTAACATTTACTGTAAGGTAAAGTCACTAGATTCTCAAGACATGGACTTCAGTGTCAAGCTCCAATAGACTGAGCTAAATTGCTAGACTATGTATTAGCAACTTGTCGGAGGACAACTGCTCATACATCGAGTTCTCGCAACAAAATACACATGTGTCCGTAAAGGGAACAAGGATAGCTCTACTCAAATCAATGGTGACATCTTTCAACAACTGCACATGAATCGAAGAAGATCACTTTCGACATCCAGAACACATACTTCAAGATAACCCGAAGATGGTTCTCAAAAGTTTTCCAACATTAATGCCAAAGGTTCCATATGAATCTATTCTAGCATGGAGAGGATAAGGATGTCATCGATGGGCTCAACAACAAACCTATCGAGATACTCCAGGGAGATGGACTCATATGCTGTATGAACAAGACAAAACTATTGGTCAAACCAACGGATATGAGGATGTACTCAAGTGAAACATCACGAGTAGCAACATCGTCAAGATAGTCCTTGGAACTGGGTATGATTTGACGATAATCCAAATCAAATCAAATGCGGGGGAAGATAACATATCCATGAAGGAAACACTATCTTTCTTCAGCACGAACGAAACTAGACATCCCTTTATGAAGAAACTAACTTGGATAAAACTGTTGTCTTACAACTCTCCAAGTTTTTGTTTAAGCACAACCAACTAATTCAGGGGTATCCAGTATGGATTCTTGGAGAAAGGAGCAGTTCACAGTAGTTCCTTGCTCAAGAACTTGACAACACGGTCATGTGAAAACATGGTGATACTTCTAGAAAGATGACTAGAATATCACGATCCACCAATATGTCACTTAGTTCGAGAGGAAACTTTCTTGGTAAGGCAAGAAAACATAGTCTCAAAGTTTTGGCATGAGCCTAACTCTTTGACCGAGGAGAGTGTACCAGAATAATGGACTTAGTAGCACAATCATTCTTCGCTTAGTGATAGGATTAACCATCACGCTAAGAATGACATAAACATCCTTGGAGTTCAAAGCAATAACAATTGCTAAGAATCTCAGATGGCCACATTATTATGCACACACATCATTCACGAGCACAAGGGCTCGGAGGAAGGGTGGTAAAATATGTGTGAGAGCATCACTTCATTAAGGGGTCATGAAACTTAGCACAACCTCTTAGTATAAAAGAGTGTGATACTTTAAGATAGAACAGATAGAACCTAATTATTGCTTATTGATCTGTGGATTACAAAACTTTTACTTGGTCCTAGATATGATGATGCACTGGAGTTTGTTTCTCCTGACATCCCAAAATGGTTCGTCTTGATGGACTACAAGAGTATCTTGCTTCGGAGGACACCAATGCGATTTACTACTTGACTACCAACTGGTAGACAAAGGTCGGAAACAACAAGGGGAGAAGAATATGCTCAGGAGGGAATCCCGAGATGTGGATACATGATTATCGATCTTCCGAGAACCAATGCATAGAAGGAAGGGTGTGGTAGAGTCACGAATATAGATGTGAGACTCATGAGGAGTACTCTTGTCATGATCTATTTGGTTCCATTAAAGAACATATGCCATAGCTAGTGGTAGGGGAAGTCCTTAATTGTCACGAGTCAATAGCGACAATAACCATAAGCTCGAAAGCCAGAGTTGTAGTACTAGCCATCCTGAGGTAATGTTTAAACATTAACAACAGGGGACAACATAATGGACCTTTGGTTAAAGATCAGCTTCATGTACAAGATTCATAACACCAGAATCCAGCACAATCCGGGATCTTCGGTTCAAGTCCAAGGGTTAAAACCCGACAAAGGAGTAACTACTACTTGAGTGACACAGCGTACATTATAAGGTAGTAACCATGAGGTAGCTTCCAAAAGAAGAAAGAACTTCTGAAGTACCCAAACAAACAAAAAGGAGGCACACGAGGTCAAAGGAAACCTCAAAGCCTAGAATAGAACACTATGGATCTTACAATATAATATTGTGGGCCCATAAGATGGATAGATCATGATGGAAAGGAATCTCTCAGACAAAGCAGAGCAAAGGGAACACAAGGAATTCACAACACACCCAACTCTAGAGAACTCAACACTAGGTCAACTGGCTGAGAAACGGCTTGCCCAAAAGGCACCTAAGCTTTGAAAGACTAGAAGAGATATCAAAACTTTTCAAAATCAACACAAGATAAGATGACCTAGAGTTAAGAGAGGTACTAGATAAGGAGAAAAATAAGCATACTAGAGTTTTTGCAAATACTTTTGATCTTTGAAATAGTTTTCACAAGAACTAGACTCAACATCGACCAATAGCAAGGTTTTCCTACGTTCGGTACTACTCTGATACCAACAACTATGACACCCCCGGATCAGGGTTAAACAAATCCCAGACCTTAGCCTGACATAAACTTAACCTAGAGCTCGAGGATATCTAGTGAAGAATCGGCAATAGAAACCCTGCGACACAAAAATTATTACAGCAAGCTCATAACTGAGCAAAGAACCAAAATATTACAAGAAGAGGTCATTGACCACAAACATCAAACAACAGAAGGCAAATTATGCTATTAAGTATAGAAAACTTAACAAATGGCCTAAGAGGCCTGAAGCATAACGATGATGTCACAGCCCATAGATTCCAGGCTGCCGGCCGGGAATCCCAAGCTACTCGTCGGTGTCGATGTCGTACGGAACACGTCTTCAGGGGAACACTTACTCTGCTACAAAAGTATCAAAAAAGCAAGGGTGAGTACAGGGTGTACTCCGCAAGACTTATGGTTGGTGGGGTTATTTTGCATAAACCCATCTTTGTTTATAAAACAAGAGGGAGAATAAGCTCGTCTAATCAGAATCTTTAAAAGGGGATAAGAGAGCGACATCTCCGAAGAATTTATCATCATCTTGATATCCACCAAAGTAATCCTCATCTCACAACTAGGATCACCCCCCTCGTACCCATGAGGAACCATCCTTAACAAACCTTAGTTGCCAAGTTTTACGATTAGGTTAAAGTTCTCTATGATCTCACGTTCATTCCCAAGTCGTCCATAACCGTGGACACGACTTTTCAAAAAGATTTAACCCTACAGGTACAACTTTACCCACACGTACTAACCGACTCTTAATGCCAGAATCAGTAGCCCTCTTCCTTGGACGGCCGGCAGAGGGTGGTTATACACGACCTTTACCTTGCTTTCGCCGAGACCATGACTCACGTCCTAAGGATGGTTCCACCGTAACGGGTCAAATCCCGAAGCCGGTCCCTAGAGATGTGGACGAGGTTGGTTTACCCAGAGAAACCGCGTCCCCAACCCTGGCCACACTTACCTACCTGTTTGAATGCACCTTCGCCCGCCAAAACTTTCAAAACATTTTCTATGCATATGTTGAATGGAACGCCAGAACTATGTGACTCATGGAATCTACTAGGCAAGTTAGTAACTCGTGAGGTTTTCCAGGCCCCATGTGGCTGTACGCTCGTCTCAGTTCCAAAGGCAAGAACTTGGTTCCTAGTAGTGGTGAGCATGGGACTAGAAAAACCACATCCCAACGTGGCCTCCCATACAAGCCTTAGCATGTTTAACCTTTACCACTGATCTTACCTCATTAGTATACCTTGTTCTCCTGTCATACTAGGTTCTCTGCATTTGGTACATCTTCTGGATGAACCAGCACTGACAGCTAAGCATGGCTAAACAAGGGCCAAACCTAGTTATGCTAGGAGCAGTGGATCAGCTAATATAAGCTCAAGGGAGTAATGAAACAGATAGGATACTCTATCTATCGATAAAATACCACATTAGAATCATATGCATCATGGCAAGAATTGAAATGCTTTCGAAATCATAGGATTGTATAATGGTGGGGCTATGCTTGCCTTGTTTGTTGATACCCAGATATAGATCTTCGAAAGCCTTGTGCATGACTTGATTATAGTTGATCAAGTATTGTTCTTAAAGCTTCGATGGTGTTGATCTCGGTCTTCGATCTTGGGGTCGGTATCATATTCTACTGGGAAGAACCAAACACCGGAAACAAAGGGGCAACAACAATCAACACATGGCATCGATGTAATGCTCAAGCAAGGATGATGATATGACAAGTTAAATTGTATTGGAAAGGAACCCTAAGGCATGCTTGGCAATTTAAGCGGCGTCCGAGGGGTGCAAACCCTAATATAGAGAGACCCCAGAATTACTTGCGGGGTTCATTCAGTTCACTAATTAAACTTGCAATGAAAGTTGTTGAACAATCCATGATTATGAGTCGGTTGTAAAGATCTCATTTTTCTAAACATTTAGATATATTATACACATTTTTCTGAGTTATAAATAATTATTTGTTGAATTTACAATATAACATTTTCTGTAATTAATAAACCAATTTAAATAGATTTATTGCGTCATGCTGACATCACCACGACGCCAGCACAAGCACTAGAACTTTTCTCACTAGGGAAGAGGCTAGCCATAGAGGCTGACCTATGGGCTAGGGGCCACGTTAGGTGCAACCATGGCTGCCAGCGGGTCCAAGGCCATGTCAGGGTCGTGTCGGCGTGACGTCACGCGATGGCCACCTTCAGGTAGTCACTGGCGACGGTGCTGGGGTGCGCACGAGGCTGCGGGATCTGGCCTATCTGAACCAGCACGGCGAGACGAACCCTATGGTGGCGGCGCCACTGGTTTTGGGTCGTAGGAGCACGAACTACGGCAGAGCGCGGCGGCGGAGCTTGCAGATCAACAGCGCGGAAGCAACCCAGAGAGTGAGGGGGACATAGGAGGGGTCCAGGAGGACCGGAGACTCACCCTTGATGCGTATCTGGCCTCAGTGAGGACAGAGGCAGACGGAAACGACGGCGATGGCCAATGCGGCACTCGGACAGAGTCGAAGAAGACGATGCCGATGGCGATGATTCGGGGCGCCCCTGCTTTATTCCATTGGCGGGGAAGTAGAGGGAGGTGAGGCGGAGCCTCTAGCATTGTCGGTAGGGCACGGGGAGGTGCGGAACGGCGGTGAAGGCGATCTAGGGTTTCGGCCTCGCGGGGAAGACGAGAGAGAGGTGCTGGAGGGAATGAGAGGATAATGCGAAGAGGAGCATGGCGAGACGGTCTTGTCCTCAGCTAGGACGGCGGCGGGGATCTCCACACGGGGCGTGCATCGCAGCGGCAGCGGACGGCGGCGGCAACGACACCGAGCTGCTTGGATCATGGAGAAAGAAGACAGCGAAGAGGTAGGTGGGCCTGGGCCGAGGTGGGCCGGTTGCTGGGCTGCTACCTAGCGCGCGCAAGCGACGGGTATGCGAGGGAGAAGGTGGGCTGCGACCCAGTTAGAGCTAGGGTTAGTTTTTTATTCTAAAAACCCTTTTCTTTTTTATGTTTCTATTTATTTGTTTGTATTTTCAAACTCTTTTCTGTTTTCAAATATTTGGAAAATACCAGAGGTTTGTAAAATGTAACAAAAACACTCAGGGGCCCTCTTATTCAATTTGACCTCCAAGCTTTTGGTATTTTTCAAAATATAAAAGCATTTGAATGAATTTCACAAGAGGAGGGAAATTAAGGTTTAGGGTCTTGCATTATTTCTTTTGCAAATTTTATCTTAGCAAAGATAGATGATGCTTATGAATTCACAAACAAACCCTAATTAAGATTAACTAAAACTGGGGTGTTATATTTGGTGAAGCTATTGTACTATTTATAGTGCAATGGGGACACACCCTGATAAGTTAAGAAAGCAAATAATTGAATCATGATGCTTACTTACCATGTAGGTAAAGGATCTCTACGCAACCATAGAGCCCCGTAATCTGGCAAAGCGTGTTAGACGCGTCTAACTTGTTTTTGCAGGGAAGTGATGTGGTATATCTGAAGTTTACAATGTGATGTATGCGACGTGTTATGTTGTAATCTTGTTGGGACTGAGTGGTTGGATCCATGATGATTGTCATATTATTATTGTAATAGGCCTAATTTTTTTACTTTATTAGCTAGAGTAGCAATAGTTGTAAAAACAAGGACCTGGCGATGATGATCAAGCAACGATTGACCTTGATGCTATGCCCAAGGCGCATGCAGAAGTACATGGCGCCGGAAGACGTTGATGATGGAGATTGTTGGCGTGAAGTTCTATACCATATCACTATATGAATGGCATGTGATGTTAACCTTTTTATGCACTTTATTTGTTGCGTGGTAGTCATAATAAATAGAGGAAACTGCGCGAGCGGTCCTAATTCTTTCCCCGCTGCTTTAGTTTGGTCCTTCAACTTTAAAATGGAACATCGAGGTCTCAAATCTTTGTTATGTGTTGCACACCAGGTCCTAACCCGCTTTGAATGTTGCCACGTCGGTTGTGGTCGTTAGGAGAGAGATTTCCTGTGGGCTGGCTGATAGTAAATATGCAAATGAACCCCTATAAGTATTCATCTTCTCAACTACTAGAGCTTAGTTCTTCTCCCCCTCTCTTTTTCTTCTCCAGTTGCCGCCCGCCACCATGAGCACATCGGGGAGCTCGTCTTCGTGGAATCGACCGCGGAGGAAGGAAGTTTCTCCATCCTTGTGGCAAGAAGGTGTAGTATCTTCTCTCCCGCCGCCTCTTCTATCGGGGACACTGTCGCTTGTGCCATGCCCGTGCTCTCGGATTCATCGAACCATTCGCCTGGTCTCTCAATCAACCGCCAATCCAGGGCATGTGTTCTACAAATGCCCTAACCACCGTGTAAGTTGTAGCTTCGATTCGATTCACAGGATTTCCAGATTCGGTTCAATCCATTGTCTCATTTTGTTCTTGATTTCTTCACGGGTTCGTCCCGAACCTTGCAACCACTACTACTAGGAGAATGTAGAAGACAATTATGTTGATTTCTTGTTTGTAATGGGTACAACTTGGAAGAAATAGAGGAGGGAGAAGTAGATGGTGGACAAAAGAACATGTTTGATGTGGTGAAGAAGATGGATGAGCTAATAGTGATTTGCAAGCATGTGTTTGCTGCAATTGTCTATATGATTGTTGTGATGTTGTATCTAGCAATTTGGAAGTAGATCTATGTAGTGAAAATTGTAGTACCAATGCTAGTTGTGATGTTGTAGTACCAATGAAACAAGCTAATAAGTTTCAGGCATCCATCATAAGTTTCAGATCGATTCAAGATCATCACATGGTAAACATCAACAGTTATTAGCTCTAGGTCGACTCCAGATCTTTACAAGCTAATAAGTTTCAGCCAAAAGAAACAACCCAGCTCTAACAAGCGCACTATAAACAAGTTTTCACTTACACAGTTTGATTGAAACCAAAGCTACATATGAGCATCAGGTATCTATCAAACCTAGCCAAAATATGAACTAAAATGTTCGAAAATATGCACAAATTGCCATTCCGTCATATAAACGTTTGGGACTTTGTTCTCCTTCTTTGACACTGGCTTCTTCTTTATCTTCTTCAAACCAAGAGTTTTCATAGGTGGTCTTGGGGGTGGTAGCTCATCTCTGCAGCTTGCTATGAATTGACTCTCAGGTATAGGACTTGGTGGTGCAGTCTGAGATTGCTGAGTTGCTAATGCCTGCAAAACAACTGTACATGAGTGATGCGGTATGATCCTGGTGATGCAGTATGAATGAACTAGATTATGTACATTGTTGACTCACTTGTTCCTGTAGAACCTGAATCACACTAGAAGATGTAACACTATAACTCATAGCAGAATCCACAATACTAGCTATTGCACTTCTGGCCATCTGTGGTAATTTATTTTTCTGAACAAGTAAAGGTTGAACAAATGAAAGTAATGACAGAACAAATGAAAGTAATGACAGAAAGTAATCACAGGAATGTACCTTGTCAGTAATCTTTCTTCTCACTGGCATTTTTGTTGGAACTTTAGTGCCATGTTCTTCGTGTTCATCCTCAGGCAGCACAACCTGAATTGGTTGTGGTTCTGCTATATCAGTTGTCTGTTCCTCATCATCAGGTGCTTGTGCTGCATCAGTTGCATATTCCTCATCATGTGGTGCATCAGTTGCATGTTCATGAGCTGTTGCATCAAGTGGTTTAGCTTGTCCTGCAGCTCGACCAAGTTCTGGGCACTTTCTTTTGTCGTGACCAGGTTCGTTGCAAACACTACAGTGCCCAACTATGCCATGCCTGTTGAGCCTTGTGCCACCATGCTCCTCTAGTGGACTTTGCCTTCTCTTCTTACTAGGCCTACCAACTTGCTTGTCAAATTTAGGTGGCCTGATTGAAGGACCATTCACTTTCTTCCACATTCTAGGATGACTGCTTGAAATTATGACCCCACTATAAGATGCTTTCAATGCATCTATGTTGTAGCACTTATGGACAACTGATTCAGGCTTCATCCTTTCATGCCTAAAAGCAGCACAAGCATGTCTACAGGGGATTCCTGATAACTGTCAGGACCTACATGAGCACTCCATTTTGTCTATGTGTACCTCATATTCACCATGCAAACAATTCACTTTGAACAAATGTTTAGCAATAGGCATTGCTTCATAATTGTTTGCAAAGTCAATGTTTTATCTATCTTTTTCCTAATTTTTGGACAAATGCTACCACACATTTCTTGTATTTCTTTGTTCTTGTAGAAATACCTAAGCATAATCTAATCTTTTATTTTCTTCAAACTAGTAACTCTTGGTAGTTCTCTAGCATCAAGTATGTGCCTACAGTTGCAACTATATTTATGAATAACTCATAGAAACAAGCTAAACTGGTATGTTACTATAGCAGCATATCACAAGCTAAACAAAGTTGATAGGAACTAACATGTTGAATACTTCACATATGTTGTTCAGCAACACATCACACTTGGACAATTCCTCGAAGAATGCTTTGCACCACTGCCTTGGATCAATTGCATCCAAGTATTCATATGCAGCCACATCTAATACTTTCATCTCATCCATGTGTCTTTGCCAGTCACACTCCCTGGTGGATCTTGCAATTTTACACAGTGTGTTCTTGAATATGTCACCTCTCCACCCATTTCTTGCAAAATTTTGGTGCAAGTGTCTTACACAGAACATGTGTTGTGCATTAGGTCATATAGCATTGACAGCATTGATCAATCCCTGCATAAATGAGAAAATGCACAAACAAATGAGAAAATGCACAAACAAATTACCTTCTGCCTATCACTCATGAATGTCCATGGCCTTATGTTCTCTATGCCTAGATCATCCTTCAGTGTGCTAAGAAACCATTTCCATGAGTTCGTATCTTCCACCTCAACTATGGAAATTGAAATAGGATAAATATAATCATTCGGATCAACACCAACTGTTGCTAGCATCACTCCACCAAATCTATTCTAATATGACACCCATCAATGCCTATAATGGGTCTACAACCTACTATAAAACCTCTCTTACATGCATCCAGTGACATATAATAGTTTTGAAACACTCCAGCATTTGCATTGACAAACATTTTACTTCCTGGATTTGATCTTCTAACCTTAGCTGCAAAATCCCACAGCAAATTGTATTGTGCCAGTTCATCACCATGGATCTGCTTCAATGCACATCTTCTAGCCCTTTCTAGCTCGCTTCTACTAGCAGTC
Source organism: Avena eriantha (assembly GCA_910589775.1). Lineage (NCBI taxonomy): Eukaryota > Viridiplantae > Streptophyta > Magnoliopsida > Poales > Poaceae > Avena > Avena eriantha. The sequence goes on from OU342744.1 coordinate 434,957,119, forward strand.
ATGTTGAAATCTTGTTCAATCATCCTAGCAAAGTTCTTCAGTGACATCTTGTCATCACATCTGAATTTTTCCAAGTAGTGTCCTGCTAAATACCTTGTTGTGAACTGCTTTATCTTGAAATCTCTTTCACACTTGTGAACACCCTCATATTTCTTCATTGTTCAAGCTTTTGTCCTGGTGTCTGGTGCAGCATACAAGTACCAGGGCCAATTTGGCTCACAACAAGCCCTAACCCTCTGAAAATCATTCTTCTTCTAGTGCACACCCACTCTTTGTTGCATAATATATTCTTCTATTGCTGTTCTGAGCTCTATCACTAATAAAAACACCATGCCAATTTTAAATTCTACTTGTCTCATGTTCTCTGGCCTCCACCTTCTCAACTTCACTTTCTTCTTCATCTTCTTTCTACCTTGTTTGTCCACAACTAGAACTTCTTCTGTTGAATCTGTTGCTTCAATATCAGAATCTTGTAGCTCTTCTAAATCTGAATATGTATCATAATCATTGTTCTGCTCCCATTGGGATTTCATCTTCTTTTTTGACTCAAATTTCTCATCAACCCATTTCTCAAACAGATCATCATCATATGTTGCTAATTCATTGTCAGAGTCAACCTAGTCTTCATCCCATTCACTATCACTGTCATCATCTAAGCATTTTTCTGCTTCTTCTTCCACATCAAGCCTCCTCCTACTTCTTCTTAGACCATGCCTGCTATGCTGCTGCCTAGATAGAACACTGCTACTGGTTGCAAACACTGACTTATGCTTGGCACATTTTAGGCTCAACACAGGAGGCAGAGTAGGAGAGCCAGTGATCACAACATCATGAATTACAACATCACCACCTAAATTCATGTCTTTGTGGTCCACATACATCTGAAAATATTGAAAATTAGGAACAATTGCAATCATGTGAATGTGTCAGTATCTCTATCGATAATACGTAGTCCTGATCCCATATCATGTCCAGGAAGAAGCCACTAGATGGAGTACTTGTCTGGTTCATTATAACCTATATGCTCCATAAAATCTATTAGCCAAAGAGGTTACCAAGTGTCTGCTTCACAACCATCAAACCTAGATTTTTGCCATTGAAGTAGCTCTTCGAAGGCCCAAAACCACGAAAAAGCCACCATAATTGATTTCTACTATGAATTCCTCCTCAAGTGGTCCTAAATATGATGCAATTCGTCAAATTCAATCGCTGATTTGACCTACAAAGCTACCGCCTAGCTATCTCTGCTATAACTAGGGATCTAGGGTTAGGGTTACTCTTGTATCATGTAGGAGGATCGTTGGGTCGCCACAACTTGGGCCCCTTGCTCGTGGGTTCCTTCCCCATGTTCTGCATCCCTGAAGTGGCTGTCGTTGTTGGATTTCCTACGGTCATCACCGGAGAAGCACCTCCGTCGCCAATATCGCCTCCACTATCGTGGGACTGAAGAGAAGGGGAGCGGGAGCGTCGAATGAACGGGAATGTACCTTGAGGGCCTCTTTGCAAGTTTACACCCCCGGTCGTTAAGCAGCATGGACCCCACAACCAACGTGGCAACGGTCAAAGCGGGTGAAAGCGGTTTAGGACCTGGCGTGTAGCACATAACAAAGATTTGGGACCTCGATGTTCTGTTTTCAAGTTTAAGGACCAAACTGACGCAGCGGGGAAAGAATTAGTACCACTCATGCGGTTTCCTCTAATAAATAGGGTTATCTCTCACTAAAATTATTAAATTAAAGTGTTCTCCCTTGTTTGGGATCCAAATAACACAGGCTTCGGACTCGTGTGGGTCATGTAACATGGGTGCACCTAGCGATGTTTGTAATGTGGGTGCAAAACTATCACGCTGCTGGTGTACTAAGGTTCACTTGACATACCATCTAGAACATCTAGAGTATGGAACACATGAATCGAAAGGTCAAAAGGAGTAATGTGTTAATATGATTGGTAAGAGTACCTACCGGTTTTGCTCCCCATCATGTGATGTAACATTGGTGTCGGGAAAGCAAGACGTGGATCTTGAATCAGTAAGTACCAATTATGAGGGATATTGATTTTAGTGGGAGCTACACTCTAAGTTAAAGTTGTTAATTCGTGTAGTTCATTAATTATGAAACAATGTCTAAATGAATTAGCACTCGTTTGTAGATCAATGGCATGCAACAATTTCCCTTCACCTGGTATATTATAGAAAGAGAAACGACATGAATCTGGAACAAACTTTGTGGGCTGGTACCGCCATGTGAGGATAGTTCTAAAAGCTGCTAAGAAATACTATATCTTGGAAGCAACACTTTGTGGGCTCCCAGGATTATTTATCTGAGAAATCCCTGTTATGCATAACCAACAAGTACCATTACAACACCCGAAACATAACGGATTACAAGACTTACATAAATGCCATTATGGCTACATCATCCTTAGCAGCGGAATATCATCATGCGTAGAGCCCAATCGTGCCTCAACCTACAGGCAGCTGACTAGGAAGACGGCCTAGCTCGTTGGACGTCACCTTAATCCTCTAATGCCGAAACTCTGAAAGTCTGGCCAAGTAAATAGCCAGGACACAGTCGTGAGTACTTTTGAATGTACTCGCAAACCACCAAGATTAGTGAAACAAGGAAATGCAATTTTGGCTGTGGCGAGGTAGCTCTATCTGGGGTTACTTTTGAAAAGCCTAGACTAACTCTCGAAGTTATGGCATCTCCATATCTTTGTTGAAAAAGAGTTTTGAAACATGACTCTTTTTTATAAATCAAGACATCTCCATATCTTTGTTGAAAAAGAGTTTTGAAAATAGTTTTGGAGTAAAAACCCTTTTTAAACGTCTTTGACCACCTCGGGTCAAAACAAAGCTTTCGAACTCAGGTTCCCCCGGAACCTTCATTCTTTCATCCGTTCTTTCCAACCAAATACCGCTTGGATACTCCTAGCCAACACCTTTACAACCGTCCTTGACCGTGGACGCGACTATTCGAATAGATTATACTCTGTAGAGTTTGCGCACTTTCCTCACAAGAATTAATACATCCGCCGGGATACAACCACGGCCCACTACCACTGTAGATGGGGGTCCGGATAATCAAACCTAACCTTTTGCTTGTCGACCCTAGCAAAGGTTGCTTTTCCTTTTGGGTTTGTTCTCCCTGGCAACGAGTATGTGGCTCCCAACCATAGTCCTTCCTTCTATACACGCGCATACCCAAGCCGCAACTTGGCATATACCTTAATCTGGTGACTCCACTTCCTTTTGTACCACCTAAGTCATACCGTCCGCGGGAGACCCAATTGTTGCACCGGCACTCCTGCCAGAACAGGCTCACTCTTGCCGAAGCAAGCAACAGGCTTCAGATCCGAGATCTGGTAGTGCCTGCCCGGAATTCAAGGGATCTCTCCTTGTAAGCATTGTACAAGCTGCCTCGGATAATGTAGACAAACTACGAGCTAAGCCCCAGCACCTGGGGTAATGTGGTTGCACGGATAAAATTGTTCCGGTAAAGGCGTAGAACATCCCTTCATTTTCTTATTTCTCATCATCACCATTTCTTTTGTTAAAACCTCCACTGGGAATGATGCCTCTTCCCAGGGGTTTTACAAAGCTGTTTTGAAATAGTTGTAGTAGGGTAAATCCCCAAAACAGATTATTTTCTCAAGCCGGGGTTTTCAACGAGGTAGGATGCTAACCATCGTACTCTCGGTATAAAGGGATAAAATGGTAGGTACTTCAGGGTGGTGCCCCGAGGGACACAAAGTCATAACTTGGAGGAGCCACGTTATTAGCGCAGTATTTGTAAAACAAGACATGCAGGTAGATAATGCAATTTATAAAGAGGATACAAAACGGGTAAAAGAGAGTAGGCCAAGTATCAGAGTTCAGGATTTGGTGGCTTTCCTATGATCAGCAATAAGTCCCTGGACTTCTTTAGATAACCAAGAATACCCAATAAATAATAATAAGAAGTCCCTTCCTTCTTGTCGTCAAACACTCACACTATCGTCGTCATCGAGTATACATGCAATCAGACAAGTCCACAATCAATACAAGGTATTCATGCAACAAACCATATAGAAAACAAACATAAGGAATCCTACTTAACTCGTTAGGTTTTGGAGGAGTGGGATACTAGGGGTGGAAATTACTAGATTGCCATTGTAGTGTTTTTCTCTTGGGAGATGGATGTCTAAAATAAGTACTATGAACTTGGAGAGGGGTTCTGAGGTCAGTAGGATACCAAAGTGTAACCATGATATCCTCAGATAGGTCTTGACAAAACAAAACCATCACAAGTGGTTTCACTTGATTATCAAATACCTAGATTTAAATATGCTTTTTATAGTGGAAGAAGCTCTAGCTTGAGGGAATAATTCACCAGAATAGTTCTGGAGTTCAAAAAATTATTTCCTTGGGTGATTAGGTAGTGTTTGAAGTACTCGACCACATAGAGTTGGAATCGAGTCTAAACAATTACCAGAATGCCCTTAATAAATCATCAAAGGAAGTTCTATAAGGTTTTTCTCTTCTTCACCAGATTAATTCTACAGAAGCTATTGAGTTGATTCCAAGGGCAGGTGGTAGGCATGTGGAATACCTTTTTCTATAAATTGTATTCACTCATTTGGAGCTTCCAATCTCCTAGAGTGATTTATTTAGTGAAAATACAACTTACAGAAGTATTTAAATCACAAAACTTCAACCAGAGCTCAATAAATTCTGAGCTTCTGGGTTTTGATAGGTACTGATACTATGGGGTACGGTGAGGTGGAATCAGGTCAATACCACATTTGGTTTGACCTAGAGAATTTTTCCAAGGAAGATAAAGGCTATTTTTGTTATTTTTTCTAAGGGCAAACTACTGTTCACCTTGGCATAGGACCTGTTTTGGATGATAGGTATATCAAATACCTCTCAGTAGGGCTTTGTTTCATCTCAAATGAGTAAGGCTAGCTCACAGAGGGGTTTATTTAGTGTACCAGATACATTTTAGTGGATTAATTGCCAATAAATAGTAAAAATTACTTTTGGCAAGGGACCAGTTCTGTATGATGCAAAAAACAGTTAGGCATCTAAGAAAATTTGGATAGGTCCATTTGGAGTTATTTATCATTTTCAAAAGGATTTAATCCTACTGGTCTTTTTTCTGGATCTGGAATAAAAAGAAAAGAAAACAGAGCAGGCTGGGCTGGATCTGGGGCTACTAGGCCGGCCGGGAGGGAATCGGCCCATGGTGCACGGGGCGACGCGTGGGAGCGGCACGGGTCGACCCTGCCAGTCAGCAGCGGAGAGGCGCCGAAGCGGTATTGCTGGTTGTGGGCCATTCGATTAAGGAGGGATCGACGGTGTAGTGTCGTCGTCCACCTGGGCTCGCTGGCGACGAGAGGTAACCCTAGCAGAGGATGGCGCGCGGCAGGGAGCTCACTTGAGGGCTCGGGAGAGGACGTGCAGGCGACCGGGCGACGCGGTCGATGACGGCGACCTCGGGGTTGGGCGGAAAGAGGGGGTTCCTCGACTGGATCTGGCCCGCACGATGACGACCGAGGAGAGCTCTTCAGAGCTCACCAGTGCGGCTCGATGAGCCGGTCTTGGGCGAAAAGAAGAGCACGGCTAGATGCAGGGGAGGTAGGGGAGCTCGGCTAGGTGACATGCAGAAGGAGAGGCAGAGGGGATGGGAGGCCTTGCTCGATTTTTGTAAAAGGCCCGAGGCGCCTTCTTCTTCTTCCTTCGGGCAGCACAGAGCAGGGGAGAGGAAGTGGTGCTCGGGGTAGGTAAGTGAGGAGGAGAGGAAGCATATGAGGGGCAGGGGAGAGCTGGGGGTGGCCTCTGGCCTTTATACCAAGGAGGAGAGCTAGATGGAGTAAATGACCAATTTGGACATGGTGGAGAGGGAATGATGGCTAGGGATTGGTCTAGGGGACGGTGGGGAGGGGTAAGAAGGGGATTGGCTCGGGCAGGGAGGGGTAGGGCAGCTGTGGTAGTTAATTGGGGTGAATCTTGTAAGATTGGGGATTCTCTCTCTCTCTCTCTCTCTCTCTCTCTCTCTCTCTCTCTCTCTCTCTCTCTCTCTCTCTCTCTCTCTCTCTCTCTCTATTAGCACATGGGCCCAAGATGTCAGTGCTACAGTAGCTTAGCTACCGTGCTAGTCGACCAGAGGAGAGAAGTATGATGTACAAGCTTGGTGGAGAGGAATTGATCATGATTTATCTCAATACTAGCTAGATTTGACAAACTGAGTAAATAGGTGGTTATGAAGGAAGTTCAAAAAAATTGCATTGGACCAGAGGAGGAAATGATACTGGCAGATAGATGAGGTCAAGGTAGACTCCTAGGATTTAATTGAGATTTTTATAAGGGGTTTTAGTCCTCCTAAAGCCATTTATTCAAAAAGGGTAGAAGTAGTTTCTAGAAGATCATTTGATATTTTTACATTGGACAAAGTTGGTTTCTGGTTGGAGAGGGTCCCAAATGTGAGTACACACTTAGGGTAATTTTCCCAAGATTTATTGGGGATTGAAAGTATTTAAAACAATTATTATTCCAATTCAGCCATTTAAGAAAATGGACGAAAAGAAATAATAAAGCTTCTCAAAAATATTTATTTTTGAGATGGAAAGATAGGGTATGATATGTGTAACTCACATGAGCCAAAAGTTGGAGAAGTGTTTTGGCAAAAAACAAATCTTTCCTTTATGGAAGAAGTTTTGGAGATTTTATCTATTAAAAGAATTAAATAGATTTGGAGCCATAATAATTGTGGTTAATTTTTGATAAATCATGATGATCAAGGTAGATGATGTAGACAAGGTGTGGCAAGCATTTGCAACCTTCTGGAATGGAATTCCAACTTGAATTAGATGGAGAAACATGGAAATGAGGATCTAGGGTGAGGTTATTTTTATACCACCTAAACATGGTTGTATCTTGGAGTTCAGAGTTCACATTGATGCAAGGGATAGATGGGTAGGTAGAACAAGTCATATATATGAACATGGCAGCAAGAGTTTGAATTAAATGCAATTGAGGTGATCTAGGAATGGTGGCAAACTTTTTTGAAAATAAGGCTACCATACCAAAAGAGTCATGATGCCTTATAAACCAAGTGGGTTTAAGCAGCACAGAGATTCACTTGGAACAAGTGAAGTATATTTTGGTATACCTATATGAGTAGAACACAATCATTCAAAGAGTTGGTCCATAGAAGGTTGGATGAGGGTGTGAGCTTCTATCAAAGTAGCATGATGACTAGATGTGCAGGAAACGTTATTTTCTTGTCTGCAAAACCATCAAGAACAAGTGGGTTGGAGGAGGATCTAACCAAGGGAAAAAGTGGGCCTTGGTATTCCTTAGGATGGTTAACAAGGTGGTTCAAGTGCATTATCAAAAATTCACAGGTTTTGAGAAAAGGAGACATTCAAAAGGGTGACGTTGGAATTGTTTCCAGACTTAGTCATATTTTGGCAGTTTTGAGGATTTTGACTAGAGTATGAGAGGGAATGTTCTTGGAGGGGTTGCAAGGTATCAAAGCATCCTCAAGTGGATGAGGTTGAAAAGTATATTGAGTAGAAGGGGTCCATGCTTGATATTGGTCTTCATGGACTTGGAATCTTCTAGAAGGGATCACTGCAGAATTGATCTGGCTAGGGGTTTTAGATGATCACCTAGTGGCTAGGGATCATATCCAGATTTGTGTTCTTGCTTAGGGATTGATGATTTGGAAACAACTTGGTCCTAGTGATGAGCTCCTAGAGTGGCTCATACAACTTCCTAAGCAAACAAGTCAAACAGCAGATCAAGGCAACTCATCAGACAGCAGATCAAGGCAACTCATCTTACAAACTAATCATCTACTACTAGGGTTACCATCAAGCTTAGCTTGAGGTAAGAAGTGGTAGTGGAGAGGTTGGAGTTTGAATTAGGTAAGAGTCCTTGGTATCTCTACCAAGAGTGGGAATCAAAAGCTTTCAGAAGAGGTTTTTGGGAAATCTAAGGATAAGATTAGTTGAGCGTTCTGTCTTGAAAACATAAGGAGATTGTATTATATATCTCTCCATAGTTTTGTCAATAGAAGCTACCAAAATAGTTTTGGTTACATACGCATCTTGGCTCAGGTTTTGAAATGTCAGAACGTTTGAGAATATGTAAGTTGAGCAAAGATAGTTTTGGTAAATAACTTTTGTCAACTAAGGGTGAGGTAAGGAGTGTCATGTGGTATACACTCACATGCACAAGTACAAATAAACAACAAGAAAACACTGCACCAAGTACAAGAAAAAGTTTTTGTTCCCCCTGATTTTTTCATTCTGGACAACTAATCAAGGTTGCAAAAATTGGGATGTTACACACTTGGTGATGCTCTTGCTAATAATGCTACTCATGAAGCGTTCAATGTCTTGCTTGCATCCATGGAACCAGATCTTCAAAGGGGGTTTAAAGAATGGGGTCCATATGAAACAATTTCTGAATTGAGGGGCATGTTTGAGAAGAAAGCCCGAGCTGAAAGATATGAGACATCTCAAGCTCCATTGGATTGCAAGATGGCACAAGGAGGTTCGGCTAGTGATGATGTAATCAAGTTACATGGGTATGCTCAAAGGTTGCACGCGTTGGGCATTCCCTTTCCTACAGAACCAGAACCGGCATACTCCTGAAATCACTCCCACCCAGTTTTGATTCAAAACTGGGTGGGAGCCTAGTTTTAAAAATGGACCGATTCGGTGGTTTAACCAGAAAAAACATGAAATGACCTCACTAGTTTTTAAGAGGTACCGGTCCAAATAGCAAAAAACTAGGAAAAAGAAGAAATTGCGATAGGAATTGAACTTAAGACCTTATGCTATATGGAAATAGCACCACATAAAGCCCAATACCACTTCGACACACCGTCTTTTGTGATTACGTATTGAAATATACGCTTAATATATATTTTACTGGCATTTTGTTCCGAAATTTGCTTAAATTTTAATTAAAAGGAATAGTTTTTTGTCGCTATTGAACCGAATGAACCGGTGGTCTGACCAGCAAACCAGTGAACCAGTTGTCTCATCGGTTCACTCACCGGTCCGGTTTTAAAAACTATGTTTTGATGGGTTTGTCATGAACTTCAACATGCATGAGATGAACAAGACATTAGCCGAACTATTCACGATGTTGAAGGTGGCTGAAAAGTACATATAGAAGAACACTAACCATGTGATGATGGTGAATAAAAATACTCACTTCAAGAAGAAGAAGTCTAGGGGCAACAACAAAAAGAGGACCCAAGCATGATGCACCCCTAACAAGGGCAAGGCGTCGATGCCTGGCCCAACCCCATATGCTGAGTGTTTGTTATGTAAGGAGAAGGGTCACTAGAAGAGGAATTACCCGAAGTACTTAGTAGAGTAAAAAGACTGGATCGTCCAGCTTAGGTATATCGGATATACATGTTATTGATGTTTACTTGCAATGTACTAAGAGTAACTCTTGGGTATTTGGACAAAAGCTCCATCGCCTCACTAACTCATGGTACATCACAGAAATAACAAAGACAACATGGGTGGCCAACCCAGTACTCACCCTGAAGAAAAGCACATGACTACGCATATGCATCCACTTTGCCACCCCAAGCAACCAAACACAAGAAGTGATTCTTCCCTCTAGTCCACCGTGTTGAAGCCTCCCTCCAGCCGAAGCAATACATGGGCTCTTTTTGGGTCAGCAAGCCTTACTCCACGGAAGGACACAAAGACGATTACATGCGCTTCAATCCAAAAAATGTTGCGCAGCTGCAGCACTCTCTGTACTTAGGATTTTACTTTTCTGCACTTTATATTCAATAAGGCCAACGGCCAGACGAGTACGATAAAATATGTACCTCCTGCATTTCGATGATAAATAAAAGATAAGTTCCTAAAACCAAGTCCCAGATTTTGCTTTTCGTTAATTTCATTCATCAACCCGATACTCAGGGGCCACACCAGTGATCATATGAATAAAATCATCCACCTGACGCTTCACCAAAATAAGGCATGCTCTGATTTTCGGCTTCACCAACCGAAAGCACATCACGCTTTGACCCAAATAGCTGACTCAGCCCCAGGGCGTCAGACAAACGAAAGGGTCTCACGTAAAAACAATTTTGCATCAAGCTATCATCAAAAAATACAAATAACAAGGGTACAACATATATTTACCAACTACAAAACAGAAATTTATACAATTTACATGTTTGGCTTTGCAGGAAAACACGGTCGTCTACAGGGTGAAATTATGGAAAAATTCTTCATCTTCTTCCAAGCATCTTTGGACAATTTTGATGGCAGGCCTACGACTAGCCGCATAATGGGGCTCCATGTCAACCATCCCACCCTCTGGAGGAGGAGGCAATCCTAGCTATACAACATCCAAGTCTAGCGTCGGGTCATGTACGTGCACCCAAGAAAGAGCAAGTTGTGCACCCGCCACAAGTTGCAGCTTCACAAAGTGAGGAATCCTCTCGCCTTGCCGAAACTTTGCCATCAATTTGGCAAGACTATGATGGTGAGGATCCCAAGGAAACATGGCATTGTACACAAGAACTAGCGACCGGTGACAGCACTGTACAAATTCTTCCACCTCGGACACGCGATGCTGGAGTATGGGTAATGTGTATGCACGATGATGATCAGTCTAGAAATCACTGTCGGTACCTCGAGAAGCCTCCATTAGAGCATTCATTTGGTTTCACAGGCGCTGAGTCTCTTCCCTCTCACACAATCGAATACCTGAGGAAAAGAAGAGGGTCACCTTTTCACAAATACATAAGAAAACCTCGGGGGCTCTAGAGGAACTTACAAAGCATTTTCTTGCTAGCTCTGGATATTTCTTCTAAGAGATATGCTTTGCAATCCAAATCTTCGCGCATTTTTGACTATGACACGTCCACCATCGCCTGCACGGTCTAAAGATTGCCCTCCATGCATTTTACATGTTCAATTTTTTCAGCATATATCAGCAGGTCCACAACATGAACTATAGCATTATTGGATGCAACCGCTCCAAAGGCAGATGCCCCAACATCGGAAGGTTGAGGAGGACCCGAAGGAACAGCTAAATCAGCAGTAATCTGGCAGAATAAATGGAAAATCAAGGAACTTCAGCAGACCATACAGGATCACACACACGACAAATAGATGCGACAAAAGCATTATATACATGCAAAAGACTGTTCCGCAAGCAAAAGAGCAGTTCATCACAGGTCACCAGGTTCATTACAAGCAACATGAAAAAACATCTACAAAATAAAGCTAAATTAAGAGGCAGACTTCTCATCTGAGAACGTAATGCTGGCTAATGGAGCATCAGCCGAAGGATTAGTAATCGGGGTAGTATTTCCAGAAGGAACCCCGGTTGAAGTATTAGCAGCGGGTATCTCTTGAACCGCACCTATAGCTAGAAGAAGTCACGAGTACTTCTTGGCCTTCTTAATATAGGGAGTCAGGTCGACCTCTTTCCCATCATGGGTGACTGGAACAGAGGAGCTAACCTTCTTCTAGTCGACCTTCTCGTTGTGTGACATCGCCAGGGCCATGGAGGTTTCAGTGTCGCTCTTCGATTGGATCATGCTATATCTTGACAGCGGGCTTGGATCGGCACCAAAGATGGCGGTAAGCTCATTAAGGTCTGCAGGCATCGCCTTCGTTGGAAAATTTTCAGCATGAAGACCCTTCAAAGCGCGAAGTGAATGGATCAGAAGATTTCATCCACATCCGTTAAAGGATCAATCTTTTCATCCTCGTACAGCGTCACAGACTGGCCAGTAAGCTTTGCAACAGAAAAAAATTAAAAATAAAGAGAGGCAATCGATAAAATGATTTTAAAAGGTGGCACAAGAAAATACAACTTAAGAGTCAGGGAAGTGTTGAGAACTTCTAGCCGTTTTCTGAGATTTTCATCTGGATTAGCAAGGGTAGCAGCTTGTTTTTCCCTTTCCTCGACATCAGTCTTGGCTTTCTGCTTGGCCTCCTCCAGCGCCTCCTTTGCGACCTATGATTTGGCCTCTAGATCCTCAGCACGCTTTAGCGCCTTCTCCCGGATAACTCTGGATTCCTTGGCAGCGGCTATATAGTTTAAATCAAAAAAAATTAGTAGAAGACAGGGCTCAAATAGAAAGAACAAAAATTATCAGCTGACATAATAAACCTTTAAGTTCTTTGGCTTCGTTACGGATCTTGATAAATTCAGAGGCCATATCAACCATCTCGCGCATCAGCGGCTGCAGTCCAGAGAAGAGGTGGTCAGGACACTAAGAGCAAGCTAAAAAGAAAACTAGGGAAATAGCACTTACATCCTGCATATCAACCTCAACAGGATCTTCGGCTATGGCCGTGCCTTTACCCACAAATTTCCTCCCTTTAGCTGGAGGAGACTTGGGCAACATGCCAGAATCCTATGGGCATGTTTCCTTCGCAGGTGATTTATGCGGGTCCGATGGTGGAACGGGGGATTTTGCAAGAGGGGATGTAATAGAGGCACCATGTGGTGATATGGGAGTTTCTTCTTCATCATCTCCTCTGGATCAGCAAAGCAAAACATCCAGGAGCAGTTAGTAATAATTCGACTAAGCTGCCAAAGCAGAAGTAAAAGGAGATAACACTTACGAAGAAATGTGTTGGGTCATACGAAAGATATTCACCCTTGGAGGAGCACCGGAAATAGGAACTACAAATTTTGTCTTTGAACCCGTTGAACCGTCAGAATCCTCGACCGTTTCGACGGCTTCAGAGTGTTTCCGATTCTCAACAGTAGGCACCCTTTGAAAATCCCCGGACTAAACCAAAGCAACAGAATGGGTATCCTAAGAAGACTCATCAGTGGATGCCTCCTCTCTTCATCGGGTGCAGTTCTAGTTCCGGTGAACTCTTCGGATAGGGAGGCGATGTCCAGCAGTTCAACACTTTTTGGAAAGGGAGGAAGCGCAGAAATATGATCATAATCCTACACCACAAGGAGATAGAATAAGATGATAAATATTATAGCATGTAAGGAAAAGAAAGAACACTCACATCAGGGGGAAGATTCTTCTTTCCAAAGGGTTCCACTCGACAACTTGAAGGAACTGGGTTCTTCTTCATCAACATGGTGAACGAGCAAACTCTTTTTTCATAAATGTGGAGAGTAAGACTCTCCAGTGAAATCCTCATGGGGTCCTTCTTGCCCGTATAAGCCCACATACCAGACAAACTAGCATGGATAGGCTAGATGCGCACCCGGATGAAGTAGGCCAAAATCTGTAAACCTGATAGCTCCTTGCGAACTTCAGTGTGAAGTTTTTCAAGCCATGTCAGCAAAGGCTTGATCTCCTTCATTTCTTCGGGAGTAGGGCGTTGGTCCCATGAGTCAAGTCTTTGGCAGGTTTTCTTGGGGTCAAAAGGTGCCAACCCAAAGGTTTGGCCCTTGTTTTTCTGGTCCTTGATGTAAAACCACTTGGTTTTCCATCCTTGGACAAAATCCGAAATTTTGAAGTCAAAATAATCAACTTCAGGGCAAACAAAAAATATGGCACCCCCGACATCATGGACAAAATCATTGGAGTGTTACGGCGAACAGAGAACAAGTACTTCCACAGGACCCAATGGGGATGGATCCCAAGGAAACACTCGCAAAGAGTGATGAAACAGGCGACGTGAAGAATGCAATTTGGAATGAGATGGTAAAGCTACACGCCGTAAACAAAGAGCAAGCCACGAAGAAACTCGTGAATAGGAAGAGAAAGGTCGCGATAGAGGAAGGAGAGAAACATTATCCGTCATCCTGGCTCAGGCAAGGGATTTGCTTCATCTCTCGGAAACTTGAAGGTGCCTTTGTCCAGAAGGCATTAGTTGTGGGCGTCACGCGGATCTCGCTAACTACACTTCATGGGAGCCCATCCAATGGCCCTCCTATTCATCGCCTTGGCGGCGGCAGTATAAGTCCCTACTTTGGACTTGCCCATGGTGGCTCTCGAGGGGATGAGGAGAGTGTGCAAGGAAGAAAGAACAAGCATGAACACAGAGAGCACAGGCGCGACGCAAGGAAGAAGAAGAAGTATGCAGTGAAGGGGAATAGTAAAAACAGTAAAGGTATTATCCCTCGTTTATAAGGGAAAGGAGCACGAAGCTCGGCCATTAGATAAGGGCAATGGAACGTCAAGATGCCAAGGATGAATACGCGTGGCAAAGATTGATAAAAGGATAAAAATTGTGGGAATTTATTACCACGGTAAACACGGAGGAAATCCGCATGACGGCTCGATTCTCATGCATAAAGGGGTCGGGCGGTCAAAAATCACCACTGATGCACGGCTCAAGCATCATCATTACTGCAATACAGGCCCACTATCGTAACGTCCCATCAGGACTTGTTTCTCAGAAACCATGACAATCTACCTTCATTAACAATGACGTCATGAATAGCCAAGAATGAAGAAATATTCGTGTACTGATACCTTTGATCCGGATTACGGATGTAGTATAGCTTCTTTTTTCCTTGTAGACCTAGGTTTATCGAATCCTCAGGAAGCAAAGCATAGTGAAGTTACTTTAACGGAACTTCGGGAGTTTTAGAATTCCTTTTGGGTTTTTACTGGACCAAGAGTTTGCGTCTTTTTGTTGTTGTCGATCACGGAGGGAGAGGGCCTAGGGCGTTCGATTTCACCTGTAGCTGTGCAAAACATCTGATGGGAATAAAAGATAGAAATAAAGTATGCATATAATTATTAGAGCAAGATAAATTATATGTGGGCAGTGCATCCATAATTGCTATTGCCTCTGCAACCACTTATAGCAATAACCTACTAGTCTCGTCCATAGAAGAAAGAGAACTAATGATATGCATAGTGATGTCACCATTGATCCTATAGTCGTACTACCCTTTCTTTCACTGGGTTCCCACCCTGCAGATTAGTCATTACTCATACTCCCTATACCTGGCTCAATCCTCGGTGTCTTAGGTACCTGACAAGTCCTTAGATTGAGGCAAGAGAGGATACAATAATCATCATGTCATACAAACTAATACATGATCCCATCTATGATCAATAACATGCACAAAAAGCTACATGGCTAGGCCGAAGCGCTTAGCCCAAGGAGAATTACTCACACATGGAGATGAGATCAAAGATCCTAAACATTGTAGTAGAAATCATGAGATTGATAGCAAATAGTCTTACAATGTCGCCAATCGAAGAAGAGATCTACTATTACAAGTGCTGAAATCTGGCTATGGTGGTGGAGAGATTAGATCTAAGTCTATTCCTCTGGCGGCTCGTCGGTGTTGTGGATGGAGATCTGGGGGGGTGGCTGATGGTTTCTGCCAGCTCTCGTTTCTCGTCGCCCGAGGCCTCTTTATATAGGGGTCCATTCACGAAAGTTGTTTTGTTTGACCTAGCGACGCCGATGGCAACTATGCGGCCAGAACTATACGATCGGAATTTAATTCTGGTCGTATAGTTGGTTGTTAAAGCGTTTGCCTTCGACCCACGACTCCAGGTTTCTTCTGGTTGTTGGAAATCTCGTATCTTTGACTTTAATGTAGTGATTCCCATCATCAAACATCATTATCTGCGCAGAAAAAATAGAAAGAAAGGATTGCATACCCCTTTGAATATTAAGCATTAGTGGCAAGGTTTAGAGAGATATTTCATCAAAATTGTTTATAATATCCAGTTTAAATATGGACGTAGATGGCTATATTTCAGAGCCATCAACCTCCCCAAGCTTAAACTTGATTGTCCCCGAGCAAGAAACTCAGCATTTAAACTAAAATAACAAGATGATGACCTTACTCATGATTGATAGTCCCATGTTTCCTCCACTTCATAAATCTAAAAAACTTCAGGTAGATAGAGTAATGGCAAGTATATCATACGGGTTTTATGCATCCTTATAGCACAGCAAAATTATTGTTAACATGGATGATTCAAATGACTAAACTTTATTCCATGTCATGTAATCAACACATAGGCTTGCCTTTGAACATAAAGTATAATCATGTAAATTGAGAGTATGAGAGTTGTCATGAAAAGCATATACACTAGAGTATCTCAATTCTCCCACATCAATAAATCAAGACTTTTCAAGCACTACTTTTCTATTCATTGTCCTTCAAGAATTTCAGTTTTTGGGTAACTGAGAGCACGCCAAAAAAAAATTGTTTATCGGGCTGTGATGGACACTCGTGGCATCACTAAGGTTTTTGTTCCTTTTACATAATGATTGCTCATAATAGCCAGAGGAGTGATTCCATCATGAATACAGCTACCCGGGAGTGCCAAGAATCTTACCCACTATAGCATTGTGCTACTACATGTGTTTAATCAACTCATAGCCAAAATCTAGGAGTTTCCACCATGAAGATCGTTCGTAGGCCAGCGGAGTTGTTGGCATCCCATGAAGTTTGACACGCGTAAAGCAATATCATTCTTATGATTAACAAGTCAAACTTTGGCATGCTCACGAAAACCGCTAAACATTAATTCAATCGTACAAATCCTTTTAAAGAGATATATTAAGTCAATCAACATTTTCAGTGGAGTTGAGTGTCTCTAGGAATAAGCCTTCAAGACTAAACACTACAACACCCAAGCCTTCAATTGTGAGACTTTTTCTTATTAGAATTGTTTAGCAATTTTAGGCAAGACTTGGTTAATTACGAGAGCTAGAACAAAATATACCTAGCTAAATACCCATGCAAACGAAAATCTTACTACAATACAAAGACTCACTCCACCAATATAATATCTCAACATTTACTACTAACTAGCATGGGTTTCTCAAACTTCAAAAGTGGAGAGTCATAAGACATACCTCTCATGTTTGGTTCCACTTCTCTCTTCCTTTTTTATTTGTTTCTTGAAAACTTGAAGTCGATCACTCTCCTGCAAATACATCAGAACCTCGAGGCGGAAGGAAAAAGAAAGAGGGAAAGTAAAGAAAAATGGAGAAATCTTTTTGTTATTTTTTAGAGAGGGAATTTAAAGAATAGAAAATTGGCGGCAAAGCTCGGCTAGAAAATCTCGAAAGCAAATAGAAATAACTAAAGATAAAGTATTGGGGAAACCAACACGAGTGCTTATAAACTCAAATTAAAAACACAACCTCGAAATAAATAAAAGAAAATGAACGCCAAATAAAGATACATGAGGAAACTTCCCCAAGCTTAGGCTTTTGCAAGCCCTTCAAATCATTGTGGTGGCGGGAAAAAGTTAGAGCTCTAATTCGCAAATTGAGTTGAGAGGTTACTAGTTGATTATCGGAGGTTCAGAGAGAGGCTACGCATCCTCTCAACAGTCCCTCCAAGTTCTTGGAAGTCTTGGTGACATGGGTATACCCTACAGGTACTCGAGTTTGGTATATACGGTCCAGATATGATAGAAGCCCACGGTGCTGCCAAGGACCAATGCAGAATTCGGGTGACCCACGGAATCTTCGATTGCTTGTGAGACAAGAAGAAGCTTAAGATAGAATGTTCAAAGGGCGAACCCTAATCTGTAACCGACTCGACCTGCTACCTGAGACATAGCCTATCTATATAAAGGCTAGGAGGGGGCAGCGAGGAGGACAATCACAACCCTAGTTTTCACCACCGTCGCCAGATTGCATCTACGCACCCATGTAATCTTCGATTCCTTTGATAATTCCAAGAGCAGACAAGCAGGAGTAGGGACCTCTACAAGGCCCGAATCCGGGTAAATATTGCGTCCTTGTGTGCTTGTTTGCTAGCCAATTGATGCCTCCAGCGCTACCTCCTTCTCCAAAACCCAAGTCCATAACAATGGGCATTGACGAGTTAAACCCTCGTCAATTGGCGATGTCTGTGGGAATTGGGAGTGCTGATGTTGTGGCTTCTTCGGCCCCATCAACTACGATCTACAACTCTGCAACAATGGAGATTCGCCAACTCTTCGGTGCGTTCGACTTCATCGTCCACACGCCGGACACTCGCCCGGCTTTCGAGTCCGTGGGCGATGGGATCATCTTGGCGATTGGGACCTTCCGCTTCCAAGTTGGTCAACTGGGAACGCTTTGCATGCCTGATCAGCCAACGGCACCCGCGATTGCTCCAGCATCGTGGTTCCCTCCACCAATTGGCACCCTCAGCAGGTGATCGCGCAACTCGAGGCGCGCAGAAAAGCAGCGGATGAGTTGAGTCTTCGACGAGCCGGTCTCTCCTCCCACGGAGGATCCTCCTCCAAAGGCAACGAGTATGTGGCCAACAAGAGGCGATCTCGACTAGCCCACCTCACCGAGAAAGAACGCGTAGAATCCACGAAAGTCCTCGACTTCGGCTCTATGATGGTTGATATGGGGGCAACGTGCTCCCAAAGACGCTGTAGGCTGCGGTGACAATGGCTACCATGTACCTCCTCAACAACCAGCCACCGGCTGGAGATCCACGAGCTACCATGCACCGATCTATTATCGCGGGCATGGGGCTAATCAAGGCCGCCCTCAACAAAGAACCAACACCAGAGCTGAAGAAAAGCAAGGCTCTAGACAAGTACTACTACTCGTACTCCTCTAGTGACGACAGTCACTATCTGTCACGACGACGTTGCTCATGGCGGCATGAGCGCGACCATGACGCACGTGATGACATCATGCAGCACAAAGTCGAAAAGATGTAGGCAAGGCGTGCTTATTCGACTGACTCGGAAGAAGACGAGACTGAGCTCTGCGGCGCCAGATGCTTCAGTAGGGCCATCAGGCATAAGCGAATGCCTAAGGGGTTCAATCTCCCGTCGGAGAACCCAAAATTTGACAGCCTACAGGACCCGAAAATCTGGTTGGAGGACCACATCTCCTCCGTCAGGCTACATGGCGGGAGTCTAAGCACGGCCATGCAATGCCTGCAGCTACAGTTGTAGGGCGCCGCTCGCGCATGGCTCAACAACCTCCCGCATGGATCCATTCGCAGCTGGGAAGAACTGGTCTACAGCTTTGTGCGCAACTTCAAGGGCACTTACAAAAGGCCTGCATCAATCGAAGAACTGAGAAGCTGCCAGCAAAGGTCCGGCGAGTTGCTGCGCTCGTACATCCAGAGGTGGTCCATCATCAAGAACTCCGCAGAAAACATCTCGGAGGACCGCGCAGTAGAGCTCAGGGAGGAGCTGGGCCGCTCGAAGCCCAAAACGATCGACCACCTGATGGAAATCGCGAATCGGTGGGCGGACGAAGAAGACTCGGTGAAAAACCGCACCTACTCCGACAACGACGACGACCTCGGGCGCAGACGCGATAGCCGAGGTAAATGTCGAATGCGCGTCTACGATGACCACGTCGAGGTCAATATGGTCGCAGCCGGCTATGCCGACAAACGCGACGACAACCGCAACAGCGGATATCGCAGCGGTGGATACCGCGATAGCAGGAAAACCACGCAGGTGTGGCAGCACCGCACTCGTGAAGAGGCACCCACAACATCCATCGAGGACAAACTGTCCGGACCATGCAACGTGCACTTCTACATCGACAAGCACGACGGCAAGAAGAAATCCAGCCACCTTCTCAAGGACTGTCGCGAGTTCCTCAAACTCCACGAGTGTCTGGCCCGGATGAATCGCGACGAGATCAACAGGGGCTATGGAGCTACCCCAGGCGCTGTGGCACATGGAGCTCCTCCACCACCGCCCGGACCACCACCACTCGCGGCTGCGCTAGTCCAGCATCATGGAGGCAAGCCATACCCACGAGCCATGGGCAACATGGGGATGATCAAAAAAGGGCGTCCCTCAAATCGAGTGCAGAAGGCCATCACTCGCCAAGTCAACTTGACAATAAACTCTCCACCCTCCACCACTGAGTACCTCAGTGGAAGCGACTCCTGCATCACCTTCGACAAGCGCGACCATCTGCATCAAGTTCCTCGTCTAGGTCATTGTCCCCTCGTACTCGAGGCACAGATATGGGGCTTCGATATGAGTCGCGTCTTAATGGACAGCGACAGCGGCACTAACCTCATGTTCGCGAGTACCTTACGTGCGACGAGGATCCCTCTGACTTGTCTGGAAATTTTAGACACAATGTTCCATGGCATCGTCCTATGGAAGGGCATATATCCCCTAGGAAAAATCAACCTCGACGTCATCTTCGGCATGCCACAAAACTTTTGGCGAGAGCGCATGGACTTTGAGGTCGTCGACTGGCCCTCGCAATACCACTGCATCCTCGGACGTGTCGTGTTCGCTAGGTTCATGGCAATGCCGCACTACGCCTACCTGCAGATGAAAATGCCAGGCCCAAACGGCATCATCACAATCAATGGAAGCTTCGAGAGGTCCGACAGCTTCGACAGGGACTTCAACAGAATCTCCCAGTCCTTTGGCATGCAGGAAGAACTTGCAAGATTGAAGGAGTCGACATACAACAGTCTGCCTCCCTTAAGCAGGCCAAGCTCACCCGACCTGTCCTTCGACTCGTCGGTGCACACGAAAAAAGTCTAGGTCCACCCAACGGACCCGACCAAGACGGCCCTCATCGCCAACAACTTGAGTTTCGCATAGGAACTTGTGCTCGTCGAATTCCTCCGTGAGCACTAGGAAATCTTCGCCTGGTGTCCAGAAGACATGCCAGGGGTTCCCAGGGAATTCGCCAAGCACTCACTCAACATGAATCCAGACGCAAGGCCAGTCAAGCAGACAATTCGGTGACTGTCTGAACCAAGAGCAAATGCAGTCGGAATGGAGATCAACAGACTCCTCGACGCAAAATTCATATGCGAGATCAAGGAAAGCACCTGGCTCGCTAACACAGTGCTTGTGCCTAAAAAAGACATGGATATCCTACGGATGTGCGTGGACTTCACCTCCTTGAATAAGCACTGCCCAAAGGATCACTTCCCGTTGCCACGAATCGACCAAATACTCGACTCCACGGCGAGATGTGAGTGCCTCTGCTTCCTCGACGCCAACTCAGGCTACAATCAGATTCGAATGAAGGAGTAAGATCAGGAGAAAATGGCATTTACGACACCGTTTGGTGTGTTCTGCTACAACATGATGCCCTTCGGGCTAAAAAACGCAGGAGCCACCTATCAGCGTTGCATGAAGGCTAGCCTCAAGAATCAACTTGGTCACAATATCCAAGTCTATGTTGACGACATCTTCATCAAAACCAAAGAGGAAGCCTCGTTAATCGACGATCTTCGCGAGACCTTCGCCAACCTCGACTGCTACCAGATCAAGCTCAAATCCGGACAAATGCACCTTCGGTGTGCCATCTGGGCAGTTACTTGGGTATCTCATCTCTACGAGAGGGATCGAAGCAAACCCGAAGAAAATAAAGGCCATACTGGCCATGGAGAAACCGAAGAACGTAAAAGGCGTCCAGCAGCTGGTCGGGCGAATCGCGGCACTCAGTCGATTCATCAGCCGAATGGGCAAAAAGGCACTACCCTTCTACCAACTTCTCCGCAAAACTGACAAGTTCGAGTGGACAGGCGAGGCACAAGAAGCATTTGAAGACCTCAAATGCCTACTATCCACCTCTCTAGTACTAGTGATGCCTTGCGAAAAGGAACCACTCCTGCTCTACATCTCCGCCACCAACCAGGTGTTCAGCATAGTGCTCGTGGTGGAACGAGCCGAAGAAAATAAGGTCCATGGAGTCCAGCGCCCAGTATACTACCTCAGCGAGGTGCTCACGCCAACAAAGCTGCGGTACCCGCACTACCAGAAGCTGGCATATGGCGTCTCCATGACAGCCAGGCGACTGCGCCACTACTTCCAGGAACACCCAATCGTGGTAGTAAACAACGCCCCGCTCGGGCATATACTCAATAATCCCGATGCCACCGGACGAGTCGCGCTCTGGGGAATCAAACTGTCTCCACGAGACATCACATATGAGAAGCACGACGCGATCAAATCGCAAGTTCTCCTAGAATTTCTCGTGCACTGGATGGAGAACCAGCTCCCCGACAAGCCAGATATGTCCTATCTTTGGACAATGCACTTCGACGGGTCTAAGCGAAAGGACTAAGCTGGCATAGGTGTCATACTGACATCGCCCTAAGGAGACAAGATGAAATAAATTCTGCAAATGCAATTCACTGCCTCCAATAATGAAGCCAAGTACGAAGCCGTAATCCATGGGATGCTTATGGCGAAAGCCTGTGGCGCCAAGAGGCTCATCATCTACGGTGACTCTAAGCTAGTGGTGAACCAAACGATGCACGAGTGTGACGCACTAAGCGACAACATGATCGCCTATCGTGACCTCTACAGCACACTCGAAGGAGACTTCGATTGTTGTGAGCTGCCACACGTGGGCCATGAAAGCAATGAAGAGGTGGATCTACTCGCCAATATTGGCTCCACCTGCGCCCACATACCACCTGGGGTATTTCTCGAGCGCATCTGTGAACGCTCCATCAAGCCCAAGGCTCTAGAGAAGAAAGCAAGCACGTCAATGGACTCGGGGGCTACGCCACCCAACAAACCAATGGCACTCGACGACCAGAAGCTTGATACAGGACTCGAAGGACCAATGGGTGTCATGATGATCGATCCATCTTAGACATAACCCTACATCACATATCTACTCAGCAAGAGGTTGCCAGATGATCCGACTGACGCGCGACACATCGCATGACGATCCAAGGCATTCGCCCTCATCAACGGCGAACTGTACAAACGCAGCATCACGGGAGTAGTTCAACGGTGCGTCTCCAACGGGGACGGAAGGGTCATCCTCCTTGACATCAACGAAGGCACTTGCGGGCACCATGCTGGCAGTCGCGCCTGATGACCCACAAGTATAGGGGGTGTATCGCAGTATTTTCAAGGGAAGTGAAACCCAATTTATTGATTCGACACAAGGGGAGCCAAAGAATATTTATAAGCCTTAACAACTGAGTTGTCAATTCAGCTGCACCTGGAAACAATCTTGCTCACTGCAGTTTATCAGTAGCAACAGTTTTGTAGTAGGAATAGTAAAGTAACAGCAGTAGTAAAGTAAAGACAGTAGTAACAATAGCAGTAAACAGTAGGATTCGAGTGCGGTAGGCATATGTATGGATGGACGGGCGTTGCATGGACAAGATAATTCACATAGCAATCAGAACATAGGGCAATTGCAGATAAATAAGATAAAGCATCCAAGTACTAGATAATCCTAGGCATGTGTGCCATATATAGTCATACGTGCTCGCAATGAGAACTTGCACAACATCTTTTGTCCTGCCAGCCCATTTGCAGCGAGGCCTCAAGGGAGCTACTAGCAACTAAGGTACTCCTTTTAATAGAGCACCGGAGCAAAGCATTAACACTCCGTGAACACATGTGATGCTCACATCAAAGCCATTCCCTCCGGTTATCCCGATTTTTGTCACTTCGGGGCCATTGGTTCCGGACAACAACGTGTGTATACAACTTGTAGGTAAGACCATAAACAATACTATCATAATGTATCAATAACATGTTTAGATCTGAAATCATGGCACTTGGGCCCTAGTGACAAGAACTAAGCATAACAAGTCGCAACAAAGTCAAAAAGCACTAATAAAAAATACTAGGCACCATGCCCTAACAATCCGATGCCATTACATGAACGATCTCATCCAACCCCTACCATCCCCATATCCTACAGCAGGGGATTACTCACTCATAGATGGGGGAAACATGGACGGTCGATGGAGAAGCGATGGTGATGATGATGACGATGATCTCCTCCAATTCCCAGTCCCGGCAGGGTGCCAGAACGGAGTTTCTGGTGTTATTTTGTGGAATCTGGTGGTGGCGGCGGAGCGGAACTCCTTCTGGAAAAACGGCAAACCCCCCTGATTTTTTAGGTCAGAAGGCATCTTATAAGCGAAGAGGGAGACCGAGGGGGTGTCTAGGCCGGACAGACCACCCCTTGGCGCGGCCAGGCCCAGCCCGCGCGGCCAGGTGGTGTGGCCGGGCCCCAGCCCCTCTCCGTCTCGTATTCTGGCTCCTGGTGTCCCTCGGTGAAAAACTGACATTGGCTTTTGTCCCGTCCAATTCCGAGAATATTCATTTTCTGACTTTCCTGGAACCAAAAACAGTAGAAAACAGGCAGCTGGCACTATGGCTCTTGTCAATAGGTTAGTCCAAGAAATCATATGAAAAGTACTCCAAAGTATGGACAAAACATAAGAAAGTAGATAAAACCAAGCATGGAACATCAAAAATTATGGATACGTTTGCAACGTATCAACATCCCCAAGCTTAACTCATGCTCGTCCTCGAGTAGGTAAGTGATAAAAAGAAAGAATATTTTTTGAGGTGACATGCACCATCATAAACTTGATCAAAGTATTCGTAAAACATTCGTAGCTGGGATCATAGTACTTCAACATAACATGAAAGATAAAGTTCTAACAATAAGGCAAAGCAACTATGTTGCAACATGAAAAGGCACAAACAAAAGATTCATGAATAACAATGCTTTGCAAGACGTTTGTTTGTTTCACATAAAGAAAACATAGCATAGTGGCATTCAGCTTGTCCCTCATAGAGTAGCAAACATAAATGCATAGGACACCTTCAAAGTTCATAAGAGTGACTAGATACAAATAGTTTAAAACAAGCAATATCAAAGCTATGCATCAATCAATAAGTCTTGGGACAATGCACATAGAACTAAGAATGGTCACTATTCTCTCAAAGTAAGTGCATAAAGATAGAAGGTGGAGACTCAATATATAAGTGGAAGAAAGGCCTTCATAGAAGGAAGTAGGGATTCAAGTCTCATAAAGAGCTTCCAAAAATTATGGTACTTAATAGCTTTCAGCTCTCATTGCCCCTATCATAAGCATCTTGAAGGTGATTAAGGTTAAAGTGACGCAACTAAGAGGATACGCTTGACAAGTTATAAACCGAAATCTCATGCCCCTTACTTACGAAGACCGAACCTCATGCTACTCAACTTTAGTCACGAGTAAGCTCTTGTCATTGGAAGTACATATGTATCATAAAGAATAGCCAACGGGTGTCAACACCTGGATTTTTAATCCCAGATGCCTGTTATGTCATACATCGCAATCCCAGGATTACCATTTTTGCGAGACATAACAGATTGGATATCATAGTACATCATTCATTACAAACCATAATAAGGTCTTACACGAATAAAGGATCTCATGATCCAGTCTTAATACAACAAGCAGTGGAATAAATAAGCGTAGCGGAGGGGTCCATCTTCAGTGGCACATGCAATGCTGATGATGGAAGATAGTCCTAGTTATCATAGCCGTCATGATGTCCTTCATCTTGGTAGTCTCCTTTATAGTATGGCCATAGGAATATCCAGGGACAAAAGCCATGAATACTCTTTAAGTACACGCAAACTATCACTAATAAGTAAGGTAGTTCTAGTGGGATTGATAACTCTAAGTTTACTTGTAAAGTTAAGTTTGAAACCTAAGCTGAGTTCAGAAACAAAGAAAGATAAAATAAAGTTCTAGAATCACTTAAGTTGGGAAGCTAGTGTCATAGTCACAACCCTGTTGTGGTCAAGTCAAGATTCATCATTCATTTTATAAGTCATTTTGAAAACATCTGACAACAAAACAGTATGGCCACTCCAACTGTCCATAACTGCGGACACGGCTATTCGAATAGTTTGACACTCTGCAGAGGTGGTACACTTTCACCACAAGATTCGATACATCTGTCAGGGATCACCCTGAATCATCATACTTAGTATGCAGATAATCAAACATAACCTTCCCTTTACACACCCTAGTATAATCACCTCTCCTATGAGCATGGCCTCCCAACCATGACCATCTGTCATCTTGGGCACTACATAGGTGGACAACATCAAGAGGTAGCCTCATCTCAAACCTCTCCTACGAGGGAACTAATACTAATGCATATAAACTTCTGGCTTAGCCTTACCCAATTCAAGTATTGTGGTTGTACGGTAAAAATGGAATGGTATCACATCCGAATCCAACCATCAGTTTTGTAAAAGGGCTAAGACTCATGCCTCACCATTTTCATCATCATAAACCATTTGTGTTTCTCAACACATGTCAAAATATCTCAATAGAATGACTCATCATTCCAAGGTTTTCACAATTCATTTTCACCAAGTGTTCCCATCTAAAGTGACTCAAGTTTTGATTTAGCTATAAGCTACTAAGTTAAGAGTGTTCACTAAGGTGGGATGCTAATCTCAATCTCATGCCATAGAATGACATCTAAGGTTATCTAGATAGGTCAAGTTTTATACTTTTTATGCTACCTTCAAACAAGTAAGGGACTTTGGTAAAGTAAGGAAAGTAAAACTTGTAAATAACATTTGGAGTAGGTATAAGTCAAACGCTATAACCAAAGCATGCCTAGTGCATCTTGCTTAGGTTATCTAACTTGCAAGGGTTAGCTTGCATTGTTAATGATGGCTTGCCTTGGTTGGTGCAGTGGTTGAAGTTTTCTTCCTCTTCCTCTTGGTAGAACTCCTCCTCCTCGAAAGCTTGGTTGGTACTATCTTCTATAAATACATACGGGATACACAATCACCAAACAATGCTTAACTAGTCTACTTAGCATACTAAGGCACACATTTGATGATCTATTATCATCACAAGCATCACAAGGTTTAATTAACTAGCTTCAATCTTTTTATTTGAAAAAAGTCATTTCTACTCATTGAAATTAACTAAGATTTAATATTCTCCAATTAAAATATGGGATCATGTGGACACATGTCATCACCACATATTCTAACATATGGGAATGCGATTTAAATATTGGATCACATTTTAATAAGTATAAGTTTACTATTTAATGATTTAAAGTGAGTAGAAATGCCTATATAGCATTATTTTGGTACTAGTCCAAAGTCACTGCATGCAAACCTTAATATATTACATATTCATATAGGTATGGTTAAATGTGATTTCTGAGAGTTGGAATCAACTCAAAAGCTAATATGGTTGATTTTATAAAAATGTTTGAATGTGCAAATGCTTCTGTCTTGTTATTTTTACTAGGAGAGATCTCAAACTCTAAATAAATTAAATCCAACAGCCTTGGATAGATCTTTTCAGAAGCTTTCCAACAAAATTGGAATCACTCAATTTGGACTTGCACAACTCTCTGAATTGGTTTTTGAACTAAGGGACGGAATTGAATTTAAACTTAAATAGAAAAACCTATATTTGAATTAACTGGGTCGCGCGGGAAAGTAATTAGGCCGGCCCAGTGGCGCTCAGTGGCACAGAGGGTGGCTGACAGGTTGGTCCCGCTTGTCAGCGAGACTTAAAACCCGAAACAGTATCTAGCGATCTGGGCCACACGATTATAACGTGGATCAACGGCTCACGGTCGTCGTCGACGAAGGACTCGTCGCTGGTGAGACTGAACCCTAAACGGACGGTGGGGGTCTACTTGGGACGTACCAGGGCTCTAGTTAGTGCAGTGAGGCGGGCAATCGAACTGGATGGCAACGGCCGACTCAGGCGAGGTAGCGGCAGGAGCTGAGGTGGACGGAATCGACGGCAGCTTCTCCTCCTCTGTTGCGGCTCCCTCCGATGAAATTCCGGCGGCCTGCTTCTCCAGCTGCTCCGGCGAGAGGTGGGACTGGTGGAGAGAGGGGAGTCGAATGGTGTGGAGATTGAGGCTGGGGAAGGCCTCCTTCTATAGGCTCGAGGAAGGGACCGAGGGGGCGACGGCGAGCTCGTCGGTGACGACGATACAGGGCGCTATCGGCATGGGCGGCGTAGGCGGACGGTGGCTTGTGGGCACGCTGGTTTGGCGCAGCGCGGTCCCTGGCGTGTTGTCCGCGTCTGGCCGGCGATGACCTCAAATGGGTGGCGCACCACTGCTGCAACGGCTAAGGGGGAAGGTGGTTGGGGACTTGGTTGGACTCAGGGGGGACAAGGATGATCAATGCTCACCAAATGGCTCGACAAGATTAACCCCAAAATAGTAATAGTTAGGCCATAATGATTATGCTAACAAGGTGTTTGATCAAATGGCCGCAAGAGAAAAAGTTTTGAATTTTGGGCTAATTTTTGGTGGAGTGATGTAACTTATGCTTAAGAATCTAGGTTTGCTTGGGATTTGAAAATGGAGTTCATTTGAGCGGTTTTTGAATA
The DNA here is from genome assembly GCA_910589775.1 of Avena eriantha. Taxonomy (NCBI): domain Eukaryota; kingdom Viridiplantae; phylum Streptophyta; class Magnoliopsida; order Poales; family Poaceae; genus Avena; species Avena eriantha. The sequence goes on from OU342744.1 coordinate 434,985,173, forward strand.
AGTGTGATCTTGATACCTACACTAGATTCAATTTTCAAATGTCATTTAAATTTAGTGTTTGAAAGTTTTTGGGATGAAACAAAGTGGGCCTTGGTACATCACTACTTGTACTAGCAAGGGGTGCGAAGATCCATAATTGTTTCTGTTAAGATTTGAGTTCTAGGAATAGCCAAAGTAGACTAGTTAGTTAAAATGGCCCAAATGACCATTTGCTTATTTTCATCTTTTTGATTTGTTTTTCTTTGGGATTTGCTTGGGGATGATCTAGATGATGTTTAATTCACCTTAGAATCATTTTACAACCAATGGATCACTCAAACATGGCAATTCAAAACAACTCCTAATTTAAATGCACACACATATGAATGCTTAATGATTTTAATTGGAAAAGTTTTTGTTAACCCTAAATTGGGTAGATTTGATCTTGATTAACCTTGGATTAAGTTTTGGGATGTTACAACGGGGTACCCCTTGCACATGATACAGGAGCTATCCCATAATCAAAATGACAAGGCAAGCAGACAATGAGCATCTCAGCGATCTTTTTATTTGCTATTTGCATAGGTTTTTATTGAGGATGCTTCATAGAGTGCTCATTATGGTGATGCTGCAAGTTTCCACCATTATTAGGCATGGCTTAGGCTAGCGGCCCAGGCGTTTCTCTAACACACATACAAACTCCATGATCTTACAAGTTCCACTTTTATTTCACACCGCCGGGATCCATAAGCAAAAGAACATGATATCAACGGGGTACAAAGTACAAGTGCAATGTTGAAAGCGTTCCCCATGATACATGGTTCTGCTAATTTCAACTTATAAAGCGCAAGCATATACGCAACAAAGAAGGACCCAATGGTTTAAGTTTATTAAATGCAAGAAAAGTAAAGTGTGCCATCAAGTCCGTGAGAGCTTTAATCACTAGTTTTCTCATAACAAGTTTAATTTGGAAGGTAGATAAAACATGAATATACTTGGAATAGCATATTCTAGTAGGTAGGTATGGTGGACTTTTTGGAATAACTTTGTTTAAGGAGTTGTATGCATGAGTGGAACTCATACTTGGTTGCGGAGGCTAGCAAAAGACTGGGAGCGACAAACTAAGAGAGAAATAATGGCCATAATCATGCAGAGCAACAAAACATCATTGATCAAAGCATAAAGTGATACTACAAGTTGAAAAATAAAGGATCATCAAGGCTATGGTGACTTGAGATAGTCATAACATGGTGTAAGCATGTGCCAAGTCAACCCAAATAAAGCATCAAAGGAGAATACCACAATACTGTGCTTTAATATGCTAAAACAACGCATGATTCATCCAAGGCACATTAAGCAATCTCAATTGTTTATAACAAGTCATGCTACAGCAAATAATACTAAGAATAAATCCAAAACAATATCAAGCATGGCATGACAAAGCATAGACCACGGTCAAAAACAAGCTCTCTTTACCACTTAAGCATGAACTTTCCTACTCTTTTCCAAACCAAACCAAACTATTTGAAAACCAATGCATGAAAGAGGAGGTCTAACCAATTTATTCAGCAAACTAAGAAAACAAAGCAAATAAAATACCAAAAAAACGAAAAAGAAGACGCTCCAAGAACAACACAACTGTGCATGAAACAATAAAAATGAAGTGTTTGAAAGAAACCTGGGATTTTTATTGATGAAGAAGGGGATGCCTTGGGCATCCCCAAGCTTTGACGCTTGTACTTCTTGAATATTTCTTGGGGTGACACTCATGGCATCCCCAAGCTTGAGATTTAGTCCATCCTTCATCTCATTACTCATTTCTACCATACACCTGAAATTTTTCCTTCATACAAAATTTCACACAATCTTTATTAGCAACATTTGTGCACTCAAGATAATAAGTCTTTAGGTTCAGTTCCAACACCAATAAAACTTACATTAAAACATAATCTACTGTATCACTTCCCTCAAAAATCTCAATTTTCCAAAAGAACTCAAAAAGGAACCAACACGAAGCAAATGCAAATAAAAGCAGAAATCTGTCAAAACAGACCAGCAGGTAAAGATGAATTTTTTCGAAGACCTTCTGTTGCTCAAATCGAAAAGTGTTGAACTAACTAAAGTTAGATAATAACCTGGGGAAGAAGCACAAAACTTCACTCCTAAAAAGGACATATGGAGATTTTACACGAATTTTTACGGTGAAACACAGAAATCTGTTTCGGGATAGCAACTTTCTCAATCATTACTTCTCTCTCATTAGAGGTCACTCTTGGCACAAAAAGCAAATAAAAAGGATAAGGAGCAGTTATTACAGAAGTAATAACTTCCAATACTAATCTAAAACTTTTGGGTTATCTCCCAATAAGTACTTTTCTTTAACGCCTTTAACTTAGGCATGATAGTTTGAGAGGATGCTCACATAAGAAATATGAATTGAAGTAAAAGAGAGCATCAAGAAGCAAATTCAAAACACATTTAATTCTAACTCACTTCCTATGCATAGGAATCTTGTATGCAAATAAATTCGCAAAGAACAAAGTGACAGGCATAGGAAGATAAAAAAAGAGTAACTTCAAAACTTTCAGCACATAGAGAGGTGTGTCAATACCATGAAAACTTCTACAACCATATTTTCCTCTCTCATAATAATTTTCAGTATCCTCATGAATAAAATCAACAATATAACTATCACATAAAGCATGCTTTTCATGATCTACAAACACATAATTTTTATCAAGCTCAAAAATAGTGGGATTAAAATCTTCAAACCCACTTTTAACAATTCTATAACAAGATGGTTGATCATTCAATATAGGACCATCGTCTAGAGCTTTATCATAAACATTTTATAAGAAAAACTGTTTAGTACCATGCAAATCGAAGTTAAGCACAAATAACATGAGCATAGCATTCATCCTCCTTTGGTAAGCGTGGGGGACAATCAAATAATGTAAGGGATAAAGAGTTACTCTTATTAGAAGGTAGGCATGAGTAGCTAATCCATTCTTCCTCCTTTTGTTCATCACTCTCCTCCTCTTTTTCATCTAATGAGATTTCGGGTTCATCAATTTCTTCTTCCATAGGATCCTGCAAGGCATTAGTCTCTTCCATTTGTGAAAAGCATCTATTAATATATTCAATAATATAGCCATTTTCTTCCTTATAATTATCAAAGCAAAATCTAAGTATATCATAAACCTCATATTTATAAGGTGAATCATCAATATTTGTAATTATCAAAGCAAAACCTCGTATATCAATGATAGTCCCGGTTTCCTGACTATGGGCAATATGGCGAAGTGTTGTGGAGTTGCCAATGATATGTGAGATTGTAGTTGTTGGAGAACAACAATGATGGATAGACCCAACATGATATATCGTGAAACACATCGTCAATATTTGTTATCGGTAGTTTCTTATAAACATGTATTGCCTTTACTAAAGATCGCCCACGAGTTCACAACTTGGGTACAATATGGATGCGATAGGATTCTTCAAATGTTGCTCTGAACAGGAGAATCATAAAGTTGGTCTTTGCTCTTACCTTATGGTACGCCAATAATTCACATGGTGTGCTTGCGGAATTGATACTCCTGGCGATGGAGAGATACACATTGTGCCCACTCATGTGACATGATGTTCGTCATTGCCCGGCCAGAAACGTGATCAAGTTGTTGATCACAGGAACATCGATAGTATGGTATGAGTAAAGAGTAAATGCCATATAACGAGAATAACCTAGTGTGTCATCTCGGGCAATGTAAAGTATCGAGGGAGCAATACGATATGTATTGGATATAATATTATGGTGTACACGATAAAGATCTTCATGTTATTTGTGGGGATTACTATGTATATCAAGACGCTAATAGTAATCATTATCACGGAAGGAGCTTTGGACATGTCCGTAAATATCCGAACCCATAAGGTCACACACTTAAGACATTATCGGCATTTAGAACGTGAGTGTGATTAAGATATTTGAATGAAATAATCTCTAAAGGATGTTTCGGAGTGTCTCAAAATATTTTGTAGGAGTCCGAGATATCACCGAGAATGGACGGAATTGTCTGGACATGTTACGGAAGACATCGAGAATATTTCAGGAAGGTTCCGAAATTAACTCGAAGGAGTTTAAATTTTTTTGGAAAGCTTTAAAATAAATATTCATAATTAGAAGTAATTATCCCGGTGGGAGCACCATAGGCCAGATGGGCCACATGCCCCATCGGGACGCGTGCGCATGGTAGGAGGAACCCTGGCCGAGTCCGCCAGGGCCTCCCCTAGGTCGGCGGGTGGGGAGGGAGGAGTCCCTCTAGGACTTGTACTCCCTCCCTAGTCGAGTTGGAAGTGGTAGGAGGATTCCTACTGGGACATGAAGTCATACTCCTACTCTCTCTATGTATGTGTGGAGAAAAAGAAAGAGAAATCCTACTAGCACTTGGAGTCCTACTTCTACTCTCTCTCGGAGGGAGGCTACCGCACATATATACGGGGCAGGGCAAAAAGCACAACACACAAGTTTTGGAGGAGCCACGCCCTAGCCCTGCCCGCCGCCGCTCGTCACCTCCTTGGCGTCTCGGAACTCGTCTTCCACCTCTTCTTCGTGTTGACGTCGTCTTCACTGGAAACTTCTTCTTCACGCCAGAGTATTGCTCGTCTTCTACCTCTATTTAGATCCAATCTAGTCGCACAACCAAGTGCTGCTGGATCTTCATCCAAGCACAGCGTAATAGAATTTTTTATCAATCGCACGTATATGTGTAATTGCATACATGTGTGTGATTAACATATATGTGTAAACTTTTTTATATGCAATTGCATATGTAAAAATTAATTACATACTCGTGTGTAATCAAATCATTTTTGTGATTTTTCTTTTGTCATGTAGAAGTCAAGTTTGAAGCACTGGCGTTTTTCTAGATCTGGGCTATTTTGATTTTGGACTTGTATTTTACTCATATTCCTTCCAAAGCCAATAATGAATGGGCAAAAAAAAAACCAAGTATAAACAGAACAAGGCCAACAACAGGTTGACCCACACAAACCTAACTGGCTCAATATGGAACCATGCTTAACTGGGCCGAATCTGCGAAGCAACTGTTTAAATATGGGCCAGTTGATGATACGACGACCTCTTCTATAATCTTATATCCAGTAAATCCGCTGTAAGTTGATCGAGTATTAACCAAATTCTCGATCAACCTAGCGCTAGGCACGTCCTAATTTAAATATTCAGTGAAAAATTAGGATACATTATACTTTTCGGATTTGCGCTGAGTAGTGTAGTATATTGTCGGGCTCCTCCCTCCTTGTCTCGTTATTTTGTTCGTAGAACTTTAATCTAACTTCACGTCCGTAATTAGCACTTAACGTGGCAGCAAGTCAGCAAACATGTATGCTGATTTAAAAAAAAAAGCAAACATATAAATCGCTAGAAGGAGGGCTCGAACCACAGCCACACGCTCTGGCCAACTGAGGTATTCCAGCTGTATGCTAATTAATTACATATGCCCCTAGTTAATCGTTGAACACAAAAAGCTCCACCCATTTATACTTCCGATGCTGTAGCCTTTTTTCTTTTGACCGCTTAGTTCTAGTGCAATGCAATCTAGTTTCCGTCATCTCGTAGGCCTTTAATATAAGTGCTTTTTAAAAGCGGACAAGCACGCTCGAAACAACAATCCACACCGATGCTGATTAATGGAGAACTTGATCATATGGTAAAGAAAGCAAGCCTATCAAGTGGAGAAGTTCAAAGTATTACCAGACCGGTCCTAGCTGCTCCAGCAAAAACAAGCTTTCTTTTCAGAAAAGAGCATATATTAATATCAGAAGATACCAATTACACCAGCTTCTGCAACAACATATTGCTCGAACGGCCATACGGAGGTACACAGCCAAAAAAAAATTACAAAATAAAAGTCCCGCTATAGTGACTCATTCGTTGAAACAGTAGTACTATCACCACCAAGACAACATCAGAAGTCCAGCTTCTCCAAAAGCGATGCCTTCAAAAAGATAATAGTGCACAACACCATCATCGCCCGATCATAGATCTTAGGTTTTCACCCTGAAGAAAGTCCACGCTCTCAAAACAATGTCTTCAACAAGGCCATTGCCAGGCACAACCAATTAAGGCCAGACCTTGGGTTTTTACCCTGATAGGTAGGACTGTGAACCTCTCCTGTGCAGTCACCCCAACTTGCATGTCGCTGCTCCAAGTCACAAGTCATCAAGCCAATTCCTCATCACCACCCAGAGTCGAACCACCATGTCCTCAGAACTCGGTCTCCGTGATATTCTCCGTCAGCATGGAATGAGAACATGCCCCATGATATTAACAGCAACCTGAGCTTCGAAGCGCTCCCTCTGAACCCAAAAGACCAGAGCAAAACATGGGTGCGCACGACCGAATCTTTCCAATTCGGCAATCTCCAGGCATTATTCGCCCATGGGAGTTCGCCGGCGGAACCTTCCGGAACTCACCATTCCGACCAGATCAACAAGGGCAAGCAACAACAGATCTTCATCTTCGCGCAAGAGGAACCATAGGACCGCCACCATTATTCAAGCACACCAGCAGGCCCCCACGCCGCCGATCAGAACAGCGAAAGAGAAGGCAAGGCAACGCTAGAGACAAGTACCAGATCGGATAAATCCAGATCGAACCCATCTCTATGCGTGCCCCGCGACCACCCTTTGCAACTCCGGGCTCGCGCCCACCATGACCAAGAGGTCCATGGCCACGCATGGATCCCGCCGGAAATTAGGGTTAGAGGGCCAATCTAGGTCTTCCAAACAGAATCCCAACGCCAGCACCTCCTCCACCAGATCTCCACCACGGGGAACCGCCGCCTCCACCCCGACCAAGGGACGCCGCCCAGGTCGCCGCGCCTCAGCCTCCGCCTTCGCCGCCCCAGCAGCATCGGCCTCCGCCTCCGACGCACCACCCCCTAGCCACCTTCGGCGGCTAGGCCCGCCGCCACCGCGGCGAGGGCCGGCGGCAGCGGCGGCGATTGGATCGCGAGGGGGAGCTTTTGGCGGCGGCGGTAGTCGGCCCTGGCTTGGTCAGCAAAAACAAGCTAAAATCCACAACCGAACTGAATTGAATCACTAAATTTGGATGAATGTCGATTAAGTAGTTGGGATGGAGTCAAGCTATCCCTAACACACATTAGTTTCATCCGTGTGCTCATCGAAACCCACTGTAGTTAACAATACGCGAGTCTGATTTGTTGCTACATATGGGCACTTAGTTTCACCTTGTGCCTTGATGCAAAAATATTGTTATTGACACCAGGAGTTTGCTACGTATGTTCCTAAAGATGGGGTCTATTACATATACGAATTGCTCCCAACAAGTGATGTCACTTTACTTTCATTTTGTGTGCCGATATAAAAGAGAATGCAAGCTACTCCAGTTCCTTGTGTGCTCACAAAATATGCATGTCACAAAGTAGTACTGTTCAGTATTCATCGCTTAAATGAAATCTGACCTCAAAGGTGAAGTAATCGAAATGGTTTAAGCATGTTTGTAGTATCAGATCGATTTGTCATGATTCATTCGGTTAGCCTAGGCATAAATGTGGATTGGCTAGTTAGCAACCGGCTAGTCCCTAGTGCATAGCCCGCTCACTCGATCCCACTATGTCAGTTTCTGGTCAGCTTAGGATTTACGTGCAGTCTGATATACTCCTATCAGCAAGCAACACATCATCACATACTTCTAAGAGGAAACCGCATGACCAGTCCTAATTATTTCCCTGTTGCGTCAGTTTGGTCCTTAAATTTTAAAACAGAACGTGGAGGTCCCAAATCTTTATGATGTGTTACACGCCAGGTTCTAAACCGCTCTGACCCGCTTTGACCGTTGCCACGTCGACTGTGGGGTCCACGCTGCTTAACGGCCGGGGGTGTAAACGTGCAAAGAGGCCCTCCAGGTACATTCCCGTTCATTCGACGCTCCCGCTCCCCTTCTCTTCAGTCCCGCGACAGTGGAGGCGATACTGGCGGTGGAGGTGCTGCTCCAGTGATGACCGGAGGAAATCCACCCGCGACAGCCGCTGCAGGGATGCAGAACGTGGGGAAGGAGCCCACGAGCAAGGGTCCCAAGCTGCGGCGACCCAACGATCCTCCTGCGCGATATGGTGAGTAACCCTAACCCTAGATCCCCAGTTCTTGTAGTGATATCTAGGCGGTAGCTTTGTAGGTCAAATCGGCGATTGAATTTGACGAATTGCATCATATTTAGGACCACTTGAGGAGGAATTCACACTAGAAATAAATTATGGTGGCTTTTTGCGGTTTTGGGCCTTCGAAGAGCTACGTCGATGGCAAACAAGCTAGGTTTGATGGTTGTGAAACAGACACTTGGTCACCTCTTTGGCTAACAGATTTTATAGAGCAGATAGGTTATAATGAACCAGACAAGTACTCCATCTATTGGCTTCTTCCTGGACAGGATATGGGATCAGCATTATGCATTATCGATAGAGATACTGACACATTGCACATGATTGCAGTTGTTCCTAAATTTCAATATTTTCAGATGTATGTGGACCACAAAGACATGAATTTAGGCAGCGATGTTGTAATTGATGATGTTGTGATCACTGGCTCTCCTACTATGCCTCCTGTGTTGAGCCTAAAATGTGACAAACATAAGTTAGTGTTTGCAACTAGTAGCAGTGCTCCATCTAGGCAGCAGCAACATAGCGGGCATGAGCTGAGAAGAAGTAGGAGGAGGCTTGATGACGAGGGTTTAACTCATCAATGCCCATTGTTATGGACTTGGGTTTTGGAGAAGGAGGGAGCGCTGGAGACATCTATCGGCTAGCAAACAAGCACACAGGAGACAAAGGATTTACCCAGGTTCAGGCCTCGTAGAGGTCCCTACTCCTGCTTGTCTGCTCCTGGAATTATCGAAGGAGTCGAAAGTTACAATGGTGCACAGATACAATCTGGCGAGGGTTGTGGAAACTAGGGTTGCGTGTGTCCTCCTCGCCGCCCCTCCTAGCCTTTATATAGATAGGCTAGGTCTCGGGTAGCAGGTCGAGTCGGTTACAAGTTAGGGTTTTCCCCTTCAAACTTTCTATCTTTAGCTTCTTCTTGTCCTTCAAGCAATCGAGAGTCCACAGGTTACTCGAGTCCTTTCATCTGGGCCTTGGCGACACCGTGGGCTTATACGTATTTAGACCGTATATACCAAGCTCGAGTACCTGTAGGGTATACCTATGTCAGTAGCCCCGAGTTTCCAGTGGAATCGCAGATTCGACTAGGGACTTTTTTGAAGTCTTCGAATGCCTGAATGAGTACATTTAGACTGCTTTTATTTGTGTCATAGGGATTGTTGATATACATGCCTAATATAACCGAAGTATCGGTATCAGTTAACCACCTTAGGGTGAAACAACGCAATCTACTCGAACTCGAGTCCCCGGACTCGAATCCGGAAAAGTGCTGGCGTAATTCGACTTAGGCCGCGGAGGTCTTACAAGAGTCGAATTCCAGTTATATGGGTGTGAGCACTCGACGCGTCCGTCAAGGCATGTTCATCGTGCCTGTAGGCATGGATATATTTCTGGTAGTGCGTAGTTAAATGCGTTGCCAGGCCTTATTCAGGTCTTACCTTCATGCTGTAAGCGCGGCATCCGAATTTTATCATCGCGGAGACGATTCGGACGACCCAGGAGACGTAGTCTCTTTGTAGGGAGAATTATGAGGCGGTGTCACCATGAGCTGCGAGTGCGGATGTTATTAACACACAGTTTTTATGCAAATAATCATAGGGTGCGCGACTAGCGCTCCCTATGGGAGTAGCCCCCGAGTGCCTGGTTGAGTCGAAGACTCAGGTAGGGACTAAAGAACTTTTGCGACTGATATCGTCTTTTGCTTGTTTGTTTCAGTCGAAGACTCAGGCAGGGACTAAAACACTTTTGCGACTGTTGTCGTCTTTTGCTTGCTTGTTTCAGTTGAAATTGTTTCCAGCGCTCCCTATGGGAGTAACCCATGTCCATAGTCGAACCGTGTTTCGAGTGGTTGGGTTTGATTGTGATTGCCCACATTCCTGCAATAAGAAAAAAAATCGTAGGGTGCTCGGCCAGCGCTCCCTATGGGAGTATCCCCCGAGTGCTTGGTGGAGTCGAAGACTCCAGCAAGGATTAAAGTAGTCGAAGTTTTCCGCTGCGTAGCTTTGATGACGTTAGTGCTAACGCTTGTATGACCTCAGTTGCCCGCGTGAGCGAGTTTGACGGGACGTGACGAGTGGTGGGTCTCACCTCCTGACTTTGATTTGACTGGGCGTGCGTAATCTTATTTTTAACTACGCCTCCTCGATTTCCGCGCGTAATGGGAGAAGTGGGGGGACGGTTTACGCTTCCTCTTCTCCATGTGTCCAACGCGATGCGTGCCACACGTTCAATAGGGTTTTTGTGAGCCGTTGGATTGCATCTCCTAGGGGTTAAGTAGCGGCACGACGGCGGTAATTTTCCATCTGCGCTCTTTCTTCCTCGCTGCCATCGCCATTGTTGCTGTTCTTCTACTTTTTCCCTGTGCTCGTCTCCTCCACAGCGCTGGACCACCTCCGCTCGTTTCCAAGCTACTTTCTGCGCTCTCATCGCCGTCGTGCAATGGGAAAGAAGAAAGGAGGCGATGCCGCTGATTCCGCGGCCACCGTCGCCGCGACGAAGAAGAAGGGTGGCTCCGCTGCTGCGGGCACCAGTGCCGCCGCCGGCGGGAAGAAGAAGGTCGAAGGCACCCACGTGACAAATGGTGCATGGCGCCCCTCCATCATCAAGGCGTCGGATCTCCGTCTTCTTCGTCAAGACGGAGCTATCTCTGCAGCAGTCGCCGATGCACGCGTCCCCAGCGGTGAGACTATTTCTGCTCCTCCCGCTGGTTTTCGAGTGATGTTTCTCGCCTTCATCATTCGCGGTCTCTCCTTGCCTCTCCACCCCTTTATTAGGGGTCTTCTTTGTTTCTATGGGCTCCAGCTCCATCAGCTGTCCCCAAATTCTATCCTCCACATCACCTGCTTCATTACTCTTTGCGAGTGCTGGCTCCGAATCGAGCCACACTTTGGTCTTTTCAAGCACTTGTTTAAATTGAAGCGTCAGTCCGCATCTGGCTCTTTAGTTTACGACGTAGGTGGTTGCGGAATCCACGTCGACCCATCTGCCACCTACTTCGACATCAAGCTCACCAAGTCCGTCCAGGGATGGAGGGACAAATGGTTCTATGTCCGTGATCAGAAGGCCAAAGATGAGCATTTTGGACTCGCGCCCTTCGATCCCGCGACTCCCTGCAAGAAGATGCGTTCTTGGAAGAACGTAGTTCTGCCTGGCGAACTCGTGGAGACGGGCGTGCTGTATCAACGCGTCTGCGACCTCGAGAGTCGCATAGGCGCAGAAGAGGGAGGCTTCGCTCTTATCAGAACTTGGTTGCGTCGTCACGTCCAGCCTCTCCAAGCCAGAGTCCATCCCATGTTTCAATGGGGTGGCGCTGATGATGCCACTCGCGTGTCTGCCGATGGCATGTCCGCGAGTGAGGTGGATAAGAGGGTTCGACTGGTCGCGAAGTACACTGTCAAGGATGTGCTTCCGAGTGAACCAGCCGTTCCTCCGTTTGATGCTTCGAATCCCCCTCCCGAGGTACAGTTGTGCTACGCAGTAGCTTATTTTCGCGATTGCTTTTCTGTTGCTTACTTGTTCTTTTTGCTGATCCTTGCTGTTTGTATGCAGGATTGGGCGGTGTCGCCCTGTATGCCTCCTCTCCCCGAGGGGATTATTCCTGGCGAAGCTTTGGAAGAGGACGAGTCTGAATCGACTGTCCCTTCTGATGTGGAAGAGGAAGCCCCCGAGTCTGAGAGCCCGGATACTCGCAAGCGTTCGCGCATCGAGGATTCCGACGCGTCGACTCCTTCGACTCCAGAAGGCACGGCTGTTTGCGCGGAGTCGCCAATTCCAGCCATTCCTGTGAGGGCTGTGGCACCGTCTTCTCGCAAGAAGATGCGATTGCCCAAGGAGTCTTCATCGGAGTCGGCGGAGGCCACGTTTGATCTTGACAAGTTTGACTGGTAAGTTTGTGAGTTCATTCATTCTTTTCTGTTTTCTTCTTGTTGGCTTTGCCCTGGAGTTTGCCCTTTCTCAATGTGGATTTGGTCTTGTAGTCAAGAGGCGTCGTCATCTTCTAGCGACGTCGAGTTTTTGAAGGAATCAGGAGTCGCGACCTCAAGGGCCAAGGTAGAGGTCGAGCGCGCTCCTTCCCCTCCGGCGGCGGCCCATTCCGGGCACAATTCTTCGAGCTCTCCTCACGTAGGGGAGCATTGAATGGTTGCTCAGATGATGGTTTAGCAAACTTCTTCAGAGTCGCTAGAGGACCATGTAAGTATATCTTTCCTTCTTTTTAGTGTGGCAGTCGATGTTCTCTGTTGCCCTATCTGATTCCTTGTTTTGTGCGACAGCTCCTCGTAAAGGAAGCCGTGCAAGTGGCGGAGCAGGTGATGGCAATGGGCCGCCAGCATGCAATGCTAGAGACGCGTCACCGCGTGGTCGAAAGTGAGGGTTCGGCACTTATTCTTTTTCGTCTTCTCCTTTTTGGTGTAGTTAACTGATAGTCAACTTTTGATTGCCTTGTAGCTGAACATAATGCTTTACTCCGCAACGTCGCCACTTTGGAGAAGACGTTGGCCGCAGCTGTTGAGGGGCGTGACGAGGCAATCGCGGCTCGTGATGAGGCACAGAGGCGCGAAGAGGATCTGCGTGCCTCCTTTGCGACCAGGGAAAAGTTGTTCGAAGAGCAATTGTTCTCAGTTGCCAAGGCCCTCTTAGGTACCTTCGCTGGTAGATATTTTATTGTTGTCTTCCTCTGTATCTAGAGTTTTGCTGGTGACGCTGAAGGTTTGATCCATGTGTGTGTTTTCTGTGCAGATGCTGGTGACTTGAGCTTTGATCCGCAGGCCCTTCGTCGCGATGATGCTCTGGCAGGCGCGGTGTCTGCGGTCTAGAAGATCCCATTTAGCTTCTTCTTCCATGCGTGTAAATGATCCAGCACAAGAAGCATCCAATAGATCCTTATCATGAAGAGAAAGCCTTGCATAAAATTTATTGATAATAATATTGTTAGGGAGCTCATGAATAGGACATTTGAGCATTAGTAACTTCAATCTCCCCCAAACTTGAGATGTACTCTCTCCATCACGAGGCCAAAAGTTGTATATTTGATTCCGATCTTTATGAATCTCACTAGGAAGATAAAATTTGAATAAAAGAGAGGTACAACTTCCTCCCATCCAAGAGATTGGCCATTCTTCAGCAGCTTGTACCATTCCTCGGCTCTTCCTTTCAGTGATAATGAGAATAACTTCTTCTTGACTTGATCTGCTGTAATACCTGCACACTTGAACAACCCGCATAATTCGTGTATAAAGAGAAAATGATCACTGGGATGGACAATTCCATCTCCAAAATAGTAGTTATCCATAACATGATCAACAATTCTTGTAGGTATCTTAAAAGTATCATTTTCAGCAGGTGGTGGTTCATCTACTACCTTAGCAGTGGTAGTAGCATTACGAAATAAGAAACTAAGTGAATTATCCATACTGAAATAAAGTATGTAATAGAAATAAACAATACTCATAGTAGAAGTTTCCTTTACCAATTCCACTCTTCAATAACGCTTCACTCCCCGGCAACGGCGCCAGAAAATAGTCTTGATGACCCACAAGTATAGGGGGTGTATCGCAGTATTTTGGATAAGTAAGAGTGTCGAACCCAACGAGGAGCAGAAGGTGTTGACAAGTGGTTTGGATAAGGAATTCTCTGTAAATACTTAGCAAACGGATTTTTTGATAATGCAGATAAATAAAGTATGAGTAAATAAAAGACAATAATAATAATTGCAGCAAGTGGCCCAATCCTTTCTTTAGCAAAGGACAAGCTGGTTGTATTACTTAAGATGACCAAAAGTTCTCGAGGACACATGGGAATATCGTCAAGTGCTTTCTCTTCATATAGTTGATTAATCTTCTTTAGTTGGATAAGTGTTGTGTGGGTGAATCTATGCTAATGAACTGACCTTCCTAGGACTAATACATACTTGTGATTATACCCCTTGCAAGCATCCGCAACTATAAGAAAGTAATTAAGATAAAAACCTAACCACAGCCTTAAACTTTGAGATCCTACACTCCCTTGTGCAAAGGTTTCCTAATGGGGGTTCAGGTTTCTATCACTCCGGCAACCCCGCGATTAGTAGCCAAATACACAATGCATTCCCCTAGGCCCATAAAGGTGAAGTATCATGTAGTCGACGTTCACATGACACCACTAGAAGAATAACACCACAACTTAAATATCAAACTATTGAATCTTTCTCAACACAATTCCACTACTAACAACATGACTTCTCCCATGTCCTCAAGAACTAAACGAACTACTCACAAGACATCATATGGATCAAGATCAGAGATGAAATAATGATAAGTAACAATCTGAACATGAACAATAATTCAATGGTTCCACTCAATAGCATCAACTACAACAAGTAATCAACATCGGGAAAGTTTCCCCTAAGAACTATGCAAGATTCAACACAATTGTTACGGCGGTATGGAATGGTGATGATGGTGCTGGTGGAGATGATGGTGGTGATGATGATGATGATCCCGATGAAGTACAGCTTGATAACGGTGTTGATGGCGATGATCTCCCCTCTCCGGGGAGGAATTTCCCCAGCAGATTTCTGCCTGCCAGAGAGCTCTTTCTCTCTCTGTAGTTTCTGCCCCGCAGAGGCAGTGGAACCTTTCTGTGGTCTTTCCCCGAGTCTTAGGGTTTTGAGGGGATTATATACGCCAAAGGGCGATGCCAGAGGTGGGCCAGGGTGGCCACACCACCTGGTGGCGTAGCCAGGGCTGGCCCCCGCTAGGGGGTGGTGTGGGCCCACTATGGCCCATCTCCACTTCCCCTTCTAGCTTCCTTCGTCTTCTGGAAAAATAGGATTTTCCATATATTTTCCGGGATTTTCTGATCTTCGAAAATTTTGCCTCCAAACAGTGCCTTTTCCATCAGAATCTTGACTTCAGTGGTCCATCCTCCAAAAGTCATCAACCATGCAAAAATTGATGAAATAACATAAGTATCATCTCTTAATATGAAATATATCAATGAATAATAGTAAATTATGATATAGAATAGTGATGCAAAATGGACGTATCAACTCCCGCCAAGCTTAGACTTCACTTGTCCCTAAGCAAAAACTGAGCTCAATAAACATGACCTCGGGTTTATGGAGTGAAGTGTCGATAAAAGAATACGGACAAGAAGCATCACATTCATCAATACATAAATCATAATAGCAGACAACTCACTATTATATAACTTAACTTGCAATAAGTAAAGGAAACACAATAAAGATACACAAAGTAAATCATAATTGGTAATGGCAAACTTTGTTCTTGGTCAAAGAATAGTTAACAATTTGCAGGAGTTCAAACATAATGGGTTTTCAACGATAGCTTTCAAAGTAATATTCACTAAGATAAGAGCAGTGTGCAAATCAAGGAACATAAGAAACATGATTGAATAAGTCATCATATGAATGAATGAAACACAACAACTCAAATACTTGCTTGAGATAGAAAGGAATAGTTTTACTAACTCAACTAAAAAGTAAAAGATAGGCCCTTCGCAGAGGGAAGCAGGGATTTCAAGTTTCATAAAGAGCTTCCAAAAATTATGGTACTTATTAGCTTTCAGCTCTCATTACCCCTATCATAAGCATCTTTAGGTGATTAAGGTTAAAGTGAACAGATATGAGGATATGCTTGACAAGTTATAAGCTGAAAATGTCATGCCCCGTGCTTACGAGTACCAGTCCTCATGATACTCAACTTTAGTCACGAGTAAGTTCTTGTCATTGTAAGTGCATGTGTATCATAGAGAACCGCCAATGGGGTACCCCTTTCCCGATGATACAGGAACTTTCCCATATCATAATGACAAGGCAACAGACAATGAGCATCTCAGCGATCCTTTTATTTGCTATTTGCATAGGGTTTTCCCCCTTTTATTGAGGATGCTTCACAGATTGCTCACTATGGTTATACTGCAAGTTTCCACCATGATTAGGCATGGCTTAGGCTAGCCGCCTAGGCATTTCTCTAACACATATACAAACTCCATGAGCTTTACAAGCTCCCCTTTTATTTCACACCGCGAGGATCCATAAGCAAAAGAACATGATATCAACTAAAATAGAGTGCAATGTTCCCCATGGTAACATGGTTCTGCTAATTCACAACTTACAAAGCGTAAACATATATGCAACATAGATGGGCACAATGGTTCAAGTTTATTAAGTGCAAGAAAGTAAAGTGTGCCATCAAGTTCGTGAGAGCTTTAATCACTAAATTTCACATAACAAGTTTAATTCGGAAGGTAGATAAAAACATGAATTTACTTGGAATAGCAATAATGCTAATAGGTAGGTATGGTGGACACAAATGGCATAGGTTTTGGTTTAAGGATTGGATGCACGAAAAGCATTCCCTCTCAGTACAGGTTTTTTGGCTAGCAACGCTGGGTAGCAAGCATAAGATTTGGAGGAAACAAACATACAAGTGATAAAAAAAGCATGCAATCTTCCTTGGAAGCACAAAAGATCTTAACTAGAGAATACTAAGCTTATGAGCCAATCAAGAAAGAAAGCTGATGAAATTATATTTCTTAAAAGTACTTTTCTCTTTTTCATTCAATTCTCAAATAGTGTTGCTACTGACCAGAGCTAGGTTTGCCAAAACCAACTAAATTTACTTAATGATCCCAAAGTGATACCAATACTATCAACAAGATCAATCATATAAAAGAAATTGCAAACTAAAATAATATATGCAAAAAGTAAATGATAGAACTTCTCATTAATATTCCATAATGGCAACTCACACCAAGGGATACATGGATAACTAACTAGAGGGTAGATACTTCCACAATCTAAACCATCCTATATGATAAGTTCTCTATTCTTGATATGACTCTACTAAAAAGGTAAAAAGATAAAAGATAATGATACAATACCGTGGCACTCCCCCAAGCTTGGAACAAACCAGGGGGGTGCCAAAACCTGATGACGAATTACTCCTTCGGTGGTGGTGGTGTTCTCTCGATGAGCTTTTCAATCAATTCCCTCAAATCCTCAATCTCAAATGTGAGAGTACGAATGAACTCCGAGTTATGCTCAATGCGGTTCATGATCATGTCGGGCTGTGAATCCTAGCTCTTGCGATTCTTTCCCCACTCTTCCTCCTTGAAGTATTCTTTTCCTGCATGGTTAGAACGAGGCATATCCCAATTGGAGGGTAATTTTTCCTTGGGCATATTTTGGAAGTGCTGCTCATGAATAAGGGTATGGAAGGGATTCTTGGTGCATGGCGGCGGTGACCGTGAAGCCAAGCAATGACACGGAACCTTCCCTCCAGTGGACATCCGTGCAGTCCTTTCGAACTTGGCAGGATTTGCCACCACTCCAATGCTTGCAATGGTGGTGCTGGTGTGCGGATGTTGGTCTTCCTTTGCCTCCGCTTCAACTTCACTCTCGATCTCCTCCTCCTGCTCAGAGTCTTGGAGATCACCTTCCATAGGCTCCTTGCCCTTATCGTTGGCGAAGACCACCGTGCTTCTAAATTTTGAGAATAGTTCCTGACAAAAATAGATCAAAACGAAAACAAGGCGAGAACACGATATACGAACCTCGGGGGATCCGGACGATTATATATTACGAAGTTTTACAACAAAAGGAAAGTACTGGGAGAAAACGGGTCGGAGACGGGCTCTAGGGTGGCCACACCCCCTGGTGGTGCGGCCAGGTGGGCTCGTGCCATGGGGTGGTGTGAGCCACCTAGGCTCTGTTTTCGTCCTCTTCCGACCCATTAATCCCCATGTTAGGTAAAAACTGCAAAAATATAACTTGGAAGGTTTTGCGCCGACCTTTTCTTACCATAACTGTTACCTATTCGAAAACGGACTCTATAGGTCTCTGAATTGGTCTTTAATAAAAAAACAGAGTCACCATTTGAATAACATCAATATCTTCATCTTCATAAACATATTGCTTGAGTCTTTTGACCATTCACCATCTTATTACACCATTTTCTCCTACAACTTGGACATTTCTTTCACACAAAACTTCACACAATTCTGATTAGCAACATTAGTGCATGCAAGATAATAAACCTTTAAGTTCAATTTCAACTGAAATCCATTAAAACATAAGCTACTGAAACAGCTCCCCTCGAAAGCCCAAAAGGAATTCAAAAAGGAAATCGATTTAAGAGGCAAATGCAGAAATGGTAGAAATCTGTCAAAACAGACCAGCAGGTAAAGATCAATTTTTTAGAAAATCTTCTGTTGCTCAAATCAAAAAGTGCAAAACTTACTAAAGTTAAATAATAACCTGGGTCATGCACACAAACATTTACAGATCAATACGACATTCTGGGATTTTTCACGATTTTTTACAATGAGGCACAAAAATCTGTTTTGGGACAGCAACTTCCCCAAATCTTACTTCTCTCTTATTAGAGGCTGATCTTGACACAAAAACCAAATAAAAAGGATAAGGAGAGGTTATTGCAGAAGCAATAACTTCCAAGACTCAAATAAACAAAAACAAACTGAAAGCAAAAATATATTGGGTTGTCTCCCAAAAAGCTCTTTCTTTATAGCCATTAAGATAGGCATGATAAATTTCAATGATGCTCACGTAAGAATATGAATTGAAGTAAAAGAGAGCATCAAGAAGCAAATATACACATGTTTAAGTCTAACCCACTTCCTATGCAAGAGAATTTTGTAAGAAAATAAATTATTGAAACCAGAGGCTACTAGCATAGGAAGGCAAAACAAGTGCAACATAAAGACTTTCAGCATAAAGCGAGGAAACTTAATATTATTGAGATGCATAAGAACAATTTTCCCTCTCTCATAATAACGTTCAGTATCGTTCATAAATTTAACGATATAACTATCACATAAACCATTGTAGCAATGATCACTTATTCTGACAGAAAACAAAGGGACACTAGCTTTCCTAGTTCCATGAGGATGTGAAACAATTTTAGAAGTATCCTTACAAAGGATAATGTGCCCATCTTATACATTTTTAGCGACAAAGTCTTTCATATTTGCTATTGCAGGTTCATTATCTATTTGTTCATTGGGTTCTATAGCTTTCTTTGTACTTTCGTTAACCATACTAGCTGTCATAGAATGTTCCTTTATCTTAACTGGGAAAGGCATTTTCTCAATGTAACGTTCAGGTAAAATATGATTAGCAGTATAAACTTCAGTATCTCTTGCAAGAACACAATTAACAATATCTTTATATGGCTCATGATACTTATTCCATTTCTTTTTAGGAATTTCAATATAAGAAGCAAAAGCCTTAAAATAATTTGCAATACTTTGAGAATCAAGACCATAAGCATTACTAATATTACAAAAGTCATCAGTTCCCATAAAATATTTAATGCATTCATAATCAAAATTTATACCTGATTTTCTTTCTTTATCATTCTCTCATGCTTCAACATTGTCTTGAATACGGTCTAGAAGATCCCATTTAGCTTCTTCTTCCATCGTGTAATGATCCAGCACAAGAAGCATCCAATAGATCCTTATCATGAAGAGAAAACCTTGCATAAAATTTATTGATAATAATATTGTTAGGGAGCTCATGAATAGGACATTTGAGCATTAGTAACTTCAGTCTCCCCCAAACTTGAGATGTACTCTCTCCATCACGAGGCCAAAAGTTGTATATTTGATTCCGATCTTTATGAATCTCACTAGGAAGATAAAATTTGAATAAAAGAGAGGTACAACTTCCTCCCATCCAAGAGATTGGCCATTCTTCAGAAGCTTGTACCATTCCTCGGCTCTTCCTTTCAGTGATAATGAGAATAACTTCTTCTTGACTTGATCTGCTGTAATACCTGCACACTTGAACAACCCGCATAATTCGTGTATAAAGAGAAAATGATCACTGGGATGGACAATTCCATCTCCAAAATAGTAGTTATCCATAACATGATCAACAACTCTTGTAGGTATCTTAAAAGTATCATTTTCAGCAGGTGGTGGTTCATCTACTACCTTAGCAGTGGTAGTAGCATTACGAAATAAGAAACTAAGTGAATTATCCATACTGAAATAAAGTATGTAATAGAAATAAACAATACTCACAGTAGAAGTTTCCTTTACCAATTCCACTTTTAAATAACGCTTCACTCCCCGGCAACGGCGCCAGAAAATAGTCTTGATGACCCACAAGTATAGGGGGTGTATCGCAGTATTTTGGATAAGTAAGAGTGTCGAACCCAACGAGGAGCAGAAGGTGTTGACAAGTGGTTTGGATAAGGAATTCTCTGTAAATACTTAGCAAACGGATTTTTTGATAATGCAGATAAATAAAGTATGAGTAAATAAAAGACAATAATAATAATTGCAGCAAGTGGCCCAATCCTTTCTTTAGCAAAGGACAAGCTGGTTGTATTACTTAAGATGACCAAAAGTTCTCGAGGACACATGGGAATATCGTCAAGTGCTTTCTCTTCATATAGTTGATTAATCTTCTTTAGTTGGATAAGTGTTGTGTGGGTGAATCTATGCTAATGAACTGACCTTCCTAGGACTAATACATACTTGTGATTATACCCCTTGCAAGCATCCGCAACTATAAGAAAGTAATTAAGATAAAAACCTAACCACAGCCTTAAACTTTGAGATCCTACACTCCCTTGTGCAAAGGTTTCCTAATGGGGGTTCAGGTTTCTATCACTCCGGCAACCCCGCGATTAGTAGCCAAATACACAATGCATTCCCCTAGGCCCATAAAGGTGAAGTATCATGTAGTCGACGTTCACATGACACCACTAGAAGAATAACACCACAACTTAAATATCAAACTATTGAATCTTTCTCAACACAATTCCACTACTAACAACATGACTTCTCCCATGTCCTCAAGAACTAAACGAACTACTCACAAGACATCATATGGATCAAGATCAGAGATGAAATAATGATAAGTAACAATCTGAACATGAACAATAATTCAATGGTTCCACTCAATAGCATCAACTACAACAAGTAATCAACATCGGGAAAGTTTCCCCTAAGAACTATGCAAGATTCAACACAATTGTTACGGCGGTATGGAATGGTGATGATGGTGCTGGTGGAGATGATGGTGGTGATGATGATGATGATCCCGATGAAGTACAGCTTGATGAAGGTGTTGATGGCGACGATCTCCCCTCTCCGGGGAGGAATTTCCCCAGCAGATTTCTGCCTGCCAGAGAGCTCTTTCTCTCTCTGTAGTTTCTGCCCCGCAGAGGCAGTGGAACCTTTCTGTGGTCTTTCCCCGAGTCTTAGGGTTTTGAGGGGATTATATACGCCAAAGGGCGATGCCAGAGGTGGGCCAGGGTGGCCACACCACCTGGTGGCGTAGCCAGGGCTGGCCCGCGCTAGGGGGTGGTGTGGGCCCACTATGGCCCATCTCCACTTCCCCTTCTAGCTTCCTTCGTCTTCTGGAAAAATAGGATTTTCCATATATTTTCCGGGATTTTCTGATCTTCGCGAATTTTGCCTCCAAACAGTGCCTCCAAAAGTCATCAGAATCCTTACTTCAGTGGTCCATCCTCCAAAAGTCATCAACCATGCAAAAATGGATGAAATAACATAAGTATCATTTCTTAATATGAAATATATTGAATAACAGTAAATTATGATATAGAATAGTGATGCAAAATGGACATATCAATCATCTCAAATTTATTGTAGCAAACCACAATAGCGATTGAAGATCCAATCAAATACAAACCGAAGGTAGATCAAAGTATCAAACCCTAATCTTACAAGTGTCAATATCTCTCTCTCTAAGTAATGATGGAATGATGGTGGAGTGTGTGGTTTTGAGGTTGAAGATCGTTGGAGAATGAGGTGAAGTTCTTCTCCTCTTTCAGATCTGATCTCTCCCTCTAGATGGCTTGCATCGGCTGTAACTTCTGTTTTGTGGTTCTTCTCATCTCTCCCCCTTTATGAAAGTTGCTTGTATTGATATAGGGAAGACGCTGGTGGGTAGTACGTGCGGACGGTATGGGAACGCCCCAACCATACCAGTGGTCGTTATGCATGCTGACGCCTCCAGTGAAAGTGGCTCCAATTCGGGATTTGCTTATTCTAGTGTAATTAGCCCATAAATGCTATTAGATCTTCAATAAATGTTCATTGCCTGAAAACCATCACAAGAAACCAATGATTCGCTAATTGCGACATTAACGTTAGTGAAAAGGGCAATCTTCAGGAAGATCCGGCAATAAACAAGAGGAAATCCAATGGTAAAAAGTGATGAAATTTAGAGCAATCAACATCTCCAAGCTTAGCGGTTACTCGCCCTCGAGTAACAAAGCTATAATGAATAATACCGAAGAATTGAATCAAGATAAAGGCTTACAAGTTCGAGGTTGTATCATATTCTATCGTCTCAAATCCTACAACCTCGAACACAAGCATAATATATCTGAACAGTTGCACTTAAGCTTGATCCCTAAATGCAAGTGATTCGCTAGCTAATAGTTCTTATAACTCAAATGAGATTGTTAAAAAATTTGGCGAAGCTTTGCAAATCAATTTCTTTCAGCGCCTCTCTTGATATGAGAGTAAAAATGATTCAAAACCATACTGCTTAAGTCAAAATTAAGGGTGCACATGTAGATTTCAAAAGAAGGATAAACTTAGAGCTTTTCATTAATCACCCACTTCGATAATCGTGGTTATAAAATACTCTTCTTTTCCTTGCTTATCAAGAACTCTAATTACACATTTTAGGTAGTGAGATGATGCCAATAATCAAAAGGTATCGAAAGTATTTTAGCTTGTATTTTGATAATGGATCTTTTCTTTTTCCTTCTCAAGGATCAACGAATATTTCTTTTGTAAACTCCTACACAACCTATTAGTAATACCAATAATTTTCCCATATAGCAACACGTATGCCACTCATGCCATCAACTCATAGCTGAAATCCAGTGTTATACCATAGATCATTCAAAGGCTAGCGGAGTTGTTGGCATTCCAAAGGTGTGTATTTGAAACAAAGTACTTTTGCTTTCTTCTTTTCTTTTTCTTTTCTCTCCTCTTTTTTTATCAAGTCAATACAAATTTTGGCATCTCCCTCTCCTACTATAAAAAGTTTGTTCCATCAAGCAATTCTTTTTCAGAAGGTATCATCAAGTCAATGATCAGTATGTGGGGTTGAGCACTACTAAGATCAAGCCCTTAAGACAAAAATATGGCACCAAAGTTGTCGATGGACACTTTCTCTTGTTCTAAAAAGTTTGGAATAAAATCCCAAGAGTTGTTTTTCGAATTGATTTAATTTTCGAAAGTCTTAACCAAAGAGGTGACAAAAGCCTTTGAGCTCAAATTCTAAAAGATAACGAACTAAGCGTGGAATCAAAATCAAGTGCAACCAAACGGACATAAAATGTTCATGAATAAGCTTACGGGAAGAAAGAAATAAGGAATGTGGTACCTCATCTTGCTTGTTCGTCTTATACTTGAGTCAACTCTTTGCGTTCGTCCCATAGCTCGATCACTAGAAGTGAGTAACCTGCAGAAAGAATCAACAAGAGCCAAGAGAAATTTGCACAAATAACTCTAGAGAATAGTCTAATATTTTTGGGTTTTCTTTTATCGAATGCAAAACTGAAAGTAAACATGCATTGGAACAAAAACAAATAAAAAGAAGAAAGAAAAATATAATGCAAAAAGGTGGGAGGAATTTAACCTCCCCAAGCTTAGGGTTTTGCCTTACTGGAACCAGTTGTCGCTACTGTCAGGTGGCGGCTGCTGATACGAGAAGTTCGGGTAGCGTTTGGAAAGTCGGTCATGAAAGATGTGAAGTCTTGAGTGAGGTTGACTATGTTGGCGTTCACATCATACAACATGTTCTCTATGTTGTCAATGCGATGCACCACTTGGTAAAAATCGCTCCTCAAGATAGTTGAATCCCGGCTGTGGTGGAGGCATACCTTGTTGTTGATGTTGGTGGAAAGGCTGTTGGTGGTGGTGTTGCTGGCCGAAGTCGTCCCATCCTACGCCATGTCAGCCTCCTCCTTCTTCATCCTGTTGTTGTTGGCTAGCTGCTCCGTATTCCCAGTTGGGATGGCTACCTGGTGGCGCAGTTCTTCCTAAGAGGATCAGTGTCTGCTGTAACTCCTCCTCAGTGAGGACCCAACTCTGTTTACCTGGCAAACCAAAAGCTTTGACAAAATGAAGCAAGATTTGGTGGATATCACCGTTAGGAACAAAATAAAACTAGTAGGCATGGAGGGAATGCTCTGGCCTATAGACACCCATGAACTTGGTGCTAGCCATATGAATGTCATCCAGGTCCTTACTGCCAGACATAGCTCTTTCCTGTGGTAGGACAAATTCGTTTGCATAGGCGATCTGTGTGATCAACCCGCCATAATGAATGTCCCCCGCGGAAGCTAACCTTTGGCGGCAAAAGTGTTGGATGAGCAAGACCCCCAAGTTTACCTTGTGCTCCATCTCTGGATGCAAGGCCATATGAATTACACTCATCTCGGTGCCTACCATTTCCACAACATCGCCTTTCCCAAATAAAGAATTAACAAGGAAGGTGTGAAAATAACATATAGTATGATTCTGGATAGTGGCGCTCTTTCTGCGCAAATAATCGTTGTCCCTATGGACAGAAATTTGCCCCCAAGATTGCATTGCCTCTATGTGCACATTGTCATTGATGTCGAGTTCTCCCTCGTGGGAGAATCTGAAACTATCGCAAAATTCACAGAAGGTCAAGTTGTGGAGTTGCCCATTGAGCACAAAACTTATAGTGCAATTTTGCTCTTGCGTCTCGAGATCATCGTGGAACGATGAAAGAAACTCGAACATGGCGATCTTGTAGGTGTCGACGGAGAGGCAGGAGAAGTCGACCATGCCAACTTGCACAGTCATCTGCTCGAAGTCCTCCAGAAGACCCTGGCGGGGGAGGAACTGACGGTCTACCCACTTGGTGGGCAAAATCTTGTGGTTGCTCACCCTCTCATAGTCTCGGCCCATGGCAGTCCTCAATCTGTCCACCTCTGAGCGTCTCTTCTTCGAACCTGACGGCTTGGTGGAGCCCGAAGGTCCCGCCGCACCCGAGCCCTTGCCTAAGCGGAACATCCTTCTGATGTTATGCATTGTGTTGTGAAATTTTTGAAGAAAACTATAGGCTCAAGTCTATCATATAAACAAACGATTATAGGCGGAAGTTAAAAATCCTAACGTGAGGAATCAATAATAATCTCAAAATATGATGAACTCGTCTAAATATCCAATGTGATGAATTCAATCATGGATTTCAGAAAATAGAGTATGGATCGGACAAGAAACTTACCGATGTGAAGATTCCCCAACTCAAAAACATGAAATCAATAAAGAATCAAAGGTTTTAGAAGGCTAGGGTTTGAGGTGGAGAGAGAAGGAACAAGGAAGAAAGAGGAAGAAGAAGGAGGCTGGCTGCGAGCCAGCCGCCGTCGGCCTTTACCTGGCGAAGCACGGGGTACGGGCGGGCGGTACGGGCGTAGCCCACCCGTACTGGTGGTCGTAACGATTGGATCAACTTTACGGTTCGAGATCAAACCGGGTCGACCTGGTACGGGCGCGCGGTATGGGCGTACCTCGGTCGTACAAATGGTCGTTATCTATTCGGAGTCCCTGGTCTATTTCGTCGATGTTTGGTACGGGTGCGCGCTACAGGCGCGCGGTACGGGCATACCCCGGTTATACCGATGGTCATTACCGGAACTGTTCCTGCCGTAGGTTTTGTCGAGACATGGTACGGGCGCACGGTACGGTTGTACCGCGGCCATACCGATGCTCGTTATCTGTGCTAAACCCTTTTTCTTTTCTTCGTTTTTCCCTTACTTCTCAACTTCATTAAGGTGAATTCTCTGAACGAGCTAAAAACTCAAAACAAACTTATTAAACAATACAAATAATAAAGTAGTAAATGCAAAAATAAAAATAAAATAAAAAACTTAAACTAAATTTACCAAGAATGGGTTAACTCCCATTAAGTGTTTAATTCTAAAGATTTGACTAATCAAACTCCATATCATCGGCGTTCATCTCAAGCGATGTTTTTTTCTGTTTTTGCTGCTTAATCACGCTTAGGCGGTGGAATGTATTTTCCATTGTGCTCTTGTTTCTTAGGAAAGTATCGAACAATCTAATCATCATATATATTGAAGACAATCTTACCACTAGAAAAATCTACATTAGCTCCAGATATAGTAAGAGAAGGTCTTCCAAGAATGATAGATAGTTTGTCATCCTCAAGGATATCAAGAATAATAAAATCAGTTGGTATAACATGCTGATCTATTCTAAGTAAAACATCTTTGATCATTCCGACAGGTTGTTTAGTTGTCTTATCCGCCATTTGCAGTGTTATTGAAGTAGGAGAACATTCTCCAAGATTCAATTTCTTAAATAGAGAATAAGGCATAACACTAACACCTGCTCCTAAATCACAAAGAGCATTGAATATATTACTTTTCCCTATTGCATAGGAGATGGTTGGTCTCCCTGGATCCCTAAGCTTAGCAGGAAGTTTATCACCAAAGCTTGTCATAACTGCTACAGTCTTGGTTACTTTCTTTTTTATATTAAGTATATCTTCATAATTTTTTATAAGTAGGAACTTGAATAGCATCAGTTAAAGGAAGTTCTAAACACAAGTTGCCTAGTGCCTCAGCAACAGAATCATAAATAGCTTTATCTGGTTCGTAATGAACTCGGTTAGGGTAAGGAATTTTCTTTTTGGTAGGTATTACCTTTTCTTTTACCTTTGTCACTGGTTCAGTATTCTTTTATTTTTCCTTGTAGCTGATTTTTGCTTAAGGCATGTTCTTCACGCGGGATAACAACTTGCTCTTCTTGCTCCTTTATGAGATCAGTTTCTTCCCTTGAATCGGTAGTCTCAGCATCTGAATCATATGGTTTATGCTTATCCCCCGCTTCCTCTTCTTCTTGAGTGCTGGAAGCCTTATTTTTCCTTTTCTGGGCTTCATAATCAATATCATCCTGGGGGTCTACTAGATCCTCTTCTTCTTGACTCATCTCCTGAGTCTCTCTTGCTTTTCGAGCTTGCTCTCCTTGATACCAAGGTGGCCCTTGTGGTTCCTGAGTTTCTGTACCACGCCTAGTAACAATGTTAGTAGAAACAGTATTGAAATTTCCTTGGTTCAAAATCAAAGTTTGGGTTTCATTTATCTGCTCACACTGGGTTTTAACCATACTTAGATATATATCTAAATGTTCCGTGTCTTGACCCAAATCGTTAAAAACTTCCGTTAAGTCTCTTATATTCTTTTCTTGTGTCATAAGGCGTTTATAGTTTTTCTCAGGGAATTGATTTTTTTGATATTTAAAACTTTTGCATTACAAGATTTAAATCATCTTCTATTGCATAATTTTGAAGAATGTCAACTTTGTTTCATTTACAACTTATGAAGCTATACCTTTTTCTTTCATGGACATTTTAACTTCGGATATAAGATCTTGTGGTATGTGAATCATACCTTTTTGTGGTACAGTAACCTCAACTGGATTGTATTGTTCGTCATCAAAGGATCTTACCTCAAAAAGCTTAACACATTCTGACAGTGTCAAGTTGCATATTGCTCCTCCTGCAGATAGATCAACTGTAACTTTTGTTTCGTCATTAAGCCCATTGTAAAATTATTGAATAACTAGACTCTCGTGAAAACCATGATTTGGAACTTTCATAATCATTGCATAATATATATTCCATGCTTGATAAAAGGTCTCTCCAATTGTTTGCAAAAAAATTGTTATGCTTCGTTTGATTTGCATGATTTTAGTAAATGAACAATATTTATGCATAAATTCTCGGATGTAATCCTCCCGGATTTTTATAGTATGATTAGGTAGTGATTATAACCAAGCTAAAGCATTATCTTTCAAAGACCAGCGAAAGAGTTTAAGAAGTACAAACTCTATTGGCAAACTTGTTGGTTTAAGAGTAACACAAAGGTCGTGTACCCTAGTTAAGTGGTCACTAGGGTCTTCCTCTTCTTTTCCTATGAAAGCAATTTATTTCATCATATATATTAGCTCAGGATATATTTCAAATTCCTAGCCTTCAAGTTCAGGATAAAGAATAGGCATTTTCCTCAAGTGCCTAGATGGATTCCCATACTCTCCTAAAGGTATCTTAAGTTCGGCCCCTCGGGTGATGGTCAATTCAGCCATCAATGGAATCAAGCTATTCATGTCTACAGTATGCGAATTAGTAAATCTTTCAATAAATTCTAATCATCTCTCGATCGGAACACGATCAATATATGGAGGTAAATAAGTTTTTCCTAATCAAGTGGTACCTCTGTCTTCAACGGAGATCATGAATGGTATCAACAGTTGCTGTTGTCAAGAAACAACACTTAGTGCTTAGCTCCCCGGCAACGGTGCCAGAAAATATCTTGATAGCCTGCAAGTGCACAGGTTTGTCAGAGAATATTTTTGCGGAAGTATTAATTCCAGTTTTTATATCAATCCCAACGAGGAGCCTAGGAAAGTGTTTTTATGCGGCGTTTCTGTTGCACCCAAGGTGTCACGGGTCTTGAGTGAATTGACTGCAAATGTTGATGGTGGAAGTGGTGAATAAAAGATAGAGGAACTTTCTTAGGAAATAAGTGATTTGCATGAAAGTAAAGATGCGAAAGGTGTCTAAAGGTCTTGCGGATGAGAAGTTAGGCACGGAGAGAATCAGTTCATGGTGATAGTAAAAGTGCCAAATGGAATAAGCAGAATAAGTGATAATGATGATTCTTATTTATAAGTGAGTAGGCAAGCAACCCATATACCGACTAGGAGTCCTCATGGCCAATTCTTCCCAATCCCAATGATCCATCTGCCTATTACCACGACCATGGTTAACACGTTAATTAAGGTCTAATCTTGATGATTCCTTGTTGTCCTCGAGTAGTGCTAGCTCTTCTTTGATATCGGCCGTATCACTCGGGGGTCGCCGAATTACTAGCATACAAGTTCATACCTATGAGATCTTTGGATCATGTTACCTCGGTCCTTAAATTAGATAACACGCATTCGGCAAACATAGATATTCATTCTCACTGTTTAAATAAACATTGCAACAATCACAAATGGATGGAATTAAAGGAGGCACATCACATCTCACCAATCCCCTACATCTCCCACACTTATGGGGATTTACTCAGACATGAGAGGTAGACAAATCAAAGGCATAATTGTATTGCAAATAGAAATCATCTCAAAGTTATTGTAGCAAACCACAATAGTGATTAAAGATCCAAACAAATACAAACCAAAGGTAGATCAAAGTATCAAACCCTAATCTTACAAGTGCCAATCTCTCTCTCTCTAAGTAATGATGGAATGATGGTGGAGTGTGTGGTTTTGAGGTTGAAGATCGTCAGTGAATGAGGTGAAGTTCTTCTCCTCTTTCAGATCTGACCTCTCCCTCTAGATGGCTTGTGGTGGCTGTAACTTTTGTTCTGTGGTTCTTCTCGTCTCTCCGCTTTATGAAAGTTGCTTGTATTGATATAGGGAAGGCGCTGGTGTAGTACGGGTGGACGGTACGGGCACGCCCCGATCGTACCAGTGGTCGTTATGCGTGCTGACGCCTCTAATGAAAGTGGCTCCAATTCGGGATTTGCTTATTCTGGTGTAATTAGCCCATAAATGCTATTAGATCTTCAATAAATGTACATTGCCTGAAAACCACAAGAAACCAAAGATTCGCTAATTGCGACATTAACATTAGTGAAAAGGGCAATCTTCAGGGCAATTCGGCAATAAACAAGAGGAAAACCAATGGTAAAAAGTGATGAAATTTGGAGCTATCAATGGTGAATATGAGGTACACAATGACAAAATGGAGTGCCCATGTAGGTCCTGGCAGTTATCAGAAATCCCCTGTAGACATGCTTGTGCTGCTTTTAGGCATAAAAGGATCAAGCCTGAATCAGTTGTCCATAAGTGCTACAACATAGATGCATTCAAAGCATCTTATGGTGGGGTCATAATGCCATGCAGTGGTCCTAGAATGTGGAAGAAAATGAATGGTCCTTCAATCAGGCAACCTAAATTTGACAAGCAAGTTGGTAGGCCTAGTAAGAAGAGAAGGAAAAGTCCACTAGAGGAGGAAGGTGGCACAAGGCTCAGCAGACGTGGCATGGTTGGGCACTATAGTGTTTGCAACAAACCTGGTCACAACAAAAGGAAGTGCCCAGAACTTGGTAGAGCTGCAGGACAAGCTAAACCACTTGATGCAACAACTGATGAACAGGCAACTAATGCACCACATGATGAGGAACAGGCAACTGATGCAACACAAGCACCTGATGATGAGGAACAGGCAACTGATATAGCAGAACCACAACCAATTCAGGTTGTGCTTCCTGAGGATGAACACGAAGAACATGGCACTAAAATTCCAACAAAAATGCCAGTGAGAAGAAAGATTACTGACAAGGTACATTCCTATGATTACTTTCATTTGTTCTGTCATTACTTCCATTTGTTCAATCTTTACTTGTTCAGAAAAAGAAATTACCACAGATCGCCAGAAGTGCAACAACTAGTATTGTGGATTCTTCTATGAGTTATAGTGCTACATCTTCTATTGTGATTCGGGTTCTACAGGAACAAGTGAGTCAACAATGTACATAATCTAGTTCATTCATACTGCATCACCAGGATCATACTGCATCACTCATGTACATTTGTTTTGCAGGCATTAGCAACTCAGCAATCTCAGACTGCACCACCAGGTCCTATACTTGAGAGTCAATTCATAGTAAGCTGTAGAGATGAGCTACCACCCCCAAGACCACCTATGAAAAATCTTGGTTTGAAGAAGACAAAGAAGAAGCCAGTGTCAAAGAAGGAAAACAAAGTCCCAAATGTTTAGATGATGGAATAGCAATGTGTGCATATTTTCGAACATTTTAGTTCATATTTTGGCTAGGTTTGACATAAACCTGATGCTCATATGTAGCTCTGGTTTCAATCGAACCGTGTAAGTGCAAACTTGTTTACAATGTGCTTGTTAGAGTTGGGTTGTTTCTTTTGGCTGAAACTTATTAGCTTGTAAAGATCTGTAGTCGATCTAGAGCTAGTAACTGTTGATGTTTACCATGTGATGATCTTGAATCGATCTGAAACTTATGATGTATGGCTGAAACTTATTAGCTTGTTTCATTGGTACTACAACATCATAGCTAGCATTGGTACTACAATTTCCACTACATAGATCTACTTCCAGATTGCTACATACAACATCACAACAATCATACAGATAATTGCAGCAAACACATGCTTGCAAATCACTATTAGCTCATCCATCTTCTTCACCACATCAAGCATGTTCTTCTGTCCACCGTCTACTTCTCCCTCCTCTATTTCTTCCAAGTTGTACCCATTCCAAACAAGAAAATCAACATAATTGTCTTCTCCATTCTCCCAGTAGTAGTGGTTGCAAGGTTCGGGACCAACCTGTGAAGAAATCAAGAACAAAATGAGACAATGGATTGAACCGAATCTGGAAATCTTGTGATACGAATCGAAGCTACAACTTACGTGGTGGTTAGGGCATTTGTAGAACACACGCCCTAGATTGGCAGTCGATTGAGAGACCAGGCGAATGGTTCGACGAATCCGACAGCACAGGCATGGCACAAGCGGCAGTGTCCCCGGCGGAAGAGGTGGCGGGAGAGAAGCTACTGCACCTGCTTGCCACGGGGATGGAGAAGCTGCCTTCCTCCGCAGTCGATTCCACGCAGACGAGCTCCCGGATGTGCTCATGGTGGCGGGAGAAGAAACGAACTAAGGGCTAGTAGCTAAGAAGTTGAATACTTATAGGGGTTCATTTGCATATTTACTATCAGCCAGCCCGCGGGAAATCTCCCCTCCTAACGACCACAACCCACGTGGCAACGGTCAAAGCGGTTTAGGACCTGATATGCAGCACATAACAAAGATTTGAGACCTCAACGTTCTATTTTAAAGTTTAAGGGCCAAACTGAAGCAGCGGGAAAGAATTAGGACCGCTCACGGTTTCCTGATTTCATGCGCGGATCGGCCAATGCTGTCACTAAAATCTAGTACGTGCATCCCTGGACAGTGCTGTTTTGAGCAAGAACTTCCCACTTTGCCACGTCAAACCCACCATATATATATTAATATATACAACAGCACAATGACTGCTTGCTATGACGCATCTGGGCTAGTTACCCTGTATTCTGTACAGAGAATAATGGCCCGTTTGAGTGTATATCACGTAGTTGCACTTCCGTTATATTTGAACCACATACTGTAAATAAGAATGTGAAATAGTACGATTTTACTTTATAATTTTACCATTTACTCGTATGATCTACTACACCCCTGAGATGCCTAATTGCAGTAAGATGACAGGTGGTCTGCAAGAAAAAACAAGTTGTTATGAAGGTCCGAACAGAGGACTCTAGTGCAAATAACCTACCCTGGGGCGATTTGGAAAGCCGCTTTTAGTTTTACCACATGGATGGTGAATTGGTGATGTGGAAAAATAGATATACGGAGTAGTATTTGTTTACGATCAGGAGCAAGCCTGGTAGTGGAGGCAAACAAACAAAGAAAGCGACCCAGGGGCAGGGGGTCCCGTCCGTGCAATGATGCGCAGACACTATCGGTGGAGTGGAGCAAAGAGAAGCCCACATTGCAGCTTTGCCCCCGGATGCAAAGAAACCTTCACCACTCGCCTGAAAGCACTGGATCTGGGAGAAATGGTTCCAAGATTGTTCCTCGTTCTTCCGGTGGTGCTGCTTTCTTTGGCCTTCCAGGCCATTCTCCGGCCACCACCTCCAAAACTGTGCGGTTCAGCGGGCGGGCCTCCGGTGACTGTCTCCCAGGATCAAGCTCAGGGATGGAAGGTACCTCGCGTACCGAGAAGACGGGGTGCAGAGAGACAAGGCCAAGTACAAGATCATCACGGTGCATGCGTTTGATAGCACCAAGGACTTCCCCTCCCCTGTTTCCAAGGTAAAGCAGAGAGCTCAGTGCAATAAGATTGAAATGCAATAACAAGCAAAAAAATCACCGTTCCATTCTTTTTTTTTTCTTCACCATAATTCAGGAGCTCGTGGAACTGGGAATTTACCTCCTTGCATTTGACAGAGCAGGGTACGGAGAAAGTGAGCCGAACCCTGGTCGGAATGTCAAGAGCGAGGCATTGGACATAGAGGAGCTCGCCGACCAGCTGGAGCTTGGACAGAAGTTCCATGTCTTGGGGGTCTCAATAGGAGGATACTCAGTCTGGGGATGCCTCCAGTATATACCTCACAGGCAAAAACAGAAACTCCAATCATATGTATGTTCATGACAAATGTAACTCTTCGGAGTTGTAACGATATGATTTGCTCTCGGTGCAGACTCGCAGATGCTACGCTAGTTGTGCCAGTTATCAACTACTGGTGGCCTTCTTTCCCAGCAGAGTTGTCCAGGCAGGCCTTCAAGAAGCTTATTGTGCCAGAGCAGAGGACCCTCTGGATTGCACACAATGCACCTTACTTGCTATACTTGTGGATGACCCAGAAGTGGCTCCCTTCTTCTGCCGCAGCCATGCATCATCCTGAAATATTTAGCAAGCATGATATGGAGGTGATTCAGAAAATGATGGCAACGCCAAGAATCATTGAGGTACTTCAATCACATGAAATTCCGCTTCACGGAACACTTGAAACACCGATATAGAAGTGCAACACTAAGATCCTTGAAGGAGTTGCTTCCCCGCTACACCCACAGTAGAGACAACTAATAATATAAGATACATGAAAAAATTCAGGAAATACACACACACACTAACAAAAGAATACAGACATTTAGTCTCAAGCAGCGTTATAAAACATATACTACCCCCTGTTCTGATTTTGTTGTCATAACATTGATTTGGCATTCCATTTTCAGAATAAATCAAGGCAGCAAGGCATTTACGAATCAATCCATCGTGATTTACTGGTTGCTTTTGGAAACTGGGAGTTTGATCCAATGAATGTTACAAACCCATTTCATACAAATGAGGGTGCTGTACACATCTGGCAAGGATATGAAGATAGGCTGGTGCTGGTTGAGCTGCAGTGGTACATTTCAAAGAAGCTTCCATGGATCCAGTATCATGAAGTCCCACAAGGTGGACATATGTTCATGCTGGTAGATGGATGGACTGACAAAATTA
Source organism: Avena eriantha (assembly GCA_910589775.1). Classification (NCBI taxonomy): domain Eukaryota; kingdom Viridiplantae; phylum Streptophyta; class Magnoliopsida; order Poales; family Poaceae; genus Avena; species Avena eriantha. Next base: position 435,019,508 of record OU342744.1, read on the forward strand.
TCAAGACACTCTTGGTAGGAGAAGAGGCATCACCTATCTGACTAAAGATTCATCTTCGAACTGCTAAGAATAGGTGTCGCCTCTGTGACTGAAGATTCATCGTCAAACTGCGGAGCAGTGAAGATGCTACTTAGTTTTTCCCCTGGAACCATATTTGTCCAGCTTAATAGATGATAGACCATACTCTCACTTGCTCACTTTAAACTATTCTCTGAGTAATTTGATGCCACGAGAGTAGAACTTTCATGTATGTTCAATCATGAGTCATAAAATAGTGAGTATAATAAGAGTGCATGTAATGCCAGAGGTGGTGTTTTGGCTCACGGGTGCAAATGAACCTATTATGAAAAATGCATAAAAAACAAAATTTAAAATGTCAAAAAAAAATTGGACAAAAATTCCGCATATACAGCTGAACATTCTATGTTGATACACAAGTTTTTTTATAAAAAATAAACATTTTATGTGACTTGTGTAAAAAGGACAAAAAAAAAGTTAGTAAATAGTCATGTTGCAGCACCGAAATTTGTCTTTTTTTACGTGGGGCACAAAAAATGTTCTTTTTTCGAAATCTTGTGTACGAACATATAATATCTAGATGTACATGCATATATTTTTTCTATTTTTTTTATATTTTGAAATGTGCTTTCTAACAATGGGTTCATTTGCACCCGTGAGCCGAATTGGATTTCCGATGTAATGCCACCAATTATGCCACCTCTTGCAGATGACATTGAAGACAGATTTATAAAAATCTGACAAAAAGGTAACACTGGACAATCTCGGATCATGGTCTAGATAAAATCACGAAAAGACCCAGTGAACGAGCACGACAATTTTCCTTTTCTCTTAGAAAACATGCCATATGAGAAAGCATGAAGGCACGCCAGGTCTAGACAAAATCACGCAAAGACTCGGTGAATGAGCATGACAGTTTTCCTTTTCTCTTAGAAAACATGACGTGAGAAATCATGAAGGCACATCAGGTCTAGAAAATATCACGAAAAGGACCAGTGAATGAGCATGACAATAGTGTCCTTTTCTCTTAGGAAACATGGCCTATGAGAAAGCATGAACGCACATCAAAATCTATTACATGCACAGATGGATGCAGGTTTTCTTGTAAGCAACGGAAATTTTATTTGAAAACAAAACATGCAGCATCCATTGTATTAACAAACCCCAAATATTGTCCGTTTGGGGGGGGGGGGGGGGGGGCATCAGACACTTGTCCGAACACATGGGGGAGGGGCTGCACCCAAGGGCACCTCCCAAGCGGACCGGCTTTTTTTTCTAAAACATCCAAATTGCACACAAATTTAAACATTGGACAAATTTAACTAATTAAACATAGAGTAATACAACATAGTGCAAATTTAAACTAAACAAACTACATATCATCGTCGCTCCGACTATGGCAGCTGTTTCCACTGACTCACACAAGGCGTCCTACAATCCCGGCCAATCGTGCACATACACCGTATTCAAGTGCGTCCAGCCATAGCCGGCATGGCTCGAGCCAGTCTCCGTGTCGTTGGACTGCCGCTTCAGCATCTTCGGCGGGGTCCGGCGCGGCCTGATCTAGTGGTGGTGGAGGTGGCGGCCAGAGAGGGGGTACAAGGGGAGACAGGTAGATAAAGACCCGTCACGGCCTCTAACAAGCGGGGCCCGCTGCTGATGGGTGGGCCCGCCTTCGACATGGTGGGCGTGTCCAGCCACCCCGAGCTGGCCTCGAAAGTTGGGGGGCTTCGGGGTGTCTGGACAAAAAGGGCATAGGACCGATGGAGAGGCCCGTTGAAGCGAGTTTTTCTGTCCGGCCCCGATCAGGCCGACAGGGGGATCGAAGCCTCCCTTGGACATGGCCTTAGAAATGCCAAAATAGTTTTGTTGCTTATGTGGAAGAGAGAGGGGGTATGGCTTCCGTATGAAATTCAATGAATGATAAGACAATTCTCTCCATTGTCATCTTTGCATCACACCTTAGCTTTAACTAATTTAATCGTCACATTTTTTCACATGCTTGTGAGACCAATTGGGTGAGACAACGCTAAGAGATAATCTATTATATATATAGCATTTCTTTTATTTCTCTAGATGACGTGAAATGCACATGAGAAGACCGTCTTATCAAACCATTGTGCATGCCATAATGTCCATGATAAGCCAGCCCAGGTTTGCTATCCAGTAGCAACATAACCTGAAATCCTCTTACTAGTTCTTTCTCCATAATATAAGACCTTATGATACAATACAAACAACTACAAAATAAACTGCAACAATCCATCATCGAGGCATAGTTTCTTACTTTTTGCTTTGTTCACCATGTTAACAAATACTCCCTTGGTCCCAAAATGTAAGGCACACTCTACTTTTTCTGGTCAACAACATACAACTTTGACTATGGTTTCCATTTATAAGCGTGCAAAATTAGTATAAATGTATACGAAATAAAAGTATTTTTGCAAGAAAAATACAATGATATCATCTATACAAGCCCAAACAATATATTTTGGAATATATTAGTGGTCAAAGTTGTGCATTAATGACTGTGCAAAATCAAGTATGCCTTACATTTTGGGGAGGGCATACCAAAGTAACTGTTTCAATATATATGTCTGCCTAAAGTATCTGGATGCAAATGCTTCATTAGCTAAAGGGTAAAATCATGTTTTGAGTCATGTACTAGAAAAATAGCATTGAATTCATATTTCATATGCTGCAATGCTTAAACAACAGATAAGCATACATGTGCTTCAACTGTCAAGTCGATGATGAATTATCAACAAATAACAGAAAATAATTGAGATAAGTAAACCAATGAATACTTCTAAGTTCTAACAAACAACACCTATAAAGTATATACATGGTACAAGACTAGTAGGGCTATAAACCTCATAGAAAATTAAATTACTACCTCAATTCCTAAATTTTTTAGATAAATTTGGTTTTCTTGATCAATAAAATTAGTCCATAGTATTTCCACGTGCACACCTGAAGTGCCACTACTATGTACTAGGCTACAAGAATCATGTGCCATGTGCCATAAACCAACTAGATCAAGTGGCAGGGATCATATTACATACATACATCCAAATCAACAAAATAAAATACAATCGCCATAAAGAAGTTAAAGGAAACAGATAATTTTGTATTATGGTAAGTCAAATGATGGGAACCAAATTGACAATAGAATGGACCCATTTGAGTATTCAACGCTTAATTGATTTTGTTAGGGAGCACAGATAAGCATACACATGGTATTTTGAACAAATGATTTAATGAAGGCGCAGAGATGCATTTCTGAAAAGATACTAACCAAGATCGATGGAGGGAGTGCCACATGCACCAGGCTGCATGCTATGCGGTCAGGCATTGGCATCACCTCTTGTCTGTTTGTGGACTGCACATTTGCTTGCCAAAACTGGTATAAGCTCTCCTATCCTGGGTACAACCTACCAGATACATGCCAGAGCTGCAGACGATGATTCCATTGCATGGTGGCAAAGAACTGTCCAGTCAGCATGCTAGTTAAGTAGTGAACATGGAAGCACTGCAGCACATGCATCTTCGGGGGTGACATGCCAGACTTGGAAGACCTAATAAACATGATAAAAATCCAAGGGCCTTGGGTATGGTAGGGCTATGTTTTCTCTTTCAGAGGGTTAATCCACCTTGTATTAGAAACTCTCTTGTTCCATCAATGCATCGACGCAAATCTTTTGTATTTTCTCTGGAGAGAACAACAACAAAGAAAGCAAGATTACTGCGACCTGATCCAGGTGGATTAGAAATTTGAGTGGACCTAACTATACACACTACTAGTGAATGCATACTGAAGATATACGAAGTATTAAATGCTCATATGAATGTAAAATGCTCCATGATTCTGAATTCCATCGAGCCACTTGCATACACGGCCAAATCTTTTCACCTTTATTAGCTGAACCACTACCCAACAAGAACATATAGAATAGAATAGAATGAATATTGATATTACCAAATTACTCCCTCCGTCCCATAATATAAGATGTTATTACAACCAATATATGAGTAACATCTTATATTATGGAACAGAGGGAGCAGTTGTTTAATATCATGCGTTGAGTGTAGTGTGTAGGCCCATGAGTTCGACTAGCCTAGGTTGCCATGAGACACATACATGTATGCTGTTAAATATGTATGTCCCTTCTAATAATTAATACTTGTGCATTTTATTCCCATAACTCTTCTCTCATTTACTTTAACAAATGAGCTATTATTTGTTCAAAACGATGTAAATACATAATTAATAAAATGTAATGTAACAGAGATCAAGTACAAACAAAAAAGAACCGGCCTAAGAGAAAGCATCTGTTCATATGGTATCTAGTTAATATGGAAATGTGCAACCATGATATGACTTTCATTCCTAAAAGACGACTATGCAGTAGTTCATCAAATCAGAAGATACAGGACTAGGAGACTAACCTTCACAAACAGAGAGGTAGTCAACATTAAAATTCACATATGCATCGGTTTGATAATATCTTTGTGTATCAAAACATGAATTTGGTCTCATCAGGATAATCAAATGAAAAGTACCTCATGGTGAATTTATCTTTTTCTAGAATTCTTCTAAAGAAACAGAAAACAGGAGGGAAAAACCGCAGAATACATGGTTGAGAGATCCAAAAATCAAGAAGGATAACTTACTAATCAACATGAATGATCACATGGTTATGGAGACAGTTGAGTAGAAGTTTGATGAAATTTGGCCATTCCAAGAGTCATCGAAAGATATACTACAGGTGCAGGAAACAGATTTGTGCTACAAATCCAAGCTCTCTTTTATAGAACATGCAGGATAGAGAAACAACACTTACAACTTTTCCCCTAACCTAGCACCAAACCACAAGATTTGGGTTGAAGCAAGACACAGAAAGAAAGGGTAAAAGAATAAAAGGTAAACTGTGACTCGTGCCTAGCTGGGGAATTGTTTGGCTAAAGAATTTCTGCCGAACCACCATAAATAAGCAGCCTTTCAGGCTCCCTATAGCCGGCCTCACACCAACTGGCGTAGTAGTCCTTGACTGTCCTCGTTAGCTGCTTAACCGACCAGGCCTTGTCATATTGTATTTTTCTTCCAAATTGGCCAGGTTATCAGCAGGACAAAGCAGTCGGATTCCCTCCTGTTTCTCAATCCACCAAGGGACGAATTCCCACCCTAGCCTTAGGGTGCAGGCTTGTAGACCTCTCAAGGGCAGCATGAATGTGCTCCAACCACTCAGAAGGTGATCAATGGTTCACGGTGTAATAAGCAGGATACAGTTCCGTGATTCAGCAGCCCCCTCCTGGCTAGCGACTCCGCAATCCAGCAGCGGTACAGAGAAGCTGTGCAATTACTTTAGAGCACAAACAACTGAAACAACAAATGATTGGCTTGACAACTGCACTTTAATCTCATAAGTAGACATGTTTTGGCTACCAACAGTTGAGAGCTGAGACAAAGATCCCCTCCACGCACCATACTTATCATTGAGAAAAAGAAAAGGATCCATTAATATGATCCAAAGAATGGGAACATTGTTACATATCTGACAAGTCAATGTGTGTGCCAGATGTCTATGGCAAAATTGACTGTGAATCTGTGGTACAAGGATTATTCATTTTACAAAATTCTTGGTAGTTACTTACCAAGAGAAAGCCTATATGTTATTGTTGAAGCTCGGTCCAAAAGGTCCATAGCTATTCACCTTTTGAGATAGTAGGTATTTGGGATGCATGGCCAAAAGATTTCCATTCCACCATATCGAAAGAAAAACAATGGGGCAAAATGGCAGCTCCATGACCGTAAACATATGACCAAGGGGAAATTGTGAGGAAGTTCACACAGCAAGAGAAGGACCTGTTTGTGTTTAACAATCTGTCTGGAAAGCACATTGCTCCTTTATCCAGAGAATGTTGCCCAAAGTTCCATCTGTCACCTGCAGATTTTGAAAACAAAAATCAAAATATGCTGGAAAATATTACCACAGTTGAATAAACAACAACTGACGGAGAGAATATGCATATAGGAGAAAATTCTTACAAAGTTCTTCGCAAGCAAGGGCAAGGTGATCCTTACTTGAGGACCGGCCTAGACACCCAAAACAACATTCTCCAAGTACCGAATTGCGCTGTGCATGTGGTCTTCACCAAATCCCTTAAACAAGGCGTTATGTGTGCAATGGTCTGGATGAATACCTCTCTGATGCATTTCACAGTACAACCTTATAGCCTCCACCCAATTACCTTCTTTACAGTTCCCATCTATCAAAAAAGTGTATGTGTACTTATTTGGCACCAATCCTCTCTCCAGCATCTCATGAAAATGCTGATAAGCCAATTCAGTTCTCCCCATTCGGCATAATGCATGCATCAGCACATTATATGTTACTTCATTAGGTTCCACACCTTCCTCCAGCATCTTCTGGAACCAACCATATGCTGAATATAGATTTCCCCTCCTACAGTATGTGTGGATTAAAAGAGTATAGGTCACAGCCGAGGGTGTCAAACCACTTGCAACCATGCCATAAAAAATACTATTTGCTTCTGTTAGGCGCCCCCTCTCACAATGTGCATGAATCAAGCAAGTGTATGTGACACAATCAAGCTGTAAACCATCACTGACCATCTTCATCCACAACGCATAGGCATCTTTCAGACTACCAGTCTTGCACAGTCCATCAATAAGAACATTATATGTAACTGTATCAGAAGGAATTCCTCTCAGTGTCATCTCCTCCCTCAACTGAAAAGCGCCGGAAATAGCACCTAGAGTCAGCTCTGCTAAAATCCTTGTGTTGTAGGCAAAGGCATCTGGTTGTAAACCTTTGCTCAGCATTTCATCAAAGAACACCCTTACCATAGCAAGGTTCCTGACCTTGTATGACCCATTCATAAGAATAGTATATGTACAAACATCGGACATGCAGCCCTCCTCCGTCATCTTCTCCTGGAATCTCTTAGCCCCCTCTAAATCGCCTAATCTACAATATCCATCTATAAGGATATTATATGTCAAAATTGTTGGAGCTAACCCTGCACGTCTCAAATCACCAAGCAATGAAAGAGCCTGCCTTAAATTTCCTGCCTTACAATATCCATTCATTAAGGAATTATAAGTAATCAAATCTGGCAGCAACCCCATTGTCCTCATTTCCGCAAATTTTACCAGTGCCGCCTCCGCATTCCCTCTTTTGAACAGCCCATCAATCAATGCATTGTATGTCACCACGGTTGGCGCAACACCATCATTCTCCATCTCCCGCTGCAAAGCTTTAGCCTTTTCAATAAAACCCCTTGCTAACAACCCAGTGATAAGTGGATTATATGTGAAGGCTGATGCTTTCTTGGACAACCGCATTCTGTCAACCAGCTGAGCCGCCTTGTCCAGCTCACCATTCCTGGCCAATCCGCTGATCACCACATTGTAGGTGACATCATTCGGCAAGCACCCAGCAGCCTGGGCCTCCATATCCCTGAGCAGCATGACAGCCTGATCGATCCTCCCCGACTTACAGAAAGAATGCAGCAATGTATTGTACGTGACAATGCTCGGCTCAACCCCAAGCTGCAGCATATCTGAATATACAGCACCCATGTCATCCCACCTGGCCGCATTGCATAGCACATGGAGCACGAGGTTACACTGCTTGACGTAAGGGGCCACGCCATGACGGGCCATCTCTTGAAAGACCGAAAGGCATTGGGTCGAACAGCTGGTGGGCACGGAGCCGCGAACTTCGCATTCGGCTGAGAACTTGGTGGACATGCGTAAGAGGAGGTTTAGGAGGTGATGGGAGGAAGGGGACAGGGGATACGTCAGGAGAAGAGAGAGGAGGGGCAGGAGCAGACCGACGTGGATGGCGCGGAGGGAGACGGGATAGGTGGCGTGGTTGTGGCCGGCCTTGGCTAGTGGGATGAGGACGGCAGCGAATGCGGACGCGGAGCGGGGGAAGCCGTGCGGCGTGCCCTCCGCCCACCGGAACAGCTGGCGCGCGAGGACCGGGAGACCGCGGAGCGCGGCGTGGACGTCGCCCGTGGCAAGAACCTGGCGGAGCGGATCCGGCGGAGGGGGATCGGAAGCGAGGAGCGGGGAGAATGGGTTGTCGTCGTGATGCGGCGGAGGAATCAGCGCCGGCGATGAGGAGGAGAGGCGGCGGCTGGAGATAGCTGCTACGATGGCGGCGGCTGCTGCTGCAGGAGCTTGGGATTTGCAGGGAGGGGTGGAGAATAGCATGGATTAATGTTCGAATCCTCCCCGGCGGCGCCCCGCCATGAATGGCTGCGACGGCGGCGGCGGGCAGGCGGGCAGGCGGAAAGGAGGAGCTCGATGCGGTCTGTAAGATGGCTGCGTGGCTCTCTCGATTGCATACGAGTTTACGAGGGTGCAGTCGTAATAATTTAATTTCGTATGGGCTCTTCTGGAAATGCGACTGTATTAGGGAAATTTCAATTGGACTCTTGTATACTGTCAAAAAAATCTAAAATTTGAACAAAAAGATTCTAGAGGTGCATCAGGTCAGATGTCTGAACCTATGAACCTACGAAAAAGTTTCTAAAATTTGAGTATTTGTGTTCGTCTGTTCAAAAAATGTGTGTTCTCGCGTTGCTATAATACAACTTCATATAAATGCTTATCTCATTGGCCTTAATTTTGGTGTTGACATGTCTTCACATGATGTACTTACATAAAAGGAAAATTAAAATTCTTAATACAATTAAGTACAAGTTTTATTTGCGGGGACATAAAAGTACAAACTCGAGAGCTCGATGTCGCTTCAGTTCCCCTTGCCCTCCACTGTTCAGACCGGGCCTCCTAATCATGGGGGGCGCTCGATCCCCTCCCATGGTGGGTCGGGAGGAACAGGGGCTTTGCCCTGTATACCCGTACGTAGTCTACTACTCCCTCCTCCGGGAAATCCATCTTGTGGCGCTTTGTTCTCGACATCACTAGGGCTTCTCCGGCGGACGAGATCTGTGGTGGCGAGGCGACTCACGCTGGCGGTGGTGGAGATGGAGGAGAAGATGAATCGAGCTGCGGCTCGGCTAGCGCATGGAAGACAGCATGGACAGGGGGGAGTGGAGGAGGTGTGGGCTCGTTTCTCAGCGTAATCGGAGGAGGTCGCGAGTTGGGGTGCCAGAGCTTCTCGCTCTAGGGCTCGGGGTCCTCTTCCTCGTATCCTTCGAGCCCACATCACTTATGCGTTGGAGACCTCGACATCAACCTGTGAAATTCAGGTAGAGGATCCCCGGGTTCCACCCCAAATTCGAGGTGTTCTAGTGCTGCCAGCGCAGTCGCAACGAGCCCGCGTGCAGGGGCTGAGATTCGAGAGTTTGAGTTGGGTCCTAGAGCGCGCATGCAATTGTCAGACAGAGGTTTGGGAACCATAAGCAGAGGAGTTTCCCCTCGAGGGGAAGCAGGAGGTTCTCGCTCACATACCTCATGTGTCTGCTCTTCAGATGAAGCAGGGGCGGCGTTCCCAGGATGCTGCAGGCCTGACGAGCTTCTCATGTCAGGAGAAAACGACAATGGATGCGCTCCTGCTGCTGCACCAAGCCAGATCCCTGCAAGAGGAATTGGAAGCTCTATTGAACTGACAGGGGATAGCTTCAGGAACATTGTCGTGTTGGGAAGTTTAGGTGGCTTCATAGTACAGTTGGAGCAGGAGCTAAAAATTTAGGAGAATTGTAGGGCTGGTAGAAGGTGCTGGTTGTGGAGGGGTCCAGGCTCTAGGGGTGGGGTGGTGAGGGTGATTTGGTCCATGGTGACAAGGAGGTGGAAGTATTTTTCCATCTTTGGCATATTCCCTGGCATCGCAACAACCCTCCTCCCACCCCAGTGCATAAAAAAGATCCTCCCCATCCTTTTAGGGTTTGCTCCCTCCTCCCAAATCTGGCGGCGGAGGAACTCGTTGGCTTGAAGGTCTTAGGTGTGGAGGAAGATAGTCTTGTGGATCTTGTGGAAATTGGTGGGAAGAAGGCTATGACGGGTGGTGGCATGAAACAGGAGAGAGGAAAGACCCTAAACCTTGGCAGCAGCAACACCATATGCAGCAGCAACAACAGATGCAAGGTTTTGAGTTTGGTCAGATGCCTCCACCTCCTTATGGTTTTCATCCTCCACCACCATATGATTTCATGCCTGGAAACATCCCTCCACCTTGGGTGTTCCCAGGTCCTTTTCCTCCTTACCCACCAAATCACCAGTATGGTATGCAGCCAAACCAATGGGTTGCTCCACAACAAGGTAGTTCTTAGCAACTGTAACAACAATCTCGGAGTAGTGGTGATCAACAGAAAGGAAAGATCTAGGGGAAGGCAAAGAGAAAAGGTTCTACTTCTCAAAAAGAACAAAGTTCCTCTAACCCTGACCTTACTGCCCAGATGAACTACACTAGCTCCATTTCTATGTGTTGTGGTGAGTGATACCTTCGATCCGGATGTAGTATAGCTCTTTTCCCTAGTAGACCTAGGTTTGTCGAATCCTCGGGAATCAGAAGCGTAGTGAAGTTACTTTAACGGACCTTCGGGAGTTTTAGAATTCCTTTTGTGTTTTTACCAGACCAAGAGTTTGCGTCTTTTGTTGTTGTCGATGATGGAGAGAGAGGGCCTAGGGCGTTCGGTTTCACTAGTAGCTGTGCAAAACATTTGATGGGAATAAAAGATAAAAATAAAGTATGCATGTAATTGTTAGAGCAAGATAAATTATATGTGGGCAGTGCATCCATAATTGCTATTTTGACTCCGCAACCGCTTATAGCAATAACCTACTAGTCTCATCCATAGAAGAAAGAGAACTAATGATATGCATAGTGACGTCACCGTTAATCCCAAGTAAATCCCACACATACAGTCGTACTACCCCTTCTGTCACTAGGGTTTCCAACCTGCAGATTAGTCATTACTCATACTCCCTATACCTGGCTCAATCCTCAGGGTCTTGGGTACCTGACAAGTCCATTGATTGAGGCAAGAGAGGATACAATAATCATCATTTCATACAAACTAATACATGATCCCATCTATGATAAATAACATGCACAAAAGCTACATGGCTAGGCCGAAGCCCTTAGCCCAAGGAGAATTACTCACACATAGATATGAGATCAAAGATCATAAACATTGTAGTGGATTGATAGAAAATAGTCTTACAATGTCGCCAATCGAAAAAGGATATATTATTACAAGTGGTGGAATATGGCTATGATGGTGGAGATGGGTTTGGAGATTAAGTCTAAGTCTATTCCTCCGGCGGATCTTCGGCGTTGTGGATAAAGATCTAGAGGCGGCTGATGGTCGGGAAGAGATCCCCTTTCTTGTCGCCCGATGTCTCTTTATATAGGGGTCCCTTCATGAAAGTTGTTCTGTTTGACCTAGCGGTGTCGATGGTAACTATACGACCAGAACTATACGGCCGAAATTTTATTCTCGTCGTATAGTTGGTCGTTAAAGCGTGCGTCTCCACTTCACAACTCCTGCTTTCTTTGGGTTGTTAGAAATATCGTACATTTGACTTTAATGTAATGATTCCCATCATCAAACGTCATTATCTACACAGGGAAAAAGAGAAAGAAAGGATTGCATACCCTTTGATCATTAGGCATTAGTGGCGGGGTTTAGAGAGATATTTCATCAAAAATATGAATAATATCCAGTTTAAATATGGACGTAGATGGCTATATTTCAGAGCCATCAACCTCCCCAAGCTTAAACTTGATCATCCTCGAGCAAGAAAACCAAAACCAAAAAGGAACTCAGCATTTAAACTGAAATAACGAGATGACGATCTTACTCATGTTTCCTTCACTTTATAAATCTGAAAAAATTCAGCACAGATAGAGTAATGGCAAGCATATCATACGGTTTTTTATGCATCCTTATAGAGTAGCAAAATTATTGTTAACATGGATGATTCAAATAAGTAAATTTTATTCCATATCATGTAATCAACTCATAGGCTTGCTTTTGAACAATAAAGTATAATCATGTAAATTTGAGAGTGTGAGAGTTGTCATGAAAAGCATATATACTAGAGTATCTCAATTCTCCCACATCAATAAATCAAGACTCTTCAAGCACTACTTTTCTATTTATTGTCCTTCAAGAATTTCAGTTCTTAAGTAATTGAGAGCATGCCAAAGATTTTAATTAGTTTATTGGGTTGTGATAGACACTCGTGGCTTCACCAAGGTTTTTGTTCCTTTTGTACAATGATTACTCATAATAGCCAGGGAGTGATTCCATCTTGAACACAGCTACTTGGGAGTGCCAAGAATCTTACCCATTATAGCATTGCTGCTACATATGTTTAATCAACTCATAGCCAAAATCTAGGAGTTTCCTCCATGAAGATCATTCGTAGGCTAGCGAAGTTGTTGGCATCCCATGAAGTTTGACACGCATAAAGCTATATCATTCTTATGATTTACAAGTCAAACTTTGGCATGCTCACAAAAACCACTAAACATTAATTCAATCGAACAAATCCTTTTAAAGAGAGCTATCAAGTCAATCATTATATTCCTTGGTGTTTAGTGCTCTAAAAATAATCCTTCAAGACTAAACACTACAACACCCAAGGCTTCAATTGTTAGACCTTTTCTTATTACAATTGTTTAGAAAAAATTTAGGCAAGACTTGGTTAACTAAAAGAGCTGGAACAAAACGTACCCAACTAAATAGCCATGCAAACAAAATTTTACTACAATACAAAGACTCACTCCACCAATATAATATCTCAACATTTACTACTAACTAGCATGATGTCAACACCCGAATTTTTAATCCCAGATGCCTGTTATGTCATACATCGCAATCCCAGGATTACCATTTTTGCGAGACATAATAGATTGCATATCACAATACATCATCCATTACAAACCATAAATACGGTCTTACACAAATAAGGATCTCATGATCCAGTCTTAATACAACAAGCAGCGTAATAAATAATAAGCGTAGCGGTGGGGTCCATCTTCAGAGGCACAGACAATGCTGACGAAGGCAGATAGTCCTAGTTATCATAGCTGTCCTGCTGGCCGTCATCTTGGTAGTCTCCTTCATAGTCTGGCCATGAGAATAGCCATGGACAAAAGCCATGAGTACTCTTTAAGTACTCGCAAACTATCACTAACAATTAAGGTAGTGCTAGTGGGAAGAGCTAACTCTATGTTTATTTGTAAAGTCAAGTTTGAAACCTAAGCTGAAACAAAGAAAGATAAAATAAAGTTCTAGAATCACTTAAGTTGGGAAGCTAGTGTCATAGTCACAACCCTGTTGTGGTTAAGTCAAGATTCATCATTCCTTTCATAAGTCATTTTGAAAACATCTGACAACGAAACAGTATGGCCATTCCAACTGTCCATAACCGCGAACGTGGCTATTTGAATAGTTTGACACTCTTCAGAGGTGGTACACTTTCACCACAAGATTTGATACATCTGTTAGGGATAACCCTGAATCATCATACTTAGTATGTAGAAATCAAACATAACCTTTCCTTTACACACCCTAGTATAAGCACCTCTCCTATGAGCATGGCCTCCCAACCATGACCATCTGTCATCTTGGGGACTGCATAGGTGGACAACATTGAGAGGTAGCCTCATCTCAAACCTCTCCCGTGAGGGAACTAATACTAATGCATATAAATTTCTGGCTAAGTCTTACCCAATTCAGGTATTGTAGTTGTATGGTAAAATTGGAATGGTATCGCATCCGAATCCAACCATCAGTTTTTGTAAGAGGGTTAAGGCTCATGCCTCAACATTTTCATCATCATAAACCATTTGTGTTTCTCAACACATGTCAAAACATCTCAATAGAATGACTCATCATTCCAAGGTTTTTACAATTCATTTTCACCAAGTATTCCATCTAAAGTGACTCAAGTTTTGGTTTAGCTCTAGACTACTAAGTTAAGAGTGTTCACTAAGGTGGGGATGCTAAGATCAATCTCATGCCATAGAATGACATCTAAGGTTATCTAGATAGGTCAAGTTTTATACTTTTTATGCTACCTTCCAACCTAGTAAAGGACTTTGGTAAAGGAAAGAAAGTAAAAAGCTTGAAAATAAAGCTTGGGGTAGGTAAATTCAAAGTGGTATAACCAAAGCATGCCTAATGCATCTTGCTTAGGTTATCTAACTTAATTCTAGCTTGCTAACAATAGCTTGCCTTGGTTGGTGCAGTGGTTGAAGTTTTCTTCCTCTTCCTCTTGGTAGAACTCCTCCTCCTCAAAAGCTTGGTCAGTACTATCGTCTATAAATACATACGAAGTACACAATCACCAAACAATACTTAACTAGGCTACTTAGCACTCTAAGGCACACATTTGATGATCTATTATCATCACAAGCATCACAAAGTTTTATTAACTAGCTTCATTCTTTTTATTTAAGAAAAGTAATTTCTACTCATTGAAAATAACTAAGATTTAATATTCACCACTTAAAATATGGGATCATGTGGACACATGTCTTCACCACATATTCTAACATGTGGGAATGTGATTTAAGGGTTGGATCACATTTTAATAAGTTTAAGTTTAGAATTTAATGATTTAAAGTGACTAGAAATGCCTATATAGCATTATTTTGGTACTAGTCCAAAGTCACTACATGCCAACCTTAATATTATTACATATTCAGATAGGTATGGTTTAATGTGATTTTTGAGAGTTGGAATCAACTCAAAAGCTATCATGGTTGATTTTATAAAAATGTTTGAATGTGCAAATGCTTCTGTCTTGTTATTTTTACTAGGAGAGATCTCTAAGTCTAAATGAATTAAATCCAACGGGCTTGGATAGATCTTTTCAGAGGCTTTCTAACAAAATTTGAATCACTCAATTTGGTTCAGTAGATCTTCCTGAATTGATTTTTGAACTAAGGGACATAATTTAGTTCAAACCTAAATAGAAAAATCTAGATTTGAATTACTGGGTCAGTGCAGGAAAGGAAATGGGACGGCCCAGTGGCGCTCAGCAGCGTAGAGGGCGGCTGACAGGTTGTTCCCGCTTGTCAGCGAGACTTAAAACCCGAAACGGTATCCATCAATCTGGGCCACACGATTAGAACAGAGATCGACGGCTCACAGTCGTCATCGACAACGGACTCGTCGCCGGCGAGACCGAACCCTAAACGGCCAGTGGGGGTCTATCGGGGACGTACCAGGGCTCCAGCTACTGCGGTGAGGCGGGCAAACGAACTGGTGGACGATGGCGAGCTCAGGCGAGGTCGCGGCAGGTGGCTGCGGTGGACGAAATCAACAGCAGCGTCTCCTTCTCTGCAGCAGGCTCCTCCGGTGCAATTCCGACGAACTATGGCTCGAGCGGCCCCCGCGAGAGGTGGGGAAGGATCAGTGATGAGAGGGGAGTGGAGTGGTGTGAGGAATTCGTGCTGGGGTGGCCTCCTTTTATAGGTCGACGAGGGGACCGTGCGGTACGATGACGAGCTCGTCGGTGACGTTGATACAGGCCGCTAGTGGCATGGGCTGGGTAGGCGGACGGTGTCCTGCCTCCTGGCGGTGCTCTATGGCTTAAATGCGCGGCTAGGGGCGGTGGCGTTTGGTCGGGAGCGTCCCGCGCTCTGGGAGACAAAGGCGGTGCTCGACGCGGCGCTCTGCGACTGTGGGTCGCGCGGCGGTGCACGGCCGTGTCTGGCGGGGTGCTGGGGTCGAGGCGGAGCGACGTTCACGGTATTGGGTCGAGGGGCGATCTGTGGCTTGCTGGTGGTGAGGGTGCTCTGGCACGCTCTGGCTGCGTGCACAGAGAATAGGCGGCGAGGCTGGGGAGTGGTCCAGTGGCTGGCAGTGGCCATGGGGTGGATCGTGGGTGGCGGTAGGGTGGCACCTAGCTTCCTGGAGCGGTGGAGAGGGGCTGGCGGTCTGCTGCTGTGTTGGCAACGTTGGCCGGCGAGCATGGCATCGGGGCGGCGTTGCACTGGCGCCAGGGGCTAGAACTAGAGTGGTTTTTGGTCTGGTTGGGCTCAGGGGAGACAAGAATGATCAATGCAAACCAAATGGCTCGACAAGAATTGATCAAAACAGTAATAGTTAGGCTAAATTTGATTATGTCTGCCAGATGTTCGACACAATGGCCGCACGAGAAAAGTTTTTGAATTTTCAGCTGAATTTTGGTGGAGTTGTTGATCACATGCTTGAGCATCTCTAGTTGCTTGGGATTTGAAAATGGAATTCATTTGAGTGGTTTTTGAATAAGTGTGATCTTGATACCTACACTAGATTCAATTTTCAAATGCCATTTAAAATTAGTGTTTGAAAGTTTTTGGTAGATCACAAAGTGGGCCTTGGTACATCACTACTTGTACTAGCCAGGGGTACAAAGATCCACATTTGTTTCTGTTAAGAATTGAGTCCTAGGAATAGACAAAGTAGGCATGTTGATTAAAATGGCACAAATGACCATTTGCTTCCTTTATTCATTTTGATTTGTTTTTCTTTGGGATTTGTTTGGGAATGATCTAGATGATGTTTATTTCACCTAAGAATCATTTTACAACCAATGGATCACTTAATCATGGCAATTCAAATCAACTCCTAAATTAAATGCACACACATATGAATGCTTTAATATTTTTAAATGGAAAAGTTTTTGTTAACTCTAAATTTGATGATTTGGATCTTGATCACTTGGATTAGAGTTTTGGGATGTTACAAACCTTCCCCCTTAAACAAAATCTCGTCCCTTGATTTACGAAAGAAAACTAGGAACTAAAGAGATCTGAGAACTCTGTACTAATGTAATCTTCTCGCTCCCAAGTGTCTTCCTCTTCGGTATGGTTGCTCCATTGAATCTTGAGAAATTTGATACTTCTGGTTCTGGTGGTTTTGTAAGCTTTCTCCAAGATACGGATGGGCACTTCACGATACGTCAGATCCTTGTTGATCTCAACGGCTCGGTGATCGATGTTCTTGAAAACTTTGGTCTTCTCTGGCACTTCTAGGCATTTGCGAAGTAACGAGATATGGAACACATTGTGGATGGCTGACATCTCCTCGGGCAGTTCAAGTTGATACGATACTTCTCCTCGATGGTTCAGAATCTTGAATGGTCCGATATATCTGGGGGCTAACTTTCCTTTTAGACTAAAGCGTTGGGTTCCTTTCAATGGCGAAACCTTGAGATAGACAAAATCTCCAACATTGAAATCAGGTCTCTCCTTCTCTTGTCAGCATAACTCTTCTGTCTGGATTGGGCGGTCTTGAGGTGCTCACGGACTTTGTGAACCTTCTCTTCGGCTTCTCGGAGAATGTCGGGTCCAAAGATCTGACTCTCTCCTACTTGCGACCAATTTAGAGGGGTGCGACACTTTCTTCCGTATAGGAACTCAAATGGTGCCATTTGCAAACTAGCTTGATAACTGTTGTTATATGAGAATTCTGCAAAAGGTAGGCAGTCTTCCCATTTTGATCCGTATTCCAACACACAAGCTCTCAACATATCTTCTAAGATTTGGTTAACTCTCTCAGTCTGTCCATCAGTTTGTGGGTGATAAGCGGTGCTAAAATTCAACTTGGTTCCTAATCCTTCCTGGACTTTCTGCCAAAATCTCGAGGTAAACTGGGTTCCTCGATCTGATACGATGGTCTTGGGGGTTCCATGCAGACTAACAATTCTAGCAATATACAGCTCTACTAGCTTCGAACTCTGGTAGGTTGTCTTGACTGGTATAAAGTGAGCTACCTTAGACAGTCTATCAATGATGAACCAGATTGAGTCATTTCCCCTACTAGAAGTAGGCAATCCGGTGATAAAGTCCATTCCAACGGATTCCCATTTCCATTCCGGAATCTGCAATGGTTGCAACAGTCCTACGGGTCTCTGATGCTCTGCTTTGACTCTTTGACAGATGTCACACTTGGCGATGTAACTTCCGATTTCTCTCTTCATCTTGTGCCCCCAAAATTGCTCTTTCAAATCTTGATACATCTTCGTTCCTCCGGGGTGGATAGAATAAAGAGTATCATGAGCTTCCTTCATGATAACCTGCTTCAGCTCCGAATCTGCTGGCACACAGATACGTCCTTTGTACCATAGAACTCCTTCTTTGTCTTCAGTAAATCCAGGTACCTTTCCCGTACCAATACGACGTTTGATTCCGTCGATACTTTCATTTCCCTTCTGGGCTTCCCTTATTTGGCTGATTAATGTGGGTTGAAGTTCAATGCTAGCTAAGAATCCTTTGCTAACAAGCTCAGTCCTAAACTGCTCCAACTCCTCATACAAACTTGGTTGCTTCTCCTTGATCATGGTGTTTAACCTGCAAGGCAATCGGCTAAGAGCATCCGCTACCACATTGGCTTTGCCGAGGTGATAGTGAATGTCAAGGTCATAATCCTTGATTAACTCTATCCATCTCCTCTACCTCATATTCAGATCCTTCTGAGTGAAAATATACTTCAAGCTTTTGTGATCTGGGTAAATCTCACAGCAATTACCCATCTGATAATGACACCATGTCTTCAATGCCAATACTACGGCTGCTAATTCAAGATCATGGGTCGGATAGTTCTGCTCATGCTGCTTCAGTTGTTGAGACAGATATGCGATAACTTTGCCTTCTTGCATCAATACACATCCGAGACCAATCTTGGATGCATCACAATATACATCAAACGGCTTCTTGATGTCTGGCATGATCATTATTGGGGCTGATATCAATCTCTTCTTCAGCTCTTGGAAACTGGCTTCCCACTTGTCGGTCCATTCAAACTTCTTGTCCTTCTTCAGCAATTGGGTCATGGGTCTGGCGATGCTCGAGAATCCTTCTACGAACTTGCGGTAATATCCCGCTAATCCGAGAAATGCATGAACTTGGGTTTGAGTGGTTGGGGCTTCCCATGCTTCGACATCTTTCATCTTGGCGGGATCAACAAAGATTCCTCCAGCAGACACAATATGTCCTAGGAATCCTACTTCTTTCAGCCAAAACTCACACTTGCTAAACTTGCCATATAACCGATGCTCTCTCAGGGTTTGTAGGATGATTCTCAGATGTTGCTCATGCTCTTCTTCTGACTTGGAGTAGATAAGGATATCGTCGATAAACACAACGACAAATTTATCCAAGAAATTCATAAAGATCTTATTCATGAGATTCATGAAATAAGCAGGGGCATTGGTTAATCCAAAAGACATGACCGTATACTCGTATAAACCATAGCGAGTAGTAAAGGCGGTCTTCGGAATATCCGTTGCACGAATCTTAAGTTGGTGATAACCAGTCCTAAGATCAATCTTTGAGAATACCTGGGCTCCAGTTAACTGATCAAATAGATCCTCTATCTTTGGCAAGGGGTACTTGTTCTTGATGGTGACGTCATTCAGCTTTATGTAATCTGTGCACAAACGGTTGCCTCCATCTTTCTTGTCGACGAATAACACTGGTGATCTCCATGGCGATGCGCTTGGTTGAATCAAGCCTATTGCTAACATAGCATCCAACTGCTTCTTCAATTCCACTAACTCTGAGGGGTTCATGCTATAGGGTCTCTGGGCTATGGGTCCGATTCCGGGGATTAGTTCAATAATGAACTCAATATCCCTATCCGGGGGCATACCTGGCAATTCATCTGGGAATACGTCGGGGTATTCACAGACTACTCGGACTTGGTCTATGGTGGGTAGGGCTAGACTCTTGTTGCACTTGAATTGACGAGGTAAGGTTTCAGGTATATGCTCTACTGTGACTCCAGAGCTACTGGTCATGGTGATGGCTTTCTTAGCACAGTCTATCAATCCTTTATGCCTTGACATCCAGTCCATACCTATTACTACTTCCAATCCTTTGGTTCCGAGTACGATTAGGTTGGCATAAAAATCTATCCCATGTATTCTAATAGGCACAGCTTTGCAAATTTTTCTAGCTTTCGTAGTTGAGCCGGGGATTTGAACTATCATGACATGCTTCAAGTTGGTTGGGTGAATCTTACTAGTGCATGCAAATTCTTCAGTGACAAATGAATGCGATGCTCCCAAATCAAACAATACCCTTGCTAAAACTGAGTTGACAGAAAACATACCCAGCACTACGTCTGGCGCTTCTTGGGCTTCCTCTGCGTTCATGTGGAAGAGACGGCTGTTGCGGTTGTGAGGGTTCCCTGGGACAAATCTTCTCCTTGGTTGAACACGACGTTGCTGTTGAGCTGGGGCATTCACATTGGTAGTGGCGGCAATCTTCTTGGGGCACTCATTGGAATAGTGGCCCTTCACTCCACACTCGAAACAAGTTATCTGGGACTTTTCTTTAGCTGTGACAGGCACAACATTGCTTCTAGTTCTGGGTGCAGTGTTGTTGTTGTTGTTCTTGGGAGGCGCTCTCTTGAAATTGCTGGTGTTGCCGGGGTTGTTGTTGTTCCCTCCGGACTTCACATTGCCTCCGCTACGGTTAGGGTATCTTGGGCAAGACATTGGGGTTCGGTTGTTCCTTAGTGCATATCCTGGGGAGGGGTTGGGACGGTACTTCTGGTGACTGTTGGATCCAGATTGCTGCATCATACGACGTTTG
Source organism: Avena eriantha (assembly GCA_910589775.1). Classification (NCBI taxonomy): domain Eukaryota; kingdom Viridiplantae; phylum Streptophyta; class Magnoliopsida; order Poales; family Poaceae; genus Avena; species Avena eriantha. Next base: position 435,040,063 of record OU342744.1, read on the forward strand.
CGGTTGTCATTTGCGTGGTTAATCTTCCCTTCCTTTTGAATGACGGAGTTGACTAGTTCTTCAAGATCCTCGAAGCGGATGTTGACGAGGACAGTCTGCATCTCGTCATGCAGTCCGTTCAGGAATCTCTCCTTCTTCTTGGCCTCCGTCTTGATCTCGTCAGGGGCGTACCTTGCAAGCGACATGAATCTGTCATGGTACTCCACCACAGTCATTCTGCCCTGCTTTAACTCTCTGAATTCATCCCTCATTTAGGTGACTAGACCCTGCAACAAGTGGGTGCGGCTGAACTTGATCTTGAAGGCTTCCCATGTCATCACTTGACCATGGTTCATCAGACGGATGCTGTTCCACTAGGCTCTTGCATCTCCTGCCAGGTAGTGGGTGGCAAAGAGAACTTTCTCGTTGTCATCAACTCTGGCTACTTCCAAATTGTTCTGCATCGTCTGCAACTAGTCATCAACATCTAATGGGTTCTCTGAAGTGCTAAAGATTGGGGGATTGGTATTCTGAAAGTTCTTCAACTTGGATCCTTGATGATCCTAATTTCCATGCCCTTGGTTGTTTTGGGCCATCTGGGCAATCTGCTGCATTGTTGCTAAGTTGGTCTGGCGCTCTGCCCTGCTTGCTTCACGATTTGCAACTAACATCTGCATAATCTGCAGCATTGGGTCTTGCGATGAGTTGCTCCCTCTGGGGTTTCCACGAGTCATCTGAAGATTGAGATAGATAAAGGGGTAAGTGGGAAAGTTCTAAGGTTCATGGTTTTGGTTTCAAAGCTAAAACTTTGAGTTTGACTCAGGTTTTGCAACTAACTCTATTTCATTCATTCAAGCAAAGCACACGATACAAACACACACACACACACACACCACAACAAGGAAAACAAATGGTTTTAAGAACCATTCTGCAAGCTACGATACAGTGGGACCGATACATCTCATGCTACGACAGTGCTCTAGTGCATCTACTCATCGTCGATGAAGTCGGAGTCCTCATCATCAGTGTAGAAGTCCACGACATCCTCCTCCAAAAAGTCATCATCATTGCTGAGGTAAGAATCCATGTCTCCCTGGATGTCTTCACCCTCCTCTTCTTCCTCCTTTGCTGCAAGCTGAGCTTCTTGCTCCTTGACGGTCTTCTCGAGGTCGGCCACCTTCTTGCGAAGACGGGCGATGGTGTGATCCTTCTTTTCACGCTGGAGGCGAAGAGACTAACGGTCCTTGACTAGCAGTTAGAAAGTCTGGGCCTTCTGGTCGGCAATGGCATGGTTGTGGTTGGCAAACTCCCTAGCATTATCCAATTCCTTCTAGCGATCGTACAGCAGGAAGTCAAGGTTCTCCACTTGACGCTTCAACTCCGGGTGACTTGGCATCTCCATCGGCATTCCCATGAAGTCACGTCTTGCATAGTGAGAAAAACGGGTCCCTTGGATTTGGTTGACGCTGAGGGCTTGTAACATCCCAAAACTTCAATCCAAGCTTATCAAGCTCAAATCAATCAAATTTGGGGTTAACAAAAACTTTTTCAAAGTTAAAATGAAAGCATTCATATATGTGTGCATTTAATTTAGGAGTTGTTTGAATTGCCATGATTGAGTGATCCAATGCTTTTAAAATGTTTCTTAGGTGATTTAAACATCATCTACATCATTCCCAAACTTTTCCTAAAGAAAATCAAATCAAAAAGAATTAAAAAGGAGGAATGGTCATTTTGGCAAATTTAACTCTCATGCCTACTTTGGCTATTCCTAGTACTCAATATTTTAACAGAAACAATTCTTGATCTTTGTACCCCTTGCTAGTACACATAATGAGGTACCAAGGCCCACCTTTTGATCTGCTAAAAACATTCTGTAAACTATTTTAAATGATAGTTTAAAACTGAATCTATTGCATATGCATAGATCACCCCCATTTCAAAACCCATCTTTTTGAGCTCCACTTTCAAAACCCTTGCAACCAGAGACTACCTATCACTAGTGGAGATCACCCAAAAAATTTGAACTCAAAATTCAAAAAGAATTTTCATGCGGCCATTTCATCAAACACATGGCAGGCAGAATCAAACACAACTAGCTAGCTCACTATTTCTACAGGGTTTTGCCACCCAATTGACCACAAAACACTCCCTCTGTCTCCACTTGATCAAACCATGCCATTACCACCCCATCCCCTACACCCTAGTGGGAAGGCCAAGCCATGCCGAGCCATGCCTCGCCGGCCAACCCTTGCCCCGCTGCAGCAGACCATTCCCTCTTCTCTCGCCATGTCTAGGAGGTAGCCAGGAGCTCACCGCCACCCCCTGTCCCTTGCCCGAGCCCAGGAGTGCAGTGGACCACCGAGCACAAACCGTGCCTAGTGCCACCGCACCATGCCGAGCGCACGCCAGAGCGCCGCACCCAGCACGCGTGCACAAGCCGCCCCTTGACACCAGCCCGCGCCCACCGCTCCACCACGACACAGGGAACACGACGGACACGCCCGTTCGCCGCCCAACTCACCATAGCCACCGCTCGCCATGGGCACCGCCGCTTCTGTCACGCAGAGCGCCACCTCGCCCCGACCGCGTGCCACCGCCCCTACGGCTGCATTTAAGCTCTAGAGCACCGCCAGGGAATGACCCATTGATCGCCACCCCCAGCCATGCCTCTACCTCGCTGTAGCCATGTCGCCACCGTCAACCGCCCATCCCGCTCGGTCTCACCGTCGAGCCTATAAAAGGAGCCCTCCCCAGCCTCTCTTCTCCACACCATTCCACTCCCCTCAACTCTCTGAACCTTACCCACCTCTAGCCGGAGCAAGGCGAGCTCTGCCTCGCCGGAATTGGAGCCGGAGCAGTCGCGGTAGGAGGAGAAGGGCGCCGTTCATTTCGACCGCCCCAAGCTCCACCACGACCATGCCGCGCCTCGCCGTCGTCTTCCATGTTGTTTGCCCACCTCGCCGACCCCGCTGGAGCCCTGGTACGCCCCCAGCAGACCCCCACCAAGCCGCTAGGGTTCGAGCTCGCCGGCGACCTGTTCGTCATCGACGATGACCCTCAGTCGTTGATCTAGCTTCTAATCGCACGGACCACAACGCGCGTACCGTTTTGTGTTTTAAGTGCCGCTTACACGCGGGACCCCCTGTCAGCTGAGCCCCGTGCCGCGGAGCGGCACTGGGCCGGCCCATTCCTTTTCCCGCGCTAGCCCACCGATTCAAATCTGGTTTTTTCTTGTTTTGTTAAATCTAGTTTCTGTCCAGTATTTCAAAAATCATTTCTGTGAGTTTTACAAATCCAAGTTGCATGAAACTAATTTTTTCTGAAAGGTATTAAGATGATCTATCCAAGCCTGTTGGATTTAATTCAATTAGAGTTATAGATCTCTCCTAATAAAAATAAGAAGACAAAAGTTTTTGCAACTTGCAACATTTTTATAAAATCAACCAAGTTAGCTTTTGAGTTGATTCCAACTCTCAAAAATCATATTTCACCATATCTATCCAAATATGTAATAATATTAAGGTTTACAGGCAGTGACTTTGGACTAGTACCAAAATAATGCTATATAGGCATTTCTAGTCACTTTAAATCATTAAATAATGAACTTAAACCAAAGTAATATTGATCCAACCCTTAAATCTCATTCCCACATGTTAGAATATGTGGTGAGGACATGTGTCCACATGATCCCATATTTTGGTGGTGAATATTAAATTTTAGTTAATTTTTCAATGAGTAGAAATTACCTTTCTAAAATAAAAAGAAGGAAACTTTAAAACTTGAGATGCTTGTGATGATAATATATCATCAATTGTGTGTCTTAGAATGCTATCTAGCCTAGTTAAGTATTGTTTGGTGATTGTGCACTCCCTATGTATTTATAGACAATAGTACCGACCAAGCTTTCGAGGAGGAGGAGTTCTACCAAGAAGAAGAAGAAAACTTCAACCACTGCACCAACCAAGGCAAGCCACCATTAACAATTCTAGCTACTATTAGCAAGCTAGCACTATCCAAGATTAACCCTTGCAAGTGTAGTACTTAGCAAACTAGAATCAACTAGATGGTTTAGCAAAGATGCCTTAAGCATGCTTTGATCACACCCCCCTTATTTAACTAATAGTACCCCAAGTCCTAGTTACAATTTTTACCCCTTCTTAGGTTATACAAAGTTCTTTACTGGTTTTGAAGGTAGCATAAAAACTATAAAACTTGACCTATTTAGAACCCTTTAGATGTCCTTCTATGGCATGAGATTGAACCCATCTTTTTCACCTTAGTGAACACTCTTAACTTAGTAGTTAGAGTAGATCAAAAACTTAAGTCACTTTAGATGGGAACGCTTGGTGAAAATGAATTATGAAAACCTTGGAATGATGAGTCATTCTATTGAGATGTTTTGACATGTGTTGAGAAACACAAAGGATTGATGTTGATGAGAATGTTGAGGCATGAGCCTTAACCCTTTTATAAAACTGATGGTTGGATTCGGATGCGATACCATTCCAAATTTACTATACAACCACATTACCTGAATTGGGTAAGGCTTAGCTGGAAATTTATATGCATTAGTTGGGGAAACTTAAGTTGGGGAAATTATTGTCATAAACACAACCCTGTTGTGGTCAAGTCAAGATTCATCATTCTTTTCAAAGTCTTTAGAAAACATCTGACAACGAAACAGTATGGCCATACCCAATTCAGGTATTGTAGTTGTATGGTAAAATTGGAATGGTATCGCATCCGAATCCAACCATCAGTTTTTGTAAAAGGGTTAAGGCTCATGCCTCAACATTTTCATCATCATAAACCATTTGTGTTTCTCAACACATGTCAAAACATCTCAATATAATTACTCATCATTCCAAGGTTTTTACAATTCATTTTCACCAAGTATTCCCATCTAAAGTGACTCAAGTTTTGGTTTAGCTCTAAACTACTATGTTAAGAGTGTTCACTAAGGTGGGGATGCTAAGATCAATCTCATGCCATAGAATGGCATCTAAGGTTATCTAGATAGGTCAAGTTTTATACTTTTTATGCTACCTTCAAAACAAGTAAAGGACTTTGGTAAAGTAAAGAAAGTAAAATTTTTGAAAATAAAGCTTGGGGTAGGTAAATTCAAAGTGGTATAACCAAAGCATGCCTAATGCATCTTGATTAGGTTATCTAACTTAATTCTAGCTTGCTAACAATAGCTTGCCTTGGTTGGTGCAGTGGTTGAAGTTTTCTTCCTCTTCCTCTTGGTAGAACTCCTCCTCCTCGAAAGCTTGGTCGGTACTATCGTCTATAAATACATACGGAGTACACAATCACCAAACAATACTTAACTAGGCTACTTAGCACTCTAAGGCACACATTTGATGATCTATTATCATCGCAAGCATCACAAAGTTTTATTAACTAGCTTCATTCTTTTTATTTAAGAAAAGTAATTTCTACTCATTGAAAATAACCAAGATTTAATATTCACCACTTAAAATATGGGATCATGTGGACACATGTCTTCACCATATATTCTAACATGTGGGAATGTAATTTAAGGGTTGGATCACATTTTAATAAGTTTAAGTTTAGAATTTAATGATTTAAAGTGACTAGAACTGCCTATATAGTATTCTTTTGGTACTAGTCCAAAGTCACTGCATGCCAACCTTAATATTATTACATATTCAGATAGGTATGGTTTAATGTGATTTTTGAGAGTTGGAATCAACTCAAAAGCTATCATGGTTGATTTTATAAAAATGTTTGAATGTGCAAATGCTTCTGTCTTGTTATTTTTACTAGGAGAGATCTCTAACTCTAAATGAATTAAATCCAACGGGCTTGGATAGATCTTTTCAGAGGATTTCTAACAAAATTTGAATCACTCAATTTGGTTTAGTAGATCTTCCTGAATTGATTTTTGAACTAAGGGACAGAATTTAGTTCAAACCTAAATAGAAAAATCTAGATTTGAATTACTGGGTCAGCGGGGGAAAGGAAATGGGCCGGCCCAGTGGCGCACATCGGTGCAGAGGGTGTCTGACAGATTGGTCCCGCTTTTCAGTGAGACTTAAAACCCAAAACGGTATCTATCAATTTGGGCCACACGATTAGAACAGAGATCGACGACTCACAGTCATCGTCGACAACGGATTCGTTGCCGGCGAGACCGAACCCTAAACAACTAGTGGGGGTCTACCGGGGACGTATCAGGGCTCCAGCTACCGCGGCGAGGCGGGCAAACGAACTGGTGGACGATGGCGAGGTCAGGCGAGGTCGCGATAGGGGTTGCGGTGGACGGAATCAATGGCAGCGTCTCCTCCTCTACAGCAGGCTCCTCCGGTGCAATTCCGGAGAACTATGGCTCGAGCGGCTCCGGCGAGAGGTGGGGAAGGATCAGTGATGAGAGGGGAGTGGAGTGGAGTGGTGTGAGGAATTCGTGCTGGGGTGGCCTCCTTTTATAGGTCGACGAGGGGACCGTGCGATACGACGGCGAGCTCGTCGGTGACGTTGATACAGGCCGTTAGCGGCATGGGCTGGGTAGGCGGACGGTGGCCTGCCTCCTGGCGGTGCTCTGTGGCTTGAATGCGTGGCTAGGGGTGGTGGCATTTGGTCAGGAGCGTCCCGCGGTCTGGGAGACAGAGGCGGTGCTCGACGTGGCGCTCTACGACTGTGGGTCGCGCGGCGGCGCACAGCCGTGTCTGGCGGGGTGCTGGGGTCGAGGCGGAGCGGCGTGCACGGTATTGGGCCGAGGGGCGATATGTGGCTTGCTGGAGGTGAGGGCGCTCTAGCGCGCTCTGGCTGCATAGAGAGAATGGGCGGCGAGGCTAGGGAGTGGTCCAGTGGCTGGCAGTGGCCATGGGGTGGACCGTGGGCGGCGGTAGGGTGGCGCCTAGCTTCCTGGAGTGGCGGAAAGGGGCTGGCAGTCTGCTGCTGTGTTGGCAACGTTGGCCAGCGAGCATGGCGTCGGGGTGGCGTTGCACTAGCGCTAGGGTCTAGAACTAGGGTGGGTTTTGGTCTGGTTGGGCTCAGGGGAGACAAGAATGAACAATGCAAACCAAATGGCTCGACAAGAATTGATCAAAACAGTAATAGCTAGGCTAAATTTGATTCTGTCTGCCAGGTGTTCGACACAATGGCCGCATGAGAAAAGTTTTTGAATTTTCAGCTGAATTTTGGTGGAGTTGTTGATCACATGCTTGAGCATCTCTGGTTGCTTGGGATTTGAAAATGGAATTCATTTGAGTGGTTTTTGAATAAGTGTGATCTTGATACCTACACTAGATTGAATTTTCAAATGCCATTTAAAATTAGTGTTTGAAAGTTTTTGGTAGATCATAAAGTGGGCCTTGGTACATCACATCTTGTACTAGCCAGGGGTGCAAAGATCCACATTTGTTTCTGTTAAGAATTGAGTCCTAGGAATAGCCAAAGTAGGCATGTTGATTAAAATGGCACAAATGACCATTTGCTTCCTTTATTCATTTTGATTTGTTTTTCTTTGGGATTTGTTTGGGAATGATCTAGATGATGTTTATTTCACCTAAGAATCATTTTACAACCAATGGATCACTTAATCATGGCAATTCAAATCAACTCCTAAATTAAATGCACACACATATGAATGCTTACTCATGGGTTTCTCAAACTTCAAAAGTGGGGAGTCATAAGGCATACCTCTCATATTTGGTTCCACTTCTCTCTTCCTTTTTGATTCATTTATTGGAAAATCGAAGTTAATCACTCTACTTGCAAATACATGAGAACCTCGAGGCGAAAAGAAAAGAAAGAAGAGGGAAAATAAAGATAAATGGAGAAATATTTTTTTTGTAAGAGAGGTATTTAAAGAATAGAAAATTGGCGGCAAAGCTCGATAAGAAAATCTCAAAAGCAATTAGAAATAACTAAATATAAAGTGTTGGGGAAACCAACACGAGTGCTTATAAACTCGAATTAAAAAAGCATAACCTTGAAATAAATAAAAGCAAACGAACACCGAATAAAGATAAATGAGGAAACTTACCCAAGCTTAGGCTTTTGCAAGCCCTTCAAATCATTGTGGTGGCAGGAAAAAGTCAGAACTCCAGTTCACAAATTGAGTTGATAAATTACTAGTTGTTCCTCGTAGGTTCAAGGAGAGGCTATGCATCCTCTCCACAGTCCCTCCAAGTTCTTGGAAGTCTTGGTATGTAGCGAACCGGGTTGGTGTCTGCTCCTCTTGATAAGGAACTTCTTACTCCTCTTCTTGGTCCTCATCCTCATCCGGAATCTCCTCCTCGGGTTGGTGTTGATCAACCTGCAAGTCATATAGCAAACGTCCTTCCTCGATAGAGAAAAGACCATTAGGCATAGGAGTGGGGTAGATATGCCCAGCTCCAGCAGTATGTAGGTAATAAACACCACCTCTCCTAGTGAGCATTCCACAAGCTTTTAAAGTAGAGAAACCAACACGTTGCTCACCTAGCACAGGTTGTAACTCACCTAGGTTGATGCCTAGGGCAGTGGCAAGCACGGTGATGATGCCTCCACCTGTGATTGGTCTTTAGCTTTGGGAGGATTAGTGCTCCAGGTAGCGCACAAGGATTGCGCCCAAGTTGAGTGAAAAGTTGCAATTGTTGAAAGCAGCCTTTGCGAGGACTAAGATGTCCTCCTCATTGAGTCTCGTGAACTCATTTTGTACCAAGTTGGTTCAATATAATGGGGGAAAGGCCACTTGGTTGCCTTCACTTCTCGGTTCTTGATCCTGTAGAAGCGATCATGTTGGATCTTATTCCTGAACCGTATCCCCATGCGTTCTTGAGCGACAGCTCGAGAAGCGCTAGTGGCGGCATGAGCACTAGTTTGGCTCCTTGTGTTCATCATCTATAAATAACAAGGAAAGATAAAAAACCTTTTGATCCCACAATAATAAGCATAACATATTCCTCATCATAGCACACTAAAGAATCCCCTCAAAATAATAATCTAGGCAAGAGAATCATGGCAATGAGTTCATAGTAGGTCTCACTCTAGATTGATAATGATGATAGATCAAAGATGAATTTGCAAAAAGTAATTGCAGGATTGGAGGAGAAACATACCGTAGATCACTTCTGTGCGAGGAAATCGAACGAAATTGAGTAGAGATGAAAATCTCTTGAGGTTTTGAGAGAGTTTGGAGGTAGAAGAGAGAAAAAGGACTGAAGTTTTGGGGTTGGAGGTACCTCCCATGGATTTTTTGTGGTCGGACGCAACTATACAGGCAAACTATACGGCCGAAACAATGTGTTCCTGCCATATAGTTGGCCTGATGTCAAAATTTTAGGGTTACCACCTGGTGGCGCAGCTATACGGCCAGAACAATGTGTTTTCGCCATATAGTTAGTCGTGAAACCGTCTGTACCTACAAAATTGATGGGTTCGTAGCATGGAAAACAAAAATTTTCTACCGCAAGAACGAACAAAACCCAGATCTAATCTAAATAAAAGCCAAGATCTAATCTATTAGACATGTGCAACGAGATAGATAGGAACTAACCCTCGTAGATCCGAAAGCGTTAACGAGATTAGATCTCGTGGTTGATGTAGTCGATCACTTGCCGATCTCAAGATCGTGTGGACGATCCTTCCGGCGTTGCGTTTCGGCAGCGCTTCCGCAGTCGGTCAAGTGGACGATCCTTCCGGCGCCGCGTTTCGGCTGCGCTTCCGCAGTCGGTCACACGTGCGGAGTCGAAGCAGACCTTCCTCTCCCCCTTCCAGTGAGCAGCGGAGGTAGTAGATCTTCTCCACGGAATCCCAGCAGCACGACGGCGTGGTGGTGGTGGTGGAGTAGAGAATTCTGCAGGGCTTCGCCTATGCCTGTGCAGAAGAAAGGTGGAGGAGAGAGGCGGCAGAGATTGGGAGTTGTAAGAGAGTGAAGGGCCAGGAGGGGGCGCCCCCTCCCTTCTATTTAAAGGAGGGAGGCGCGCCTGGGGAGGGGGAGTCCTAGTAGGACTCCCCTCCTATGGCCGGCGGTGGGAAGGGGGGAGGAGTCCTCCTCCCCCACGAATCCGTGTCTTGCCCCACTAGGTTTCCTTTGACCCTTTCTTGGTTTTCAAGCAAACTCCAAGAAATCCTCTAGAACCTTCCAGAACATTCCGAAACCTTCTAGAATCTCCATACAGACACTCTGGAACATTTCCTATCTTAGAAAATGATCCCCAATATAAGAATCTTATTCTCCGGACAATTCCGGATCTCCTCGTGATCTCCCGGATCCATTCCGAGACTCTGAACAACATTCGGTCTCCAACGCACATTCCATATCTACTTAAAACAACTTCGAACCTTAAGTGTGTCACCCTACGGTTCGTGAATATGTAGACATGACAGAGACACATCTCCTATCAATAACCATCAGCGGGACCTAGAGATCCATAATGGCTCCCACATACTCAACGATGACTTCGCGATCGATTGAACCATTTACATACAAAACCAATTCCCTTTGTCTCACGATACTATACTTATCCGAGGTTTGATCGTCGGTATCTCCATACCTAGTTCTACCTCGTTACTGATAAGTACTCTTTACTCGTTCCGTGATATGTCATCCCTTGTGACCCAGTCACATGCTTGCAAGCTAACTAGATGACATTCCACCGAGAGGGCCCAGAGCATATCTATCCGTCATATGGATGGACAAATCCCAATCTTGGTTCATGCACTTCAACACATACTTTCAGAATACCCAATGACACCTTTATAACCACCCAGTTACGAAGCGGTGTTTGATGTCATCAAAGTATCCATCCGGTGATGGTGATTAACATAACCTCATGGTCGAAGGATTAGGTTACTATGCATTTGAAAGCTTACAGCAAACGAACTTAATGACTTGATCTAATGCTATGCTTACTATGGGTGTGTGTCCATTACATCATTCTCCTAATGATATAACCTTGTTATTAATCACATCCTAATGTCCATGATCAGGAAACCATGATCATCAATTAATCAACAAGCTAGTTCAACAAGAGGCTTACTAGGGACTCTTTTATGTTTACAAAACACACATGTATTAGTGTTTCCTAATAATACAATTATAGCATGGGATGTAAACATTTATCATAAACATAAAGATATAATAATAACCACTTTATTATTGCCTCTTGGGCATATCTCCAACAAAAATAAATTATACGAAAGCATCAATATCTATATGACCGGAACTATACAGCCGGAATTTTTATTCCTGATGTATAGTTGATCGTTAAACCATCAGTACTTTTGAAAGAAAAATTGTCGATGGCAAGAGTATCTATACGGCCAGAACTATACGGCCGGAAATTTTATTCCCACCGTATAGTTGGTTGTTAAACTCTCTGTAGCCATCAAAAAAATTCTGTTTCTTTGAGAATTATTTCTTATTCTGAAACTTAGCCGAATACCTTGTTTTTGATAGAAAGTTGACAGTAAAAATTGTCGACCAACAACAGCATGTATATAACAGGATGTTTAGTACTACCAAGCTTCTTCTCCTCAACTGGAGTTTTCTAGCACTCTTTATTAAACATAAACTAAAACTAAGACTTAAAACTTAACTCAAGAAGAGTGGAGGTATGGTTTCCACTTCCCCGATCCATCAATTATGGATGATGAAGAAGAAGCTATCCCCAGGACCAAGGATCACGTGCGGGCACTAGATATATATATATCAGAAGCAAGAGCTACTCCATCACGTCGAAGTCCGTCACCGTCTCAATGAGATGGAGAAGAAGGAAGACCTCCTTCCATTGGTGACCCAGCTCGCAGATAGAGTGGATACTCTGCAATCTGATCTGCGCAGGTGCTATAGCCACATAACTACTCTAGAGGAGACCAACAAGAATCTACACACCGCGGTGTTACATGCCAAGGCGCCCCAGTGATCTACAACAATCACGGTATCAAATAATCGCAAGGGATTATTTGATCCCGCATGGCTTGATTCCAAGCTTGGGGAGATCTTTAAGACCTTATAATCTATCGTATAAGTTTTTATTATTATCCTTGCATTATTTCAAACTAGAAATAAAGTTTGTATCATTAGAATTCCCTTCAGGAATAGTCAATCCCTTTTATGAAATTTTGAGTTTATTATTATATATGGAGCAATACTGAGTTTTTTGTTTGCTTTATTGGTATATGAATGGCTTGAGTATGATTTTACTTGCACTTGATGATAGCAATAGGAGTCTTTCACACCATTGGTATTAATGGAACACATAAAGATAATTTGGTCAATATGTTGTAAGTTTACGGTTTGATTCACAAAGAAAAATTATCTATACAATTAAGTTGAAAAAGAAAACCTTGAACAAAGGAAAATGAAAGTGTTATCTAAAAAGAGTGAGAACAAGTCGTGGTAGAATCTCAAGTAATAAGAATGCTTCATATACAGTTGGAATTTGATAATTGAGATCGTTGAACTTTGAATTCCTACATAAAGTGGAATATATGGCTAGCTCCTTTGCACAACACTTAAAACAAAAGTGTGAGCATATATGCAAAAGAAAAGAAAAAGAAAGAAGAAAAAGAGCGAATGTGCAAAGAGAAAATAGGCATATACCACTGTATTATAGTATGACAAAGAGACACTTTTGAGATTTTGAATCCCAAGTGAATACGTTGATCCTAAGAACACTTGGGACTACCTCGTTAACTCATTCGGTTGAACCAGATTCTTTTACATTATGCTGAGATTCATCTTTTATGAACTATTGATAACTAAGGTATGGAAGGCTTCCAATACTATTCAGATGGTTCGAGTAAGGTACTATTCATAAACTTATTCCCATGTATCGTACATGATAAACACATGCTGCAATTGTGTCATTTATTTTATCGACTCAGCTTCATGAATATGAGGATCACATCCATTAAGCTAAAAACTTGCTCGGGACGAGCAAGTGTCTAAGCTTGGGGAAGTTGATGAGTGCATATTTGCATGATGTTTTACATTATTATTTTGTATTGTAGATGTAGGATTTTGGTATTTTACGGTGCTCGCACGCACATTTTATGTCTGTTTTCACCAGGATCAGGACAAATGATGGATCCAATGGATACAATTATTGAAGGAGTTGTACTATGGAGAAAAGGAGTCAAAAACAACATAAATTGCTTATTTGGGAAATATTAATAATACTAGAAGAAAAGGAGACAGAGAGCATAACGACCAACTATACGGCGGGAGAATTTCTTCTGCCCGTATAGCTCCAGCCGTATAGTGGGCGCCACCTCCGCCTCGTTAAATAGTTTTACCCCGTGCAATTGGTTCGAGGAGACGACATACAAAACACCCAGAAATCACCGAAACCTCACCTCCGGAAGGCATCTGGAGGGGGAACTCATCCACAAGGGATCCATGTTCGCCCTGCATAGATCCGGGAGGCTAAGGCATCGATCTTCATCATCCACCACTGCATCACCACCATCTCCATCCATACCATCAACATCTTGTCTAGATTTTGTTGTAATTCCTATACTCATTGTGGATTTATACAAGTATTATTCATCTATGATTGTTTCCATTATCATTGCCATGATGTTGATTGCCTCCATGTCTGAGTAGATCGTTAGTTCTTGGGGAGATGGAGAAACCCTAGTATGAGATTGAAATAATATAGTCTATTATGATATTCATCGTTGTGACCATGTGTTAGATTCTCTACATCTTCATGTTGAGAGAAGTCGACGTCTCAATATTTGCCTCTCGTGGGGACTTGATGGAGGGAACTACTTGTTCGTAGACGGAGGCGTGCTAGCACTTACAGTAACTATAAAGCTGTTAGCAATCCTTACGTATCAACTTGGGAAATCGAGGAAACTCACGGAATGCTATCCATGCCATGGGATACGTTCTACGGGATTACGTCCCTTAATAGCGCAGTAATTCAATTGATGTTGATTGTTAACTGTTGTGGTTATGAGGATGATGTGAGCAGTGGTTGTTGCCTATTCGTCCACATACGGAGCTCCTCCCACACATACATAGTTGAGAATGTTCATGATAATAATCTTTATCTTAGATCTTTACAATACTAGTGGTGTATCCGCTACTCCCTAAGAATGCTTTTTCCCTACTGTAGTTCCAATCTTCTTTACATACGCGATACTCACTTTCTGTATTAAGTTACTTTTCTTACTTTATTATTGCTCTTATACCCAGACCCAAAAACACCTTTTTACACGATACTCGCATTTTATCTTGTTACTTAGAACTTTATATAGAATTTCTATTGCAATATTTATTTCAAGAATTATTAGACTTCAGACTCCTGCTTCCTGTGGGATCGATATCTTTATTTCGAAACTAGCTACAAATGATCTGTGCACTTGCAGTCATCAATGGGTGGCGGCCTAGAAGGAGCGATGTTGTGGGTGAGATGGCGAGAAAAATGTGTGAAGTGCACGCTCGAGAAGATCCAAATGCGGCCTAGCAGAGTTGGGGATGGCTCTTTGAATGAGGGTTTTTTGCCTTGCTCCTTCGGTTGTCTTCTGTCGGGCATAGCTGCATTGATCGAGGACTTCGACTAGAGTTATGGAGTACAAAGTACTATAGATATGCTAGGATATCATGTTGTCATGAGTGTTCTCTTAGCACATCAGTTGGAACTATGAGATTATTTATTTACTGCTTCCATTTTTATACCGCTCCCTTCGGTCTATATTAATATCCTCAACTTTGTCTAGATTCGTATGTAGTATATCACATCAGTTGGACGGAGTAGTTTTAAGTTGAGTCACTTACGTGTTTTGGTGCTTCATAGAAAAATACCAATATGCCAAAACTCATATGAACTTAAGGTACCCCTTTGCGAAGTTTCACAAGCCTTCTAGAATTGTTGAAATTTCTAGAAAGGCTAGAACCCGTGGCTTAAATTGCATCAGGCTTAGTGAAATATTGATATATTCCTAGTTCATATTCAATAGCATTTCAAAGTGACCGATTTAGCAATACATACTCTGAAATTCAATAGCAGTATGACGAGAATGAGTCCTTGTTTCAACCCTAAAAACCTTGGTGTTGGATCAGTCCCTTTTCTTCGAACACACTCGATCATTGGTGCAAGAAAAACTAACGATCAACTCTGATTTTGTGTGCATGCATTCTTCTCACATCAATGCATGTGTGACCCACATATGAAACCCAAAATGCCCTAAGCAATACAGACACTGAAATTCAATAGTAGTACAAAGAGAACCATTTCTTGTTTTAGCTCTAAAAACCTTGTCGCACAATCAGTTAGCCCTTTTCTCTAGACACACTCGACCATTGGAGCAAAGCAAAACTAGCGATCTAGTCTGCTTTTGAGTACCTTATTTTCACATCAATGCCTGTGTGACCCTCATATGCAACCTGAAATGCCCAAGTCTAATCTAGATTGTGACAAGGATATGTTTCAAAAGAAGAGCAAAACCATCTACTCCATGCCCTTGATCTAAACAAGCACCAGTATATCAATATTAGTTCTAAATAATAATTTAGTAATAGCAATGACAAAACATTTGATAGATTCACTAGCATTTGAAAGACTCGGTAGTACTGAATAATACAGAAAAATATCAACAGATTCCTAGTTCATAATAAGCGACACTTGACAGATTCCGCAGCATTTCCAAGTGACAGATTTAGCAGTACGAATAATGACCAAAAGAATTGACAGATTCAACAATACAGACATTGAAATTCAATAGATGTAGCAATGCCATAATTCAAAAGGAAAGAGAGACCATATTCTGGCCATCTTTCACAAGAAGAGCATGACCATCTACTTCCCTTGATCTAAACAAGTACCAGTACATCAGTATTAGTTCTACAAAATACTTTAGAAATAAAAATGACCGAACATTTGACAGATTCACTAGCTTTTGAAAGATTCAATAGTACTGAATAGAACAAAAAATATCAATAGATTCCTAGTACATAATCAGCATCACTTGATAGATTCAGCAGCATTTCAAAGTGACCAATTTAGAAGTACAAATAATGACCAAAAGAATCAACAGATTCAACAATGAAGCAATGGAATAATTCAAAAGGAAAGAGAGACTCTATTATGGCCATGTTTCAAAATAAGAGCAAGACCATCTACTGCCCTTGATCTACACAAGTACCGGTACATCAATATTAGTTCTACTCCTTCCGCCTAGAAATATAAGATGGTTTAGCTTTGTGAACCGAATGCATCTAGACTACTTTTGTGTATAGATTCAGTGTGAACCTATACACCAGAAGACATCTAGATATATTCATTTCACAAAGATAAAATGTCTTATATTTCTGAATGGAGGGAGTACAAAATACTTTAGTAATAAAAATAATTGAACATTTGACAAATTCACTAGGATTTGAAAGAATCAGCAGTACTGAATAAAACAGAAAATATCAACAGATTCCCAATACATAATCAACAACACTTGACAGATTCAGCAGCATTTCAAAGTGACTGATTTAGCAGTACATGTAATGACCAAAAGAATTGACAGATTTATCAATAAAGCAAGACCATAATTCAAAAGGAAATAGAGACCATATTCTAGCCATGTTTCAAAAGAAGAGAAAGACCATCTGCTACCCTTGATCTAAACAAGTACCAGTACATCAATATTAGTTCTAGAAAATACTTTAGTAATAGGAACGACAGAACAATTGACAGATTCACTCACATTTGAAAGATTCAATAGTATTGAATAAAATAGTAAATATCAACAGATTCCTAGTTCATAATAAGTGGTACTTGATAGATTTAGTAGCATTTCAAAGTGATCGATTTAGCAGTGCAGATAATGACCAAAATAATTAACAGATTCGGCAATGCAGACATTGAAATTTGGTAGATGTAGCAAGACCATTATTCAAAAGGAAAGAGAGACCATATTCTACACTCGATCCTATCGAGGAGTACATGGATTCACACTAGGATCATCATAAGAAGATTACGATGAGTTATTATCTAGAGCATCTAGTTGATGGGAAGCTTGTATTCCATGGTGAACTCTGATGGTCGATTCTGACGATGAGCAACCAGATTAGACCGACAAATCGACAAAGACCAAGTGACTTTAGTCTTTGTAAAGAATACATGCTCCCCTAATCCATTGGGATGCACACAACTCAACTTCAATTCATACTGTGGCGGAAAGCACACCGTTAGCATGACGCACACGATGGATATCAAGATGACATTGTCGCGCCCATCAAATAGCACGCAGAACACCATACCATCATTCTCGGATACCCTGATATCTACATTCTACGAGCCCGATGTCGGCACCGTCTTAGAGATGTACCTGGCTTTCCTACCGTAGCGGAAAATGCGCGACCTCATGGAGTTGGTTTCTCTGAGGTGGGCGAGGAGCACTGACTTCGGGGCGACGAACTCGCAACCAGGAATCACATAGTTGCAGAGGACTGCAGTAATGAGCATTGAACATGAAGCCTTAAAACGTCCATCTGGCCAGGTAGCAAACGCCAATTGGGTCTGTCAGCAACATGAAGTAATTAATTGGTATGACATTACATATATTCACATTAGATTATCACAAGAAGATTTATATGTGTTAACTGTCAACACCCGGATTTTTAATCCCAGATGCCAGTTATGCCATACCTCGCAATCCCAGGATTACCATTTTTGCGAGACATAACGGATTTGATATCACAGTACATCATCCATTACAAACCAGACATAAGATCTTACACAAATAAGGATCTCATGATCCAGTCTTACTACAACAAACAATGGAAATAAAAGATAAGCGTAGCGGTGGGGTCCATCTTCAGGGGCACAAGCAATGCTGACGAAGGCAGATAGTCCTAGTTATCGTAGCCGTCCTGCTAGCCATCATCTTGATAGTCTCCTTCATAGTCTGGCCATGATAATAGCCAGGGACAAAAGCCACGAGTACTCTTTAAGTACTCGCAAACTACCACTAACAAGTATTATAGTTCTAAGTTAAAAATGCTAACTCTATGTTTAACTATAAAGTTAAGTTTGAACCTAAGCTGAGTTCAGAAGCAAAGAAAGATAAAGTAAAGTTCTAGAATCACTTAAGTTGGGAAGCTAGTGTCATAAACACAACCCTGTTGTGGTCAAGTCAAGATTCATCATTCATTTCAAGTTATTGGGAAAACATTTGACAACGAAACAGTATGGCCATTCCAACTGTTCATAACCGCGGATGCAGCTATTCGAATAGTTTGACTCTCTACAGAGGTGGTACACTTTCACCACAAGATTCGATACATCTATCAGGGATAACCCTGAATCATCATACTTAGTATGCAGATAATCAAACATAACCTTCCCTTTACACACCCTAGTATAAGCACCTCTCCTATGAGCATGGCCTCCCAACCATGACCATCAGTCATCTTGGGCACTTCATAGGTGGACAACATTGAGAGGTAGCCTCAGCTCAGACCTCTCCCACGAGGGAACTAATACTAATGCATATAAATTTCCAGCTAGGCCTTACCCAATTCAGGTAGTGTGGTTGTATGGTAAATTTGGAATGGTATCGCATCCAAATCGAACCATCAGTTTTATAAAAGGGTTAAGGCTCATGCCTCAACATTTTCATCATCATCAACCATTTGTGTTTCTCAACACATGTCAAAACATCTCAATAGAATGACTCATCATTCCAAGGTTTTCATAATTCATTTTCACCAAGTTCTCCCATCTAAAGTGACTCAAGTTTTTGATCTACTCTAAACTACTAAGTTAACAGTGTTCACTAAGGTTGAAAAGATGGGTTCAATCTCATGCCATAGAATGACATCTAGAGGGTTCTAAATAGGTCAAGTTTTATACTCTTATGCTACCTTCAAAACAAGTAAAGAACTTTGTGTAGACTAAGGGAGGTAAAACTTGTAAATAAGACTTGAGGTAGATAATAGTCAAAGGGGTGTGATCCAAGTATGCCTAAGGCATCTTTGCTAAACCATCTAGTTTGATCCTATCTTGCTAAGCATTAAACTTGCAAGTGTTAGCTTGCATTGTTAATGGTGGCTTGCCTTGGTTGGTGCAGTGGTTGAAGTTTTGTTCTTCTTCTTCTTGATAGAACTCATCCTCCTCGAAAGCTTGGTCGGTACTATCGTCTATAAATACATATGGAGTACACAATCACCAAACAATACTTAACTAGGCTAAGTAGCATTCTAAGACACACATTTGATGATCTATTATCATCACAAGTATCACAAGTTTAATTCAATAGTTTCATCCTTTTTATTTTAGAAAAGTAATTTCTACTCATTGAAAAATTAACTAAAATTTAATATTCTCCATTTAAAATATGGGATCATATTGACACATGTCATCACCACATATCTTAACACATGGGAATGAGAATTAAAGGTTGGGTCAATATTACTTTGGTTTAAGTTTATATTTAATGATTTAAAGTGACTAGAAATGCCGATATACCATTATTTTAGTACTAATCCAAAGTCACTGCATGTAAACCTTAATATTATTACATATTTAGATAGATATGATGAAATGTGATTTTTGAGAGTTGGAATAAACTCAAAAGCTAAATTGGTTGATTTTATAAAAATGTTGCAAGGTGCAAAAGCTTGTGTTTTATTATTTTTATTAGGAGAGATCTATAACTCTAATTGAATTAAATCCAACGGGCTTGGATAGATCATCTTAATAACTTTCAGGCAAAATTGGTTTGATGCAATTTGGATTTGTAAAGTCCTAGAATTGAATTTTAAACTAGTGGACATAAACTAGATTCAACTTTAAAAGAAAAAACCAAATTTGAACGGTTGGGTTAACACGGGAAAGAACCTGGGCCGGCCTAGTGGCGCTCCGCGACGCGGGGCTCAGCTGACAGGGGGTCCCGCTGGTCAGTGGCTCTTAACACGCGAAACGGTACGCGCGCTGTGGGCCGTAGGATTAGAAGGGGGATCTACGGCTAAGGGTCGTCGTCGACGACGAATAGGTCGCTGGTGAGAGTTTGCCCTAGCGGCTCGGTGGGGGTTTGCCGGGGACGTACCAGGGCTCCAACGAGGTAGGTGAGGCAGGCAAACGAGCTGGAAGACGACGACGAGGCGCGGCGCGGTTGCGGCGGAGCTTGGGGTGCCCTAAATCGCAGGCGCCCTTCTCCTCCTGATGCGGCGACTCCGGCTCCAATTCTGGCGAGGCAGAGCTTGATTGGCTCCGGCGAGACAGGTGAAAGGATCAGTGAGAGGTGGGGAGTGAGTGGGTGTGGAGAAAAGAAGCTGGGGAGGCCGGCTTATATAGGCCCGACGGTGAGACCGAACGGTGTGGGCAGGCAACTCCAGCGAGGGTGGCACAGGGGGCTAGCAGCGTGGCTCGAGGTAGGGGGTGGTGGCCTGTCTCCTGGCGGTGTGCTGAGGCTTGAATGCGCGGCAAGGCGGGCTCTGTGCTGGTCGGGAGCGTGCTGTGCACTGAGCGGCAGAGGCTGCGGGTTCGACGGCGAGCGGTGGCTGGGGAGCGTTGGGCGGCCAGCAGGGGTGTCTAGGGTGTTCCCTAGGTCATGGCGGAGCGGTAGGCGCGGGCTGCGGCCGAGGGGTGGTCTGTGCATGCGGGGACCGTGCGCGCTCTGCGGGCAGTGTCAACATGGTCGACCAGGTCCGGGTGTGGCGGTTCCTGGCCGTTCCTGTGTCTGGCTCTGGGTTGGGGCAGGTTGGACGGTGGCGGTGGACCACAGGTGATGTGCTGGACAAGGTGAGAAAGGCTGGCGGCTGCTGTAGCACGATGTCGCCGGTGGGGGTGCTCCAAGTGCTCGGCCTTAATGGCCATGATCATTTGGTCATGTGCACAGGGCTTGGCCGGGCTAGCAAATGGCAGGGTTTGTACTAGGGGAACAAGGGGACAATGTTAGGCACAAATGGTGACCAAAATTACTGCTCCAAATAGTGTTTGGATTTTGGACATATTTGTGCACACAAGCTGTTTGATGAAATGGTCGCAAGAAGAAAACTTTTGAATTTTGAGTTCAAAATTTTTGGGTGATCTACACTAGTGCTAGGTAGTCTCTGGTTGCAAGGGTTTTGAAAGTGGAGCTCATTTTGATGGTTTTTCAAATAGGGGTGAGCTATGCATATGCATTGAATTCAATTTTTACATGCCATTTAAACTAAGCAAAAGATTGTTTTTAACAGATCAAAAGGTGGGCCTTGGTACCTCATTATGTGTACTAGCAAGGGGTACAAAGATCATGAATTGTTTCTGTTAAGAAATGAGTGCTAGGAACACTCAAAGTGGTGTAGTGGATTAAAATGGCCAAAATGACCATTCCTCCTTTTTAAATCTTTTTGATTTGATTTTCTTTGGAAAAAGTTTGGAAATGATATAGAAGATGTTTAAATCACCTAAGAAACATTTTACAAGCAAAGGATCACAAAACCATGGCAATTCAAATCAATTCCTATTTTAAATGCTCATACACATGAATGCTTTCATTTTTAATTTGTAAAAGTTTTTGTTAACCCTCAAATATGCTGATTTAGATCTTGATAAGCTTGGACTGAAGTTTTGGGATGTTACATTAACTCACACTTGAAATTTGTTGCGATACTAGTAATCTAGGGGGATTCCGACGACCGATTGAGAAGCTTGTAGGTAACGCCGCGGATTTGATAGGTACAACATGAGCCCTTCCAGCATGACTTCATCTGACAAATACCTGCTCGTCAACTCAGATGTCGCCATAATTTTGACCAAATGGAGCTTAAGACATGATGGCAGCGACCATAACGTCACCTTGTACCGCGACGGTTTGCACGTCGATGACCTAACGTACCCGACAGATAGGATGATGTACATGGTGTGGCCATCAATTAGGGACAGAAACTCTATGCCCTCTTTCCCGATGCCAATGATCTCTACTCTCCGCGAGCCTGGCACAGGCACCGGCTCAAACGGGTACCAGTTTTAGAAGTTGCAGGCCACTTCAGGCACATACCACTTGTAGGCAACTCTCAAGTGGTACAAGAGCTCATGCACAATCAATGGCCGGGTGACGAACTCGCATCCTAGCTCCATGCACACGCACGGGGCATAGTAGCACCCGATCTTGCGGTCGTAGACTTTATTGTAGGAGACCAATGCTGAATAGCGGTCGTTGCGGCATCTACAACCTTTTCCACCGGCGACTTGGCGGTACAACTCCTTAGAGCATACGTCTGGCCGAACGGTGCTTTTAGCGTCTATATGAAGGAAATATACCCTGAGAGACAATAATAAAGTTGTTATTATGTATTCCTTGTATATGATAGATGTTTATTTTGCATGCTATAATTGTATTGATAGGAACCATCAATACATGTGTGTTTAATAAACAAAAAGGGTTCCTAGTTATGCCTCTCTTATAGACTAGCTTGTTGATTAACAAGATGATCAAAGTTTCCTGATCATGGACATTGGATGTTGTTAATAACAAGGTCACATCATTTGTGAAATGATGTGATGAACATTCATCCGAAGTATAGCATTACGATCAAGTCATTATGTTTATATTGCTATAACATTATACAAAGTAGTCTTAGTCCTTAGACCATGAGATCATGTTAATTGCTAACACCGGAAGAGTATCTTGATAACATCAAACGTCACACCGTAACAGGGTGACCATAAAGGTGGGTTCAGTGCTATGAAGGTGTTATGTTGAGGCTCATGGATCAAGAGTGGAATTTGTCAATCCCGATGACGGATAGATATACTTTGGGCCCTCTCGGTGATATCACATTAAGATAGCTTGCAAGCAAGTGATGTGATCACTAGAATGTTATATCACGGGAACGAGAAAAGAGTGCATGTCGGTAACGAGATCAAACTAGGTATTTGGATACCGATGATCGAATCTCGGACATGTACTATATCATGAGACAAAGGGATTAAATTGCTGACATTAAAGGTTCTCACAATCACAGAAGTCATCGTTGAATATGCAGGAGTCAGTATGGATCTCCAGGTCCCGCTTCTGATTATTGATCTGAGAGGAGTCTCAATCATGTCTGCATTATTCGCGAACCGTAGGGTGACACACTTAAGGGTTGCCGGACACCATTTAGGAGCACATATGTTCCAGACAAAAGGTTTGCAAAGCGCAGGAAATGTTTTGATAGAAACAGGAATTGTTTCGATAGAAACCGGAATTGTTTCGGGTGAAATTGCAGAAAGTGGTTTTGCATGTGATATTGAAATGTTGCAAGGGGTTTTATGTGAATGTTTGTTAATTAAAGTAATTAACAAAATTCTGAATAAAATAAATAAAAGAGTTTTATTAATTGAGAGTTGCATTTAATTTGGTAGAAATTAAATACATGTGAGTGGGATTTTGGGTGGAGGCCATGTTTATGTGAGTGGAGGTTCACCACATGAATGAAGGAGGGGTGGAGTCCCCCCTCCTCATGCGCCGGCTATGGGAGGGGAGGGGTCTCCCTCCCTCCTATATAAATCCCCCCTCTCCCCTCTCACAAACCACACCTCCTCGTGAAGGATCTCTCTCCCCCTCTAGGTATTTCCCCATGGTGTCGGATTAGCGAGATACATGTTCCCGGTGGCCTTGCGTCTGGAAGGAGTTGCTGCTTCCGCTGATTCGCTGGAGCGAGGAGGTAGAGGTTGTCCGGTGGCTTGAACGTGTGTGCGAGGACGGATGCGCTGCTGATTTGCGGCGCTCAGACTTCCACACGATCTTGAGATCGGCAAGCGTACGACTACATCAACCACGAGTTCCTACTCGTTAACAAAACTCGTTGTCTTCGAGGGTAAGTTCTCCATGGATGTATGTCCACCCGTTGCTCTGTATCTAGTAGATAGATCTTGGCGTATAGTTCTCATCGTAGGAAATTTTTTGTTTTCTATTCCTCGGACCCAAGAGTGGTATCAGAGCCTGATCTATGCATAGGTGCTTTGCACGGGTAGTACACATATGTTTATATGTGGGCGATGATGATCATGTTATTGCATCTTCTATGTACTTTGGATATTGGTGGCATAGTGGGATGAAGCGGCCCGAACCAACCTTACATGTCATCGTACATGAGACCGGTTCCACGACTGACATGCAACTAGTTTTGCATAAGTGGCTAGCGGGTGTCTGTCTCTCCTACTATAGTCAATATCTGATTTACAACGAGTTTCTAATAACCTGGTTATCCTCGTTGTGGTTCATGTTCGTAGGTAAGACCGGTTCTATCTCCGAAAGCCCTAAGCCACGTAAAACTTGCAATTGATAAATTAGAGGCGTCTAGTTTAGATCGTTGCTGGGCTAGTGTCTTGATATGGTATTGTTGTAAGTAGATGTATAATAGATACTCTTACAACTCACTTAACGTGTAAGTTCCATAGACCTTGGCCTTACACATAAAGGAATGATAGAGATCATACCACGATGCAAATGATAGAGATCAAATGCATGGAACATATCACCTCACTTTACACATTAGATGTTAGCATCTTATATTGCTAGTTTGGCGCTTTTGGTAGCATTATAAGATGATCCCTCATTTAGATATCAAGATAAAATGTGTTCTTCCTTAAGTATGCACCGTTTTGTGGATCGTGTTTTGCGGCATCACGTGATGATCGGGTGTTCTCGACTCTACGCTTTCATACAACGGGTGTAAGACAGTTTTACACACGTGAATACTAAGGTTCTTACTTGACGAGCCTAGCATGTACAGACATGGCCTCGGAACACGGACCGAAAGGTTAAGCATGAGTCATATAGTTGATATGATGCCCATATAGATGCTCGCCTTTGAAGCTACACCAACTCACGTGATGATCGGACTTGGTGTAGTGGATTTGGTTCATGTAATCACCAAAAGGACACGAGGGATGTCGTTTTTGAGTGGGAGTTCATTAGTAATTTGGATTAGTTGAACTCAATCTATCATAAACTTAGTCTAAAATTATTTTACAAATTCTGTTGTAGATGGCACCACCTGCTTTTAATTTCAATGTGTTCATGGAGAAAGAGAAGCTTGCTGCGAATGGTAGCAACTTCACCAACTGGGCTATGAATTTGATGATTCTCCTCACTGCTGCACAAAAGCAATATGTGCTAGAGGTGCCGCTAGGCCCCCCTCCAGCTCCTGATGCCCCTGACGAGGAAAAGAACGTCTATATAACTCGTCAGGAGGACCACAACTTAGTTCATTGCGGCATACTGTATGGGCTAGAGCCAGAACTTCGAAAACGTTTCGAAAATGGCAATGCCTTTGATACCATGGGAGAATTGAAAATGATTTTCGATACCCATGCTGCCGTAGAGAGTTATAATGCTTCTGAAAAGTTCTTTAGCTACATGATGGAAGAGAACAGCTCCGTTAGCGAGCACGTACTCAAAATGTCTGGGTACGCCGATAAGCTTGTGTCCTTGGGAATAACGATTCCCAATGACTTAGGCATACATCGTGTTCTCCAATCTCTGCCACCTAGCTACAAGAGCTTCGTGATGAACTATAATATGCAGGGCATGAAGAAGTCTCTTCCCGAGCTTCTGTCAATGCTTAAGACTGCAGAAGTGGAGATTAGGAAAGAACATCAAGTGTTGATGATCAATAAGACCACCAGTTTCAAGAAGGACAAGAAAGGCAAGCAGAAGGGAAAGAAGGGCGGCAAATCTGTTGTCGCGTCTAAAAAGAAACCCCGAGCTGGCCCTAAGTCTGACACTGAGTGCTACTATTGCAAGGGGACTGGCCATTGGAAGCGCAACTGCCCCAAGTATTTGGCAGACAAGAAGGCCGGCAAGGCAAACAAAGGTATATGTGATATACATGTTATTGATGTGTACTTGACTAGTACTCGTAGTAGCACCTGGGTATTTGATACGGGATCGGTTGCTAATATATGTAACTCGGTTCAGGGGCTGCGGAACAAGCGACAACTAGCAAGGGATGAGGTCACGATGCGGGTTGGCAATGGATCAAGAGTTGATGTGATCGCCGTAGGAACGCTGCCTCTCCATATGCCGTCAGGATTAGTTATAAACCTGAATAATTGTTATTTAGTGCCTGCACTGAGCATGAACATTGTATCCGGATCATGTTTGATGCAAAGTGGTTATTCGTTTAAGTCTGAAAACAGTGGTTGTTCGATTTATATGAATAATATCTTTTATGGTCATGCACCTATGTTGAATGGTTTATTTATGTTGGATCTCGATAGTAGTATTACACATATTCATAATGTTGATGCTAAAAGGATTAAACTTGATAATGATATATCTGCATATATGTGGCACTGCCGTCTAGGTCATATTGGCGTTAAACGCATGAAGAAACTCCATTCTGATGGACTTTTGGAATCACTTGATTTTGAATCATTTGATAAATGTGAGCCATGCCTTATGGGTAAGATGACTAGACCGCCGTTTTCCGGTTCAATGGAACGGGCGATAGATTTATTGGAAATCATACATACTGATGTGTGTGGACAATGAGTGTGTCGGCGCGAGGTGGATATCGTTATTTTGTTACTTTCACGGATGATTTGAGTAGATACGGGTATATCTATTTGATGAAACATAAGTCTGAAACCTTTGAAAAGTTCAAAGAATTTCAGAATGAAGTGGAAAATCATCGTAACAGAAAGATCAAATTTCTGCGGTCCGACCGTGGAGGAGAGTATCTTAGTTACGAGTTTAGCACACATATGAAAGACTGTGGAATAGTTTCACAACTCACGCCTGCCGGAACACCACAACGTAATGGTGTGTTAGAACGTCGTAATCGTACTTTATTGGATATGGTTCGATCTATGATGTCTCTGACTGACTTGCCACTGTCATTTTGGGGTTATGCACTGGAAACCGCTGCATTCACTTTAAATAGGGCACCATCTAAATCTGTTGAAAAGACACCGTATGAACTATAGTTTGGAAACAAACCTAAGCTGTCATTTCTTAAAGTTTGGGGATGCGATGTTTATGTGAAGAAACTTCAACCGGATAAACTCGAACCCAAAGCGGAAAAATGTGTCTTCATAGGATACCTAAGGAAACGATTGGGTATACCTTCTATCACAGATCCGAGGGCAAGGTCTTTGTTGCCAAGAATGGATCCTTTCTTGAGAAGGAGTTTCTCGCGAAAGGTGTGAGTAGTCGGAAGGTAGAACTCGAAGAGGTTATTGAACCTTCTCTTCATGAAATGGCGAGTAGCGCAGCACCGGAAGTTGTTTTGGAGTTGACTTCACCTAATGAAGGGAGAGCTAATGATATTGATCATGAAACTCCAAAAGAGGACACTACCGAACCTCGTAGGTCAAGAAGGACACGTGCAGCTCCTGAACTGTACGGTAATCCTGTTATGAATTTCATGATTGATGAAATAGATGACCCTGCAACGTATGAAGAAGCGATGATGAGCCCTGATTCCAACAAATGGCTAGAAGCCATGAAGTCCGAGATGGAATCCATGTACGAAAACCAGGTTTAGACCTTGGTGGACTTACCTCACGATCGAAAGGCCGTTGAGAATAAATGGATTTTCAAAAGAAAATCTGATGATGATGGTAATGTAACCATCTACAAGGCTCGACTTGTCACAAAGGGGTTCCGACAAATTCAAGGAGTTGACTACGATGAGACATTCTCTCCCATAGCGATGCTTAAGTCGGTTAGGATTATGTTAGCAATTGCTGCATATTTCGATTATGAAATATGGCAGATGGATGTCAAAACTGCGTTCCTCAATGGTAATATTGAAGAAGAGTTGTATATGATACAACCTAAGGGTTTTGTCGATCCTAAGGATGCTGATAGGGTGTGCAAACTTCAGCGATCCATATATGGACTGAAGCAAGCATCCCGGAGTTGGAATCTCCGCTTTGATGAGGTGATCAAAGAGTTTGGATTTGTCCAAACTTATGGAGAGGCTTGTATTTACAAGAAAGTGAGTGGGAGCAATGTGGCATTTCTGATATTATATGTGGATGACATATTATTGATTGGAAATGCTATAGATCTTTTAAACAGTGTTAAAAGTTATCTGAACAGCAAATTTTCGATGAAGGACCTTGGTGAAGCTTCATATATATTAGGCATTAAAATCTATAGAGATAGATCAAGACGCCTAATTGGGCTATCGCAGAGTACATACCTTGATAAGATATTAAAGAAGTTTAATATGGACGGAAGTAAGAAGGGGTACTTACCTATGTTGCAAGGCAAGACATTGAGTAAGACTCAAAGTCCGGCTACGGTGGAAGAAAGAGAGATAATGGATAAGATCCCCTATGCCTCAGCCATAGGCTCTATAATGTATGCCATGCTATGTACAAGACTGGATGTGGCACATGCTATTAGTTTGACTAGTAGGTACCAATCTGATCCAGGTTCGGAACACTGGATAGCGGTCAAGAATATCCTTAAGTACTTGAGAAGAACTAAGGATATGTTTCTTGTATACGGAGGTGAAGAAGAGCTAGTCGCTAAGTGTTATGTCGATGCTAGCTTTGACACTGATCCGGATGACTCTAAGTCTCAATCCGGATACGTATTTCTCTTGAACGGAGCAGCAGTTAGTTGGAGGAGCTCCAAACAACCTGTGGTAGCTGGATCAACGACGGAGGCAGAATATGTTGCTGCTTCAGAAGCAGCGCAGGAACCGGTTTGGATGAAGGAGTTCATAATGGAACTGGGTGTGGTTCCTAGTGCGTTGGACCCAATGGTGATCTACTGTGACAACAATGGAGCCATAGCCAACGCCAAGGAACCAAGGTCTCACAAGAATTCCAAGCATATTAAGCGCCGGTTTCACTCCATCCGCGAGCATGTCAAGGATGGAGATATAAAGATTTGTAAAGTGCACACGGACCTGAATGTAGTAGATCCGTTGACTAAAGTACTCCCTAGGGCAAAACATGATCAACACCAGAACTCCATGGGTGTTAGATTTATCACTATGTAAACTAGATTATTGTCTCTAGTGCAAGTGGGAGACTGAAGGAAATATGCCCTGAGAGGCAATAATAAAGTTGTTATTATGTATTCCTTGTATATGATAGATGTTTATTTTGCATGCTATAATTGTATTGATAGGAAACATCGATACATGTGTGTTTAATAAACAAAAAGGGTTCCTAGTTATGCCTCTCTTATAGACTAGCTTGTTGATTAACAAGATGATCAAAGTTTCCTGATCATGGACATTGGATGTTGTTAATAACAAGGTCACAACATTTGTGAAATGATGTGATGAACATTCATCCGAAGTATAGCATTACGATCAAGTCATTATGTTTATATTGCTATAACATTATACAAAGTAGTCTTAGTCCTTAGACCATGAGATCATGTTAATTGCTAACACCGGAAGAGTATCTTGATAACATCAAACGTCACACCGTAACAGGGTGACCATAAAGGTGGGTTCAGTGCTATGAAGGTGTTGTGTTGAGGCTCATGGATCAAGAGTGGAATTTGTCAATCCCGATGACGGATAGATATACTTTGGGCCCTCTCGGTGATATCACATTAAGATAGCTTGCAAGCAAGTGATGTGATCACTAGAATGTTATATCACGGGAACGAGAAAAGAGTGTATGTCGGTAACGAGATCAAACTAGGTATTTGGATACCGATGATTGAATCTCAGACATGTATTATATCATGAGACAAAGGGATTAAATTGCTGACGTTAAAGGTTCTCACAATCACAGAAGTCATCGTTGAATATGCAGGAGTCAGTATGGATCTCCAGGTCCTGCTTCTGATTATTGATCTGAGAGGAGTCTCAATCATGTCTGCATTATTCGCGAACCGTAGGGTGACACACTTAAGGGTTGCCGGACACCATTTAGGAGCACATATGTTCCAGACAAAAGGTTTGCAAAGCGCAAGAAATGTTTCGATAGAAACAGGAATTGTTTCGATAGAAACCGGAATTGTTTCGGGTGAAGTTGCAGAAAGTGGTTCTGCATGTGATATTGAAATGTTGCAAGGGGTTTTATGTGAATGTTTGTTAATTAAAGTAATTAACAAAATTCTGAATAAAATAAATAAAAGAGTTTTATTAATTGAGAGTTGCATTTAATTTGGTGGGAATTAAATACATGTGAGTGGGATTTTGGGTGGAGGCCATGTTTATGTGAGTGGAGGTTCACCACATGAATGAAGGAGGGGTGGAGTCCTCCCCCCCTCATGCGCCGGCTATGGGAGGGGAGGGGTCTCCCTCCCTCCTATATAAATCCCCCCTCTCCCCTCTCACAAACCACACCTCCTCATGAAGGATCTCTCTCCCCCTCTAGATATTTCCCCATGGTCTCGGATTAGCGA
This sequence comes from Avena eriantha, assembly GCA_910589775.1. Lineage (NCBI taxonomy): Eukaryota > Viridiplantae > Streptophyta > Magnoliopsida > Poales > Poaceae > Avena > Avena eriantha. The sequence continues at coordinate 435,070,303 of OU342744.1, forward strand.
GATACATGTTCCCGGTGGCCTTGCATCTGGAAGGAGTTGCTGCTTCTGCTGATTCGCTGGAGCGAGGAGGTGGAGGTTGTCCGGTGGCTTGAACGTGTGTGCGAGGACGGATGCGCTGCTGATTTGCGGCGCTCAGACTTCCACACAATCTTGAGATCGGCAAGCGTACGACTACATCTACCACGAGTTCCTACTCGTTAACAAAACTCGTTGTCTTCGAGGGTAAGTTCTCCATGGATGTATGTCCACCCGTTGCTCTGTATCTAGTAGATAGATCTTGGCGTATAGTTCTCATCGTAGGAAATTTTTGTTTTCTATGCTGCGGACCCGACACTATACGCATAGCGATTTTGTTGAAGACATCGATGCCGACCTTGCTCTAGCCATAGTACCGTGTGTTGTGCCTCAAATCCTCCATTGCGTCCAGGAGGATTGGGGGCGAGGGCAAATCTCTGTAGAGCTAATGATTGTTTTTAGAGGAGAGGGGTGGTGGCCTGGAAAGTGTGATGCAGTGGGCGACATAGCGAGAAAAATGTGTGAAACGCGCGCTAGAGAGGATCCCAAATGCAGCGAGGAGGCGTTATAGAGTGGGGATAAACAGAGATGGGGAAGATGTGATGGCTCTTTTAAAGAGTTTTTTTATTTTATGTGTTCCTTCGGCGATCTTCTGCTGTACGGCGTGGCTGCATCGAGGAAGACAACTAGTGTAAATGTGTATTAGACTAGCACACCGCCGTGCACTAAATTAAGCATGTCACTTCCTCGTCAGTATTGTCTCGTCATGTTAGTTTGACAAGACGCATGATTTATCGAGTTTTGAAAATACAACTAACTTCGTGCTAAGAATCTGCATGCATACAAATTTGATACTATTTTGAAGGCATTGAAATAATCCAAAGAAAATAAATCAAATACTTTCATGTGTCATCCTCTTACACATATTACTTGCTGTGAGAAAATGACAAACATGTGTTTAACAACTTCCCAAAAGAAAAAACCGCTCTGTTGCTTCAAAATATCTAATATAGCACTATATAGTGTACGAATAACTTTTAATATCGGTAGTTGGATATAGATTGGCAAATCCCAACATTGCTGATCATTGGATCTGTTTCGGTACATTAGATTAATTATGTCATGTCTAGCATCTGGAAGATTCTATTATTAGCCTTTAGCACCATGAATTGTCTCGTCACGATAGTTTGACTAGAGACAAATGATTTATTTCTATTTTCGTAGCACTAGTACTAGTATGTACTACTCTTAAAAGAAAAATATGTATCTTATCAGCAACCCCACGTGCACCTATCAGCTGCTCTCTCCCTCGTCCTCACCATGGCGCTACACACGTGTGCTATGGTTAGGTTGTGAGCGGGATCCTGCAAAAGTCCCACTTCTAGTTCATTTAAAGATTCTATAATTTTTTTGAGAAAAGTTAAACTAGAAAACCTCAAAATAAACTAAGCGGGAGTTTCGTGGGATCCCGTTTGCAACCCTGGCCATGGTACGTCAGCTTTGTGTCTTCACTAGCGCGTTCGTCAGCTGCGTAGCATTGGTGTACATAAGAAGGAACTACTTTGGCCTTAGGTTGGGGTGCTGACAAAAAGCAGTATCCATGCATTCAAACTTTTCCGCTTTTGAATTTTTCACTTCCTTCCCAAAAATCGGGATGGGAGGTTATGCCAAAGATCGCCACTCACAGTAGTGGACAACGAATATTGTACTTGATATATATATGTCTCATCGCATTCGATGCACTTTATCAACAAGATCTAGCAAAAGTGTGAGCACCGCGCTAATTTCCTTTGTTAAGCAAGTACTAGTTCTAGTACAAAGAGTATGCCTCGGCTAGTGGGTGGAGAAGGAGAGCTAGTCCCGACTACTTTTCCGTGCTTATTTTCAGTGCCTTTGTACTAAATATATGGACTTGGATGTAATTTTCTCCTTTTGAGGTCCTTGATATAACATGTACTTCCACTGACCATGTTTAGTTGTTAAGCAAAGCATCTCACTCCTTCTGGGCCTACCCTAGCTAGTTGAAAAATGCCACCACCCCACATTTCAAATAAAGTGGACCATGCTTTCTTACAATTCCCTGGTTTATTTTAGCATTTTTCAACCTTCCTAGCTAACTTCGCTCACTTATATTGGAGGACTTTATGTCACATTAATGAAATTAGATCAGATATAAGCTGCAAGTAAGTGTGATAGGTTTCTCTTGAATTTTATAGATGTCGTTTGAAGGTACCAATGCTACCAATATATCGATAACCAGCGTGAGTTTTGAAAAATGCAACTAACTTCGTGCTAAGAATTTGCATGCCTACAAATTTGATACTGTTTTGAAGGTATTGAAATAAAACAAAGAAAATAAACCAAATATTCGCATCTAGCGTCCTCTTACGCGTATTACTTGCCATAAGAAAATGAGAAACATGTGTTTGACAACTTCTCAAAAGAAAAAACCTTTCTATTGCTTCAAAATATCTAATATACCACAATATAGTGTACGAATAACTTTGAACATCGGCATCTGGAATATATTTTGTCAACTCCCAACATTGCTCACCATTGGATCTCTTTCGATATATTGGAAAAATTATCATGTCTAGCATCTAGAAGATTCCACTATTAGCTTTTAGCACCATGAATTGTCTCATCACGTCAGTTTGACCAGACATATGATTTATTTATAGCTTCTATTTTCATAGCACTCTCTAGTGCTAGTAGTACTCAGAAAAGAAGAATATGTATCTTCTCGCCAACCTCACACACACCTGCCAGTTGATCTCTCCCTCATCCACACTGTGGCGCTACGCACCTATGTCATGGTTAATTTGGGTTTTGAGAGGGATCCCGTGAAAGTCCTGCTTCTAGTTCATTTGAAGATTCTATAATATTGTACAATTTTTTTGGAGAAAAGTTAATAAGCTAGGAAAACTCGAAATGAACTAGAAGCGGGAGTTTTGTGGGATCCTGTTTGCAACCCTGGCCATGGTACAGTAGCTTTGTGTCTGTCTCTAGCGTGTTCATCAGCTGCGTAGCATTGGTGCACACATAGGAAGGAACCATGTCAACACCCGGATTTTTATCCCAGATGCCTGTTGTGCCATACCTCGCAATCCCATGATTACCATTTTTGCGAGACATAACAGAATTGGTACCACAGTACATCATCCATTACAAACCATAATAAGGTCTTACAAATAAAGGATCTCATGATCTAGTCTTAATACAATCAAAGTAGCGGAAAAATAAACGTAGTAGGGGCTCCATCTTCAGAGTCACAAACAATGCTGATGATGGAAGATGGTCCTAGTTGTCGTAGACCTCCTGCTGTCCATCATCCTAGTAGTCCTCCTCATAGTCTGGCCACGGGAATAGCCAGGGACAAAGCCATGAGTACTCTTTAAGTACTCGCAAACTATCACTAACAAGTAAGGTAGTTCCAGTAGGAATCTTAAGCTCTAGGTTTATTTGCAAAACGCCAGGTTTATTTCTAGCTGAGTTTAGAAGTAAAGAAAACTAATTTAAGATTCTAAAGCACTTAAATGGGAACCTAGTTTTCATGTCCACAATCCTATTGTGGTCAAGTCAAAGTCATAGTTCACATGACAAATCATTTAAAAAATATCTAACGACAGAACAGTATGGCCACTCCAACTGTCCATGACCGCGGACGCGGCTATTCGAATAGTTTGACACTCTGCAGAGGTGGTACACTTTCACCACAAAATTCGATACATCCATTAGTGATAACTCTGAATCAATCATACTTGCCATCCTGGGCACTGGATGGGTGGACATTCACACGAGGTAGCCTAAGCTCAACCTCTTCCGCAAGGGAACCCATACTAAGGCATATAAACTTCAGGTTAAGCCCTACCCAATTCAGGTATTATGGTTGTATGGTAAAATTGGAACGGTATCACATCCGAACCCAACCATCAGTTTTTATAAAGGGCTAAGGCTCATGCCTCAACATTTTCATCGTCAAACCATTGTGTTTCTCAACACATGTCAAAACATCTCAATAGAATGAAACATCATTCCAAGGTTTTCATAATCCTTTTCACCAAGTATTTTCATCTAAAGTGATCAACTTTTATGCTTAGCACTAGCCACTAATGTTGAGGGAATTCACTAATGAGGGGTGCTAATCAAGTGTAGATATCCAAATCTAATCTCATGCCTTGGAATGACATCCAAGTATGACTACTTAGGCCTAGTTTTATACTCTTTATGGTATCTATACTATTGTTTCCAATACTGACAAAGCACTAACTAAAAGTAAAGAACTTTAGTAAAAGTAAAAGAATAAAGCTTGCAAGTAAAACTTGGGATTGGTATAATCAAAGTTGGATAACCAAGCATGCCTAATGCATCTTGCATAGGTTATGGATTTGGCAAGTGTTAACTTGCATAGTCTAGCTTGCAATTAGTGATGGCTTGCCTTGAGTAGTGTAGTGGTTGAAGTTCTCCTCTTCTTCTTCTTGGTAGTACTCCTCCTCCTCGTATCCCGGGTCGGTACTATCGTCTATAAATGAATACGGGGTAACTAATTCTATTTAACACACTAAGGCTCACACTTGATGATCTAGAATCATCACAGATATCACATGAAATAAAGACTTAATCTTGTTGATTTTATGTAACACCCCCGGGATTAGGGTTAAACAAACCTCGGATTATCCTCCGAGATAAACTTAACTCCGACCTTAGATACTCATAGTATATGATTCGGTAGCATTACAGAACACATGGATTCAACATCATAAGTTTAAGCTCTTAATAGAATACGATATCAAATTATTACAAAGCAGGGGTCATAGACCCATCATTACACCAAATAGCGAAAGAAAAATATGTTGTTCTACACAACAAACTTAACAAAGGGCCTAAAAGGCCATAAACATAAGCGACGTCCAACCCGTAGTCCTCAGGCTGCTACCTGGGACCCCCAACTACTCGTCGATGTCAACGTAGAAGCCACCTTCGGTTGTGACTAAATCATCTGAAGAAAAACAACAATAGCGCAAGACTGAGTACGAGAATGTACTCCGCAAGACTTAGATAACCTAGTATCTACATGCTCTGGCTAGAAAAGCTTTCTCTAGATTTTCTTTGCGTAAAGCCAACTTTGTTTGTAAACAAGAGAGAGTAGAGGCTCGTATAGACAGAATACTTTTAGAATGGGGTAAGAGAGCGACAACTCCATCTTGAACATTTGAACTTGTTAACCAATTACATCTGAACTCCTCATCTAGGATCACCCCCTCAAACCCCCCAAGGAAGCATCCTTAAGCACACGTGGATCAACAAGTTTTACTTTAGTTAATGTTATCTATGATCATCACGTCCGTTCCGAAGTCGTTCATAACCGTGAACACGGCTTTTCGAAAAGATTTAACCCTGTAGGGGTGTACATCTTTACCCACACGTACCAACCGACTCTTAATGCCAAATTATTAGCCTTCTTACTTGGAAGGCCGACAGAGGGTGGTTGACCACGACCTTTACCTTGCTTTCACCGAGACCATGAGTCACGCCCTAAGGAGGGTTCCACTATAACGGGTCAAATCTCGAAGCCGGTCCCTAGAGATGTGAGGCGAGGTTGGTTTACCAGGGGCTCCATCGACCCCAAGCAACCCCGTCCACGCTTACCTACCTGTTATGATGCAGCTCCTTCACCTCCTCTTTTGAAAACATTTTCAATGCGTATGCCAAATGGAAAGTCCGAACTATGTGACTCATGTAATCTACTAGGCAAGTTAGTTAGTCGAGGGGTTTTCCAGGCCCCGTGTGGCTGTACGGTCGTCTTGGTTCAAGAGGCAAGAACTCATGTCCTAATGGTGGAGAGCATAGGACTACAAAACCACACCCAACATGGCCTCCCATACAAGCCTTAGCATGTTTATCCGTCACCTCCGATCATGTCTCCATCTCCTATCTTTCTAGATTCTTTGGCATCTCCGATTCATCATCATGGGGATGAATTAGGCGTAATTACTAAGCATGACTAAGCTTGACCATCGAAGAAGCTCTAGCAACTCGCACATGCCAGACCTAGGTATGCTAGGAGTAGTGGATCAGGTATATAAGGCTACAACAGGGAAACTATGCAGCAGATAGGTAACTCTAGCTACTGACAAAATACCACATTCGAATTGTGCACAATATAGCGAGAAAGTAGATACTTTGTAAAACATAGGTTCAGAATGAGAGGCTATGCTTTCATTGTCCTTTAGTAGACATATATGGATCTTCGGTATCGTTGACTTTTCTCTCGTGCTCGGATCCTATCGCGAAGAAGCAATACCGGAAAGAAGGCAACAATCAATATCTCGAACCATGCAATGCACACGCACATGAATGACATGGTAGATTAAAGTTAGCATTGCAACCCTAGGATTAGCATCGATTTAAATGGGTTCGGAGTTCCAAGGGCTTGGCATTCCATCGATCCCATATGCAATTGGGGAGGGGGGGTTCGATGTTCCTCTAACTAACTAGGGTTTAGGTTGATCAACAATACATGATTGTATTTTTAAAGTGTAGATCTCATTTTTCTGAATATTTTGATATATTATTCATATTTTTCTGATTAAATATGAATTAGTAATGAATTTTATAAGGTTAAAACAATTTCTGCCTTATTTAAAACATTTCTGAAAATAATAAAGCCTTTGTGACGTCTGCCTGACGTCATCTACACAGGTTAAAACTTTTGTTACTGCACCATATCATACCCACAGACACTGACAAGTGGGACATATGCCACGTCGGACTGCCATAGTGGCAAAGGTTGACAGGCGCTGGCATCAGCGCCACGTCAGCAACGCGGGGGCCACGTGTGCCTCCACGTCGGACTTGCCGGCGGGAGCTGCAGGCGGTCGTCACCAGCGGCATTCCCGGCGGTTCCAGGAAGCGCGGCCAGAGGCGTTTAAACTACACGAGCGAGGCGAACCCTAAGCACCTAACGCCGCTACCTAATGGTCGGCCGGGCACGCTGCTCGACGGTGGCCTGCGGTGGTGAGCGACGACGCTCGACGAGATGAGGCTACTAGCGATGCCAAGAAGCGCGGAGGGGACGGGTGATACATTGCAAATGTATCTATAATTTTTGATGTTCCATGCTTGGTTTTATCTACTTTCTTGTGTTTTTTCCACACTTTGGAGTACTTTTCATATGATTTCTTGGACTAACCTATTAACAAGAGCCATAGTGCTAGGTGCCTGTTTTTTGCTGTTTTTGGTTCCAGGAAGTTAGAAAATGAATATTCTCGGAATTGGACGCGACAAAAGCCAATGTCAATTTTTCACCGAGGGACACACAGAGCCAGAATACGAGACAGAGAGAGGCCAGAGGGCGACCACACCACCTGGCCACGCGGCCAGGCCTGGCCCGTGCCAGGGGGTGTTGTTGCCAGCCCAGGCACCCCCTGGGCCTCCCCTTCCGACTATAAGATGCCTCCGATACAGAAAACCTAAGGACCCGATCAAAATTCCATGAAAGAGTCTGTAGCCACCGTCGTCTCCATCCCTAGACCAAGAGGGATCTGAAGCTCTTCCCGGCACCCTGCCGAAGAGGGGATTTCACCCTGGAGGCCTTCTTCATCATCATGCAAGCCTCCGGTGTGATGCGTGAGTAGTTCATCCTTGGACTACGGGTCCATGTAGTAGCTAGATGGCTGGTTCTCCTCCTTTCTACTATCATGTTTAGATCTTGTGAGCTCTGTTCATGATCAAGATCATCTATTTGTAATTCTGCATGTTGTGTTTGCTGGGATCCGATGGATATTGAGATGCTATTTCAGATTGATTATTGATTCTATCATGTCTTTGTTATTTGTGATCTTGCATGCTTTCCGTTGTTAGTAGCTATCTTGGCCAAGTAGATGCTAGCAACTCCAAGAGTTAGTATTTATGCTCGATAGTGGGTTCATGCCTCTAGTAATCTGGGGAAGTGACAGAAATCTCTAAGGTACTATCTTGTCTTTCATGTTATGATTGAAGTACTATGATCCCAGCGTTGAATGTTTTACAAATACTTTGATCAAGTCTATGATGGTGCATGTCACCTCAAAAATTATTCTTTCTTTTTATCACTTACCTACTCGAGGACGAGCACAAGTTAAGCTTGTGGATGTTGATACATTGCAAATGTATCTATAATTTTTGATGTTCCATGCTTGGTTTTATCTACTTTCTTGTGTTTTGTCCACACTTTGGAGTAATTTTCATATGATTTCTTGGACTAACCTATTAACAAGAGCCACAGTCCCAGTTGCCTATTTTCTGCTGTTTTTGGTTCCAGGAAGTCAGAAAATGAATATTCTCGAAATTAGACAGGACAAAAGCCAAAGTCAGTTTTTCACCGAGGGACACACGGAGCCAGAATACAAGACGGAGAGGGACTATAGGGCGGCCACACCACCTGGCCGCGCGGCCAGGCCTGGCCTGTGCCAGGGGGTGGTGTGACCAGCCTAGGCACCCCCTCGTCCTTCCCTTTCGACTATAAGATGCCTCTGATACAGAAACCCTAAGGACCCGATCAAAATTCCACAAAAGAGTCTGTTGCCGCCGTCGTCTCCATACCTAGATCGGGAGGGATCTGAATCTCTTCCCGACACCCTGCTGGAGAGGGGATTTCACCCTGGAGGCCTTCTTCATCATCATGCAAGCCTCCGGTGTGATGCGTGAGTAGTTCATCCTTGGACTACGGGTCCATGTAGTAGCTAGATGACTGGTTCTCCTCCTTTGTGCTATCATGCTTAGATCTTGTGAGCTCCGTTCATGATCAAGATCATCTATTTGTAATTCTTCTTGTTCTGTTTGCGGGGATCCGATGGATATTGAGATGCTATTTCAGATTGATTATTGATTCTATCATGTCTTTGTTATTTGTGATCTTGCATGCTTTCCGTTATTAGTAGCTATCTTGGCCAAGTAGATGCTAGCAACTCCAAGAGTTAGTATTTATGCTCGATAGTGGGTTCATGCCTCTAGTAATCTGGGGAAGTGACATAAATCTCTAAGGTACTAGATGTGTTGTTGCTACTAGGGAGAAAACAACAATCCTTTGTTCATTGAACAATCATATTGTTTACTTTACACCCAATTCGTAATGAAATTATCTGTTGCTTGCAACTTAATAATGGAGGGGGTTCGGATGATAACCTGAACGTGGATTATTAGTCATAGATGCAGTTGGATGGCGGTCTATGTATAATGTTTTAATGACCAATTGAATCTCAAAGGAGTCAAGATGACTAGTATATGCTTGTATGCTTTGTCGATGTTTGTCAATTGCCCCGCCGTAATTTGTTCACCCAATATGTTATCTATCTTAAGGAGAGCCACCTCTAGTGAACTATGGACCCCGATCCTTTCTTTTACATTCAATCTACAATCAAACTGTTTTCTGCTTTGTGTTTACTTTCTGCAAACTATTACTTCCTTCCATTCGATATGTTTAATCCTTTGTTTTCAGCAAAACCGGTGAGATTGACAACCTCATCGCAAGTTGGGGACAGAGTTCTGTGGTTGTGTTGTGCAGGTCTCCACGTTGCTGCTGGTACCGATAGTGCTCCCTGCCAAAGTTCAGCTAGCTACACCTTTGGGGTGTTTCCTTGCTCCTACTGGATTGATAACCTTGGTTTCATAACTGAGGGAAAACTTACTGCTGTGCTCATCATACCGTCCTCTTGGGGTTCCCCAACGAGCTCGTCAATACACGAGTCAGCAAGTACTTTTTCTGGCGCCGTTCTCGGGGAGGCAAGGACATGTTCACAAGGGGAGTCCCTCATAACCAATCCCTTTACTTTGTTGTTTTTTTTGCTTAGTTTATTTTCTGCTTTGTTTGCTTGTTTCTTTTATAAAAAATACAAAAAATAGTACCTACTGTAGTTGTTATCTTTGTTGGTCTGTTATTGTCTTGCTTTATCATGCTTTCTATCAATGGTTGGTTTCTTTGAAACTGAATCTAATTGGCAAGGTGGGTTCACAGAAGAACAAAAATATTATTATAAGGAACACCGCTTGTCACAAAAAGGGAAACACTTATGGGAACAAATTGATAAATTGTATACCATTGCTAGAAACGTGTGCTCTACTTATAATGTTACTTATTTCTTTGATAAATCTTGTTGCTGCAAGAGGTATAAACACCTCCCTTTTCAATGCGAGTATAATGATGATGTTACCATATCTTCTTATGTTAAGGGAAATTCTGACTTTTATGATGTGGAACAAATTGAAGAATTTATTGCTTGGAAGGGTGTATTCGAACTAGCATATTTGCTTGAAAATACTGATGATGCACCTTATAAATATGAGGTTTATGATATACTTCAATTTTTCTTTGATAATTACAAGGAAGAAAATGGCTATATTATTGAATATCTTAATAGATGCTCTCCACCAGCAGAAGAGACTAATGCCTTACAGGAGCCTATGGAAGAAGAAATTGCTGAAACTGGAAGCTCATTGGATGAAAAAGAGGAGGAGAGTGATGATCATGAGGATGAAGAATGGATCTACCCATTCCTACCTTCTAATGAGAGTAACTCTTTACCCCCTACAATATTTGATTGTCCCCCATGCATACGAAAGGAGGATGAATGTTATGTCCCTGAGGATTCTTTTGAAAATATTTATAATAAAGCTCTAGTGTTTGTAGATCATGAAAAGCATGATTTATGTGATAGTTATATTGTTGAGTTTATTCATGAGGCTACTGAAAATTATTATGAGAGAGGAAAATATGGTTGTAAAAGTTTTCATGGTACTAAAACACATCTCTATTTGCTGAAAGTTTTGAAGTTACTCTCGTTTTATCGTCCTATGCATGTCGCTTTGTTCTTTGTGAATTTATTTGCATTTTCTATGCATAGGAAGAGGGTTAGACTTAAATGTGTTTTGAATTTGCTTCTTGATGCTCTCTTTTACTTCAATTCATATTTTCTATGTGAGCATCTTCTCAAACTATCATGCCTAACTTAAAGGCGTTAAAGAAAAGTACTTATTGGGAGATAACCCAAAAGTTTTAGATGAGTCTTGGAAGTTATTACTTCTGTAATAACCGCTCCTTATCCTTTTTATTTGCTTTTTGTGCCAAGAGTAACCTCTAATGAGAGAGAAGTAATGATTGGGAAAGTTGTTGTCTCGAAACAGATTTCTGTGCTTGACCATAAAAATTCGTGTAAAATCTCTGTTCGTCCTTTTGAGGCGTGCATTTTTTTGCTTCTGCCCCAGATTATTATCTAACTTTCGTTAGTTCAACACTTTTTTATTTGAGCAACAGAAGGTCATCGAAAAAAATTCATCTTTACCTGCTGGTCTGTTTTGAAAGATTTCTGCCATTTTCTGCATTTGCTTCTTGTTGGTTCGTTTTTGAGTTCTTTTGGGGAATTGAGCTTTTTGAGGGAAGTGCTACAGTAGCTAGTGTTTTAATAGAAGTTTTATTGGTGTTGTAACTGAACCTAAAGACCTATTATCTTGAGTGCACTAATGTTGCTAATAAAAATTGTGTGAAGTTTTGTATGAAGGAAAATTTTCAAGTGTACGGAAGGAATGAGTAATGAGATGAAGGATGGACAAAATATCAAGCTTGGGGATGCCACGCGTGTCACCCAAGAAATATCCAAGAAGTACAAGCGTCAAATCTTGGGGATGCCCAAGGCATCCCCCTCTTCATCAATAAAAATCCCAGGTTTCTGCCAAACGCTTCATTTTTATTGTTTCATGCAGAGTTGTGTTGTTCTTGGAGCGTATTCTTCTTTGTTTTCGTTTTAGTTTTTGTTTTCTTTGTTTGCTTAGTTTTCTGAATAAATTGGTTGGACCCCCTCTTTCATGCATTGGTTTTCAAATAGTTTGGTTTGGATTGGAAAAGAGTAGGAAAGTTATGCTTAAGTGGTAAAGAGAGCTTGTTTTTGACTGTGGCCTATGCTTTGTCATGCCATGCTTGATATTGTTTTGTCTTTATAGTTAGTATTCTTTGCTGTAGCATGACTTGTTATAAAGAATTGAGATTGCTTAATGTGCCTTGGATGAATCATGCGTTGTTTTAGCATTTTAAAGCATAGTATTGTGGTATTCTCCTTTGATGCTTTATTTGGGTTGACTTGGCGCATGCTCACACCATGTTTTGAGTATCCCAAGTCACCATAAGCCTTTATGATCCTTTAGTTTTCAAATTGTAGTATCACTTTATGCTTTGATCCATGATGTTTTGTCGCTCTGCATGATTATGGCCATTATTGCACTCTTAGTTTGTTGCTACCAGTCTTTTGCTAGCCTCCACAACCATGTATGAGTTCCGCTCATGCATCCAACTCCTTAAACCAAGTTATTCCAAAGAGTCCACCATACCTACCTACTAGCATATGCTATTCCAAGTATATTCTTGTTTTTATCTACCTTCCAAATTAAACTTGTTATGAGAAAACTAGTGATTAAAGCTCTCACGAACTTTATGGCACACTTTACTTTTCTTGCATTTAATAAACTTGAACCATTGGGTCCTTCTTTGTTGCATATATTCTTGCGCTTGATAAGTTGAAATTAGCAGAACCATGTATCATGGGGAACGTTTTCAACATTGCACTTGTACTTTGTATCTCGTTGATATCATGTTCTTTTGCTTATGGATCCCAGCGGTGTGAAATAAAAGTGGAACTTGTAAGATCATGGAGTTTGTATGTGTGTTAGAGAAACGCCTAGGCCGCTAGCCTAAGCAATGCCTAATCATGGTGGAAACTTGCAGCATCACCATAATGAGCACTCTATGAAGCATCCTCAATAAAAACCTATGCAAATAGCAAATAAAAAGATCGTTGAGATGCTCATTGTCTGCTTGCCTTGTAATTTTGATTATGGGATAGCTCCTGTATCATGTGCAAGGGGTACCCCGTTGGCGGTTCTTTATAATACATATGTACTTACAATGACAAGAGCTTACTCGTGACTAAAGTTGAGTAGCATGAGGTTTGGTCTTCGTAAGTGAGGGGCATGAGATTTCATCTTATAACTTCTCAAGCATATCCTCTTAGTTGTGTCACTTTAAGCTTAATCACCTTAAAGATGCTTATGATAGGGGCAATGAGAGCTGAAAGCTATTAACTACCATAATTTTTGGAAGCTCTTTATGAGACTTGAATCCCTACTTCCTTCTATGAAGGCCTTTCTTTTACTTTTATGTTGAGTTCCCACCTTCTATCTTTATGCACCTACTTTGAGAGCATAGTGGCCATTCTTAGTTCTATGTGCATTGTCCCAAGACTTGTTGATTGATGCATACTTTGATATTACTTGTTCTAAACTATTTGTATCTAGTCACTCTTATGAGCTTTGAAGGTGTCCTATGCATTTATGTTTGCTACTCTATGAGGGACAAGCTGAATGCCACTATGCTCTGTTTTCTTTATGTGAAACAAACAAACGTCTTGCAAAGTATTGTTATTCATGAATATTTTGTTTGTGCCTTTTCATGTTGCAACATAGTTTCTTATTCTTATTGCTAGAACTTTGTCTTTCATGTTATGATTGAAGTACTATGATCCCAGCGTTGAATGTTTTACAAATACTTTGATCAAGTCTATGATGGTGCATGTCACCTCAAAAATTATTCTTTCTTTTTATCACTTACCTACTCGAGGACGAGCACAAGTTAAGCTTGTGGATGTTGATACATTGCAAATGTATCTATAATTTTTGATGTTCCATGCTTGGTTTTATCTACTTTCTTGTGTTTTGTCCACACTTTGGAGTAATTTTCATATGATTTCTTGGACTAACCTATTAACAAGAGCCACAGTCCCAGTTGCCTATTTTCTGCTGTTTTTGGTTCCAGGAAGTCAGAAAATGAATATTCTCGAAATTAGACAGGACAAAAGCCAAAGTCAGTTTTTCACCGAGGGACACACGGAGCCAGAATACAAGACGGAGAGGGACTATAGGGCGGCCACACCACCTGGCCGCGCGGCCAGGCCTGGCCTGTGCCAGGGGGTGGTGTGACCAGCCTAGGCACCCCCTCGTCCTTCCCTTTCGACTATAAGATGCCTCTGATACAGAAACCCTAAGGACCCGATCAAAATTCCACAAAAGAGTCTGTTGCCGCCGTCGTCTCCATACCTAGATCGGGAGGGATCTGAATCTCTTCCCGACACCCTGCTGGAGAGGGGATTTCACCCTGGAGGCCTTCTTCATCATCATGCAAGCCTCCGGTGTGATGCGTGAGTAGTTCATCCTTGGACTACGGGTCCATGTAGTAGCTAGATGACTGGTTCTCCTCCTTTGTGCTATCATGCTTAGATCTTGTGAGCTCCGTTCATGATCAAGATCATCTATTTGTAATTCTTCTTGTTCTGTTTGCGGGGATCCGATGGATATTGAGATGCTATTTCAGATTGATTATTGATTCTATCATGTCTTTGTTATTTGTGATCTTGCATGCTTTCCGTTATTAGTAGCTATCTTGGCCAAGTAGATGCTAGCAACTCCAAGAGTTAGTATTTATGCTCGATAGTGGGTTCATGCCTCTAGTAATCTGGGGAAGTGACATAAATCTCTAAGGTACTAGATGTGTTGTTGCTACTAGGGAGAAAACAACAATCCTTTGTTCATTGAACAATCATATTGTTTACTTTACATGCAATTCGTAATGCACTTATCCGTTGCTTGCAACTTAATACTGGAGGGGGTTCGGATGATAACCTGAAGGTGGATTATTAGTCATTGATGTAGTTGGATGGCGGTCTATGTATAATGTTGTAATGCCCAATCGAATCTCAAAGGAGTCAAGATGAGTAGTATACACTTGTATGCTTTCTTGATGTTTGTCAATTGCCCCGCTGTAATTAGTTCACCCAACATGTTATCTATCTTAAGGAGAGCTACCTCTAGTGAACTATGGACCCTGTTCCTTTCTTTTACATTCAATCTACAATCAAGCTGTTTACTGCTTTGTGTTTACTTTCTGTAAACTATTACTTCCTTCCATTCAATACGTTTAATCCCTTGTTATCAGCAAAATCGGTGAGATTGACAACCTCATTGCAAGTTGGGGACAGAGGTCTGTGGTTGTGTTGTGCAGGTCTCCACGTTGCTGCTGGCACCGGTAGTGCGCCCTGCCAAAGTTCAGCTAGCTACACCTTTGGGGTGTTTCCTTGCTCCTACTAGATTGATAACCATGGTTTCATAACTGAGGGAAAACTTACGGCAGTGCTCATCATACCTTCCTCTTGGGGTTCCCCAACGAGCTCGTTAATACACGAGTCAGCAACGGGGAGGTGCGAAAGCTCACCCTGAAGCTAACCGTCCGGTCGTGGAGGCGATGTGGCGCCCCGCAAAAACCTCTACTAGAAAATCGCGTTGTTTTTGTGCATTGCATCGTCATGACCGCATGCTCATGTCATCATGCCACCTTGCATTTGAGCATCGTCATGTCATCTTGCATTTGTTTGCATAAAACTATTTTCGAAAAGCCTGTTTTTGTTTTCTAAACATCTCGTCTTTATTTCAAATTAAAACCCGGGCCTTCGGTATATTTTGTTTTGTCTGTCAACGGTTTTCAAAAGCCCCGTTTTAGATAAACAAATTTTATATTATTTTTATAGGAGGCAGCCAGCCAGGCCCGAAGCCTAGCCGGCCACCTCCAAAATTAAATCCTAATCTGTCTAAATACCCAACCCTTTTTCTACCAAATACTCTACCCACCCTAATCTACCCAGCCCCTCCACATCACCACAGCCACTCACGGCTCGCCACGTCACCCTGGTCTAAGACCCACCCAACCAGCCGCCGCCACCTGCCCACACTTCCTCCTTTTCCCGCCTAGCACGCCACCTGAGCCGCCAGCTGGACCCACCCCGCCACCAATTTCTCCCGCCCGCGCGCGCCCCAACGCGCAGACCACCACCTGGTCGCTCCCTCCATCAATCCCATCGCCAACCGCCACCCGCTCCCGACCACCTCGATCCCCACCACCCCGACGCCCGGCCCCACCACCTTCTCCCCCCGCGCGCGTCCCCACGCGCCCGCACGCAACCCCGCATCCCCAGGTCCTGGCCACGCGCCGCTCACCTCCCCGTCCTCCTCCGCCACCTACCGCCGAGCCGCCGGCGAGCCGCCCCGCCTTCCTCCACGAGCCCGCCTACCGCCACCATTTCCCGCCGTGGCGCGGCCGTTCCCGCCGGCCCGCGACCTCGACCTCGGCCCTCCTCCCGCGCCGGCCGTCGCCCTCCGACCCCGCTTCCATCTCCTCCCCAGCACCTCGCCTGACCCCGCCGCCAGATCCCGCCGCCGCGCGGCCGTCCCGTCGCCGGCCGTCAGCGACCAAGCCCCACCGTTGTTCCGCCCCGGTCGCCCCCTCTACGTCCCCGCCGCGGTCTTCTCCGCCACGGGCGCCCTATCCCCGCGCCTTCTCCCTGCCGCCATGCCCGTCTACCCCGCGACCCCGTCGCCGCCGGCGTTCCCTCTGCCTCACCACCCCGCCGTCCCCGCGCCGCCCCGTCGACGACCCCTCCGCCGCTCGCCGGGGCCCGCGCTTCCCCACCTCTACACGGACTCCGCGCCGGCCCGGCCGTTGACTTCACCACGTCGCCGGCCTCTCTCCGTCCCGCCGTTCTGCCGTCTGACCCGGCTCGGGCCACGGGTTGCCGTCCCCATTCGCCGCCGGCTCGGCCTCCTACTCGCGGGCATCCCCACCCCCCCGCTCGTCAGTGGCGCCTCAAGCTCGCCGGCACCCTGGGCTTCTTCCGCCCTCCGTCCCAGGTCGAGTCCCACGCGCCGCCGGCCCCTGCCCTGCTGCCTTCCTCCCGGCGCCGACGCTTCCTTCCCTGGCGCCCGAGTCCCTCGCCGCGGAGCAGGCCTCCGTCCTCCTCGAGCACGTCTCCACCGAGCGTTGCCTCTGTTTTGGTTAAGGCTAACAGGATGTCACGCTTTGGTGGTTTTTCTGCAGGTGTCCATGACCAAGACGTGTTTCCTCGGTTGTTTTGTTCATCTCTCGTCCAGATAGTCTAACGCGGCCAGGTGTAGCGAAGTGGAGAGGTTATCTTGCGACACTGAAGTTCTGCGCAAGATCTTCGTCGACCGTGTGTATCGTGTAGCGCCAAGATCTTCTGCCATGTGCCGAAGCCTATCCAAGTTTGCCACACGGCCTTTCCGAGAACCCGTGCCATCCAAAGTCTGGATCCGTGCCAACTCGAGATCATCGACATGGATCCGCTGACCGAGACCCCGTACACGAAGGCTTCCGACGCGGAACACCAAGGTCTCCTTCCGAAACGCGATGAACTTCTTCGTTAACGACAAGTACTTCACCTCGGACGCCAAGTCCGACCCGACCCGAGGACTACGACAAGATCGTCCCCAACCCGCCAAGTTCGCCTACCTGGACACCGTGCGACAAGATCTACTTCCCGGATCCGAAGACCCCGGTACCCGATCCACTCAAGTTCGCCATTGACGACAAGATCGACATCGACCAGGGCGAATCCGATGCGCCCTGACGCCAAACCAAGTCCTTCGTCTCGGAACGCCAAGATCTACTTCCGTTGTCCGAGACCGATCCCGTCGAGCCGTTTCTGCCCCCGTCGAACCTGTCGAACCCCAAACCCCTCAGAGCCCGAGTTCGCCGAACCCTAAATGTGATTCCCTATCCGAGACCTCCATTATTTTATAATATGACATTATCGACTGTTGCATATTAAATTGGTCATCTCGCATGCATATCATAATCATGCCGGATCTTCTGCCATAGTATTAAATATTACATCCGGTGGTTCTTCTGGTGTTTGCTTCTTCGCGGATTAGGCCGATGAGTGGATGCGAGTATCGACAAGTTCTCCGGTTATGATCCTTCGGCAGTGTTTTCCCAGGCGAGCATCTCTCCCCCTTCTACCTATTTTGCATTTATAGTCTTTATTTCCTCCTGTTGATCTATTGCTATCCGTGTCGCGATGCTTTAGTTTCCGAACACCAGTTATACCCCGTGCAGCCTCTATATTGCCATGGACACCTCCTATTACCCGTGTTTGGTAGATAGCTGGCCTTGCGAGTCGTAGTTGCTTGCTCAGGTGCGATCTCGTGCTGTCGAGTACCACAAATGTTGGAATGCTGGCAGATGTTATTGGTGGAGATGCTTATTGGTGTAGATGATCATGACTTTAAATACAACTATTAAAATGCTAGATATAACTAATGCAGAGGCATCCGTGGGCAATAGATGTTATTTGGTTCTTCCACACTCACTTGTGTCCCGTAGGACCCCGAGTACTTGATACCTGTTCCTTGATTTTTCGCACTATCCACTTCCGGGAGGCCTTATGGACCCCCCTGAGCCAGAGCTTGATTCATTTCTATTTCTTGGGGCCACAAAGTAGTTTGGGGCTTTATTACTATCCTGTACTTATGTCATGTTACTGCTTTATTTACGATTGTGCGTGGAGCACCTGTACTGTTTAGGATCGTGACACGTTTTCGCTGTATCGACAAGCCCAGTCACACTTTCGGGTTCCCAGTCGTTTACAGCTGTCCACACAAACCCTGGGTTCGTTCCGGAGCCGGCCAACTTCGTCGCGGGTAGCTTAGTAGGGTGGCCCCCTGAAATATTTCTGTATCCTATGATCGCTTTGTCGTGAATGCCTCGTTGGGTTTTGAGTTGGTTTTTCCGAGGTTGATCGAGTGTGTGTTGCTATTTGTGCACCCCTGCAGGGTAAAACTTTCTGAAAGCCGTGTCCGCGGTTATGGACGACTTGGAGCACAATATCTCGATCATAGACAAGCATAACTAAAGTAGTGCTATAAATTTGACTTAATATGTGACTAGTAATCAGCTCAAGTATAACGGAATGGATATTAAAACTGCCAACAACTGGTGGATCTTGGTCGTATCGTGTTCTGATATACCTACCTAGTAAGTATTGCAACTCCAATGGAATGTGATAAAAGTGCCAACAGCTGCTGGGTTTTGGAATTCCTCAGGACAATTATATCTGACAAGTAAATGTCCCAACTACAACAGAATGGTAATTAAACCGCCCACTACTTATGCTATCAGGATGACTCATGCTATCTATATCTGATTAGTAATTGCTGCAACTATAATGGAATGAGTAAAATTGCCAACTGTGTGAGTTCCTTGGTCCGACTTCCTCGTTTGGTCTCGAGGGGGAAATACCAGGATGGGTTTGTTTGGTGTTAGCTTCAGGTTGGAACCGAATAGGTCTTTCTTATCCCTCTCTGATAACCGCCAGTTGTATCGAGTCTCTATAGGTTGTTTAGTGCCGCTGCGCTGCCGCTTCAGCCCACCATACCTATGTAGGCGAGAGCCGCCGAATTCTAGCCTCGCCGTGTACTGGCCTCAGTACTGATGCTCCTCTTTTTTCCTTTGCCCTTTGTCGGCACCCCTTTTGTTCTAGCAGGTTTGAGATCGCCGTCGTTAGCAGGGTTACCCTTCCGGCTTGGCCTGGGCAGGGTTATGGACGCCATTGGTTATTCTTCAGGGCTCTTAGCCCCATTTTCATCTTGTCCGTAGTCGGACACGCTATCGTTTCAAGGTGATTTGGATCTTTGTATATTATATCTATATTCTTGACTCATGGAGTTGCTGTTGTATATATATCTGTTCTGTGGGTCCCATCGAGGACTATTGTGTAATGGTATTACTTCGTTTCCACCCGCACGAAAGTGCCTGGTGGGCGTCCTTGAATCGTTTCTATGCGGGTTTGGCGAAAAGCGCTAAAACTTGCATAGGGCCGATTCGAGGGTGTTACAGGCGAGAGGGAGGCCGGAATGACGGCGAGGTGAACGGCGGGGTTCATCAGTGTCGAGGAAGACGACATCGATGCGGGCGACTGGGAGCTTCCCGGCTCGATTCCTTCGGTGGATATGAAGCTGGCGATGAGGCGGAGCTCAAGGCGAGGTCAGCAGGGCCTGGGGGCGACGGAGATGGTGGCTAGGGTTTCGGCGATGCGGCAAGAGCCAGAGAGAGGAAGAGAGGGCAATCTGGGGAGTGAGGACGAGGACAAGATGTCCATGGCTCGGGGGCGACCTTATCCCCTCCCTAAAGCGGCAGACGGGCGGGAGTCGCGGCGCACAACGTCGATGGGGGCGGTGGCTCTAGCGAGCTGCTTCTAGCTAGGAGAAGACGATGGCAAGTTTGCGGAAAACCCCCTAGGAAACCGAAAACCAACCCGCGGTCCAAACATAACTCTCCAGGGACTGGGTTTTACAAGAAAACCCCCGGGTTTTAATAAAACTTGAACTTTTATTATAAAAAGCCCTTTTAAAAGATTTTTAAGTCTTTTAAATTAGAGCAGAAAATAGGGACCCTTTGGTAAATACTAGAGCACCCCAAAATTTGAATTTGGGCACATTTTGAAACCATTTGTAAAGAAACTAAGGCTTTTGCTATTGCATTTGTTCATACATATAGCTCACATGCACATATTTTATTGATTTGAACACATGCATGCAATGCTTGAGTACTAATTACAAATAACACAAACTTGGCTTGTTATAGCTCTACCCCCCTTACAAGAATCTCGACCCGAGATTCCTAGGTTTTAGAAAAGAAGGCAGGGTACTCAGATCGAAGACGACCCTCTTGTTCCCAGGTTGCTTCATCCTCAGAATGATGAGACCACTGAACTTTCAGAAACTTGATGCTTTGACGACGAGTCTTGCGCTCGACTTCATCAAGGATATGAACATGATACTCTCGATAAGTCAGATCCTCTTGAAGGTCAAGCATTTGTTGATCAACACCACAAACATGATCTTTGAAGCAACGCTTGAGTTGAGACACATGAAAAACATCATGCACCTGAGGGAAATTTGTAGGCAACTCCAATTGATATGCGAGCTTACCACACTTGGAAAAGACACGGAAAGGACCAATATAACGAGGAGCCAGTTTGCCCTTGATACCGAAACGATGGACACCCTTTGACAGAGTGACTCGGAGATAAGCTTGATCACCAACTTCATATTCAACATGTTGATGGTGACGATCATAATAGCTCTTCTAACGAGACTGCGAAGTTTTCAAACGATCTCGTATAATATGAATTTGATCTTCTGCTTCCTTGATCATATCCGGTCCAAAGAACTTTCTTTTGCCGGTTTCAGACCAATTTAAAGGAGTACGACATGTTCTTCCATAAAGAACTGGAAAGGTGACATGTCTATGGTGGACTAATAACTGTTGTTGTAGGAGAACTCAACAAAAGGTAGGAATTTCTCCCAGTTCTTACCAAAAGATATGACACATGCTCTAAGCATGTCTTCAATGATCTAATTCACCCTTTCAGTTTGACCACCGCTTCTAGGATGATAAGCTGTACTGAAGGGTAAGCTAGTTCCCATAGTAGTTTGGAAACTATCCCAGAACCTTAAATTGAACAAACTTCCACGATCAGATACTATCTCCTTAGGAACTCCATGAAGAACGACGATCCCTTTTTGGAACTAGCTTGGATGGTTTCTGGAACAGGGAGGAAATGAGCAACCTTGGATAGATAATCGACAATTACCCAAATGGCGTCATTTCCCTTTTGAGTTTTGGGAAGACCAGTGATGAAATCCATACCAACTTCATCCCATTTCCACTCAGGAATACTGTGTGGTTGTAGGAGACCAACAGGTCTTTGGTGTTCAGCCTTGACGCGACGACAAATGTCACATTCAGCAAGAAAATGAGCGATATCTTGCTTCATACCAGACCACCAGAATCTTTGACGGGATCCTGATACATCTTGGTACCTCCAGGGTGAATGGAGAGAGGTGATTCATGAGCCTATTTAAGAATTAAACCCCTCAACTTTGTTGTCGTCAGATTGATGACAAGTATGCCATGAGGGGGTCCTCGAGGCGTGCGGAAGAGAGGGGTGTGAGACGTACAGTGTTCCGGGATGGTGAGCACACAAGTTTACCCAGGTTCGAATCCACCGGCTTTGGACGGATCCTACTCCTTCTAGCAATCCAGTAATACGACAGAGCCGGAATATGGGTTACAAGGGTTCGCCTGTGCGAGTTGAGATTGTAGACTATGAGGGTAGTTGCCCTAAAGGCTCTCCCTAGGCCGGCTTATATAGATATCCGGCCTAGGGTTTACAAGAGATCAGTCTGGCTACGACTAAAAGTGGTTACAGAGTACATCTTGAACTACAAGTAACACTATGGGCCTAAGTCGGTAAGTCTTCTAGGCCTTCCCGTAGCCGGATTGGACTCCGTCTTTTCTCCCTGACTGGGCCGCCAGTGAAGCAAAGCTCTAACCCGAAGTGGGCCACCCTAGTCAGTGAGGAACTGTGAGGATACCCAGAAAATATATCCCCAACAGCAGCCCCCAGAAGTCTCTAAGATCCAAAGTCGGATTCATCATCGTCTAGCTTGATCTTCGGCTTGCAGAATCTTGAAGGGTTCCTGAAACTTCACAACAAAAAATACGATCTGGGTTTTAAAAATAAGTCGGACCTATCAACATGTTACTCGGATTTTCTAGCTTGATTTCAAACTAAGCCGGAACGTGGTCTTTGACGTCCTCTAACACTCATCATGGTCAAGTCACATCATCTGACAAACATCCTGTCAGCACGACCGTTAGTGGGTCCGCCGTTCGCAGAACTGAGGCGCCGTTTCAATGCGTACACGGAGATCGAGGCGACGTAATCATCGCTTGGGTCCTTCCTGACGCATGGCGGTTATACAGTGTCATTTGCACGAATCTTGGCGCGGTTAGGTGGATATATGGGGTGAGGATTCTTCTTCTCCTTTCTTCACCTGTTCCCTTGCCGTTTCATCTCCTCCAAATCTCCCCCGCGCATAGAGCTCCCGTGCTTCCCAAACTCCCAGCGCCGCCCATCTAAGGTCACCGGTGCACCAGAAGAAATGGCTTCGTCTTCATCATCCGGTTTAGCCACGGCAGCGGCGACGGCGGAGAAGGAAAGCTATCGCGGGGTTTGGATCCCTTGCGTGCTGGACGACGAGAAGCTCTGCAGCGTGGAAACTGAAGGGCTCCTCCGCGCCGGCGACTGGCGGAGTGGCTTCGGTGAGACCATCCCCAACCCACGCGCCGATGAGCGGGTACACTTCAGCACCCACCTCGACAGAGGTTTGTCATTTCCTCCCTCGGAATTCTTTTCTGAGATGATAGATCACTATGGTGTTCAACTTCACCATCTTCCCCCCAACTCCATCCTAGAGATGAGCGCCTACGCGGCCTTGTGCAAGGGATTTCTCGGCATTAGGCCGAGTCTTACCTTATCCGGTACTACTTCCATGTCCGGAGAAATTCTAGCACTGCCGGTAATCCTTATATTACCGGTACAATTAGCTTTTTAGTTAGGCATGAGCGTGCATATCCTAAGATTCTAGTCAAACAATGGCCAGCCACTTTCTTTTACCACAAGGATGTTCCGGCTCCTAGCAAAGCCACTGCTTTGCCGGCTTTCATCGACGGAGCCGCCGCGCCTCAATTATCTTGGGACGAGGCTACTCCGGCTCTCAGTGATGATCTGCTTCTCGCCAAGAGGCGGATTGAATATTTGATAAAGCACAAAGGACTGAAGGGGTCCGACTTGGTCCAATGTTGGGTGTCACGCCGGATCCAACCCCTCCAGTACCATAGAGACCGACTGATGCATTCCATCACGTCGTCCAAAAAAAGATTCCCTCTGCATCAGCCCTAGAGCCTATACCTCGCAAGGTTATATAAGCCAGATTAAATGGCTAATAAGGGAGCGGATCGATAGGAGGATCCCGGAGGTTTCTCTGGAGATGCTCACAGCGGAAAACCCCATTGTGCCGGTAAGCTTTTAACAATAAACCTTTTTAGGCGTTTCATTCTTTAAGTTATATCGCAATACTGATATGTTTACTTCTTTTCAGCTTGCTGACCTCCCCGAGTCGCAATTTGCTCCACTCGAGGGATATCCTCCAGAGTTTTCTCAGGAGGCGGAATTGGTCCCATTGCCAGACATTGTGTCCAAGAAGCGCAAGGCTCCGACAGTGGCTATGTGCACAAAGGAGGTGCCCGTCGTGAAGAGGTAACTTTTAACACAACTTCTGCCTTTGTACCTTACTCGAATTTTCTTTCGATATGTAATGTTTTCAATTCTACTACATTCTCAGAGCTAAGCAGCTCATCAAGGGCAAGGGGAAGGGAACTTCTTCAAAGCCCATGGGACAGACGAAGCTGACCATAGCCTCTCCTGCTGTGGCTCCTCTGACTCCTGCCCCCCAATCCTCTGCAATGCCAGCGATTAGTCCTTCACCGGTTGTCGCAGAAGATTCGGCTCCTTCAACGGAGCCAGCGATCCTTGAATCGCAAACTGACGTCACCATGAGTGAGTCAGGTTTAGATAAGGGTGAACCCTCTTCGGGTAATGATCCCTCGGCAGAGACCTTTGCTGAAAACCTTCTCAGCAATCTGGGTCTTGCCAAGTTTGGCTTATCCCGGAAATCTGCTGAAGAGATCCAGCGGCTAGCCAGGCAATGCCTGGAGAAAAGAAATATATCTGCCAAAGAAGAAGCACAAGAGGCAGAGGGCATCAAGCACTCTGACCTTCTTGAACAAGTGCGTCTTCACGACGAGAGGATAAGGACCGGTGAGCTTCCAACTGCGCCAGTGGTTCCTCTGACTCTCGCCGAGAAGGTCGTTGTTCAAGTGAATGCGAGTTTGGACAAACTTACTCGCGAACAATATGTAAGTCGGAACTCTAACTCCTATTTTTCCTTTATTTCATATCATATCCTCTATCCCCCAAGCATGAAGTAGGATATATAATCCGGGTTTATGCTTCCATAGGATGCCAAAGAATGAACTAGTGTAGCCCCCAAGGCTCGTGCTGATATTAGTAAAAATATTAGCCCGAGTCTTTAGTAGACTTTTGACTTTAGGTATTCTGACTTAAAAAAAGTATATTCCTATGACTAGAATTTGTTGAAAAATGTCTGCAGCAAGTGGAGAGAGTTTAGAGCTCTCCGACTTAAGAATGCTGAGCTTAAGGTCTCCAAGGATAAGGCCGAAGGTAAACATTCCGAGACTCAAACCTTGTCTTTCATGTTTTCATAGTCGATTTTTTATTGAACTATTGTTCTTTTTTATTTACAACACTGGTAAAACAGTCCTGCGCTATGATTGAAGAGGCCGAGAACCTCAAAACCTTGGTGGTGGAGAACAAAGAACTTTGCCAAGAGCTGGATAAACTCAAGTTCTCGAATCCTCCTCCATGGCTACTAACGAGCGTGATCGTAAGATTGCTGCTCAAGATTAGAAAATCTCGGACCTCAATAATGAGCTATGCAGAGAGAAGGACCTTTCCGAGGCACTCTGGGCTAAACTCTGGAGTCTTCGGGAAGAGAAGACCAAAGTTGACGACGTCATCTTCGGTATGTTCCATGAAGGAAATATGCCCTGAGAGGCAATAATAAAGTTGTTATTATGTATTCCTTATATATGATAGATGTTTATTTTGCATGCTAGAATTGTATTGATCGGAAACATCAATACATGTGTGTTTAATAAACAAAAAGGGTTCCTAGTTATGCCGCTCTTATAGACTAGCTTGTTGATTAACAAGATGATTAAGGTTTCCTGATCAAGGACATTGGATGTTGTTAATAACAAGGTCACAACATTGGTGGAATGATGTGATGAACATTCATCCGAAGTATAGCATTACGATCAAGTCATTATGTTTATATTGCTATAACATCATACGAAGTAATATTTATCCTTAGACCATGAGATCATGTTAATTGCTAACACCGGAAGAGTATCTTGATAACATCAAACGTCACACCGTAACATGGTGACTATAAAGATGGGTTCAGTGCTACGAAGATGTTATGTTGAGGCTCATGGATCAAGAGTGGAATTTTTCAATCCTGATGACGGATAGATATACTCTGGGCCCTCTCGGTGATATCACATTGAGATAGCTTACAAGAAAGTGATGTGATCATTAGAATGTTATATCACGGGAACGAGAAAATAGTGCATGTCGGTAACAAGATCAAACTAGGTATTTGGATACCGATGATCGAATCTCGAACATGTATTATATCATGAGACAAAGGGATTAAATTACAAGCATTAAAGGTTCTCACGATCACAGAAGTCATCGTTGAATATGCAGGAGTCAGTATGGATCTCTAGGTCCCACTTCTGACTATTGATCTGAGAGGAGTCTCAATCATGTATGCATTATTTGCGAACCGTAGGGTGACACAGTTAAGAGTTACCGGACACCATTTTGGAGCACATGTTTCAGACGAAAGAATTGCAAAGCGCAGGAATTGTTTCGATAGAAACCAGAAATTGTTTCGGATGAAATTGCAGAAAGTGGTTCTGCATGTGATATTGAAATATTGCAAGGGGTTATATGGGAATGTTTGTTAATTAGAGTAATTAATGAAATTATGAATAAATTTAATAAAAGAGTTTTATTAAATGAGGGATCATTAAACTTGGAGAATTTTAATGCATTTAAAGTGGGGACTTTAAAAGGGAATGTGAAGAGGCATTTTAATGTGGAGGGGTTACCACCACATGAATGGGGGAGGTGAGGGGTCACCCCCCATGCGCCGACCATGGAGAGGAGGGGCACCCTCCCTCCTCCTATAAAAGGCCACCCTCTCCCTCCTTCTTCCTCACACCTCCTTGTGAAGGATCTCTCTTCCCCTCTAGAATTATTCCCCCATGGTCTCGGATTAGCGAGATACATGTTCCCCGTGGCATTTCGTCTGGAAGGTGTTGCTGCTTCCACTAGATCGCTGGAGCGAGGAGTTGGAGGTTGTCCGGTGGCTTGAACGTGTGTGCAAGTACGGATGCGCTGCTGAGTTGCGGCGCTCGGACTTCCTCACGATCTTGAGATCGGCAAGTGTACGACTACATCAACCACGAGTTCCTACTCGTTAACAAAACTCGTTGTCTTCGAGGGTAAGTTCTCGTTGGATGTATGTCCACCCGTTGCTTTGTACCTAGTAGATAGATCTTGGCGTGTAGTTCTCATCGTAGGAAATTTTTTGTTTTTTATGCTGCGGACCCAACTGTGGTATTAGAGCCTGATCTATGCGTAGGTGCTTTGCACGGGTAGTACACATATGTTTATATGTGGGCGATGATGATCATGTTATTGCATCTTCTATGTATTTTGGAGATTGGGTGCATAGTGGGATGAAGCGGCCCGGACCAACCTTACATGTCATCGTACATGAGACCGGTTCCACGACTGATATGCAACTTGTTTTGCATAAGTGGCTGGCGGGTGTCTGTCTCTCCTACTATAGTCAATATCTGAATTACAACAAGTTGCTAATAACTTGGTTATCCTCGTTGTGGTTCATGTTCGTAGGTGAGAACAGTTCTATCTCTGAAAGCCCTAAGCCACGTAAAACTTGCAATTGATAAATTAGAGGCGTCTAGTTTAGATCGTTGCTGGGCTAGTGTATTGATATGGTATTGTTATAAGTAGATGTATGATAGATACTCTTACAACACATTCAACGTGTAAGTTCCATAGACCTTGGCCATACACACAAAGGAATGATAGAGATCATACCACGATGCAAATGATAGAGATCAAATGCATGGACCATATCATCTCACTTTACACATTAGATGTTAACATCTTATACTGCTAGTTTGGCGCTTTTGGTAGCAATGTAAGATGATCCCTCATTTAGATATCAAGATAAAATGTGTTCTTCCTTGAGTATGCACTGTTCTATGGATCGTGTTTGGAGACATCACGTGATGATCGGGTGTACTCGACTCTACGCTTTCATACAACGGGTGTAAGACAGTTTTACACACGCGAGTACTAAGGTTCTTACTTGGCGAGCCTAGCATGTACAGACATGGCCTCAGAACATGGACCGAAAGGTTAAGCATGAGTCATATAGTTGATATGATGCCCATATAGATGCTCGCCTTTGAAGCTACACCGACTCACGTGATGATCGAACTTCGTGTAGTGGATTTGGTTCATGTAATCACCAAAAAGGCATGAGGGATGTCGTTTTTGAGTGAGAGTTCATTAGTAATTTGGATTAGTTGAACTCACTCTATCATATACTTACTCTAAATAAACTTTACAAATTCTGTTGTAGATGGCACCACCTGCTTTTAATTTCAATGTGTTCATGGAGAAAGAGAAACTTGCTGCGAATGGTAGCAACTTCACCAACTGGGCTATGAATTTGAGGATTCTCCTCACTTTTGCACAAAAGCAATATGTGCTAGATGCGCCGCTAGCCGCCCCACCAGCTCATGATGCCCCTGACAAGGAAAAGAATGTCTATGTGACTCGTCAGGAGGACCACAACTTAGTTCATTGCGGCATACTGTATGGGCTAGAGCCAGAACTTCGAAAGCGTTTTGAAAATGGCAATGCTTTTGATACCATGGGAGAATTGAAATGATATTCGATACCCATGCTGCCGTAGAGAGTTATAATGCTTCTGAAAAGTTCTTTAGCTGCAAAATGGAGGAAAACAACTCCATTAGTGAGCACGTACTCAAAATGTCTGGGTACACCGATAAGCTTGTGTCCTTGGGAATAGTGATTCCCAATGACTTTGGCATACATCGTGTTCTCCAATCTTTGTCACCTAGCTACAAGAGCTTTGTGATGAACTATAATATGCAGGGCATGAAGAAGACTCTTCCCGAGCTTCTGTCAATGCTTAAGACTACAGAAGTGGAGATTAGGAAAGAACATCAAGTGTTGATGATCAATAGGACCACCGGTTTCAAGAAGGACAAGAAAGGCAAGCACAAGGGAAAGAAGGGTGGAAAATCTGTTGCCGCGCCTGAAAAGAAACCCGAGATGGCCCTAAGTCCGATACCGAGTGCTACTATTGCAAGGGGACTGGCCATTGGAAGCGCAACTGCCCCAAGTATTTGGCGGACAAGAAGTCTGGCAAGGCAAACAAAGGTATATATGATATACATGTTATTGATGTGTACTTGACTAGTACTCGCAGTAGCACCTAGGTATTTGATACGGGATCGGTTGCTAATATATGTAACTCGATTCAGGGGCTGCGGAACAAGCGACAACTAGCAAGGGATGAGGTCACAATGCGGGTCGGCAATGGATCAAGAGTTGATGTGATCGCCGTCGGAACGCTGCCTCTCCATATACCATCGGGATTAGTTATAAACCTGAATAATTGTTATTTGGTGCCTGCACTTAGCATGAACATTGTATCCGGATCGTGTTTGATGCAAAGTGGTTATTCGTTTAAATCTGAAAACAATGGTTGTTCGATTTATATGGATAATATATTTTATGGTCATGCACCTATGTTGAATGGTTTATTTCTGATGGATCTCGATAGTAATATTATGCACATTCATAATGTTAATGCTAAAAAGATTAAACTTGATGATGATATATCTGCATATATGTGGCACTACCGTCTAGGTCATATTGGCGTTAAACGCATGAAGAAACTCCATTCTGATGGACTTTTGGAATCACTTGATTTTCAATCATTTGATACATGTGAGCCATGCCTTATGGGCAAGATGACTAGAACGCCGTTTTCGGGTTCAATGGAACGGGCGACAAATTTATTGGAAATCATACATACTGATGTATGTGGACCAATGAGTGTGTCGGCGTGAGGTGGATATCGTTATTTTGTTACTTTCACGGATGATTTGAGTAGATACGGGTATATCTATTTGATGAAACACAAATCTGAAACTTTTGAAAAGTTCAAGGAATTTCAGAATGAAGTGGAAAATCATCGTAATAGAAAGATCAAATTTCTACGGTCTGACCGCGGAGGAGAGTATCTAAGTTACGAGTTTAGCACACACATGAAAGAGTGTGGAATAGTTTCACAACCCACGCCTGCCGGAACACCATAACGTAATGGTGTGTCGGAACGTCATAATCGTACCTTATTGGATATGGTTCGATCTATGATGTCTCTGACTGACTTGCCACTGTCATTTTGGGGTTATGCACTGGAAACAGCTGCATTCACTTTAAATCGGGCACCATCTAAATCCGTTGAAACGACACCGTATGAATTATGGTTTGGAAACAAACCTAAGCTGTCATTTCTTAAAGTTTGGGGATGTGATGTTTATGTGAAGAAACTTCAGCCGGATAAACTCGAACCCAAAGCAGAAAAATGCGTCTTCATAGGATACCCTAAGGAAACGATTGGGTATACCTTCTATCGCAGATCCAAGGGCAATGTTTTTGTTGCCAAGAATGGATCCTTTCTTGAGAAGGAGTTTCTCGTGAAAGGTGTGAGTAGTCAGAAGGTAGAACTCGAAGAGGTTATTGAACCTGCTCTTCATGAAATGGCGAGTAGCGTAGCACCAGAAGTTGTTTCGGAGTTGACTTCACCTAATGAAGAGAGAGCTAATGATATTGATCATGACACTCCGAAAGAAGACACTACCGAACCTCGCAGGTCAAGTAGGACACGTGCAGCTCCTGAACTGTACGGCAATCCTATTGTGAATTTCATGGTTGATGAAATGGATGACCCTGCGACGTATGAAGAAGCGATGATGAGCCCGGATTCCAACAAATGGCTAGAAGCCATGAAATCCGAGATGGAATCCATGTACGAGAACCAAGTTTGGACCTTGGTGGACTTACCTCACGATCGAAAGGCCGTTGAGAATAGATGGATTTTCAAAAGAAAAACTGATGCTGATGGTAATGTGACCATCTATAAGGCTCAACTTGTCGCAAAGGGGTTTCGAAAAATTCAAGGAGTTGACTACGATGAGACATTCTCTCCCGTAGCGATGCTTAAGTCGGTTAGGATTATGTTAGCAATTGCTGTGTATTTCAATTATGAAATATGGTAGATGGATGTCAAAACTGCGTTCCTCAATGGTAATATTGAAAAAGAGTTGTATATGATACAACCTAAGGGTTTTGTCGATCCTAAGGATGCTAATAAGGTATGCAAACTTTAGCGATCCATCTATGGACTGAAGCAAGCATCCCGGAGTTTGAATCTCCGCTTTGATGAGGTGATCAAAGAGTTTGGATTTGTCCAAACTTATGGAGAGGCTTGTATTTACAAGAAATGTGGCATTTCTGATATTATATGTGGATGACATATTATTGATTGGAAATGATATAGATCTTTTAAACAGTGTTAAAAGTATCTAAACAACAAATTTTTCGATGAAAGACCTTGGTGAAGCATCATATATATTAGGCATTAAAATCTATAGAGATAGATCAAGGCGCCTAATTGGGCTATTGCAGAGTACATACCTTGATAAGATATTAAAGAAGTTTAATATGGACGGAAGTAAGAAGGGGTTCTTACCTATGTTGCAAGGCAAGACATTGAGTAAGACTCAAAGTCTGGCTACGGCGGAAGAAAGAGAGATGATGGATAAGATCCCCTATGCCTCGGCCATAGGCTCTATTATGTATGCCATGCTATGTACAAAACCAAATGTGGCACATGCTATTAGTTTGACTAGTAGGTACCAATCTGATCACTAGATAGCGGTCAAGAACATCCTCAAGTACTTGAGAAGAACTAGGGATATGTTTCTTATATACGGAGGTGAAGAAGAGCTAGTCGCTAAGTGTTATGTTGATGCTAGTTTTGACACCGATCCGGATGACTCTAAGTCTCAATTCGGATACATATTTCTCTTGAACGGAGCAGTAGTTAGTTGGAGGAGTTCCAAACAACCTGTGGTGGCTGGATCAACGACGGAGGCGGAATATGTTGCTGCTTCAGAAGCGGCGCAGGAAGCGGTTTGGATGAAAGAGTTCATTACGGAACTAGGTGTGGTTCCTAGTGCATTGGACCCAATGGTTATCTATTGTGACAACAATGGAGCCATAGCCAACGCAAAGGAACCGAGGTCTCACAAGAATTCCATGCATATTATGCGCCGGTTTCACTCCATCCACGAGCATGTCAAGGATGGAGATATAAAGATTTGTAAAGTACACACGGACCTGAATGTAGCAGATCCGTTGACTAAAGCTCTCCCTAGGGCAAAACATGATCAACACCAGAACTCCATGGGTGTTAGATTTATCACTATGTGAACTAGATTATTGTCTCTAGTGCAAGTGGGAGACTGAAGGAAATATGCCCTGAGAGGCAATAATAAAGTTGTTATTATGTATTCCTTATATATGATAGATGTTTATTTTGCATGCTAGAATTGTATTGATCGGAAACATCAATACATGTGTGTTTAATAAACAAAAAGGGTTCCTAGTTATGCCTCTCTTATAGACTAGCTTGTTGATTAACAAGATGATCAAGGTTTCCTGATCATGGACATTGGATGTTGTTAATAACAAGGTCACAACATTGGTGGAATGATGTGATGAACATTCATCCGAAGTATAGCATTACGATCAAGTCATTATGTTTATATTGCTATAACATCATACGAAGTAATATTTATCCTTAGACCATGAGATCATGTTAATTGCTAACACCGGAAGAGTATCTTGATAACATCAAACGTCACACCGTAACATGGTGACTATAAAGATGGGTTCAGTGCTACGAAGATGTTATGTTGAGGCTCATGGATCAAGAGTGGAATTTTTCAATCCCGATGACGGATAGATATACTCTGGGCCGTCTCAGTCATATCACATTGAGATAGCTTGCAAGCAAGTGATGTGATCAGTAGAATGTTATATCACGGGAACGAGAAAAGAGTGCATGTCGGTAACGAGATCAAACTAGGTATTTGGATACCGATGATCGAATCTCGGACATGTATTATATCATGAGACAAAGGGATTAAATTACAAGCGTTAAAGGTTCTCATGATCACAGAAGTCATCGTTGAATATGCAGGAGTCAGTATGGATCTCCAGGTCCCACTTCTGACTATTGATATGAGAGGAGTCTCAATCATGTCTGCATTATTCGCGAACCGTAGGGTGACACACTTAAGAGTTACCGGACACCATTTTGGAGCACATATGTTTCAGACGAAAGAATGGCAAAGCGCAGGAATTGTTTCGATAGAAACCGGAAATTGTTTCGGGTGAAATTGCAGAAAGTGGTTCTGCATGTGATATTGAAATATTGCAAGGGGTTATATGTGAATGTTTGTTAATTAGGGTAATTAACAAAATTCTGAATAAATTTAATAAAAGAGTTTTATTAAATGAGAGAGCATTAAACTTGGAGAATTTTAATGCATTTAAAGTGGGGACTTTAAAAGGGAATGTGAAGAGGCATTTTAATGTGGAGGGGTTACCACCACATGAATGGGGGAGGTCAGCGGTCACCCCCATGCGCCGGCCATGGAGAGGAGGGGCACCCCCCTCCTCCTATAAAAGGCCACCCTCTCCCTCCTTCTTCCTCACACCTCCTTGTGAAGGATCTCTCTCCCCCACTAGAATTATTCCCCCATGATCTCTGATTAGCGAGATACATGTTCCCGGTGGCATTTCGTCTGGAAGGAGTTGCTGCTTCCGCTGGATCGCTAGAGCGAGGAGGTGGAGGTTGTCCGTTGGCTTGAACGTGTGTGCGAGTATGGATGCGCTGCTGAGTTGCGGTGCTCGGACTTCCTCACAATTTTGAGATCGGCAAGTGTACGACTACATCAACCACGAGTTCCTACTAGTTAACAAAACTCGTTGTCTTCGAGGGTAAGTTCTCGTTGGATGTATGTCCACCCGTTGCTTTGTACCTAGTAGATAGATCTTGGCGTGTAGTTCTCATCGTTGGAAATTTTTTGTTTTCTATGCTGCGAACCCAACATTCCATCTGTCTGATTTGTCTATTTTCTTCGGCTTCTTTCAATGTCGGATTTTCTTAACTGGTTTTGTGTATAGGTCCTCTGAACTTGACGGAATCCACTTCTGCCGAGCCCCGCACCCACCGGCTTACCCAAGTCGGTGACCTGCTTCATGACTTCCGCCAATCCCTTGAGGATATTGGCAAAGCTCTCAAGATTCCGGATATGCATAGCATGTCGGATTTTCAGGTGCAGGACAAGGCGAAGGAGATGCCACAACTTTTATAGGATTGGAACATGTCCTACGCACGATCCGCAGCGCAGAACGCTCTCACCATGGTCATGAGCCACCATGGAAGCATGGGGATATGGCAAGTGACCAGAGGGTATTCTAAAGTGGATGAAGACGGACAGGAGCAAGCCATCAAGGCCATTATGGACTCCTATGCCGGATATGGATGTCATCTAGCAGACTTAACCAGCTACGACACTCCTTTCTTCTCCCACATGGACACTCCGCCTCTGCCTCCCAAAGAAGTAGCCGAAGTTTCTGACGATGACCACACCGTTTCGGATGTGGACATCTCGAAACAATATCAAGGCGATGTATCCAGCGAGCCGGCATCTCCTTCCTGTCCTCCTGCATCATAAATTGCTAGAAACATTTGTATTATTCTGAGAAACATGATGGGTCTGTAAATATGCAGTACTATAATTTTGCTAGTGCTAAGTTTTTGAGCTATTCAGCACTTTTGACTTTAAAATTTTGTGTGCCTGAAATGTTTACATAAGCACTTATACTTTTTTGTCTATACTTATCGTTTATCTAGCTTTCCGCCTCATCCCTTTCGTGAGCCGGCTAAACCTTCTGCACGGAAACTTCGCCGAGCAACGGAGCATAATTGCTAAACCAGTTTAAACTCGGAAACAAAGCCGGCTTCCAGTACCAACAATTCACTACTCAGAAAATACCCGCATCCGGCAATCAGACAAATAACCAAAGTATAGACTAGAAACTTTTAGAGTTATACCCGAAGGTAGCATTTTTAGAATCGAAAATCTAAACCAGAACAAGCATGAGCATAAAGCACTTTCAAGTATTCTGGGATTTTCGACTATGACATGATCATTAGGAAATAAGGTGGTAAAAACTTCTCAGAAAAAACTTGAGGCAACTAAGACTTTTATTTCTCACAGAACATGTACATATGTATGATTACAAAGAAGGATAAACTAAGAATAAAAGGTACGTAGCTGAGCAATATTCCATGGTCTGTCTAACTCATCCGGATTTGTACTGCCTCCAGCTCTCTTGCTCTTCTTAGTAGCAGGTCTTTCTTTGACTGGTCTCATGTCAGTTAAGTAGTACAAACCATTGTGCAATACTCGACTAACTAAAAAGGGCCCTTCCCATACTAGGGAAAGTTTGTGCTTTCTTTGTTGCACAAGCCGGAGAACCAAATCACCCTTATTGAAAGATCTGTTTCGGACTCTCTGGCTCTGATACTTGCGTAACTTCTGCTGATAGGCTGTTGATCTCATTTCAGCAACGACGCGAACTTCTTCGACTAAGTCGAGATCATTTTGTCGAGAAATCACGGCATCTTCTTCGATATACGCGGCCACTCTAGGAGAAGTATGAATTAAATCACTAAGAAGAACTGCTTCTGCGCCATAGACCAAGAAGAAAGGTGTGTATCCGGTTGACCTGTTCGGAGTCGTTTGTAAACTCCATATTACAGAGGGCAATTCCTCTGCCCAAGCCCCCGCAGCACGTCGTAGTGGTGCTTCGAGTCTCGGTTTTAGGCCTTGTAGGATTAAACCATTTGCTCTTTCGACTTGTCCGTTAGCCTGTGGATGTGTGACTTACGCAATGTCAAGCCGAATATTTTGTTCGTTGTAGAATTCGGCCAATTCTCCCATAGAGAAATTACTCCCGTTGTCCGTGATAATGCTATGCGGATAACCATACCGGAGTATAACATCCTCGACAAATCTTTTGGCTGTTGCTCCATCACAACTAGTGACGGGTTTAGCCTCAATCCATTTGGTGAATTTATCCACCATCACTAAGAGGTGAGTAAATCCACTTGGAGCTCGTTTAAACGGTCCTACCATATCAAGCCCCCAGACGGCAAAAGGCCATGTTATAAGTATTGTTCGCAACTGATCAGCCGAAACATGAGCTTGTTTGGCGTACTTTTGGCAGCCCTTGCATTTCTTGACTAATCGTTTGGCATCTGCCTGAGCTGTAAGCCAGAAAATCCGTGTCTATAAGCTTTTGCCACTAAAGATTTGGCTGCAGCGTGGTGACCACACTCGCCTTCGTGGCTTTCTCTTAAGATCTCCACTCCTTCTTTCGGAGATACGCAACGCTAAAAAACCCCAAAAACACTTCGCTTATAGAGCTCACCTTTAACTATAGTATAGGCTTTCGCTCGTCGGATAATCTACCGGCTCAGAACCTCGTCTTTGGGTAATTTGCCATCTACCAGATAATCAAGGTAGGGTTGAGTCCAGCTGGGAATTACAGCCAGGACTGCTCTTAGAGGTGAGTCGGATTTGGTCAAATATTCCTCATCTACTCCCTTTATTGAGGGAACTTTGAGGTGCTCTAAAAAAGCGCCATTCGGGACCTCTTTCCGGGCAGAGCCTATCCGAGATAATGCATCTGCTTCCTCGTTTTCTGCTCGAGGGATGTGTTGAACCTCAAACCCTTCGAACCATATAGATAAATCATCCACGACAGCTTTATACGCTGCCATGTGCTTATTTGCATTACAAATATCTGAAACTTGCTGAGCAACAAGATCCGAATCTCCATAACACATCAAACGTCGGATGCCGATATCCTTAGCAATCCGCGATTCCATGCAGCAATGCTTCATACTCAGCAATATTGTTTGTCGCTATGAAGTGGATCTACAACATGTATAAAAGTTTATCTCCTTGGGGTGATTTGAGCACCACGCCAGCCCCCGAGCCCCCTCGAGCCTTAGACCCATCAAATTAGAGGGTCCAATATTCTGACTCAGGGAGGGTCATATTCTCCTTCGTCTCTATCCAATCAGTGACAAAGTTGGCAAGGATTTGGGATTTGATTGATGTCCGGGGTTTATACTCAATATCAAAAGCTGAAAGCTCTATGCCCCATTTGGCGACGCGTCCTGTGGTGTCACTATTGTTAATTATATCTCTCATGGGAGCTGTGCTCACCATGGTAATTGGATGCTCCTGAAAATAGTGTCGTAACTTACGAGATGCTAGAAAAACACCGTAAGCCAACTTTTGATAGTGCGGATACCGGTGTTTTGATTCTGTCAGGACCTCGCTGACAAAGTAAGTCGGATGCTACACCAGGTGTTCCTGATTTTCCTCTGGTCTCCACCACCATGACGATACTAACGACTTTGTTCATCGCAGAAAGAGAAAGCAACATCGGTTCCTGTGGTTCCGGCGTAGCAAGGATAGGAGCATATGAGAGTACTTTCTTCAGGTCTTGTAGTGCAGCTTCAGCTTCGTCAGTCCTAACAAAATCCTTGGTCTTTTTCAGGAGTTTGTATAATGGTGCAGCTCTTTCACCAAGCCGGCTTACAAACCAACTGACTGCAGCGATGCAACCAGTTAGTCTTTGTACGTCCTTCAGGCTAGTTGGCCTGGAAATATTGAGTATAGCCTTGATTTTGTCCTGGTTCACCTCTATGCCTCTCTGAGACACGATGAAAGCTAACAATTTTCCGTCTAGTATTCCAAAGAAGCATTTCTTTGGGTTAAGCATGATGTTGTATTTTCATAGATTGGCGAATGTTTCCTCCAAGTCGAAAATCAGCGTTTCCTTCTTTTTGGACATCACTGCAATATCATCCACGTATGCATGTACATTGCGTCTGAGTTGGTCGTGGAGACAAAGCTGCATCGTGCGCTGGTAGGTAGCTGATACATTGCAAATGTATCTATAATTTTTGATGTTCCATGCTTGGTTTTATCCACTTTCTTGCGTTTTGTCCACACTTTGGAGTACTTTTCATATGATTTCTTGGACTAACCTATTAACAAGAGCCACAGTGCCAGCTGCCTGTTTTCTGCTCTTTTTGGTTCCAAGAAAGTCAGAAAATGAATATTCTCAGAATTGGATGGGACAAAAGCCAAAAATCCTATTTCACCAGAAGACTCCCGGAGCCAGAATACGAGATGGAGAAGAGCCAAGGGGTGGCCACACCACCTGGTGGTGCGGGCCAGGCCAGACCGCGCCAGGGAGTGGTGTGGGCCCCCCAGGCACCCCCTCGGTCTCCCCCTTCGCCTATAAGAAGCCTTCTGACCTAAAAACTCCGGGGGGTTGAACTTTTTTCTAGAAGGAGTTTCACTCCACCGCCACCACCATATTCCACGAAACAGCACCAGAAACTCCGTTCTGGCACCTTGCCGGGACGGGGAATTGGAGGAGATCATCACCATCATCATCACCATCGTTTCTCCACCAACCATCCATGTTTCCCCCATCTATAAGTGAGTAATCCCCCGCTGTAGGCTATGGGGATGGTAGGGATTGGATGAGATTGTTCATGTAATGGCGTCAGATTGTTAGGGCATGGTGCCTAGTATCTTTTATTAGTGCTTTATGACTTTGTTGCGACTTGTTGTGCTTAATGCTTGTCACTAGGGCCCGAGTGCCATGATTTCAGATTTGAACATGTTATTGATTCATTATGATAGTGTTGTTTATGGTCTTACCTGCAAGTTGTATACACACGTTGTTGTCCGGAACCAATGGCCCCGAAGTAATAGAAATCGGGATAAGTGGAGGGAATTGTTTTGATGTGAGGATCACATGTGTTCATGGAGTGTTAATGCTTTGCTCCGGTGCTCTATTAAAAGGATCACCTTAATTGCCAGTAGTTCCCTTGAGGCCCCGCAACAAACGGGCTGGCAGGACAAAAGATGTTGTGCAAGTTCTCATTGCGAGCACGTATGACTATATATGGAACACATGCCTAGGATTATCTAGTACCTAGATGCTTTATCTTATTTATCTGCAATTGCCCTATGTTCTGATTGCTATGTGAATTGTCTCTTCCATGCAACGCCCGTCCATCCATCCCTATGCCTACCGCACTCGAATCCTACTATTTACTGCTATTGTCACTGCTGTCTTTACTTTACTACTGCTGTTACTTTACTATTTCTATTACAAAACTGTTGCTACTGATAAACTGCTATGAGCAAGATTGTTTCCAGGTGCAGCTAAATTGACAACTCAGTTGTTAAGGCTTATAAATATTCTTTGGCTCCCCTTGTATCGAATCAATAAATTGGGTTTAACTTCCCTCGAAAATACTGCGATACACCCCCTATACTTGTGGGTCATCAGTAGCTCTTGCGTTCTTCAACCCAAAGGGCATCATAACAAAACAGAAGGTTCCGAAGGGGGTTATGAATGAAGTCTTGACTTTGTCAGATTCCTTCATATGGATTTGGTGATAACCGGAATATGCGTCGAGAAAACATAGGAGTTCCGAGCCTACCGTAGAATCGATAACTTGATCAATCCTAGGCAGAGTCAACGGATCTTTGGACAAGCCTTGTTCAAGGCAGTAGAATCAACACACATCCTTAAATCAGTGGTGTCCTTTTTAGGGACCATTACAGGATTGGCCGACCACTTAGTGTGGATGACCTCTTCTATGAATCTGGCTAACTCAAGCCGCGCTAGTTCCTTAGCTATTGCCTTACGCTTTTCATTGCCGAAACGTCGTAAGGACTGTTTGACGGGTTTAGCATTCGGGTTTACATTTAAAGAGTGCTCGGCAAGTTCCCTAGGTACTCCGGTCATGTCAGATGGCTACCATGCGAAGATATCTTGATTTTCTTTGAGGAACTTGACGAGCGCGCTTTCCTATGTGCTATCTAGGCCTACGCCTATCTGGGTCACCTTGGATGGGTCATCATCCTTCAACGGCGTCTTCTTCGTCTCTTCTGATGCCTTGAACTCCGGATTTGGCCTGGTCACCTCCTTCTTTGTTGCGGGCATCTCAGACGGATCTATGCTCTTCTTGATCTCCTGGTACTCCTGGGTGTGCAACACGGCTTCAACAAAGGCGACATTTCCATCCTCGCACTCTCGTGCTTTCTTCGGGTCTTCCCTGATGGTGGTTACGCCGTTGGGACCTGGAATTTTCATCATATTGTAAATGTAACATGGACGAGCCATAAAAGCCCAGTAAGCCGGACGTCCGAATATAGCGTGGTACGCGCTCTTGAATGGGACCACTTCGAAGGAAAGTGCCTCCGTTCGATAATTCTTTGGAGTTCCAAAGGTAACATCCAAAGTGATTTCTCCTAGGGAATTAGCTTGTCTTCCTGGGACAACTCCGTGAAAGATCACAGAGCGATGGTTCACCTGGGTCTCCAAGATCTTCATCCGACGTAGCGTTTCGACATAGAGAATATTGATACTGCTGCCACCATCCATGAGGGTTTTGGAGAAACCATAACCGTTAATAAGTGGATTGACGATTAAGGCGTATTTTCCTCGCCTATGTAGCTTAGGCGGATGATCAGCGCGGTCAAATGTGATTGCCACTTCCGACCAGTCTAGGTATTGGGGGACAGCCGGGACTATTGCGTTGAGCTCATGTAGAACTGCTTTCTTGACCTTTGCTGGCTGAGATCCGAGGAAGGTGACATAAGTGTCTTTCTTGGTCGGAAATTTTTTCTTCCCTTCCGGCTTGGGATTTGAAGCATCAGCTTCCTCCATGTCGGAATCTTCCTTGGTCTCTTTATCTTTTTCGGGATTCTTCTTTCCATTTTTCCACTTAGCTCTGTAGCCAGTGGTATCATCTCTTTTGATGTCGTCATTGAAATGACACTCCGCGTTGGTGTGGGACGAGCCCCCATTGGCATCTAAGTGATGTACACATGGGTTATTGGCAATGTTGGCCCAAGTGTAGGTTTTGCCTGGTTGCTGGTCTCCTCTACCTTGAACTCTCGAAGTCCCATGGCCATGCCCGCGGCCTCCGCCCCGTCCTCCTCGTCCTCCAGTCCCAAAAGTAGCAGTAACCACTGCCGTTTCCATGTTTGGTTTCTCTTCCGAGGTATTTTTATGCTTCTGAGCTTGTTGCTTTGGTTGTTTTGCCAACTGTGGCATAGCTAGGGCATTGAGTAGTCCCTCTCCGTCGTCGTCAGCATCTGCATACTTGTTCGCTGTTTCTATCATCTCTCCCAAATTAGTGACCTTATCGCACTTCAAGCGATGACGCAGTAGACCAATTGGGAGACCTGCAATGAAAGCTTCAATAGCGGTTTGACCATTTGCTCCTTCACAGGAGTTCTTGGTGTCAATCCATCGTCCGAGGTAATCCCGGCAAGTTTCTTCGGCCTTCTGGGTGCAACGCTGTAGGTCTCCGACCGTATAGGGCCTCCGGTATGTGCCTTCGAAATTCCGAAAGAACGCACTTTGCATGTCATACCAGTTGTGAATGGTGTTCTCCGGAAGTTCATTAAGCTATGATCATGCCGTCTTCCACAACATGAGTGGGAGATATCGGGTTGCGACCAG
Organism: Avena eriantha; assembly: GCA_910589775.1. Classification (NCBI taxonomy): domain Eukaryota; kingdom Viridiplantae; phylum Streptophyta; class Magnoliopsida; order Poales; family Poaceae; genus Avena; species Avena eriantha. Next base: position 435,111,588 of record OU342744.1, read on the forward strand.
GTTGTTTCCGCCTTTGGCGATGCAGCAAGCTTGGAAGAAATCCTGTAGCCAGGTATCTGGCCGAGCAATGCCGTCGTAGGCTTGGATATGTCTTGAGATAGCAAATCCTTCCGGGAATCTTATAGCTCTGATGCGTGGTCCGAAGAACTTTGGGCCCACGTAGATATCATCATTTTCGTAGCGCCGCGCCTCTATATTGGAGTTGATCCTGTGCCTTGCGTCGTTCGGGGATAGAGATCGTCCTGAATGTCGGCTGTGGCTGCGGTGCCTTGGAGCCAGACTTCGGCTTCTGCCACCACCTCCTCCACCACGACGCCCTCCATTGCCTCCCGAGGGCTATTGTGATGGTTACTTGGCGGAGAGGGTGGATCAGCTGGGTTTTTTTTCCGGCTGATCGCCGACCTCTGTCCGGAGCGTCATTATTCCGGTTCTGGGGAGGGTATTCATCGTGACGAGCCCCCTGCCGGCTTGTCCCAGCATGGTGTCCGTCGTTCCTTCGTCCGTCATCCGGACAGCTTTCATGTCTAGGAGGTGGCATCCTTTGTCGATCCTCCTCCCGACATTTCTCTTTATCATCATCCCTGTGGTCTTTCGACTATCGCCGGGGCTGGTTCCTCGGATTCAGTGCAGAAATTGCCTCTTTCTCCGCAACTAGGTTAACGTTACGCCAGCCACGGGCAGCTTTGTGGTGCTGTCCGGAAGATCCGGTTCTTGAATAATTGTCTTCCCGGCGTTCAGGGTGATGATGCTGCTTCGGAATGCGCTGGGGTCTTACATCAGCCCATGCCGGATCTGTGCGACATTGGTCGAAATCGGAGGCGAGTTTTTGACTTTCGGACATGGCGACCTTTTGCTGCTCCAGTCCCTTGTTGAGTAGTTTGATTCCCAACCGGATCTCCTCCGGGCCTGGATTAGCCGATAGAATTTCTCGGGCCACCACGGTATTCTGTACTGGGGTTGGATACACCCAATTCCCTCTGCTATATTTCCGAGGCTTCCCCATCTCTTCTCCGAAAAGGACGGCTTGAATCTGCGGGAATTGGTTGTCATTGGTATGACGCTTCCTGGTATTCTGGTATTTTTTGGAGTTGTACTTCTCCGCAGATGCTATGCGTTTCCTTTCCTCCTCAATGTTTTTGGCTTCATTGAGGAGTACTTGACGACGCGCTTCTAGGGCCTGTGCCCTCTCGTCCAGTTCTTTAGCAGCAGCTGTAGGAATAGGTGTGGTTAATGCAGCATCGATGAGTTTACGCGCACCTTCAGTGATCACGTGTCCGTTCACCGACTCTTCTTTTTTGGGCTCTTCTGGGATAAGTGCTCCATCCGAGTCTTCCTCGTATTCCTCGGCAATCACCTCCTCTGCCAGAGGGTCTTTTGCCGGGGTCTTGTTCTTCTTGTGCTTCTTCTTTGCCTTCTTAGCAGTGTCGGTAGCAAAGTCGGCTTTGGGTCCGTTTCCCGGAGTCGAGCTCTGATCGGTACTTTCGGATATCTGGACTTGGGATTATCTCCGACTTCCATGTCATCCTGCACTTTGGGAGAGTGTTCCCCGGATCCTTCATCCATGGCTTCTCCTTCCTCTGCAGCTTTGGAGTTATACTCCTCTTCATAATCCGCGGAGAACTTCCAGAAATCTACTGACGTCATCAATTCATCCGAGGATGCGAGAACGTCGGCATTTGTTTCGATTGCCTCCAGCATAGAGTCGGTGTCGTTTCCAGCATCGGCAGAGCCGGATCCGGATCCCACATATCTAACGAAGTGCGATGCATGCTTCCTGAGGTACCTGCGGCTCTCGCGATTAGCTTCGTCGAAACTTTTGATGGTCTCGAGAATTGCATCTGCGCTTGCGTCTTGCATTATCATACGTCGCAGTGTGTACCTTAGGAAAGGCATGTCTGTCCCGGCGTCAGCAGAGCCGGAATCAGTGTCATTGATATGCTCCTCCTGGATTTCGACTTTGGCAGGTGGGTCGATCTGGGATTCAGTCTCTCCAAGGAGATCCACTCAAGATTCGACTTGGACCGCTGGGTCTTCTTCAAGCTCGGATTTCTCCACTATCTCCGCAACTGGTGCGGATTGGGTGGGATTAGGGTTTTCTGAGATTCGGAACTCTGCCGCCTCCGTGGACAAAGGGGACCCAGAAGATTCTTCTACCTCTATCATCAGCACTAGGGTGGGTGGGACAGGTTTAGCAAAACCAATGTAAACATCGATCTCGCCAAAAGACATAATGGTGTAGGCAGTCACAGACTCCCTAGCCGCGATCCAGGTCTCGTCGAGAACGATGAGAGGGACATCGCTGGCGTAGAGGATGCGACCGACGACAATAGTCTTGCCGATTCCGATTCTTGCAGATTCCGCTCGGAACGCAGATCCGAAGCTCACTTGCCCCACAGTGGGCGCCAACTATCATCGGATTGATGACAAGTACGCCATGAGGGGGTCCTCAAGGCGTGCGGAAGAGAGGGGTGTGAGACGTACAGTGTTCCGGGATGATGAGCACACAAGTTTACCCAGGTTCAAATCCGCCGGCTTTGGACGGATCCTACTCCTGCTAGCAATCTAGTAATATGGCAGAGCCGGAATATGGGTTACAAGGGTTCGCCTGTGCGAGTTGAGATTTTAGACTATGAGGGTAGTTGCCCTAAAGGCTCTCCCTAGGACGGCTTATATAGATATCCGGCCTAGGTTTTACAGGAGAGATCAGTCCGGCTATGACTAAGAGTTGTTTACAGAGTACATCTTGAACTACAAGTAACACTATGGGCCTAAGTCGGTAAGTCTTCTGGGCCTTCCCATAGCCGGATTGGACTCCGTCTTTTCTCCCTGACTGGGCCGCCCGTGAAGCAAAGCTCTAACCCGAAATGGGCCACCCTGGTCAGTGAGTAACTATGAGGATACCTGGAAAGTATATCCCCAACATTTGTTCTCTTCGGCACTACCAAACGGTTACCAAAATACACGATACCTTGATCATAAGTAGAGAAACATTTTTCAACTCCCTTAGCCATGTTCTCTTTGATCTCAGCAACTTCAGAATCATTCTTTTGAGCAAGCTTGATTTCATCCTCTATAGAAGACTTCACCTCAAGAGTAGAAAGAAATCCACGAGGAACTACTTCAAGATTCAGTCGAGAAAATTCCTCGTGAAGAGAAGGTTGAGATTATTTAATCAACAGATTGTTGCAGTAGGATTTCTGACTTAGCGCGTCAGCAATGACATTGGCTTTGCCGGGTTGATAGTTGAGACCCAAATCATAATCTTTGATGAGTTCCAACCATCTTCTTTGCCTGAGATTCAGATCAGGTTGTGTAAAAAGATACTTCAGACTCTGATGATCCGAGTATAACTCACAACGACTACCGAGGAGGTAATGTCACCATTGCTTAAGAGCATGAACAATAGCTGCAAGCTCAAAACCATGAGTTGGATAGTTGTTCTCGCGTGGTTTCAGCTGTCGGGAGGCATAAGCCACCACATGACCATCTTGCATCAACACACACCCGAGACCTTGGTGTGAGGCATCACAGAAGATAACAAAGTCTTTACTGGTGTCTGGAAGAACTAGCACTAGAGCAGTTGTTAGCTTGGTTTTCAAAACCTAAAAGCTTTCTTCAGCCTTATCAAACCATTCAAACTTCTTATCCTTCTTAAGAAGATCAGTCATTGGCTTGGCAATCTTGGAAAAGTTCTCGATGAATCGACAGTAGTATCCCGCCAACCCAAGGAAACTTCAAACATCCTTAACGGATTTAGGGGATTCCGAGTCAAGAATGGATTGAATATTGTCCAGAATAATAGCAACCCCTTCGGCAAAATCAACATGACCAAGGAATATGAGTTCTTGCAACCAAAACTCACATTTGGAGAACTTGGCATAGAGACGATGTTCTCGAAGCTTTGTCAACACCAAACGTAGATGTTCAACGTGTTCTTCTCCAGTCTTGGAATATACCAGAATATCGTCGATGTAGACCACAACAAACTTGTGGAGATACTCCATGAAGACAGAGTTCATAACCCGCATAAAAGTGGCTGGAGCATTGGTAAGACCAAAGGACATGACAGTGTACTCGTAAAGACCATAACGAGTGGTGAAAGCTATCTTTGGAATTCTTTCGGATCTTGATTTGGTGATACCCTGACCTCAAATCCATTTTGGAAATGACGGTGGCACCACTTAACTGATCAAAAAGATCGTTGATTCTAGGGAGAGGATAATTGTTCTTGATAGTCACAACATTGAGTGGGCGATAATCCACAACCAGTCGTGGTATATTGGTATCCCGCTTCTTAACAAAGTTTGTAGGACATCCCTAAGAAGATGTGCTAGGCTGGATGTGCCCTTTTACCTCCAACTCTTCTAATTGCTTCTTCAACTCCACTAACTCATGATGGGGCATACGGTGGGGTCTCTTGGAAATAGGTGCAGTTCTAGGGACCAACTCTATGACAAGCTCCACACTTCGATCAGGTGGCATGCCAGGCAACTCTTCAGGAAAGACATCCGGGAATTCACATACCACAGAAACATCTTGAATCTCTAACGGAGGTTGAAATTCAAGAGCATACAACTCCTCTTAAGGAATAGATACAACAAAAGGAGATAGTTACCCTACGGTCCAATAAGTGACTGTTATGCCAGCAGGACTAGTAAGAGTCACAGACTTGGTTACACATTCAATGACCGCTTGGTATTGGGACAACCAGTCCATGCCCAAAATGACATCAATATCAGTTGACTTGAGGGCAATAAGAGAAGTGGGGAACAACTGGGAGGCAACATTGACTAGGTTCCCATGACTAAGCATGGTGGTACGCCATCTAGAACCAGGAGACTGAACCAGCAAAGGTTTAGACAACCCCTCAAAACTTATCCAATGCATTTCAGCAAAAGCTTGCGACATGAATGGATGCGATGCTCTAGAATCAAACCAAACTTTAGCTGGAATGTGATTGATACAAGCGTACCCATAACGGTGCTTGGATCTTCCCGAGCCTCTTCAGCAGAGATGTGTGTCAGACGACCACTTCCATCACCCTGAGAATTGGTATACTTCTTTGGTGGTGCTCTCTCAGTAGCACTCTTTTGCGGACACTCCTTTGCAAAGTGACCAGGCTGACGGCAGTTGAAGCAGGTAAGACCTGATGTGGTCCCAGCGGCAGGATAGTTTGTCCTACCAACATTGCTTGAGGTAACATTCGGGCGAGGAGCATATCCAGAAGACCTTGGGGTGTAAGGAGCATGTGGCACAACACTGTAAGGCACAAAGACACGATGCTTCTTATTGGTTGAACCAGCCTTGTTGGATCCTTCATAAGAACGCTTATGAGTTTCCTCATACTCCACCTTTCCACGCTCTGCTTTCATTGCCTTGTTCACTAGAGTTTGCAAGTTCCCGAAATCTATCAGATGAAGATCACGACGAACATCAGGGTCCAGTCCCTTGCAGAACAGAGTGCTTCTTAGCATCAGTGGAAACTTCTTCAGGATCATAGCATGCAAGACGATTGAAGCTGCGCTGGTAATCATACACAGAACCAGTCCCTTGTTTCAGCTTAAGCAACTCCTCCCTCTTTTCATCGATTAGACCCTCTGAAATATGGTAGGTTCGGTATTCTTCAGTGAATTCTTGCCAAGTAACGACATGCTGAGCAGCTTGTAGTGCCAAAATTTTTTTCCCACCAGGAGTTAGCTGCTCCCTCCAGATGGTAGGCAGCAAAGGTTACCCAATCAACTTTAGGCGCATGACTAACCTGAAGTTTGCGCTCCATGGTGTGAAGCCAGTAGTCTGCATCAAGTGGCTCAGTGGAATAGCCGTAGAATGGCGGAGTGAGACGTATGAAATCCTTGATACCGACTTGGTTGTTTGGGCGCTGGGTGTTGCGCTCAATCCTTTCAAGGAGCCTCATGTTGTCAGCACGGTTGTGTTGGCGATATGCCCAAGAGGCAATAATAAAAGTGGTTATTATTATATCTTTGTGTTTATGATGAATGTTTACATCCCATGCTATAATTGTATTATTAGGAAACACTAATACTTGTGTGTTTTGTAAACATATAAGAGTCCCTAGTAAGCCTCTTGTTGAACTAGCTTGTTGATTAATAGATGATCATGGTTTCCTAATCATGGACATTAGGATGTGATTAATAACAAGGTTATGTCATTAGGAGAATGATGTGATGGACACACACCCATAGTAAGCGTAGCATAAGATAAAGTCATTAAGTTCGTATTGCTATAAGCTTTTAAATACATAGTAACCTAATCCTTCGACCATGAGGTTGTGTTAATCACCATCACCGGATGGGTACTTTGATGACATCAAACGCCGCTTCGTAACTGGGTGGTTATAAAGGTGTCATTGGGTATTCTGAAAGTATGTGTTGAAGCGCATGGACCAAGATTGGGATTTGTCCATCCATATGACGGATATATATGCTCTGGGCCCTCTCGGTGGAATGTCATCTAGTTAGCTTGCAAGCATGTGACTGGGTCACAAGGGATGACATAACATGGAACGAGTAAAGAGTACTTATCAGTAACGAGGTAGAACTAGGTATGGAGATGCCGACGATCAAACCTCGGATAAGTATAGTATCGCGTGACAAATTGAATTGGTTTCGTATGTAAATGGTTCAATCGATCACGAAGTCATCGTTGAGTATGTGGGAGCCATTATGGATCTCCAGGTCCCGCTGATGGTTATTGATAGGAGATATGTCTCTGTCATGTCTACATATTCACGAACCGTAGGGTGACACACTTAAGGTTCGAAGTTGTTTTAAGTAGATATGGAATGTGCGTTGGAGACCGAATGATGTTCGGAGTCTCGAATTGGATCCGGGACATCACGAGGAGATCCGAAATTGTCCGGAGAATAAGATTCATATATAGGGGATCATTTTATGAGTTAGGAAATGTTCCGAAGTATTTGTATGAGGATTCTAGAAGGTTTCGGAATGTTCCGAAAGGTTCTGGAAGGTTTCTTGGAGTTTGCTTGAAAACCAAGGAAGGGATCAAGGAGTCCTGGTGGGTCAAGACAAGGAGTCGTGGGGGAGGAGGACTCCTCCCCCCCTCCCCAATCCGCCGGCCAAGGAGGTGGGGAGTCCTACTAGGACTCCCCCTCCCAAGGCGCCCTCCCTCCTTTAAATAGAAGGGGGAGGCGCCACCCCTTGCCCCTCCTGCATAACTCCAAATCTTCGCCGCCTCTCTCCTCCTCCTTTCTTCTGCACAGGCATAGGCGAAGCCCTGCAGAATTCTCTACTCCACCACCACCACCACGCCGTCGTGCTGCTGGGATTCCGTGGAGAAGATCTACTACCTCTGCTGCTCGCTGGAACGAGGAGAGGAAGGTCTGCTTCGACTCCGCACGTGTGACCGACTGCGGAAGCGCTGCCAGAACGCGGCGCCAGAAGGATCGTCCACACGATCTTGAGATCGGCAAGTGATCGACTACATCAACCACGAGATCTAATCTCGTAACGCTTTCGGATCTAAGAGGGTTAGTACATATCTATCTCGTTGCACATATCTAATAGATTAGATCTTGGCTTTTATCTAGATTAGATCTGGGTTTTGTTCGTTCTTGCGGTAGAATTTTTTTGTTTTCCATGCTACAAACCCATCAGGTTGGTCTCATACATAGCCATGAGTTGAACCATTGATGGTGGTGGAGGAAGATTAGTAGGATCATCCTCATTCCTAGACCCATGAGCTTGAGCACAGGTGCGAGCTCGAGAAGTGTCACCCATCCTGTAAGAACAGAAGGCGTTAGCCAAGGGTTTCAAAGACAAAAGATGCTAGATGTAAAACGTGTCATCTCATCAAGCATGGTAGTATCAAGGCATCCTGAGATATCCACTAACCAGCTGACTTACAAACCATAACAATGGAGTGCTAAGATGTTATGCATCAAGCAGAACTGAGAAATCTTGATAACTCTGAGAATAGCAACCAGTTACAGAGTACTTAGAAAAAAACCCGAAGACATGATCCTAAACGTTTGAAATTAGGGGCAAGGAAGGAAAACCTTTTCAAACCAAATAGGATAAGAAAACTCCAGCATTAGGATCACACCAGGAAAGGAGTAAAAAGAATCCTAGTTAGAGTTTTTGCAAATAGTTTTCAACCTTTATATAGTTTTATCAACTTCTAGACTCAACATCAACCAATACTAGGGTTTCCTACAGGCAGTCCTGCTCTGATACCAAAACCTGTAACACCCCCGAGATTAGGGTTAAACAAACCTCGGATTATCCTAGGAGATAAACTTAACTTCGACCTTAGAGACTCACAGTATATGATTCGGTAGCATTATTGAACACATGGATTCAACAACATAAGTTTAAACTCTTAATAGAGTACGATATCAGATTATTACAAACCAGGGGTCACAGACCCATCATTACACCAAGTAGCAAAAGCAAAATATGTTGTTCTACACAACAAACTTAACAAAGGGCCTAAAAGGCCATAAACATAAGCGATGTCCAACCCATAGTCCTCAGGCTGCTACCTGGGACCCCCAACTACTCGTCGATGTCAACATAGAAGCCACCTTCGGTTGTGACTAAATCATCTGAAGAAAAACAACAATAGCGCAAGGCTGAGTACGAGAATGTACTCCGCAAGACTTAGATAACCTAGTATCTACATGCTCTGGATAGAAAAGCTTTCTCTGGATTTTCTTTGCGTAAATCCAACTTTGTTTGTAAACAAGAGAGAGTAGAGGCTCGTCTACATAGAATACTTTTAGAACGGGGTAAGAGAGCGACAACTCCATCTTGAACATCTGAACTTGTTAACCAAGTACATCTGAACTCCTCATCTAGGATCACCCCTCGAACCCCCAAGGAAGCATCCTTAAGCACACGTGGATCAACAAGTTTTACTTGAGTTAATGTTATCTATGATCATCACGTCCGTTCCTAAGTCGTTCATAACCGTGAACATGACTTTTCGAAAAGATTTAACCCTGCAGGAGTGTACAACTTTACCCACACGTACCAACCAACTCTTAATGCCAAATTATTAGCCTTCTTCCTTGGAAGTCCGATAGAGGGTGGTTGACCATGACCTTTACCTTGCTTTCGCCGAGACCATGAGTCACGCCCTAAGGAGGGTTCCGCCATAACATGTCAAATCTTGAAGCCGGTCCCTAGAGATGTGAGGCGAGGTTGGTTTACTAGGGGCTCCATCGACCCCAAGTAACCCCGTCCATGCTTACCTACCTGTTATGAAGAACCTCCTTCACCTCCTCTTTCGAAAACATTTTCAATGCGTATGCCAAATGGAAAGTCCGAACTATGTGACTCATGGAATCTACTAGGCAAGTTAGTTAGTCAAGGGGTTTTCCAGGCCCCGTGTGGCTGTACGCTCGTCTTGGTTCAAGAGGCAAGAACTCGGGTCCTAATGGTGGCGAGCATAGGACTACAAAAACCACACCCAACGTGGCCTCCCATACAAGCCTTAGCATGTTTATCCGTCACCTCCGATCATGTCTCCATCTCCTATCTTTCTAGATTCTTTGGCATCTCTGATTCATCATCATCGGGATGGACCCGGCGTAATTACTAAGCATGGCTAAGCTTGACCATCGAAGAAGCTCTAGCAACGCGCACATGCCAGACCTAGGTATGCTAGGAGCAGTGGACCAGGTATATAAGGCTACAATAGGGAAACTATGTAGCAGATAAGTAACTCTAGCTACTGACAAAAGACCACATTGGAATCGTGTGCAATATAGCGAGAAAGTAGATACTTTGTAAAACATAGGTTCAGAATGAGAGGCTACGCTTGCCTTGTCCTTCAATAGACTGATATGGATCTTCGGTATTGTTGACTTCGGTCTCGTGCTCGGATCCTATCGCGAAGAAGCAATACCGAAAAGAAGGCAACAATCAATATCTCGAACCATGCAATGCGCAAGCACATGAATGATATGGCATATTAAAGTTAGCATGGCAACCCTAGGATTAGCATCGATTTAAATAGGTTCGGAGTGCCGAGGGCTTGGCATTCTATCGATCCCATATGCAATTAGGGGGGTTTCAATGTTCCTCTAACTAACTAGGGTTTAGGTTTATCAGCAATGCATGATTGTATTTTTAAAGTGTAGGTCTCATTTTTCTGAACATTTTGATATATTATTCATATTTTTCTGATTAAATATGAATTAGTTATGAATTCTATAAGGTTAAAACAATTTCGGACTTATTTAAAACATTTCTGAAAATAATAAAGCCTTTGTGAAGTCAGCATGACGTCATCTACATAGGTTAAAACTTTTATTACCGCACCATATTATACCCATAGACACTGACGAGTGGGACCTGTGCCATGTCGGATTGCCAGAGTGGCAAAGGTTGATAGGCGTTGGCGTCAGCGTCAGCCACACGACAACCACGCGGGGGCCACGTCTGCCTCCATGTTGGACTCGCCGGCGGGAGCTGCAGGCGGTCGTCACTGGCGGCGTTCCCGGCGGTTCCAGGAAGCACGGCCAGGCGCGTTCGAACTGCGCTTGCGAGGCGAACCCTAAGCACCTAACACTGCTACCTAATGGTCACCGGGGCACGCTGCTCGACGGTGGCATGCGGCGGCGCTCAACGAGATGAGGCTACATGTGATGCCAGGAAGCGCGAAGGGGACGGGGAGGTGCGAAATCTCACCCTGAAGCTAACCGTGCGGTCGTGGAGGCGAGAGGGAGGCCTAAATGATGTCGAGGTGAATGGCGGGTTTCGTTGGTGTCGGGGAAGACGGTGTCGATGCGGGCGACTAGGAGCTTCCGGCTCGATTCCTTTGGTGGAGATGAAGCTGGCGACAAGGCGGATCTCAAGGCGAGGTCAGCAGGGCCTGGGGGCGACGGAGATGGCGACTAGCCGTCAGCCATGGTAGCTAGGGTTTCTGCGACGTAGTGAGAGCCAGAGGGAGGAAGAGAGGGCGATCTGGGGCGAGTGAGGATGAGGACAAGATGTCTATGGCTCGTGGGCGACCTTATCCCCTCCCTAAAGTGGCAGATGGGCGGGAATCGCGGCACACAGCATCGACGGTGGCGGCAGCTCCAGCGAGCTGCTTCCAGCTGGGAGAAGACGATGGCAAGTTTGCGGAAAACCCCCTGGGAAACTGGAAAACCAACCCGCGGTCCAAACAGAACTCTCTAGGGACTGGGTTTTAGAAGAAAACCCCTGGGTTTTAATAAAACCTGAACTTTTATTATAAAAGGCCCTATTAAAAGATTTTTAAGTCTTTTAAATTAGAAAAAAAATAGGGACCCTTTGGTAAATCCTAGAGCACCCCAAAATTTGAATTTGGGTACATTTTAAAACCATTTGTAAAGAAACAAAGGCTTTTGCACTTGCATTTGTTCATACATATAGCTCACATGCACATATTTTATTGATTTGAACACATGCATGCAATGCTTGAGTACTAATTACAAATAACACAAACTTGGGTTGTTACATTTTATTTTAGAAAAGTAATTTCTACTCATGGAAAATACTTAAGATTTAATATTCTCCAATTAAAATATGGGATCATGTTGACACATGTCATCACCACATATTCTAATAATTGGGAATGTGATTTAAAGTGGTGGTCACATTTTATAAAGTTTAAAATTACTATTTAATAAAATTATAGTGACTAGAAATGCCTATATAGCATTCTTTTAGTACTAGTCCAATGTCACTGCATGTAAACCTAAATATTTTTACATATTCAGATATTGTCAAATGGGATTTTTGAGAGTTGGAATCAACTCAAAAGCATGTCTGGTTGATTTTTGGAAAATGTTTGAAGTTGGAAAAGTCTCTGTCTTGTTATTTTTGCTATAGGTGATCTACAATTTCAAATTGTTTGAATCCAACGGGCTTGGATAGATAATTTGAGTACCTTTCTAAGAAAATTGGAATCATGCAATTTGGTTTAGTGAATCTTTTTGAATTGATATTTGAATCTACTAATAGAAACTAGTTTTAACTAAAATGGAAAAGAATTATTTGAATCTACAGGCCTGCGCGGGAAACCTACTGGGCCGGCCCAATCTGCACAGCATGGCGCAGTGGGCTACTGACATCAGGGTCCCACTAGTCAGCGAATCTATCTAACCGAAACAATATCTTTCAACCAGAGCCCTACGATTAGAACTAAGATCTACGACTGACATTCATCGTCAATGACGAACAACTCCAGTGAGGTCTGAACCCTAACGCGGCAGTGGGGGTTGTGTGAGGCTCACCAAGGCTCCAGCTAGGGTCGGCGATGGGGACGAACAACGTTGTCGATGACGGCGGTTCGAACGGTGGTCGCGGCAGCTCCTGGGGCGGCTCCAATCGACGGCTCCTGTTCTCCTCTACAGCGGCAGACTCCGGCCAAATTTCGGCGGGCTGGTGTTTGCCTTGCTCCGGGGAGAGGTGTGGGAGGCTCAGTGAGGAGTGGGGAGTGTGTTGGTGTGGTGAATTGAGGCGGAGGGGGCTCTATTTATACACTAGCGAAGGGACCGAGCGGGATGGGCTGGCTTCTCCGGCGACGGTGGTACAACGAGTTATCGGCGTGGCTGAGGGTAGGGGAGACGCGGTGCTCCCTGGCGGTCATCACAGGCTTAAAGGCGCGACATGAGGTGGTCTAGGTTGGTCGAGCGCAGGCGGCGCTCTACGCGGAACTAGTGGTTTTCGAGACGGCACAGGAGAGCTACGGGCCTCGTGGCGATGAACGGGGGTGTCTGGGAGCTAGCTGTGATCATGTCGAGTGTGTGCATGCATAGAGAAGGCGAGGCACAACATGGGCGAGCTGGTCGACTGCGGCGTTCTGGAGCACTCTCGGCACAACGTAGAGAGGGTGGGAGCTGCGATGCTGGGGTGGTCCATGGCCTGGCTGTGGTCAAGGACTGGACAAGGGGTGGCGGTGGATGGTGGGTGCCTCCTGGACATCGTGGATGGTTGCAGCGATCGCTGTGGCGAGCGGTCCATGGTCAGCCGGCGTGGCAAGCTCTGGGTGGCGGTGCACTAGTGCAAACGGCAAAGGGGGGTGGCTGTCCATGCATTGCTAGACACTGGGGGAGACGGGGGGTGGGGGTGCAATGAGAGCAAGTGGTCGAGTGATCATTGCTCAAACAGTGAAGTTAGGCGAAGTTTAATTAGTGTCTGCAACGTGCTTGATTAAATGGCCACAAGAAGTTAAATTTGAAATTTTTGAATGAAACTTGGTGAGTGTTTTGATCTTATGCTTGAGTATCGATGGTTGCTTGGAAAAGTCAAGGTGAATTGATTTGAGTGGTTTTTGCAAAATGGTTATCTTACCATATGAACTTGATTCAATTTTGAACTGTCCTTTAAATAGATTTGAAAATTGTTTCTGTTGGTTTGTAAAGTGGGTTTGGATACACTTTTACTTGGTCTAGCAAGGGGTGAAAAGAATTGGAATTTTTTCTGTTAGAATTTTTTTCTAGGAACTCACAAAGTGGCCTAGTGGTTAATTTTGGTCAAAATGACCATTTGATCATATGCTTTATATTTGATTTCTTTTTCTTTGGATTTTGTTTGTAAATGGCCTAGATGATATAGTATTCATCTTTAAACAATTTCTTATCATTTGTAGCAATCAAACATGGCAACTGCACTCAATTCTACACTAATGCAAAATCACACATACACTCATATTCAATTTAGTAATAAAAGTTTTTGTTAACCCTAAACTTGGGTGATTAGAACTTGATAATCTTGATTAGTATTTTTGGGGTGTTACAAACCACTTCGGGCATTGGGCTGGGGCGCCAGCAAAAAGCAGTAGCCATGTATTCAAACTTTTCCGGTTTCGAATTTTTCACTTGCTTCCCAAACATCGGGATGGAAGGTTATGCCAAAGATCACCACTCGTAGTAGTGGACAATAGATATTGTACTTGATATATATACATCCCATTGTATTTGACGCACTTCATCAATAAGATCCGGCAAAAGTGTGAGCACCACGCTGATTTCCTTTGTTAAGCAAGTACTAGTTCTAGTACGAAGAGTATGCCTCAGCTAGTGGGTGGAGAAGGAGAGCTAGTCCTGTCATGGTGGTGTCACGGCAGATGCCATGGATAGGCTAAAGGTGGGGACAAGATGCACTAGAGGAATCCAGGGAGGGATAGTGTGGTGATTCCACACACAGTTGCTTTGTATTTGTAGCATCCCATCTGTCTAACATATGTAATGCTACATGGTCTAGTAATATAATTGCTACTTCCTACATATAATTGTTGCATCATAATGATATCATGCTCATGTCATCATGCCACCTTGCATTTGAGCATCATATAAAACCCTTTTCATTTGGTTCTTCTCTCATATGCATTAGTAATTGTATTTGGCTCTTGATATATTGTATTTGATTCTTGATAAATGCTTGATGCCCAAGTTGAGTTGGGGGCATATCTTTTATTAAGTCCACCACCTTTATTGTCACCACCCCATAATTCCACCATTCCACCATATGTGAGCTTTGCATCTTATCTGAGTTTACCTCTAGCTCATATGGGTTGGGATGGATCCTCTTACTATTCTACATGCTCCCACACTAGCATCATGTTGTTTTCACATTATTGATATGTGAAGCCACCTTTGCATGCTTTGTGAGGGTATCCCTTTTTCTAGCTTCCATATGGGTTGTCTTGGAATATTTGCTCATGTTGGAATATTTTTGAGACTATTACACATCTAGTGGAACATACACACTATCAAGTCCAAAGTATATTCAAATTTGAGCATCTCCATCTACTCCACATGGAACATCCATTTTAATTCCATTTTAATTCTTTTGGGCTTGGCCTTAGCTCCATATTTTGGAATGCATGTGTATAAATGCCATGATTATTATTTTGTTTTCACAAGAATAGACATGGCATTTAATGCTCATGCATGGGCCATGCAACAATCACTACCATTCTATTCTTTTGGGTTTTACTTGGTTTTTGAGTGGATCTTATCTTTTGAGCTCTCCTTCTCTCTTAATCCTCACCATCTTGGTTGTTCCCTCCTTACCATGTGCTCACACAATCATCTCCCTCACATGTGTATGCTCCTATGCATGATCATGTGAGAATCGAACCCTAGCCCTTCCTCTCTACCCCAAAACCCAACCCCTCACCTCCTATCCCATTAACCATACACTTGTTTTTGCAAACCCTAACCACCCTAACCACCCTACCCCACCTTAACCATCTACCCCACCACCCTTCTCTCTAGCTAGCCCGAGCCCTCCCCTCTCTACCCCTCTTTTTCTCTCGCTGCACAAGAACCCCACCAGGCCGAGCCTCCCCTCTCCCTACTCTAAGCCGAACCACCCCCTCCAATCTAAACCCTACCCGAGCCTCCCATGCTCAACCACCCCATGCCAAGCCACCAACCTAGCTAACTCCTCCCCCTCTCTCTTTCTCTCTCGCTGCCAGGCCTGTCCCACCCGAGCCACCTGCGCCATTGGCCCACCTGCAGCCACACCACCTCCCAGGCCGAGCCTCGCCGGGCACGTGAGCGAGGAGGGAAGGAAAAGGTGTTCGCCACCTTTCCACCCGAGCCTCCCCATGTGCTTTCCCTCCCTCGTCCTTATCTATCTACCCCTCTCTCCTCTGCCGCATCTACCCCGGGCCTCTGCGCCGCAGCCCTACCCTAGCTACCCTCCCCTTCCAACTCCGGCCACCACCGTCGGCTTCGGCGTCCACCAGCAGATCGAGGAGGCGGGCGTGTTGCTCTGGGTGTCGAGGAAGCTCAGCGCGGTCCCCGTCGTCGCCCTGTGCACAGAGAGAGGAGGAGACGGCCCCTATACCACGAACGCCGTCGTCGCCCGAACAAAACCCTAATCCCGCCGACCGTCTGCATCGTCACCGATCCACCGCTTCCCGGCTCGATCGAACCCCACCAACAGTACCTCGGTGAGCCCCTGTGCCCCCTTGACAACCTCTCGTGCGCCGTTGTTTCCTGTACATGCCGGTCACTCTGACGAACGCTCTCTATGCGCCAGCGTGCACGAGTGTCTGCTCGTCGCCGCGCCTCGCAACACCTTACCTAGCCGCGGAACAGCAACCCACCAACAACCCCTCCGAGCCATAGCGGTCGCCACTGCCGCGCGCGCTCACCAGATCGTGGGTTCGATCCCCCGCCACGCCGCGCAACTTTTTCGTCAGTTTCGTCAGTAAACTCAGGGAAGAGAAACAGTAGCCCGTGCGCACTTTGCAAATCGCCCCCAACCTTTTTGTTTTGTATACCCGTGCTCCACCTAACCCCACCTGTCAGCCGCTGTGGCCTTTTTACAAAAAGGCTCCCGCACTTTGTTTCCCTCAACCCGTAGTCCCTAGCTTCCACACGTGGCAACCCCCCCTTTTACCCGCTCGCGCATGGGCCCGCTGGAGCGCCAGGTCCACCTGTCAGTCGCCGTGGCTCACGTCCGCTGCGGTGAGAAAAGCCGCGGCTGTGCACCGTTGCCTCCTGGGCCTAGTCAGCGCAGGTCCCACCCATCTGTGGCTGTGGCTAGCTCGGCCTGTGTATAAAAAGTCTGGGTGTTTGTCTGTTTTAAATAAAACAATTTCAGAAATGTTTAAATATGATTTAATTCTGTTTTTAATAACTTTTAATTTGTAAATCCAAATAATACAAATGATATATGTTTCTGAATCAGAAAAATGTGAGGAATTCAAATATACTTTTCAAAATATTATTTGGGCATTTTAAATTTTCGAGATGATTAAATTTGCAATAAATATGCCTTTTCTTAATTAATTAATAACTTCAAATCTATAACTCCAAATTTGACAAATAATATGTCTAAATCGATCAGCGCGACGAGCCCGTTCTAACTATGCATTCCATGTTCTGAATTGAAGCATGCATCATGTCATTATTAAAAAGCAGAACTGTTTATGGCAATAAAACTTGCCCAAATAAATTATAAAATGAACTATTCTTGTCCCCACACCTCACTCTTGCCATGCTACATTGTTGCCATGTAATTTGTCCATCATTCATCATGGCATGCTTGTTTGCTTGTCGCATTTTATTTATGTGCTTGTGCACTTTATTTATGCTGGCCCTTGTTTGTTTGGTTCTTCTTCGAATAGACGCCGAGCAGGAGAAATATCAAGAATCCTAGGAGTACTACCCAGATCCGTCTCTCGCTTCAACTGAGCTGCCACGCAAGCACTACCACATGCTTGCATACATATAGTACCTATTGCCTCTATTTTATTCTTGCATCATTGAGTCCCGATTGCATTAAATTGAATCCCAAGTACTGCATAGCCTTTATTTTAAACCCCACCGAAGCTTGTTCCTCCATCCCATGAGCCATTACTACAGGAGTTGTTTGAGCCATGCGAGTCATAGAACAACATGTGTAGGGTATGTGAGTGTCTGCGGAATAACCTGGTACCTAAACAACTTAACCTGAGTAGTAATGGGATAACTAATGAAAGAGGCACTGGTGAGCAATATCTGCTATTTGGTTTTCCATGCTCACTTGTGTCCCGTAGGACCCCGAGTACTTGATTCCTGTTCCTTGACTATTCGCACTATCCACATCCAGGAGGCCTTATGGACCCACCTGGGCCAGAGCTTGATTCATTTCTATTTCTTGGGGCCACAAACTAGTTTGGGGTTTTAATTACTATCCGGGACTTATGCCATGTTACTGTTTATTAAGATTGTGCGTGGGGCACCTATACTATTTTGGATTGCG
Organism: Avena eriantha; assembly: GCA_910589775.1. NCBI lineage: Eukaryota > Viridiplantae > Streptophyta > Magnoliopsida > Poales > Poaceae > Avena > Avena eriantha. The sequence goes on from OU342744.1 coordinate 435,129,302, forward strand.
GAGTGTTTTCGCGGTATCGACAAGCCTAGTCACACTTTCGGGTTCCCAATCGTTTACAGCCATTAGCGCAAACCTTGGGTCCGTCTTGGAGTCGGCCAACTTCGTTGCGGGTAGCTTAATGGGGTGGCCCCCTGAAATATTGTATGAATCCTGTGATCGCTTTGTCGTGAATGCCTCGTTGGGTTTTGAGTTGGTTTTTCCGAGGTTGATCGAGTGTGTGTTGCTATTTGTGCACCCCTGCAGGGTAAATCTTTCTGAAAGCCGTGTCCGCGGTTATGGACGACTTGGAGCACAGTTTCTCAATCATAGACAAGTATAACTAAAGTACTGCTTTTAATCTGACTAAATACCTGACTAGTAAATAGTGCAATACTTATGGAATGGTTAATAAAACTGCCAACGGATGGGTTGTTCGTCTGCTTTCTCGTTGGTAAGCGAGAAGGAGGATGGATCTGTTAATTATACTGTTATAACTGTTGTTACTAATTAACAGACATCCATCTATCTTTGGTTAGGCGGATGGTTAGCGAGTATCTATAGACTTGTTAGTTATTATCTTTTGCTGCAATTGCGTCAGCCCAGGTTTTGTCCCCTTTAGAGGCATTAAGACTTGCTGAGTACCCTTAGGGTCTCACATGATAGATTCTTTGATTCAGATGAATAGGTGTACTCGCAAGATGGATACTGGGTGGAGGAGACAGATGATGTTGGCAACGATCACTCGGTGTAGAGATTCCGGGGATGGGGACCCGTGAGATCTGTGGGCGGGATGTGTTTATTTATGTGGCATCTTATGCCGATTTGCTTCTTATCCGTACTCGGATCTTGTTTTCTGCTTCTGCCTGATACTCTGATGTTTGATGTATGAGGAGCTATCCTAAACTATTATCTCTATCTAGGATATTTGAATCTTGCCGTATGGCGTTGCAATATTTATATTTCTTTTAGATGGAATGGCTCTGAAAACTGTTGTATGGTAGCTTGCATACATACTCACTTGTGTATGTATTTGATCTCTTCGCCTGTTGCCTATACCGCTCGCTCTTGTCCCGATGTCTTGGAAGTGGTTAGGATGGCCGACGAGTCTACACGTGGGCGGTCCTCTAGGCCCCCGCTGTACTATTTTAACCACTTCCGCTTCATCCAGGCTTGAACTTAGAGCGTAGGGTCCGAGGTAGTTACAATATTCAATTGGAGTCCAAGGTTACAAGTGCTCCTTGAGCTGTCTTGGGGAGAGGAGGAAGAAGGAACTCTCTTACTCTCACCACTAGCTAGCTCTCAGGAAACTAGAATTGAACAAGTAAAGACCAACCCTTTCTACAGAGGCCCTAGTCCTCCTTATATAGGGGTGGCTAGGTCTCTAGTTAGGGCATACGTGGAGGCATATTCCAAGGAATATGCTTCTTCCCAAAATAGCAAACCGACGGATCACTTTTCCCCAGCGTAAGCCATGTAGAGGCTACGTGAGCCTCTGCGGCGCCAGCGTCATCCGACACAAGAAACATCACCTTTGTCGGCCACGTCTCGGTGGTCCTAGCCTCTGTCCGCTTCGCTCACGCTCTGCGTATAGTGGCCACCTTTTGACCAGCAAGATACCTTCCTTCTCTTGCAAGCCTGATATAACCAGGATCATGCCTGGTTAATCCAGCCACACCTGTACCTGCATACAAGTTAGATACATCTTACCAACATACGCCATAAGTCGGACGGGACTCAGTTAGGCGGACATCCTCCGGTCCGGGTTACCCCGTGATTCGGCCTGCCTTGAGGTGACTCGGCCATCACTTGCTTTGACCTTGCCGTACCTCGGCTAACTCGGCCATTATACCCCGGCGTGACCCTACCCAGGGGTATCCCCCCAACAAGTCCTGACTGCTTTTCCATGCTTATTTTCAGGGCCCTTTGTACTAAATATATGGACTTGGATGTAATTTTCTCTTTTTAAGATCCTTTTTGTAACATCCACTTCCAATTATGACCATGTTTAGTCGTTAAATGAAGCATCTCGCTCCTTCTGGGCCTATCCTAGTTAAAAAAATGCCACCAACCCAAATTTTAGGTAAAGTGGACCATGCTTTCTTACGATTCCCTAGTTTATGTTAGCATTTTTCAAACTTTCTAGCTAACTTCGCCCACTTATATTAGAGGACTTTATGCCACTTTAATGAATTTAGGTTAGATATGAACTACAAGTAAGCGTGATAGGTTACTCTTGAATTTTATAGATGTCACTTGAAGGTACCAATGTTGCCAATATATCGAGAACCAGTGCGAGTTTTGAAAAATTGAACTAACTTCATGCTAAGAATCTGCATGCCTACAAATTTGATAATGTTTTGAAGGCATTGAAATAAAACAAAGAAAATAAACCAAATACTTTCATCTGATGTCCTCGTACGCGTATTACTTGCCATGAGAAAATGAGAAACATGTGTTTGACTACTTCTCAAAAGAAAAAACCGCTCTATTTCTTCAAAATATCTAATATACCACTATATAGTATACGAATAACTTTAAACGTCGGCATCTAGAATATAAATTGGCAAATAGCAACATTGTTGACCATTGGATCTCTTCCGGTACATTGGATAAATTATCTCATGTCTAGCATCTAGAAGATTCCATTGTTATCCTTTAGCACCATGAATTGTCTCGTCACATCAGTTTGACCAGACATATGATTTATTTATAGATTCTATTTTCATAGCAATCTCTAGTACTAGTAGTACCCCAAAAATAAGAATATGTACCTTCTCGCCAACCCCGCGCACACCTGCTAGCTGATCTCTCCCTCATCCACAGTCTGGCGCTACGCATGTTTTCCATGGTTAATTAGGGTTGCGAGCGGGATCCCACGAAAGTCCTACTTCTAGTTCATTTGAAGAATCTACAATATTGTACAATTTTTTGGAGAAAAGTTAATAAGCTAGGAAACCTCAAAATGAACTAGAAACGGGAGTTTTGTGGGATTTTGTTTGCAACCCTATCCATGATACGACAACTCTGTGTTTGTCTCTAGCATATTCATCTTGGCATTTGGAGGTACCTACCAGACAACCAATATACGAGAATGACCTAGAGTTTTGAAAGATTTCACATCTCACTAATAGTCTACGAGCCGACAAATTAAATCCAGCTTTGAAAATAACAGAAGATAATAAATAAAAATAACAAAAGACATGTGCATGGCGTCCTTTTGTGTGTATTACCTGCCATGAAAATGATAAATTTGAGTTTTGACCATTTTTGAAAAACCGGCTTCACAAAATTGTCCAGCCATGTATGAACAGGTTTCAAGCTGGACTACCAAGGTAAATGCCATTTCCACATCATAGTTTATGAAAATTTTCCATATTAGGTAGATTGGTGCATCTTCGCATGTTAAATAATATATTACCAAGGGGAGTTTCCCTCAAGTATTAGGAAAAAATACAATCTCAATTTTCCAAGTGGCATTTTTTTGCAAAAATAAAAACATTTTTCTTCTTCTACAGAGCAAGTAGTACAGTACTACTCCCTCCATCCCCAAATAAGTGTACTTCTAACTTTTTCCTAAGTCAAACTTTATGAAATTTGACCAATTTTATAGATAAATATAATAACATATTTTACATTAAATTGACATATAATAAAACTAAATTTGAAAATGAATATAATGGTACTAATTTAGTGGCAAAATTATTGCTACATTTTCCTATAAAGTTAGTTAAACTTTACCGAGTGGATCTCTTCTGCATAGCATACGTGTGCAGGTGCACGCGAGGTTGGCGAGAAGATACACATTCTTCTTTTCGGGGTAGTACTAGTACTAGATTACTATGAAAAATGAAGTTGTAAATAAATCATATGTCTGATCAAATTGACGTGATGAGACAATTCAAGATGCTAAAGGCTAATAATGGAATCTTCTAGATGCTAGACATGACATAATTTATCTAATGTATCAAAAGAGATCCAATGGTTGCCAATGTTGGAATTTGCCAATCTATATTCCAGTTACCGATGTTCGAAGTTATTCATACACTATATAGTGGTATATTAGATATTTTGAAGCAACTGAGCGGTTTTTTCTTTTGAGAAGTTATCAAACACATGTTTCTCATTTTCTCATGCCAAGTAATACGCGTAAGAGGATGCGAGATAAAAGTATTTGGTTATTTTCTTTGTTTTATTTCAGTGCCTTCAAAACAGTATCAAATTTGTAGGCATGTAGATTCTTAGCACGAAGTTAGTTGCATTTTCTAAAACTCGTGCTCGTTCTCGATATATTGGCAGCGTTGGTACCTTCAAACGACATCTGTAAAATTCAAGAGCAACCTATCATGCTTACTCTTAGTTCATATATGACCTAATTTCATTAAAGCGACATAAAGTACGCTAATATAAGTGGACAAAGTTAGCTAGGAAGCTTGAAAGATGCTAAAATAAACTAGGGAATCGTAAGAAAGCATGACCCACTTTGTTCGAAATGTGGGGTGGTGACATTTTTCAACTAGCTAGGGTAGGCCCAATAGGAGCGAGATGCTTCAGTTAACAACTAAACACGGTTAGTGAAAGTACATGTTACATCAAAGGACCCCAAAAAGAGAAAATTACGTCCAAGTACATATATTTAGTAAAAAGGTCCCTGAAAATAAGCATGGAAAAGCAGTCAGGATTGGCTCTCCTTTTCCACCCACTAGCCAAGGCATACTCTTCGAACTAGAACTAGTACTTGCTTAACAAAGGAAATCGGTGCGGTGCTCACACTTTTGCTAGATATTGTTGATGAAGTACATCGAATATGATGGGATGTATATATATCAAGTACAATATCACTTGTCCACTACTGCAAGTGGTGATCTTTGGCATAACCTCCCATCCCGATGTTAGGAAAGCAAGTAAAAAATTTGAAACCGGAAAAGATTGAATGCATGGTTTATTTTTATTGGCAGCGCCCTAACCCAAGGTCCAAAGTGGTTCTTTCCTATGTACACCAATATTACGCAGCTGATGGATACACCAGAGACAGACCCAGAGCCGTCGTACCATGGCCAGGGTTACAAATGGGATCCCACGAAACTCTTGCTTCTAGTTCATTTTGAGGTTTTCTAGTTTAAGTTTTCTCAAAAAATGTATTATAGAATCTTTAAATGAACCATAAGCGGGGTTTTCGTGGGATCCCGCTCGCAACCCTAACCGTAGCACACGTGTGAAGCGCCACACCATGGACGAGTGAGAAATAAGCTGAGAGGTGCGCACGTGGTTGTCGAAAATATACATACTTTTCTTTTTGGAGTACTATGTACTAGTACTAGTGCTATGAAAATAGAAGCTGTAAATAAATCATTTATATCGACGTGATGAGACAATTAATGGTGCTAAATGCTAATAATAGAATCTTTTAGATGCTATACATGACATAATTTATTTAATGTACCGAAAGAGATCACATGGTCAACAATATTGGGATTTGTCAATCAATATCCAGCTGCCAATGTTCGAAGTTATTAGAACACTATATAGTGGTATATTAGATATTTTGAAGCAATAGAGCGGTGTTTTATTTTGAGAAGTTGTCAAACACATGTTTCTCATTTTCTCATGGCAAGTAATACGCGTAAGAGGACGTCACATGAAAGTATTTGGTTTATTTGTTTATTTTATTTCAATGTCTTCAAAATAGTATCAAATTTGTAGGCATGCAAATTCTTAGCGGGAAGTTAGTTGCATTTTTCAAAACTCAATAAATCATGTGTCTTGTCAAACTGACGTGACAAGACAATACTGTGCGAGGAAGTGACATGGTTAATTTAGTGCATGACAACGTGCTAGTTTATTGCACATTTACACTAGCCGGCATCCTCGATGCAGCCGCCCCTATAGCATAAGACCGCCGAAGGAACGCACAGAAGAAAAATTCTCTTTCAAAGAGCCATCCCATCTTACCCATCTCTATTTATCCCCACTCACCAACGCCACCTAGCCGCATTTGGGATCCTCTCCAGCGTGCGCTTCACACGTTTTCCTCAGCATCTCGCCTGCTACATCACTCCTTCTAGGCCACCACCCCTCTCCTCCGAACTCCCCAACAGCCCTATATAGATTTGGCGTCACCCCCAATCCTCTCGGACACGATGGCAAATTCGAGGTGCAACCCACGGTACTGCGGCTGGAGCAAGGCTGGCAACAACGTCTTCAACAAAATTGCTATGCGTTTGGATGCTAAAAGCATCGTCCGGCTGGCCGCATGCTCCAAGGAGTTTTACCGCCAAGTCGCCCGCAGAAAAGGTTACAGATGCCGGAACAATGTCTGCCCGACAATGGTCTCCTACAACAAAATCTATGCGCACCAGATCTCGTGCATCTACTGCCCATTTATCTACATGGAGCCAGGATGCCTCTGGGTCAGCACCAAAATAAAGTTATGTAATCACCTCAGGTCTTTCCACTCAAAGGAGGTGCCCATAGTCCGCTATAGCCTATGATTATGGAACCCGTCTAAGCTGGTGCCTGCACCGGGCTCACGGACAAATGTCATCAGCATCGGGAAGGAGGGCACACTATTCATCACCCAGATTGATATGCACAGCACCGATTTTTTACTATCTGTTAGCCCCGTCAGGTCGGTGGTGTGGGAATTGCAGTAGTACGAGCTAAGGTTGTGGTCATTGGTCCATTTCCATGGGTTCTGTATGCTCACGGTTTCATCCGAGCCAAGGATTATGGCGCCGCTGGCCGAAACCCCACCAGAAGTGCTCAAGTAATGCCTATTGAAGTCGTGGCCTTATTTGCAAGATCCTTAATCATTTGTCGGAGTGCCCCATGGAGTTCCAATATCGGATTGACGAGGATGACAACATCATCCAGTAGTGAGATATCACATCTTAATCTTCTTGTGATGATCCTAATATGAATGTACTATACAATTTTTTACTCCCTCTGTTATAATAATAATTGCTTTATGTTAGTGGTAGATTCCCTTCATAATCAAATAGGTGGAATGTAATGATAAGACCCTGAATTTTACATCTACGCTCAGGGTCTCGAGGATCCACAGACGATGGTGAAATGAGAGAAGCGTTCCAGGCAGGAAAGCAAGTGCTACCTGGCCATGATTTGGATATGCTGAATCGTTCGCATACAGATCTTGTGGTCATTCTGGCCTCTCTTTTCTCTCATGTATGTTTGTATATGATGGGACATGTAGTGGTTCCTAGCTTAAGGTAGTTTTACACTTCTACCGAGTATTCTATATGGAGTTTGCTACTACTAATATATTTTGTAATAATATATATGTACTGGTACTTGTTCAGATCGAGTGCAGAATATGGCTTGTACTGCTGAATCTTTCAAAATCTACAAAATCAAGGGCAGTAGATAGTCTTGCTTTTTATTTTGAAGCATGGCCTTGTCACAATCTAGATGAGACTCGGGGCATTTTGGATTGCATATGGGGGTCACACAGGCATTGATGTGAGAAGAATGTATGCACGGAAAAGCATACTTGATCATGAGTTTTGCTTGCTCTAATGATCGAGTGTGTTCGAAGAAAAGTGTGAGATCCAGGCACATGGCTTAATAGGATTGATAGGATACCCATATCAACAAGTTGCAACTTCTTTTCCGGAAGCTCATTCGAAAAAGAACTCTAAGGTTAAGCGTGCTTGGTCTAGAGCAATTCTAGGATGGGCGACCGACCGGGAAGTGGGTAACCGGGTGCGCACGAGTGAGGACAAAGTGCGCAGAAAAGTCTAGTGTTGGTCTGTGGGGCTAGTCTAGATATCCTATTAAGCTGCCAAGAGTGACACCCCCCGGGCCCAAGAGTGGACGGGGTGTTAAAAGTGGTATCAGAGCCGACCCTTGCGATTACACGGGTGTGTGCGGGTCAGTGGAGGGACATGTGGAGCATGGCGCGTGTGGCCCGGAGTGGACACGACATGACACATGTGCCGGCACTAGACGCACAGACGCGTGCCAAGAGGGAACGTTCCTGGGGTGTGCTTGATCGATGAGGGCATCGATCTTCTAAAGGGTGGGTGTATGTGAGATCCAGGCACATGGCTTAATAGGATTGATAGGATACCCGTATCAACAAGTTGCAACTTCTTTTCCAGAAGCTCATTCGAAAAAGAACTCTAAGGTTAAGCGTGCTTGGTCTAGAGCAATTCTAGGATGGGTGACCGACCAGGAAGTGGGTAACCGGGTGCGCACGAGTGAGCACAAAGTGCGCAGAAAAGACTAGTGTTGGTCTGTGGGGCCAGTCTAGATATCCTATTAAGCTGCCAGGAGTGACACCCCTGGGCCCAGGAGTGGACGGGGTGTTACAAAAAGGATAAACTCACCGTACACCAAGTTTTTGAGAGCTGAAACAAGAACTGATTCTCTCTGTACAGCTATTGAATTTTAGTGTCTGTATTACTGAATCAGTCACTTTAAAATGCTACTGAATCATGTGCTGCTAAATATGAATTGTGAATCTGTGGATATTTCACTGTCTTATTATGTACTGCTTAATCTTTCTAATGCTACTGAATCTATTAAAAGTTTTGTCATTGCTTCTTGGCTGTTTGCTCTAGAGATTTTTCCTTTTTGTCATTGGAACCGTTGCATGCCACACTTTCAAGTTTCCAAAAATGTGAAATAAACCATGAACATTGATTATGTTGCGCTTTGTGCATATGAAAACTTTCATATGAAAATACGCACTGTCTTGCCTACACAAAATAACAAATTTTGTATACTAACACATAATACTATTCATGTAAGTCTTTTCTTTTTTACCACAGGTCAGATATGATCATATTCTAGGACAAAATTTTACAAATGCACAAGGAGGCACCATCTGTAGCTTAGAATGCTCGACGATTCTGCTCCACGAGGTAAAATGGATTCCCGGGAACTCGCAGCCCAGAACAGGGTCTACAATGGTGGCTTGCATCTCCAGAGTTCGTGTAGAGCACTGTAGTTAGCCAAATTCAAAATCTCAATTGAGCGGCAAAATCACCCACCGACCTTAAAGCATTTTCTGCCCCACCGTTTCAAAAACTTTGAGGCAAAATCTCCCACCGGGGAGTACCATTTTCTATTAGTACAGAGTAGATAGATGGATGCTAGCAAAATTCAAAATCTCAATCGAGTGGCAAAATCACCCACCGCGATTGAAGCATTTCGCGCCCATACGTTTGAAAAACTTTGAGTCAAAATCTCCTACGGGGTCAGTACCATTTTTTTCTATTATTAGTATATGGACGCTACCCAAATTTAAAATCTCAATCGAGCAGCAATATCACAACCGACCTTGAAGCATTTCGCGCTTATCTGTTTCAAAACCTTTTTACTTTAAAATTCTCATTCTATCCATTGTTCAGACGATGAACGAACATGCTAATGTTTGTAGCTTGTGGGCACAATTGTAATAATTTTAACGTTCACCTCTATAGTACCAATTCGCGTAGTATTTCTCGATCGCCCTCCCAAAAATCCCAAGCTCCTCTCTCACGCTCTCACATCCACGACCACCACACGCACCGATCGGTGGACGGAGCCGCTTGAGCTGCTGTCTCGTGCACCACACCGGTGCTGCTTCACCGACGCCACCGTACCGGATCTAGTTCACCAGGCTCTCTGCCACATCACGGGATATGTGGTCTCATTCACTGCATCTATGACATCATTGCCTCCCAAGCTCTCCTTCGCTGCCGCCGACAACTATCCAGCCTTACCGTAGCCGCTTCACCGATGTTTGCCGAACGGGATCTAGTTCAATGAGTTCCATGTCCGCCGCTCCTGACCAGCTGCACAGACATCACTGTTCACTGCATCGGATCTGCCTCATCGACACTCTCGTCCACCATGCTCAAGGCGACATTGACCGCCCATGATCTGCTTCCCCGACACCAACAGCCACCGCAACCGCAGCACCTGCGCTGACCTGGACGTCACTCGCATGGTACCAATGATTCTTAAACGTCTCTTCGACAAAGGTAACCAAATATCCAACGCGTTTTTGCTTTGCCAACAGTATAGTAGGTTCAAGCCTGTCGCGGTGAACTGTATTTTTGTAATCATGCTACACACCAAGTCACGGCGCATGCTTGTTCTTTGTGCTACATAGAAGGTCACAAGACATGCTGGTTTGCATCACCTACTCTATAAATTTGTTATTTTGTCATGCACATATTATAGCTACTCCGTTATTGCCTGCTACTATAGTTTTCATGCAAAATCTAAGTCACTGGAACATATTACCACATAGTACTAGTTTGCCTGCTCAACATTTGCCGACTTCTACTGGTTTTTCCCGAGCTAAGTTCCTGCTATTGTTTCCTCCCTGACATCCTTTTTCTATACTGTAGTACCCGTTTAAACTCTTCGAACTAATTCATTTATAATTTTGTTGTTGCCATCTAGTTCTTCAAATTTGCAACAATAACTATTTTCTCTTCCTTTGCATAGAGATCAAACTTGGAAGTTGGAACACTGAACATGTTGGTTTGCGAAGATTGTTGTACAGGTTCACAAATGATGCCTTTATATTTCATGTCAGTTCTGGTTCGTCCTAAGAAACAACAAAACTATCCTCTGTTGTATTGTTCATGGGTGGTTTGCATTCCCTGCTCTACAAGTTTAGGTATGATCCATTATAATTTCTACCTGGTTCATTCTTAGCTACGACAATAATTGCATCCTATTTGGTAGTTCACCGCTAATTTTGAGTCAACAAACGTCTAGTCCATTCTAGGCTATGCAACTGCTTCCATAGTTATTGAAATGACCTGGCTATATCATATTTGCTGAAATTCTAAGACACACACACACACACATTGTTTGGTTGCTCGTTTCATGGAAGGCACACTTGTTTAATGCTTGCTTGCTTCTCCTATTTTGTTTAATTAAACCTTGGACCTGTAGTAAACTCCAATTCAAATGGGTACTTTCAAATTCTTTGATAATGATGATGGTTGTTTGTTTGCCTTGTTTGCTGATTAACTTGTTGTTACTTAGTTTCAGACTGCAGTTGTTGCTATCGCCACCGAAGAGGGGCCTACAAGATCATGTATCAATGTGGTTTTCCAATATACTCCCTCTGTTTAGAAATATAAGATGTTTTAGCTTTGTAAAAGAAGTGTATCTAGATCCCTTTTAGTATATAGGTTCACTCCGAGCCTCTACGAACCTATACACTAAAAGGCATCTAGATACATTTGATTCATAAAGCTAAAATATCTTATATTTCTAAACGGAGGGAGTAGCTGTCACACTCAAAGGAGATGCTATTGATAGCTTGAGAAAGCAAACTAGGGACTCTGCTACCCGTGGGCTCAATCTCGATTGACAACTGAAATGCTGATTTTTCTTACCCTTTAGTTTGTTGATGATATGTAATGATTTTAAGAAGTTTGCAGATCATGTAATATCTAGGTTAATTGCATAGGCCATGTAGGCATTTAGTTGACGGTGTCCACACTTGGTGGTAGGTGGTACCATAATTGGGTAGATTGGGCGTTGGTATTGGACCCTAATGTACTGGACCAACGATGAACAGTAGATGGTGCTCGCTGATGATAGACACCTTTTTGATTGTTGCAATTGGCCTAGGGTCTCAGAAAGGCCAAAACAAATGCTCAAAAAGGCCGTAATAGTAAAAAGCCGTAATAGTAATGGGCATCACGTGCAAAAGGACGAAAGGGATGCCACGAACGGTCTCTGTGAATAGTAAAAGGCCGGAACATACAGTAAAAGGCCAGAACAGTGATGCGCCTTACATGCAAAAAGTCTAGAACAGTAAATGGCCAGGATCATAGAAGGCCCCAAAGCGGTAAAAAGCCTACATCCTTACGACCATGAACAGTGAAATGCTTGAACATTAACATGACTAAATAGTGAAAGGCTAGAATAGTAGTGATGGCTCAATGCACGACGTCTAGAAAAATGCTTGATGGCAGTGTTGATGTAGAGCTCGTTGGGAACCCCAAGATGAAGGTATGAGGAGTACATCAGCAAGTTTCCCCCAGTTCTAAAACCAAGGTTTAATCGAACCAGTAGGAGCAAGGAAACACCCCAAAGGTGTTACTAGCTGAGCTTTCGCGGGCGCCCTACCGGTGCTAGTAGCAACGTGGAGACCTGCACAACACAACCACAAAACTTTGTCCCCAACTTGCGATGAGGTTGTCAATCTCACCGTGTTTTGTGGAAAACAAAGGATTAAACGTATCGAATGGAAAGAAGTAAAAGTTTGCAGAAAGTAAACACAAAGAAGTAAACAGCTTGTAGATTGTATGTAAAGAAAAAGGACCGGGATCCATAGTTCACTAGAGGTGGCTCTCCTTAAGATAGATAACATGCTGGGTGAAAAAATTACAGCGGGGCAATTGACAAACACCGAGAAAGCAATACATGCATATACTAATCATCTTGACTCCTTTGAGACTTGATTGGGCATTACAAAATTATACATAGACCGCCATCCAACTGCATCTATGAGTAATAATCCACCTTCAGGTTATCATCCGAACCCCCTCCAGTATTAAGTTGCAAGCAACAGATTATTGCTTTACGAACTGCGTGTAGTAAATAATACGATTGTTTTTTGAACAAAGGATTTTTGTTTTGTCCCTAGTAGCAACATCACATCTAGTACCTTAGAGATTTCTGTCACTTCCCCAGATTACCAGAGGCATGAACCCACTATCGAGCATACATACTAACTCTTGGAGTTGCTAGCATCTACTTGGCCAAGATAGCTACTAACAACCGAAAGCATGCAAGATCACAAATAACAAATACATGATAGAATCAATAATTAATCTAAATTAGCATCTCAATATCCATCGGATCCCCGCAAACACAACATGTAGAATTACAAATAGATGATCTTGATCATGAACGGAGCTCACAAGATCTAAACATGAAAGCAAAAAGGAGGAGAACCAGCCATCTAGCTACTACATGGATCCGTAGTCCAATGATGAACTACTCACGCATCACACCGGAGGCTTGCATGGTGATGAAGAAGGCCTCCAGGGTGAATTCCCCTCTCCGGCAGGGTGCCGGGAAGAGCTTCAGATCCCTCCCGGTCTAGGGATGGAGATGACGGCGACTATAGACTCTTTCGTGGATTTTTGATCGGGCCCTTAGGGTTTTCATCCCGAGGGCAATATATAGGCGGACGGAGAGGCCGAGGGGGTGCCGGGAGCCACCACACCACCCCCTGGCGCGGGCCCAGCCTGGCCGCGCGGCCAGGTGGTGTGGCCGGCCCCTGGCCCTTCTCCGTCTCGTATTCTGGCACTTGATGACTTCTGGAAAAATAGGAACTTTGGCTTTTGTCCCGTCCAATTCCGAGAATATTCATTTTCTGACTCTCCTGGAACCAAAAACAGTAGAAAACAAGCAGCTTGCACTATGGCTCTTGTTAATAGGTTAGTCCAAGAAATCATAAGAAAAGTACTCCAAAGCTGGAACAAAACACAAGAAAGTGGATAAAACTGAGCATGGAACATCAAAAATTATAGATACATTTGCAATGTATCAACATCCCCAAGCATAACATGAAATACAAAGTTCTAGCAATAAGCAAAGAAACTATGATGCACCATGAAAAGGCACAAACAAAAGATTCATGAATAACAATGCTTTGCAAGACGTTTGTTTGTTTCACATAAAGAAAACATAGCATAATAGTATTCAGCTTGTCCCTCAATAGAGTAGCAAATATAAATGCATAGGACACCTTCAATGTTCATAAGAGTGACTAGATACAATAGTTTAAAACAAGCAATAACAAGTTATGCATCAATCAACTAGTCTTGGGACAATGCACATAGAACTAAGAATGGCCACTATGCTCTCAAAGTAGGTGCATAAAGATAGAAGGTGGAGACTCAATATAATGGTGGAACAAAGGCCTTTGTAAAAGGAAGTAGGGATTCAAGTCTCATAAAGAGCTTCCAAAAATTATGGTACTTATAGCTTTCAGCTCTCATTGCCCCTATCATAAGCATCTTGAAGGTGATTAAGGTTAAAGTGACACAACTAAGAGGATATGCTTGACAAGTTATAAACCAAAATCTCATGCCCCTTACCTACGAAGACCGATCCTCATGCTACTCAACTTCAGTCACGAGTAAGCTCTTGTCATTGTAAGTATATGTGTATCATTAAGAACCACCAACGGGTTACCCCTTGCACATGATACGGGAGCTTTCCATAATCAAAATGACAAGGCAAGCAGACAATGAGCATCTCAGCGATCTTTTTATTTGCTATTTGCATAGGTTTTTATTGAGGATGCTTCATAGCGTGCTCATTATGGTGATGCTGCAAGTTTCCACCATGATTAGGCATGGCTTAGGCTAGCGGCCCAGGCGTTTCTCTAACACACATACAAACTCCATGATCTTACAAGTTCCACTTTTATTTCACACCGCCGGGATCCGTAAGCAAACGAACATGATATTAACGGGGTACAAAGTAGAAGTGCACTGTTGAAAGCGTTCCCCATTAAACATGGTTCTGCTAATTTCAACTTATAAAGCGCAAGCATATACGCAACAAAGAAGGACCCAATGGTTCAAGTTTATTAGAGGCAAGTAAAGTAAAGTGTGCCATCAAGTTCGTGAGAGCTTTAGTCACTAGTTTTCTCATAACAAGTTTAATTTGGAAGGTAAACAAAAGCATCAATATACTTGGAATAGCATAAGCTAGTAGGTAGGTATGGTGGAACCTTTGGAATAACTTGGTTTAGGGAGTTGGATGCATGAGTGGAACTCATACTTTGTTGTGGAGGCTAGCAAAAGACTGGGAGCGACAAACTAAGAGAGCAATAATGGCCATAATCATACAGAGTGACAAAACATCATTGATCAAAGCATAAAGTGATATTACAAGTTGAAAACTAAAGGATCATAAAGGCTATGGTGACTTGAGATAGTCATAACATGGTGTGAGCATGTGCCAAGTCAACCCAAATAAAGCATCAAAGGAGAATACCACTATACTATGCTTTAATATGCTAAAACAATGCATGATTCATCCAAGGGACATTAATCAATCTCAATTGTTTATAACAAGTCATGCTACAGCAAAGAATACTAAGCATAAAGCCAAAACAATATCAAGCATGGCATGACAAAGCATAGGCCACAATCAAAAACGAGCTCTTTTTACCACATAATTATGAACTTTCCTACTCTTTTCCAAACCAAACCAAACTATTAGCAAACCAATGTATAAAAGAGGGGGTCCAACCAATTTATTTAGAAAACTAACGAAACCAAGCAAACGAAAAACCAAAACGAAAACGAAAAATAAGACGCTCCAAGAAAAATACAACTGTGCATGAAACAATAAAAATGAAGCGTTTGGAAGAAACCTAGGATTTTTATTGATGAAGAAGGGGATGCCTTGGGCATCCCCAAGCTTTGACGCTTGTACTTCTTGGATATTTCTTGGGGTGACACGTGTGGCATCCCCAAGCTTGAGCTTTAGTCCATCCTTCATCTCATTACTCATTCCTTCCGTACACCTGAAAATTTTCCTTCATACAAAACTTCACACAATCTTTATTACCAACATTAGTGCACTCAAGATAAAAGGTCTTAAGGTTCAGTTCTAACACCAAATAAACTTCCGTTAAAACACTAGATACTGTAGCACTTCCCTCAAAAAGCTCAATTCCCCAAAAGAACTCAAGAAGGAACCAACAAGAAGCAAATGCAGAAAATGGCAGAAATCTGTCAAAACAGACCAGCAAGTAAAGACGAATTTTTTCGATGACCTTCTGTTGCTCAAATCAAAAAGTATTGAACTAACGAAAGTTAGATAACAACCTGGGGCAGAAGCACAAAACATTACGGCTCAAAAATACGTTAATAGATTTTACATGAATTTTTATGGTGAAGCATAGAAATCTGTTTCAGGACAACAACTTTCCCAATCATTACTTCTCTCTCATTAGAAGTTACTCTTGGCACAAAAAACAAATAAAAAGGACAAGGAGAGGTTATTATAGAGGTAATAACTTCCAAGACTCATCTAAAACTTTTGGGTTATCTCCCAATAAGTACTTTTCTTTAACGCCTTTAAGTTAGGCATAAGAAGCAAGAAAAAGAATCAAGTGTTCTCTAATGAAGAAGCATTAAGACCAAATTTTGTTTTCATAGGAGAAGCAAAAGAAATATTTTCTCTCTTTTTAGGTAAGTGTTCTATACCTTTCTTGAGTGGGAGTTGATATTTAATGGTGCCTTCTTTCATATCAATGATGGCACCAACAGTTCTAAGAAAAGGTCTTCCCAAAGTAATAGGACAAGAAGCATTGTATTCAACATCCAAAACATAGAAATCAATGGGGACATAGGCATTGTTAAACATAATAAGAACATCATTAAGACTCCCCATGAGTTTATTTTTGGCATTATCATCAAGTGGGACATTCAAATAACAATCTTCAAGAGGAGGCAAATCAAGTATATCATAAATCCTTCTAGGCATAATAGAGACACTACTCTCAAGATCACATAAAGCTTTGAAATCAAAGTCATTCACTTTCATATTAATGATGGGTTCCCAACCATCTTATTGTTTTATATGAATAGAAGCTTTATGTTTCATCTTTTCTTTTTAATCTTTATGAGAGCATCAGTAATGTGTTTTGTAAAAGCCATGTTCATAGCACTAGCATTAGGAATTTTAGAAAATTTTTGTAGGAACTTAATAATTTCAGAGATATTGCAACCATCATGATCAAAATCAAATTTATTATCTAAAGTAGTAGAACTATTACTAGCCTCAACACTAGTGGTGGTAATAGTAGAAACACTAATGTTTCTAGCAATTTCATCTTCTCTTTCCCACTTAGCATGTAATTCAGCTAATATTCTAACGTTTTTATCAATTCTTACTTGTATAGCATTAGTGGCTGCAAAGGGATTCTCATTAGTTTCAGGTTTAGCAGCCATTTTATTCAAAGAAGATTGAGCTTCAGCCAAAGATGCTATATTTCTTTCAGCATTAGAGAGTTTTTTCTCAATAGTTTTATTGAAGGCAGTTTGTTTACTAATAAACTCTTTAAGCATAACTTCAAGTTCAGAGGGATCACTCTTATTATTGTTGTAAGAATTTCCATAAGCATTACCATTGTTGGGAGGATATGGCTTAGAATTGTTGTTACCAAAATTGTTCCTATAAGCATTATTACCATAAGCATTATTACCATAAGCATTGTTGCCAAAACTGTTATTTCTTATGAAGTTCACATCAACTTGCTCTTCTTGAGCAACTAAAGAAGCCAAAGGAACATTATTTGGATCAATATGGGCTTTCCCATTAACAAGCATAGACATAATAATATCAATCTTATCACTCAAGGAGGAGGTTTCCTCAACAGAATTTACCTTCTTACCTTGTGGAGCTCTCTCAGTATGCCATTCAGAATAATTAACCATCATATTGTCCAAAAGTTTTGTTGCAGCACCCAAAGTGATGGTCATAAAGGTACCTCCAGTAGAAGAATCCAATAGGTTCCTTGAAGAATAGTTCAATCCTGCATAAAAAGTTTGGATGATCATCCAAGCAGTCAGTCCATGAGTGGGACAATTCTTTACCAAAGATTTCATTCTTTCCCAAGCTTGAGCAACATGCTCATTATCAAGTTGTTTAAACTTCATTATTTCACTTCTCATGGATATAATCTTAGCAGGAGCATCTTTGCACTTAGTCCAAGAATCAATACTATTCCTAGTTAAGGAATTCAACCATTCTTTAGCTTTTCCTCTCAAAGAGAAAGGAAATAATTTTAGTTTAATAATATCACCATCTATATCCCTATGATTTTGCATCTCACAAAGTTCAACAAAGTTATTTAGATGGGAAGCAGCATCTTCATTACCAATACCAGAAAATTGTTCTCTCATAACAAGATTGAGCAAAGCAGGTTTTATCTCAAAGAAAGTATTTTCAGCCACAGGTGGAGCAACAGGCGCGCTCATAAAATCATTGTTGTTGGTGCTAGTGAAGTCACACAACTTAGTGTTTTCAAGAGTAGTCACTTTTTTGGGTTTTCAAATAAGAAAGCAAACTAGTAAAACTAATTTTTGTGTGTTTTTGAATAGAAAGCAAACTAGTAAAACTAATTTTTGTTTTGTTTTTGAAGAACAAAACAAGCAAACAAAGCAAAAAGAAAACTAAGCAAAACAAAAACAACAAAGTAAAGAGATTGGTTATGAGGGACTCCCCTTGTGAAGATGTCCTTGACTCCCCAGCAACGACGCCAGAAAATCGCTTGATGGCTCAATGAACGGAGCCTAGAAAAATGCTTGATGGCGGTGTTGATGTAGAGCTCGTTGGGAACCCCAAGAGGAAGGTATGATGAGCACAGCAGCAAGTTTCCCTCAGTTATGAAACCAAGGTTTAATCGAACCAGTAGGAGCAAGGAAACACCCGAAAGGTGTTACTAGCTGAGCTTTGGCAGGGCACACTACCGGTGCTAGTAGCAACGTGGAGACCTACACAACACAACCACAGAACTTTGTCCCCAACTTGCGATGAGGTTGTCAATCTCACCGTGTTTTGCGGAAAACAAAGGATTAAACGTATCGAATGGAAAGAAGTAGAAGTTTAGAGAAAGTAAACACAAAGAAGTAAACAACTTGTATATTGTATGTAAAGAAAAAGGACCGGGATCCATAGTTCACTAGAGGTGGCTCTCCTTGAGATAGATAACATGCTTGCTGAAAAAATTACAGCGGGGCAATTGACAAACACCGAGAAAGCAATACATGCATATACTAATCTTCTTGACTCCACTGATACTTGATTGGGCATTACAACATTATACATAGACCGCCATCCAACTGCATCTATGACTAATAATCAATCTTCAGGTTATCATCCGACCCCCCTCCAGTATTAAGTTGCAAGCAACAGATTACTGCTTTACGAACTGCGTGTAAAGTAAACAATACGATTGTTCTATGAACAAAGGATTGTTGTTTTCTCCCTAGTAGCAATAGCACATCTAGTACCTTAGAGATTTCTGTCACTTCCCCAGATTACCAGAGGCATGAACCCACTATCGAGCATAAATACTAACTCTTGGAGTTGCTAGTATCTACTTGGCCAAGATAGCTACTAACAACGGAAAGCATGCAAGATCACAAATAACAAAGACATGATAGAATCAATAATCAATCTAAAATAGCATCTCAATATCCATCGGATCCCCGCAAACACAACATGCAGAATTACAAATAGATGATCTTGATCATTAACAGAGCTCACAAGATCTAAGCATGAAAGCACAAAGGAGGAGAACCAGCCATCTAGCTACTACATGGATCCGTAGTCCAAGGATGAACTACTCACGCATCACACCGGAGGCTTGCATGGTGATGAAGAAGGCCTCCAGGGTGAATTCCCCTCTCCGGCAGGGTGCCAGGAAGAGCTTCAGATCCCTCCCGATCTAGGGATGGAGATGACGACGGCTATAGACTCTTTCGTGGATTTTGATCGGGCCCTTAGGGTTTTCGTCCCGAGGGCAATATATAGGCGGAAGGAGAGGCCGAGGGGGTGCCGGGAGCCACCACACCACCCCCTGGTGTGGGCCCAGCCTGTCCGCGCGGCCAGGTTGTGTGGCCGGCCCCTGGCCCTTCTCCATCTCGTATTCTGGCACTTGATGACTTCCAGAAAAATAGGCACTTTGGCTTTTGTCCCGTCCAATTCTGAGAATATTCATTTTCTGACTTTCCTGGGACCAAAAACAACAGAAAACAGGCTGCTGGCACTGTGGCTCTTGTTAATAGGTTAGTCCAAGAAATCATAAGAAAAGTACTCCAAAGTTGGAACAAAACACAAGAAAGTGGATAAAACCAAGATGGAACATCAAAAATTATAGATACATTTGCAATGTATCAAGTAGCAGGCCAGCTAAGTAGCGAACTTTATCACATATGGGCCGTTAGTGGGCGCCCCGCATCTGGCAGGCTCGAACAGTAACCAGAATAGTAACGGACCTTGTCACCAATGACCTTTGTTGGGCGGCCGACCACGGGCATTATGAACAGTGCTAGGCCTAAAGCAGGCCTTGATAGTGTTGGACTGATGTGGCATAGGCCTCTAATGGGATGCATAGTGATTGACCAAGCTAGGCCTTATGCAAGTCGAAATAGTAACGAACCAGTTAGTTAACAGGCCGTAGCTGGGCTGCAAAGTGATGGGACCCTTCAATTAGCACGGTCTCGGGGTAGGACGGAATAGTAACATGCCATCTTCTTATTTTGATTGTCTAATGGGCCAACCCACTTAATAATTAGCAGGCATTGGCTTCCACCATGGTTTTATGACCGTTAACAACAGTAACCGGTCGATAAAGACATTTTCCACGTGGCATTTTGCATGACGTCAGCAGTCAACGGGGCTTGCAAAACCGATATACCATGGCACATATTTCCGTGGTTGAAGGGTGCGATCTTCCATAGTCCGGGAAAAAACCGTGGTTGATTCTTTGGTGACAGGGCTTTTACCACGGAGGTCATCCATCACGGAAGACTTTTCCACCACAAAAAACGGGCCTTCAACTAAGAAAACTGCTGTTGTAAAACCCAACTTTTGTTGTAGTGAAACTTGCATATCATTGAGGGAAAAGTAAGATGTGATCAAGATCTATATTTTCACCTACTAAAATCCCCATAGATCTCTTCTAAGTGAAGTAAGCCTTCTCCGATCTTGATCTTGGAGACATTTCTTGATCTCCTCCATTATTCCTCTCCTCTCTCATCTCTTCATAGCATATGTTTTCTTCACGCGAGATTTATGAGTGAGAGGAATTTCGGCATTCATGTTCTTCTTTGCATGTTTTCCATGGGTTTGATTTCTACAGTGATTTAATTAAATGAAAATCCAAGAGTTTGTTACTCTTGGAGATCACCGCTTCCTAGACATTTTGGTCATTATTGTCTTGGTGACCTCTTCATGGAGATTGTGAAGAGGCTGGAGTGAGCTGTCAAGTGGTTGTGGAGCTTGTCATCTCCGAGATGAAGGAAGAAGATAATGGGCTCTCGCTAGGCCTAGAGAGTTCAAGAGTTCATGCTCGGGTTTGAAAGCTCAAAGAAGAATAAGGATAGATCCAAAGAGGGGGCGTGTGAATTTTGTTTGTCACAGTCTCTCCAA
This sequence comes from Avena eriantha, assembly GCA_910589775.1. Lineage (NCBI taxonomy): Eukaryota > Viridiplantae > Streptophyta > Magnoliopsida > Poales > Poaceae > Avena > Avena eriantha. Next base: position 435,150,446 of record OU342744.1, read on the forward strand.
CGGTAAGTAGGATACCGATGGATATATGAACTCTAGAAAATATATGGTTGCTACTAGTTTGTTTTACATTTAGAAATTTATACTTCTATCTATTGGTATATCTGATGAGGACATCGCTACTACTGATACACTCACTGAATCTACAACAACATTACAGGGTCCTCTCACAAGAGCTCGTGCATGACAACTCAATTATCTAGTACTTTCGTTTCTAGGAACTCTTCCTAATACAAATGAGAATGTGACATTTCCTAAGTCAGATGTCTTTGTGTTACTTAGGGATGATGAACCTAGCATGGACAGGAGAGACACGCATTGGAGCATGGTCGTGCATGGAGATTGCCACAAGTATGTGAGGATTGACGATGACACTACAAGCGGGGATTTTAGGACTTTGAAGCCATCATAACGCTGCAAGGATACTTGGATGAAGTTCACAAGATACCAACTCATATTGATCGTACAAAGCTTTATTTGGTGCTGCATCATCTTATTTTATGGGTGCAACCCATGTATTTTCAAGTTAGATAATATAAGAGGTTTTTAGAGACTATTTGTGTGGAAGAAGGCCCATTTGGAGGTGTTTTTGGCTGGCCAATAGGGTTGGACGAAAATCCCATCTTTTCCTCCATATAAACCCTCTCCCAACCGTCATTAGAACTTGGATTTTGTTTAGACTAAAAGTTAGCCAATTGCTGTAACTCTCATGTACTTTGTTATGTACAGTGGCTCGATCAAGACCGCTACTCAAAATCCCACATCAATAAAGCTTTCATCTTTATTCGCAATATCTTGATTGCATACTTAGTTCTTGTTTGTTCTTGATTGCTCGCAGGGATTAAGGACCTTTGTGGTCAGGCTAGTCATGTATCTGCAAGATAGTAACCTCTAGGAGATTGGTTTACGATTGCATTGGTGCAATGTTCCTGCATGTTGTAGTTGGATCGTAAAGGTCAAACTCCACCAAATCGACTTATCATGTTGATGCATGTAAATGCATACATGAACTTTGTAGTTTGTTGATATGAATTCCCACATATTAGCTACATATATGATGTTATATCCATGTTTTACATTGATTTATGGGGATTTACCAATGGTCCCCTTTATTTTGGTTATAACTCTACAGGACAGGAAAACCCTGTTTTGTGTTACTTTACCTTTGATGGACCTAATCAAAGTAAAATAGAGCTGGGACTTCGAGAGAGTTAATATTTCATCTAGAGAAGTACCTGGAGCACTCGGACCTCACTAGATGGACCAGTATGCCCAAAAGAGACTAGGTGGCGAGCCTAGTAAGGGTGGGTGCGCCACCCAGGCTCTTTTCCTCTTCGATTGTCGATTCGCTTTGATCCTTCGCCCACCGCCTCCGTATGACCTAAAAACTACTATAAGAGGATCCCTTAGGAGTTCCTCAGGGGGAGGGGGCACAGAAACACCGAAACACCAAAACAGATCCAGGACCAGTGGAGACTGGAGGAGGAAACTCGACCGGAGCCGCCGCCGAAGGGATCTCTACCTTCTCCAATGTCTCTACCATCATAACCATGATGAAGAGGGAGTAGTCCACCTCTGACTATGGGTTTGTGGTAGTAGTTTGATCTATTTATCCCTTGTTCTTCATAGATATAGTACCATATGAGCTGCCCAACATGATTATGGTCATATATGTAATTCCTATGTGGTTGATCTTTATTCTATGATTTGATAAATGAGACCAGAACCTATTATGTGTAAGATGTATTGATAGAGGCATATCATGTACCCCGTTCTTAAGTACTTATCTGATCCAACTTGTATGCAAGATCATGTGGGGGGGGGGGAGGGGGAGAAGTGTGTATTAGATGGAGTAGCATGGTGGTAGTGATTGAATAGTGACAACAAATTCAAGATCTACTATGGTATTTACCTTTGTTTTGCTGCCCCACTAGGGATAAAGTTAATTCATGTGCTATAATTATCTTGTGACAGCGAGATAATCTTGTTTGGTCAAGGTAGCATATTTGTGATTCAAACATCAGGTCAAATTACTTAAGGTTATACTCTGTTGATTCTTAATTCAAGATTGCTTGGAGTTTTCCCTTTCTTTAGGACTACCTCCGCCCTCTGGAGAGAGCCAAAAAAATATCCGGACGCCTCTCTCAGCCTTGCCGAACCCTAGACTACCTCTGCCCCTGGGCGAGCCCAAAACAAATTCCCATTTAGGGTTCTATGTGCTGTTGTGCTGCACCGTGACTACATTGGTGTTCTAGGGTCGCGTCTCTAGTACGGTGTAGCCTAGTACCAGCACACTATCGTTGTTGAGCGTTTATTCAATTTCCATCGTTGTTTTGATTATTGCTCATCATTTTCTAAGCCTCCTACAACTCCACATAATTCTACACTACATCATGTGATGTTCCCAGACAATCGCTTTACTAATCTTCAGAGTGACTGAATTGTTGCTTGCTGTCATGCCCTGTTGCTTGGCAAGAACGAGTAAGATCTTTGTATATTGGTTGAAACATTATGCGTTATTCCACCGACCAGTGTAGTTGGTGATGGGGTTCGTTGCATGGAAAACAAAAAATTCCTACGGTTGCATCTACGAAGATCATATCTAGGAGATACTTGTAACGGTTTCAGATGGACTCACCCTCGAATACCGTAACGCGGGATAATGTTCCCGCAAACAAATGTGGTTGTTGTAGAGTGTACACGAACATCCTCAAGGATGCAATCCCAACACGACAAGTGCAACGCCTCCATAATCGGTCACACATACAGTGTGCCAACGACTTCCGTCCCTCGCTCAGCGTGGTGGAAGAAGTAGTGGATCCCTGGGAACTCCGCCAACACTACGACATGGTGGTGGTGGAGGTGGATAAGATCTTGAGCAGAGCTTTGCCTAAGCGTCATGCTCGTGGCAATGGACAAGGCTAGAAGGGGGAGGAAGATGCCAACCAAAGGGTATATGGTAGGAGAGGATAAGTGCGTGAGATGAGAGATCTCCACCCCACCCTTTATAGGGGGAGAGGGGGCAGCCCCTCCCTTGGCCTGTGGCCAAAGAGGTTTGATGTCTACGCACTTCTATTCTTGTAGACAGTTGTTGGGCCCCCAAGTGCAGAGGTTTGTAGAACAACAGCAAGTTTTCCCTTATGTGGATCACCCAAGGTTTATCGAACTCCGGGAGGAAGTGGTCAAAGGTATCCCTCTCAAGCAACCCTGCAATCAAGATACAAGAAGTCTCTTGTGTCCCCAAACCCAATACACTCGTCAGGTGTATAGGTGCACTAATTCGGCAAAGAGATAGTGAAATACAAGTGGTATGGATATACGACAACGATGCTAGAAAATAGCTTGATGGCGTGGAAGAGACTAAAGGCAAACTGAAATAAAGATGGAAGCAAGTAAACATGTAATAGATCTAGTTGAAAACGGTGTTTCAATGTTTAGAAACAAGGCCCAGGGATCATACTTTCTCTAGTGAACACTCTCATATAAATATCTTATCTTTATGATACTACTCTAAACTACTCTCCGATTGGACACTCTAATCCATGGTACGGCTATAACAGCACACCTCAAAGTAAGCCTTTCCCATCTAGATAATCCCACACTGTCACCTTGAGCACTAGATGGTTCCAACAAACACCACAATTTCATAAAGACATCCAACTCCAAATATAACTCATAACAAGTATGTGCAATCTCTAGCCTAAGTGCAACCATGGTGTGCATGCTATCACTTTCACACACATGGGGAGAGCAAAGATCTATTAAAGAACTTGAGTAGCAAGCTAGATCTACTTGATTACAAAGCTCATGATCACAATATGATCATGCATAGAGAGAGAGATGAACACATAGCTACCGGTAGAACCCTTAGCCTCGAGGAAGAACTACTCCCTCCTCATCAAGGGAATCAGCAACGGCGATGGAGATGGTGGTGGATATCGATGGAGATGGCTCCGGGGGCACTTCCCTATCCTGGCAGGGTGCCGGAACAGAGACTTTCTGTCCCCTGAATCTCCCCTTCGGTGGCGGCGGCGCTGTGGAACTTTTCGCGGTTGGAGGCTAGACGATTTAGGGTTTTTGCATTGGTAGGCATCTTATAGGCGAAGAGCCAAGGTCGGTGGGCGGCCAGGGGGCCCACAGCACCTGGTGGCATGGCCAGGGCTAGCCCGCGCCACCATATGGTGTGCCAACCCTGGTGCCCTACTCCGTCTCAGCTTCGTGTTTCCGTGTTGCTCTAGGAAAAATAGGCATATTGGCTTTTGTCCCGTCCAATTCCAAGAATATTGATTTTCTGCCTTTTCTGGAACCAAAAACAGAAGAAAACAGGCAACTGGGACTGTGGCATCTTGTGAATAGTTTATTCCCAGAAAACATATAAAAATACATCAAAGTGTTGACAAAGCAAAGCAAAGTAGATACTAAACAAGCATGGAACATCAAAAAATATGGATATGTTTGCAACGTATCAAGGTTCCCCCACCTCTTCCCTCATTCATGTGGGTGGAGGCTCCGCTCACCAAAATTCAACTCCACTTTCTCATGTTTAATCTCCACCTAAAATTAAGAGTCATGCAATTAAAACTCCCTTGTAATTCACTTGATTTAATGCCACTCATTCAATGAACACTTCATTTAAAAAGTACTTCATTTAATGAACACTTCATTTAATGAACACATTGATAATCCAATCCCCATAATATTCTGATACACCGAAACTATTCCGGCAGATATATCAAAATAATTTCTGCACTGTCCAGTATTTTCTCCGGTGTTCCCTATCCACTCAAATGTGTCGGCTACCCTTAAGTGTGTCTCCCTACGGGTTCGCAAGCTGAGTAGACATGATTGAGACACTCTCCGGTCAATAATCATCAGCAGGACCTAGAGATCCATAATGACTCCCACTGACTCAAATGATAAACTAGTCATCGCGTAAACCTTTATTCGTAGTAACCAATTCCTTTTGTCTCATGATATATGTCCATGATCTGATCATTTGGTATCATCTATACCTAGTTTGATCCCAGTACTAACAAGTACTCTTTTCTCATTTCCATGATATAAACATTCTTAGTGATCGTTATCACTTGCTTGCAAGCTATGTTAATGTGATATCACCGAGAGGGCCCTGAATATATCTCCCCGTCATTTGGATGGACAAATCCTACACTTGATCCACAAGCCTCAACTGACACTTTCTAAGTATCCAATGACACCTTTATAATCACCCAATTACGAAGTGACGTTTGATGTAATCAAAATACTTTTCTTGAGTCAACAATTAACGTGATCTCATGGTTTAAGGATTAGGGTTACTTTGAGTGAAATTATAGTAGTGTAAACATAATGGCATGATCGTATTACTATACTTTCGGGCATTTTTTCATCACATCATTCCACCAATGTTGTGACCTTGTTATTAACAACATCCATTGTCATGTTCAGGAAACCTTGATCATCTGTTAATCAATAAGCTAGTGTAATGAGAGGCATCACTAGGAACCTTCTATTTGTTTATTAAACACACATGTATTAACATTTCCTATTAATACAATTATAGCATGAGAAATACACATCAATTATAAAACTAGAATAACATAATAACCATTTATTATTGTCTCTCGGGCATATTCATTTCAGTCTCCCTCTTGCACTAGGGTCAATAATCTAGTTTTACATAGTTATGAATCTAACACCCATAGCGTTCTAGTGCTGATCATGTTTTTCCTTTGGGAGAGCTTTAGTCAACGGATCCGTAAGGTTCAAATCTGTGTCTACTTTGCAAATTTCTATATCGCCATCCTGGACATGTTCCCGGATGGAGTGATATCGGTGCTTGTTATGCTTGGAATTCTTGTGATACCTTGGTTCCTTAGCATTAGATATGGCACCATTGTTGTCACAATAGATAACCATAGGATCCAAAGCACTTGGAACCACACTTAGTTCGAAAATGAACTCCTTCATCCAAACTGCTTCCGCCACTTCTTCTAAAGCAGAGATATACTCCGCCTCCATTGAAGATCTTGCCACCACAGGTTGCTTGGAACTCCTCCAACTCACCGCTACTCCATTCAAACGAAATACATAGCCGGGTTGTGACTTAGAGTCAATCCGGATCGGTGTCGAAGCTAGCATCGACATAACACTTTGCGACGAGCTCTTATTCACCACCATAGATGAGAAACATGTCTTTAGTTCTTCTTAAGTACTTAAAGACATTCTTTGACTGCTTTCTAGTGTTGTACATCTAGATCAGATTGGTACCTGCTAGTCAAACTAACAACATGTGCCACATCCGGTCTTGTACACAACATAGCATACATAAGAGAACCTATGGCCGAGGCATAGGGGATATTGACCATCAATTCTCTATCTTTTGCTAAAGCTGGACTTTGAGTCTTACTCAAAATCATACCTTGCACCATAGGTGAGAGTCCTTTCTTACTATCTTGCATGTTGAACTTAAACAAAATCTTGTCAAGGTATTTACTTTGTGATAATCCAATTAAGCATCTTGATGTATATCTATAGATCCTGATGCCTAAAATATAGGCAGCTTCACCAAGGTCCTTCATTAAAAACTTACTATTTAAGTAATCCTTTATGCTTTTCAATAGATCTACATCATTTCTAATTAATAATATTTCATTCACATATAATATAAGAAATGCTATAGAGCTCCCACTCACTTTCTTGTAAATACAAGCCTCTCCTATAGTTTGGACAAATCCAAACCCTTTGATCACTTCATCAAAGCGGAGATTCCAACTTTAGGATGCTTGCTTCAGTCCATAGATGGAACACTGAAGTTTGCATACCTTGTCAACATCCTTAGGATCAACAAAACCTTTGGGTTGCATCATATACAACTCTTCCTCAATGTTTCCATTTGGGAATGCTGTTTTGACATCCATCTACCAGATTTCATAATCGAAAAATGCAGCAATTGCTAACATAATCCTAATTGACTTTAGCATCGCTATGGGAGAGAAAGTCTCCTCATAGTCAACTCCTTGAATTTGTCAGAACACTTTAGCGACATGTTGAGCTTTATAGACGACTACATTACCGTCAGCGTCAGTTTTCTTTTTGAAAATCCATTTATTCTCAACAACCTTGTAGTCGTGAGGTAAGTCCACCAAAGTCCAAACTTGGTTTTCGTACATGGATCCCATGTCGGATTGCATGGCTTTAAGCCATTTGTTGGAATCTGGGCTCATCATTGCTTCCTCATATGTCGCAGGGTCATCACTTCCATCTACCATGAAATTCAAGACTAGATTACCATACAGTTCAGGATCTTCACATGTCCTTCTTGGCCTGCGAGGTAAGGTAGTGGTCTCTTCCAGAGTTTCATGATGAGTTTCATGATCCTCATCATTAGTTCCCTCTTCATTTGGTGGAGTCACCACTAGAATAGTTTTCGGTGCTATGCTACTCGGCACTTCAGGAAGAGAAGGTTCAATAACCTCGTCGAGTTCTACCTTCCTACTACTCACACCTTTCGAGAAAAACTCTTTCTCCAGAAAGGATCCATTCCTGGCAATGAAAACCTTGCCTTCGAATCAGTGATAGAAGGTGTACCCAATTGTTTGTTTTGGGTGTCCTATGAAGACGCATTTTTCCGCTCTAGGTTCGAGTTTATCAGGCTGAAGTTTCTTCACATAAACATCATAGCCCAAAACTTTTAGAAATGACAACTTAGGTTTGTGACCTAACCATAATTCATATAGTGTCGTTTCAACGGATTTTGATGGTTCCCTATTTAAATTTAATGCAGCCGTATCTAATGCATGACCCCAAAATGAGAGTGGAAAATCGGTAAGGGACATCATAGATTGCACCATATCTAATAAAGTTCGATTCGATGTTCGGATACACCATTTCTTTGTGGTGTTCCGGTGGGAGTGAGTTGCGAAAAAATTCCACATTGTCTCATGTGCGTGCCAAACTCATAACTAAGATAGTCACCTCCACGATCGAATCGAAGAATTTTGATCTTTCTGGTACGATGATTTTCTACTTTCTGAAATTCTTTGAATTTTTCAAATGTTTCAGATTTGTGTTTCATTAAGGAAATATACCCGTATCTACTTAAATCATCCATGAAGGTTACAAAATAACGATATCAACCACGTGCAGACACACTCATTGGACCACATACATCGGTATGTATTATTTGCAATAAGTTGGTTGCTCATTCCATTGTTCTAAAAATGGAGTTCTAGTCATCTTGCCCATAAGGCATGGCTGACATGTCTCAGATGATTCATAATCAAGTGATTCTAGTAGTCCACCAGAATGGAGCTTCTTCATGCGTTTAACACCAATATGACCTAAACGGTAATGCCGCATATATGTAGCAATATCATCACTCGGCTTGATTCTTTTGGCATTCACATTATGAATATGTGTACTACTAATATCAAGATTTAAAACAAATAAACCCTTCAACATAGGTGCATGACCATAAAAGATATTATTCATATAAAAGGAACAACCATTGTTCTCAAACACGAATGAATAACCCGTCTCGCATGAAACATGATCCAGACATGATGTTCATGCTTAACGCGGGCACCAGATTACAACTATTTAGGTTTATTGTCAATCCTGATGGCAGATGAAGTGGCAGCATCCCAACATCGATCACATCCGCCTTTGATCCATTTCCTACGCGCATCGTCACTTCATACTTTACTAGCGGTCGACTACTACTACGCGTATCGTCACTTCATACTTTCCCAGCGGTCGAATACTCCTTAGCCCCTGTTTCGAGTTACATATGTTAGCAACCAAACCGGTATCAAATATCCAGGTGCTACTTTGACTACTAGTAAGGTACATATCAATAACATGTATATCACATATACCTTTGTTCACGTTCTCGGCCTTCTTATCTGCCAAGTACTTCGGGTAGTTACGCTTCTAGTGACCAGTCCCCTTTGTAGTAGAAACACTCAATGTTGGGCTTAGGACCTCCTTTGGTGTTCTTTTCAGGCTTGGCACCAGATTTGGAATCCTTCTTAAAGTTACCCTAGGATTTTCCTTTCTTGCACCTTTTCTTAAATTGGTGGTCTTGTTGACCAACAACACTTGGTGCTCTTTCTTAATGTCTACCTCAGCAATCTTCACCATGACCACGACAGTGAGCGACTTGTTCGCACCACTCATCTTGTATTTTAGCAAAAACCCTTTGTAGCTAGGTGGGAGCGACTGCAAGACTCTATCCATCATGAGATCAGGTGGAATCTCACATCCTAGTGTCTCAAGACGTTGAGCGTAGCCCGTCATATTAATGACGTGCTCGTTCACACAGCTATGCTCCTCCATCTCAGCGCTAAAGAACTTATCGGAGATCTCATATATCTCAGCACAGATTTGGTCCCCAAACATAGTTTTGAGTTCCTCCACCATGACATCAGCATCAGTAAGTTCAAAGCGCTTTTGGATTTTTGGCTCCTGCAATTGGAGGATCGCACACCGCACAAGAGTGTAGTCATCAAATTTCACGTCATATGTGTCGCACTCTTCCTGAGTCGTGCTAGCTACAGGGCCATCACCTAACGGACCGTCCATCACACAAGACTACTTCGTGCCAGTGAGGATAATCCTCATGTTGTGATTCTAGTTAGTGAAGTTAGACCCATTATCTTGCAACTTTCCTCTATCTAGGAACGCATTGAAATTGAACACAGGGGGTGCCATGATATACAATATATTTGAGAAGACTATTTTAGACAAGGTTTATAAAAGATAGAGGTCAAGTTAATTTAAAATTACTATGAGAACTCCCACATAAAAACGACATCCCTCTAGTCATTTTAGTGATTACACGAACCAAATTCACTACACCACGACCGATCAACATGAATGGTGGTGTAGCTCCAATAGCAACTGTGGGTCCGAGAATCACTGTTATGCATACAACCACGATCCCATGATCAGTTAATCGTGGCACATAACCGACAAGTATCATTACAGCATCCGAGAATATACCGAATTACAAGACTTACATAAATGTTGTTATGTCTACATCAATAATCATCAGCGGAACTTCATCAAGCGTAGAGCCCGAGCCATGCCTTAACCTACAGGAAACTGACTGGGAGAACGTCCTAGCTCGCATAGTCGCCAACCTCCTCTTCTTCTTGAAATCTGACCAAGTTAATAGCCAGGGTCAATGCCGGTGAGTACTTTGAATGTACTCGCAAACCACCTTAACTTAATAGTAATAACAAGAGGATATGCATTATGGTTGTAGTAGTAGGAGGGCTCTAAAGGAGGTTCTTTTCTCAAATAGCTTCTCTTGTAGATATAGCATCTACATATCTTTGTTGAAAACTTTTGTAAACATTTTGGAAACCATTTTTAAAACATTAGGACTGGGTCACCCAGTTGTTTCCTTCTCCCGATCATCCCACGACCAAACTCCTTCCATCCCTCTCTGACCATCCCATGGTCATAACAGGGATCCTTTCCGACCATCCCATGGTCAAAACCTTTCTCCTTTTCGACCATGCCATGGTCAAAATATTTTCAAAGCTTTTGCTTATTCGAAATCCTTTTTGAAAACAAAACCAGCACCGCTCTACAGAAGTTTGTCCAACCCGTCCTTAACCGTGGACACGGCTATTCAAATAGATTTACACTCTGTAGAATTTGTACACTTCACCCGCACAATCCGGGTACACTACCCTGATCTTCATCGATCGTGGGTCGAGTAACCGATCAAGGCTCTTCGGATGTCCACTCCAATATAAGTGCCTACCCTATGAGTGGTAATCCCCTAAACACCGGGACGTCGGGCGAGGACCAACCAGAGCACTTGTTGCACGTCCCACTGTGCGCTTTCAATGAGGGGCTCATAGTAACGCGTGGAGGCCTGCTGACCCTTCATTCCTTCTCCAGGTCGATGTCTCGCATGGACCTATATTGGAGAAGGCCCACCCTCCAGGGATCCCCGATCCCCTGTAGTTGTTGCGAGGCAGCTTATACCAGAATAGACAAACATCAAATCTAGCCCTGTCCCATTCCAGAGTAATGTGGTTGCATAGGGTTAAGTTGTTATAGCTAAACTGCAAAGAACCGAGTGCGTTTTCGTAAACCTTTTTCCTCCAGTTTTCCTCCAGCATTTTGTAAAACAAAACCTTTCTCTTTCTCAACAACTCTTGGGAGGTCCCACCTCACCAAGGTTTTATCATAAAACATTTGGTAAAACTTTTTTCGGGGTCTTCCCATCCTCTAGTTTTGCTTTGGCCAAATCGGGCTCTCCAAAGGGGTATGGTGTAATACACCATCTATTCTACTAGGGTCAAGTAGGTAACACCAAGGGGGTTGTACTCAGTAGTACAAGGTGTAATGATTCGGAGGAGCCAAACCACTACCAAGTATACATCAACATATAGTAAAACAATGCAGTTTTAGTAAACAGTAGATAAAACATGCATAAGTAAAATAGCAAGACAAGGCTTATGAGCAAGAAGGTGGCTTGCCTGATGATCAGCAATATGGCATAAATGTCCCTGGACTTCTTAGAAAACCATAAGATCCCATAAAAACCATCTTCTTCTGCTCTCCGGTATAATCGCAACTATCATCGATAGGGGCACACATGCAAACAATCAAAAGGGAACAATCAATACAATTCATACAATCACCACTACCATTCAGCAAACAAGAAATTGAATAAACTCCAATTAAGGTTCTGTAGTTTTAGAGGGGATTGGATTTAGGAGGTTGAGATGGTCTGGGGAAGGGGATGAAAATCCCTTAAGATCTATAATCTAGAAATTACCTAGGAGATGGATTTTGGACCAAGACGTATTCTGTATGAGACCACTGTAGAAACATGATACCAACAGATAGGTATTGATAAAATTAAACCAACAAAAGTGGTTTCACTATTTTATCAGTTACAAAAGATTTATAGTGATTTTTATAGTGAAAAAGACTCTAGTTTTAGGAAATAATTCACCAGAGAAGTTCTGGAGCTCCAAAAGTTATTTACTTGGATGGTTAGGTAGGTATGGGTGTACTGGTTCACTAAGAGTTGGACTCATTCCAAAATAATTACCAGAATGCCCTCAGGAAATTCCCAAAGGCAGTTCTGGAGCTGTTTTGTCTTTTTCACCAGATTAATTGTACATGTGTTTTTGATTTGATTCCAAGGGCACATCGTAGGTATTAAGGATACCTTTGTGTAGAAATTGGAATCAACATCTTTGGATTAGGAGAACTACTGTAGTGAATTTAGAGGTGAATAAACCATGCACATAACCGTTTAATTCACATAAAAACATCCAAGGATCAATAAATCGTGAGCTGCTGGATTTGGATAGGAAGTGGTGTAACACATCACTGGGATTTGGAATTGGTTCAATTGGACTGATGGTTTGGTGTAGGGAATTTTCCAAATGCCTAACTGCATAGATTTTGTTATTTTTGCTACATGCAGACTAGAGTTCACCTTGACATGAGATCTATACTGGTTGATTGGCATGGAAATTACCTTCTAGGAGAACATTGATCCATCCCAATTGGATGTGCACAACTTCCTGAGGAATTTATTTAGTGTAAACTATACTCCTTGGCAGATTAAATGCCAGAAAATAATAGGAATTATTTTTGGCAAGGGACTATTTTTGCATGTTAGACAACTCATGTGGGAACATGTATAAATTTGTATCTGTCCAAAATATGGTGTTTTCCATTTTTGTTTTGAATTAAACCAAGCAGCCTAATTAACAGATCTGGAAAAGGAATTAAATAAAAGAAAAGAGGCAAGGGCTGCTGGGCTGGGATCTAGGAGTAGTTGGGCCGGGCGGTAAGGAGGCGGCCCAACCGGGGCAGGCAAGCGCGTGGGAGGGGGCTGATTCGAACTGACGGGCGGGGCCCGCTGGTCAGCAACGACGGCGGCCGAAGCGGTACGGGAGGTCGTGGGCTGTTCGATCAAGTAGGTATCAACGGCCCCGGGGCGTCGTCCACCTCTCGACGCGCGGACAGGCAGGGGAAACCCTAGGGCGACGGGGCGGCGCAGGTGAGCTCACCTGGGGCTGTGCCAGCGATGGGGAAGGCGCGAGGTGATGCGGCGCTCGATGCCGAGCCCGGCGATGGTCGGCAAGGGCGGGTTCGACACAGAGAGGTGGCTCGCGCGGTGGAGGCCTACGGAGATGGATCGGGAGCTCGCCGACAAGGAGATTCCGGCCGTTCCTAAGAAGAGAGGGATACACGGTTAGAAAGAGGAGGAGGAGGATATCACCATAGAGAAACATGCATCATGGGAGGAGGCAAGGGGAGGGAGCTTAGGTTGATTTTTGGAGAGGGGGCCGAGGCTTCTCCCTTGCTCTCTGTCGAGCAGGGCAAGGCAGTGGAGGGGGAGAGGGTGCTCTGGGGTGGTGAGGTAGAGGGGTAGGAGGCAAATGAGGCCAAGGGGGAGAGGGGAACTGGCCGGTGGAGCTATACACCGAAGGGGGGGTCATGGTGGATCTAGTCCATGGAGCATGTGAGAGAGGAGGGAAACTAGGGGCTGGTTACTGTGGGCGTGGGGACTGGTATCCGGTCTGTGCTGAGGGCATAGGAGAGGTGGGACGGCTACTGCAAGAAGTAAAGAAAAAAGTGACCAATGGGTGCATCTCTCCTTCCTCCAAGCACTAAAGGACAAGGGGAAGGGGGCTGCTACAGTGCTAGGGCTATAGTGTTTTCGACCAGAAGGGAGAAGGGTGTTGTACAAGCTTGGTGGAGAAGATTTTTATTGAGGTTAATGGGGTATTTTTACAAGGTTTTGATTGTTGTGCTATTTTGAACACAAGAATACTTGTGAAGGAGTTCCTTTATTCATGTTGGAAAGAGTGGGAGAGATGATACTGGTAGAGGGGTAGGGTTAAGATGCATCTCTGAGATGATACTGGTAGATGATGTAGACAAGGTGTAGCAAGAATTTGAAATCTTGGGATTGGAGAATCCAAGTTGATTTTGGTGAAATACCTTAGGTTAAGGATCTAGGGTGATGTTAATTTCATATCATCAAAACATGGTTGTATCTTGGAGTTCAGATCTCCCCTTGGGGCATGGGGTAGATGGACGAATAGACCAAGTGATGCACATCAACATGGTACAGAGGTTTGATCTTGATCCTGCTTGAGCTCACCAAGACATGCTTTCAAACTTTGAATAAAATAAGCCTGCCAAAGCAGATTATCAACTAGCCTTCAAAACCTTGTGGGTTTAAGAAGCACAAAGATCCTATTGGAACAAGTGAATTAGGTAATGATATACCTATATGAGTATAACACAACCATGCAAAGAGTTGGTCCATAGAAGGTTGGATGGTGGTGTGAGCATCTGCCAAAGTAGGCATGCTGACTAGATTTGCAGGAAAAGTTATTTTCTTGCCTACAAAACCATCAAGAACAAGTGGGTCGGAGGATGATCTAACCAAGGAAAAGAGTGAGCCTTGGTAGTCCTTAGGATGGTTAACAAGATGGTTTAGATTCATTTCCAAAAATTCACAAGGGTTGATAAAGGGAGGCATTCAAAAAGGTGATGTTGGAAATAGTTTTCCAGACTTAACCAAATTTGGCAGATTGAGGGTTTTTGACTAGAGTGTGGGTGGTGATGATTTTGATGGGTGGTAAGGTACCAAAGCATCATCAAGTGGATGTGGTTGAAGAGTGGATTGAGTGGGAAGTATCCTTGCTTGACATTGGTCTTCATTGTCTTGGAGGCTTCTATAAGGGATCACTTTAGAGTTGATCTAGTTAAGGGTTTTAGATGATCACTTAGCAGCTAGGGATCAGATACAACTTGCATTCTTGCGTAGGGTGGGATTGTTTGGAGACATCTTAATCCTAGTGATGAGCTCCTAGAGTTTCTCATACTACTTCTGAGGAAGCAAGTCAAATAGCAGATCAAGGCAACTCATCTTTTAAGCAAGTCAACTATTGCTAGGGTTACCATCAAGCCTAGATCGAGGTAAGGCTGGGGCAATTTGAAGAGGTTGGATTTTGGATAAGATGAGATTCCTTGGTATCTCTACCAAGAGTAGAATTCAAAAGCTTATAAAAAGGTTTTGTAGATCCTAGAGGTAAGAGTAGTTGAAGGTTTTGTCTTGAAAACATAAGGAGATTATGTTATATCTCTCTCCATAGTTTTGTAAAATAGAAGCTACCAAAAATAGTTTTGGTTACATAAGCATCTTGGCTCATGTTTTGAAATGCCAGATCATTTGAGAATATGGAAATTAAGCCAAGACTGTTTTGGGAAGTAGCTTTTGTCAACTGGTGTTAAGGTAAGGAGTATATTATCTAATACACACTAGTATGCATAAGCATATCCAAACAACAAGCAAACACTTCAGCATTAAACAAGAATTTTTTTTTGTTCCCCCTAATTTTTGCCTTCTTGGACAACTAATCAGGGTTGCTGAAATTGGGATGTTACAGATCTTTCCCCCTTAAAAGAATCTCATCCCGATATTCTAGAGAGTAGGGTTAGGGGATCTGAGTCGGGTTGATACTAGGTGTCTTACGCGTACTATCTTACAGACTCCGTTTTTGGAAATATCTAATCTATCACTGGAGTTGAGCTTCGGTCTTCCGGGATGCACGGAGAGTTGAGCAGAGTCCAGCCTTGATTACGAGGAATGATCTTATTTTCCTTCTGGGCTCGATACCTCGAGGGCTTGGGCTAGACAGACTACCTCGATGCTGAACTTCACGGGGTACTCATCGGAGGATACAATCTATGGCCTAGTGTACAGATCTACCTTGGGGGCGTAGCGTATCCTAATTAAAGATCTTACAGTTGAAACTCCTGGATTTGCTTCTAGTGAAGGGTTACTCTATTTTTCTGGGAAAGACGTAGTCTTTCCCCCCCTTAGGATTAAACTGGGGTAGACCGGAGAGTTGACATAGTTCTTCCTTCTTGGAGTCGTAGACTGATGTCCTGAAGAATGTCGTCACTCTTTCTCCTAGAGTTGGAATCTTCCGATGATGTCCGCGAGGGTAGGTCCTATGGGGCTTATATACTACGATTACTCCTACTTAGTCTGTTGGAGCCATTGGAGTTTTCACGTCCTCTAAGCGATTGGTTAGCGATCCGGTGGCCCTTCGGTGGGTCTTCAGCCGAAGTAGCGGAGTGACCTTGTAGAATCTTCAGTTAGTTTCTCATCTGATGACCCGCGAGTTGTTGTTTGGCGAAAAGACGTCGGATCCTGAGATCTCTTCTAAAGTACCTTCCGGTAGACCATTTTCTGGAGATTGAGTTGGAAAGACGCAGTCTTTCCTCCTTAGAGCTTCGCTAAGGTTCATCAAAAAGGAGTGTGCGGATCCTCTGTCTGGGAGGTGCTGACCTGATGTTAGCGGATAGCTGCATCTTCCCGGAGTCTTGAGCTGGGGTCTTCGGGTGATGCCTTATTTTATCAACCCTGGCGGGGCTGGTTTCCTAACGAAGCCTTTAGGGTGGTTAGCTCAAGGTAAATTTAGCGGTCTACGACTCTCCTTGATAGTGCTTCGTCAGGGTAGAGGCGTCTTATTTTAGAGAGGTTGTAGTCTCTTGAACACTTGGCGTTGTTTCTTCTCGAAGACGGAGTAGACTCGTTGTCTTCGCACTTCCTTATCATCTGGCTTCAGGGGTAGTTCTGACCTTCTAGGGAGGATCATTTCGTTAGTTTGGGGTGGGGTCGACTAGATTAGCTGGTCTCCTGAGGTGGTAGGAGGGTCTAATATACCGAAGGTTGGCGTAGTTAGGTCTTCACTTCTTGTCTTGGTTGACTTATCGGGCGGTTTCTTGTGGATATTGAGGGTCCTTCGATGGTTGACTTCCGGTTCCAACGGGGATCTTGCGGTAGTAGACTGAGGAACAAGGGAGTGTGGTGCTGTTGACGAGTCTTGCGAGGTGAGTTTGACGAGGTATGCCGTCCTGCGAAGGTGAAATCTTCGAGTTGATTCGGACTTGACGATGTCGAACTCCTGGTTCTGGCAATGCCTTTCCTCTTATATACTCTCGGGGTTAGTCTGGGTCTCATTACCGGCAGCTAGCACAGGGGCTTCCAGGGTTACTAGGTGGGTTATCGCTCCTTGAGTCATATTTTTAAGGAGATTAAGGCAAACCAGATGATGGCTCAATGCACGGCGCCCAGAAAAGTGCTTGGTGCATGGTGTTGATGTAGAGCTCGTTGGAAACCCCAAGAGGAAGGTATGATGAGCACAGTAGCAAGTTCCCCTCAGTTATGAAACCAAGGTTTAATCGAACCAGTAGGAGCAAGGAAACACCTCAAAGGTGTTACTAGCTGAGCTTTGGCAGGGTGCACTACCGGTGCTAGTAGCAACGTGGAGACCTGCACAACACAACAACAGAACTTTGTCCCCAACTTGCGATGAGGTTGTCAATCTCACCGTGTTTTGCGGAAAACAAAGGATTAAACGTATCGAATGGAAAGAAGTAAAAGTTTGCAGAAAGTAAACACAAAGAAGTAAAAAGATTGTAGATTGTATGTAAAGAAAAGGACCGGGATCCATAGTTCACTAGAGGTGGCTCTCCTTAAGATAGATAACATGCTGGGTGAAAAAATTACAGCGGGGCAATTGACAAACACCGAGAAAGCAATACATGCATATACTAATAATCTTGACTCCTTTGGGACTTTATTGGGCATTACAACATTATACATAGACCGCCATCCAACAACATCTATGACTAATGATCCGCCTTCAGGTTATCATCCGAACCCCCTCTAGTATTAAGTTGCAAGCAACAGATTATTGCTTTACGAACTGCGTGGAAAGTAAACAATACGATTGTTCTATGAACAAAGGATTGTTGTTTTCTCCCTAGTAGCAACAACACATCTAGTACCTTAGAGATTTCTGTCACTTCCCCAGATTACCAGAGGCATTAACCCACTATCGAGCATAAATACTAACTCTTGGAGTTACTAGCATCTACTTGGCCAAGACAGCTACTAACAACGGAAAGCATGCAAGATCACAAATAACAAAGACATGATAGAATCAATAATCAATCTGAAATAGCATCTCAATATCCATCGGATCCCCACAAACACAACATGCAGAATTACAAATAGATGATCTTGATCATGAACGGAGCTCACAAGATCTAGACATGAAAGCACAAAGGAGGAGAACCAGCCATCTAGCTACTACATGGATCCGTAGTCCAAGGATGAACTACTCACGCATCACACCGGACGCTTGCATGGTGATGAAGAAGGCCTCCAGGGTGAATTTCCCTCTCCGGCAAGGTGCCGGGAAGAGCTTCAGATCCCTCCCGATCTAGGGATGGAGACGACGGCGGCTACAGAGTCTTTCGTGGATTTTTGATCGGGTACTTAGGGTTTTTGTCCCGAGCGCAACTTATAGGCGGAAGGAGAGGCCGAGGGGGTGCCGGGAGCCACCACACCACCCCCTGGCGCGGGCCCAGCCTGGCCGCGCGGCCAGGTGGTGTGGCCGGCCCCTAGCCCTTCTCTGTCTCGTACTCTGGCACTTGATCCCTTCCGGAAAAATATGAACTTTGGCTTTTGTTCCGTCCAATTCCGAGAATATTCATTTTCCAACTTTCCTGGAACCAAAAACAGGAGAAAACAGGCAGCTAACACTGTGGCTCTTGTTAATAGGTTAGTCCAAGAAATCATATGAAAAGTACTCCAAAGCTGGAACAAAACACAAGAAAGTGGATAAAACCAAGCATGGAACATCAAAAATTATAGATATATTTGCAATGTATCACCAGATCATACAATAAGGCGAACAGAGCGAGGGGGCTCGCAGTTTCCTCAGCAAACATCACACATCAAGCAACACAGGATGCACGTAGGCAAGCAAGCACGGTCAACGCTTAGGGACCCAGGAGTTAACTACTCGCGATGTAGGGGAATCCTATCCTTAGGTCTATTGACCCTAGATACCATCTTTCTTCAGGTCGGAGTCACTATCTTGTAGATGAAGCCTTCATCGTATCTTGGACGCTTCTTGATAGGGTAACACCTGAGGATTCTGATTGTGAGGATTCCGCGGGTAGAGCGATATTGTAGTCTCCTTGTGTTTGCTGGTAGTTGCTTGTCTTCATCTTGTTCTCATTGTCCTCACTAGGTTCTAGATCCTAGTTATTTAGAATCCGTAGGTTTGAAGTTTGGATGAGAGTTAGAGGAAACCATTTGCAAAAGCATTTACTTAGAGTAAGAGAAGAAGTATAACTTTTTGAAACTCATGGAGAAACTAGTTTTCGAAAGCCGGGGTTTTCAAAATAAGGTTCCTGTCTAGCGACCGTGCTAACTAAGGTTCTCCTGCAGTCAGGATGGCTCTGATACCAAGTCTGTGGGTCCCCTGGATTAATCCTCCGAGAATCCCTGTTATGCATACAACCACTATCCCATGATCAGTTAGTCGTGGCACATAACCGACAAGTATAATTACAATATCTGAGAATATATCGAATTACAAGACTTACATAAATGTCGTTATGTCTACATCAATAATCATCAGCGGAACTTCATCAAGCGTAGAGCCCGATGCATGCCTTAACCTACAGGCAACTGACTGGGAGAACGTCCTATCTCGCATAGTCGCCAATCTCCTCTTCTTCTTGAAATCTGACCAAGTTAATAGCCAGGGACAATGCCGGTGAGTACTTTGAATGTACTTGCAAACCACCTTAACTTAATATTAATAACAAGAGGATATGCATTATGGCTGTGGTAGTAGGAGGGCTCCAAAGGAGGTTCTTTTCTCAAATAGCTTCTCTGGTAGATATAGCATCTACATATCTTTGTTGAAAACTTTTGTAAACATTTTGGAAACCATTTTTAAAACATTAGGACTGGGTCACCCAGTTGTTTCCTTCTCCCAGTCGTCCCACGACCAAACTCCTTCCATCCCTCTCTGACCATCCCATGGTCATAATAGGGATCCTTTCTGACCATCCCATGGTCAAAACCTTTCTCCTTTTCGACCATGCCATTGTCAAAATATTTTCAAAGCTTTTGCTTATTCGAAATCCTTTTTGAAAACAAAACCAGCACCGCTCTACAGAAGTTTGTCCAACCCGTCCTTAACCGCGGACACGGCTATTCGAATAGATTTACACTCTGCAGAGGTTGTACACTTTACCCACACCATCCAGGTACACTACCCTGATCTTCACTGATCGTGGGCCGAGTAACCGATCAAGACTCTCCGGATGTCCACTCCAATATAAGTGCCTACCCTATAAGTGTTAATCCCCTCAACACCGGGACGTCAGGCGAGGACCAACCAGAGCGCTTTCAATGAGGGGATCATAGTAATGCGTGGAGGCCTGCCAACCCTTCATTCCTTCTCCAGGTCGATGTCTCGCATGGACCTATATCGGAGAAGGCCCACCCTCCAAGGATCCCCGATCCTCTTTAGTTGTTGCGAGGCAGCTTATACCAGAATAGACAAACATCAAATCCATCCCTGTCCCATTTCAGAGTAATGTGGTAGCATAGGGTTAAGTTGTTATAGCTAAACTGCAAAGAACCGGGTGCGTTTTCCTCCGGTTTTCCTCCAGCATTTTGTAAAACAAAACCTTTCTCTTTCTCAACAACTCTTGGGAGGTCCCACCTCACCAAAATTTTATCATAAAACATTTGGTAAAACTTTTTCCGGGGTCTTCCCATCCTCTAGTTTTGCTTTAGCCAAATCGGGGTCTCCAAAGGGGTATGGTGTAATACACCATCTCTTCTACTAGGGTCAAGTAGGTAACACCAAGGGGGTTGTACTTAGTAGTTTCTTGCTCGTTGTTGATGTAGAGCTCGTTGGGAACCCCAAGAGGAAGGTACGATGAATATAGCAGCAAGTTTTCCCTCAGTTATGAAACCAAGGTTTAATCGAACCAGTAGGAGCAAGGAAACACCCCAAAGGTGTTACTAGCTGAGCTTTGGCAGGGCGCACTACCGGTGCTAGTAGCAACGTGGAGACCTGCACAACACAACCACATAACTTTTTCCCCAACTTGCGATGAGGTTGTCAATCTAACCGTGTTTTGTGGAAAACAAAGGATTAAACGTATCGAATGGAAAGAAGTAAAAGTTTGCAGAAAGTAAACACAAAGCAGTAAAAGATTGTAGATTGTATGTAAAGTAAAAGGACCGGGATCCATACTTCACTATAGGTGGCTCTCCTTAGATAGATAACATAATGAGTGAACAAATTACAGCGGGGCAATTTACAAACACCGAGAAAGCAATACATGCATATACTAATCATCTTGACTCCTCTGAGACTTGATTGGGCATTACAACATAATACATAGACCGCCATCCAACTTCATCTATGACTAATAATCCACCTCCGGGTTATCATCCGAACCCCCTCTAGTATTAAGTTGCAAGCAACAGATTATTGCTTTACGAACTGCGTGTAAAGTAAACAATACGATTGTTCTATGAACAAAAGATTGTTGTTTTCTCCCTAGTAGCAATAGCACATCTAGTACCTTAGAGATTTCTATCGCTTCCCCAGATTACTAGAGGGATGAACCCACTATCGAGCATAAATACTAACTCTTGGAGTTGCTAGCATCTACTTGGCCAAGATAGCTACTAACAACGGAAAGAATGCAAGATCTCAAATAACAAAGACATGATAGAATCAATAATCAATCTGAAATAGCATCTCAATATCCATCGGATCCCCGCAAACACAACATGTATGCATTACAAATAGATGATCTTGATCATGAACGGAGCTCACAAGATCTAAACATGAAAGCACAAAGGAGGAGAAACCATCCATCTAGCTACTACATGGATCCGTAGTCCAAGGATGAAGTACTCACGCATCACACCGGACGCTTGCATGGTGATGAAGAAGGCCTCCAGGGTGAATTTCCCTCTCCGGCAAGGTGCCGGGAAGAGCTTCAGATCCCTCCCGATCTAGGGATGGAGACGACGGCGGCTATAGAGTCTTTCGTGGATTTTTGATCGGGTACTTAGGGTTTTCGTCCCGAGCGCAACTTATAGGCGGAAGGAGAGGCCGAGGGGGAGCCGGGAGCCACCACACCACCCCCTGGCGCGGGCCCAGCCTGGCCGCGCGGCCAGGTGGTGTGGCCGGCCCCTAGCCCTTCTCTGTCTCGTACTCTGGCACTTGATCCCTTCCGGAAAAATATGAACTTTGGCTTTTGTTCCGTCCAATTCCGAGAATATTCATTTTCCAACTTTCCTGGAACCAAAAACAGGAGAAAACAGGCAGCTATCACTGTGGCTCTTGTTAATAGGTTAGTCCAAGAAATCATATGAAAAGTACTCCAAAGCTGGAACAAAACACAAGAAAGTGGATAAAACCAAGCATGGAACATCAAAATTTATAGATAGATTTGCAATGTAACAACATCCCCAAGCTTAACTCCTGCTCGTCCTCGAGTAGGTAAGTGATAAAAAGAAAGAATAATTTTTGAGGCGACATGCACCATCAAAGACTTGATCAAAGTATTTGCAAAACATTCAAAGCTGGGATCATAGTACTTCAATCATAACATGAAAGACAAAGTTCTAGCAATAAGACAAAGAAAGTATGATGCAACATGAAAACGCATAAACAAAACATTCATGAATAACAATGCTTTGCAAGACGTTTGTTTGTTTCACATAAATAAAACATAGCATAATAGTATTCAGCTTGTCCCTCAATAGAGTAGCAAATATAAATGCATAGGACACCTTCAAAGTTCATAAGAGTGACTAGATAAAGTAGTTTAAAACAAGCAATATCAAAGTATGCATCAATCAACTAGTCTTGGGACAATGCACATAGAACTAAGAATGGCCACTATGCTCTCAAATTAGGTGCATAAAGATAGAAGGTGGAGACTCAATATAATGGTGGAAGAAAGGCCTTTTGTAAAAGGAAGTAGGGATTCAAGTCTCATAAAGAGCTTCCAAAAATTATGGTACTTGTAGTTTTAGCTCTCATTGCCCCTATCATAAGCATATTGAAGGTGATTAAGGTTAAAGTGACACAACTAAGAGGATATGCTTGACAAGTTATAAACCAAAATCTCATGCCCCTTACGTACGAAGACCGATCCTCATGCTACTCAACTTCAGTCACGAGTAAGCTCTTGTCATTGTAAGTATATGTGTATCATTAAGAACCGCCAACGGGGTACCCCTTGCACATGATACGGGAGCTTTCCCATAATCAAAATGACAAGGCAAGCAGACAATGATCATCTCAGCGATCTTTTTATTTGCTATTTGCATAGGTTTTTATTGAGGATGCTTCCTAGAGTGCTCATTATGGTGATGCTGCAAGTTTCCACCATGATTAGGCATGGCTTAGGCTAGCGGCCCAGGCGTTTCTCTAACACACATACAAAGTCCATGATCTTACAAGTTCCACTTTTATTTCACACCGCCGGGATCCGTAAGCAAAAGAACATGATATCAATGAAGTACAAAGTACAAGTGCGATGTTGAAAGCATTCCCCATGAAACATGGTTCTGCTAATTTCAACTTAAAGCGCAAGCATATACGCAACAAAGAAGGACCCAATGGTTCAAGTTTATTAGAGGCAATAAAGTCAAGTGTGCCATCAAGTTCGTGAGAGCTTTAATCACTAGTTTTCTCATAACAAGTGGAAGGTAAACAAAAGCATGAATGTACTTGGAATAGCATAAGCTAGTAGGTAGGTATGGTGGACTCTTTGGAAAAACTTGGTTTAGGGAGTTGGATGCATGAGTGGAACTCATACTTTGTTGTGGAGGCTAGCAAAAGACTGGGAGCGACAAACTAAGAGAGCAATAATGGCCATAATCATGCAGAGCGACAAAACATCATTGATCAAAGCATAAAGTGATACTACAAGTTGAAAACTAAAGGATCATAAAGGCTATGGTGACTTGAGATAGTCATAACATGGTGTGAGCATGCGCCAAGTCAACCCAAATAAAGCATCAAAGGAGAATACCCCTATACTATGCTTTAATATGCTAAAACAACGCATGATTCATCCAAGGCACATTAAGCAATCTCAATTGTTTATAACAAGTCATGCTACAACAAAGAATACTAAGAATAAAGCCAAAACAATATCAAGCACGGCATGACAAAGCATAAGCCACAGTAAAAAACGAGCTCTTTTTACCACATAAGCATGAACTTTCCCACTCTTTTCCAAACCAAACCCAACTATTTGCAAACCAATGTATGAAAGAGGGGGTCCAACCAATTTATTCAGAAAACTAATCAAACCAAAGCAAGCGAAAACGAAAACGAAAAAGAAGACGCTCCAAGAAAAACACAACTGTGCATGAAACAATAAAAATGAAGCGTTTGGAAGGAACCTAGGATTTTTATTGATGAAGAAGGGGATGCCTTGGGCATCCCCAAGCTTTGACGCTTGTACTTCTTGGATATTTCTTGTGGTGACACACGTGGCATCCCCAAGCTTGAGCTTTAGTCCATCCTTCATCTCATTACTCATTCCTTCCATACACCTGAAATTTTTTCCTTCATACAAAACTTCACACAATCTCATTAGCAACATTAGTGCACTCAAGATAAATAAGTCTCAAGGTTCAGTTCTAACACCAAATAAACTTCCATTAGAACACTTGCTACTGTAGAACTTCCCTCAAAAAGCTCAATTCGCAAAAGGAAGTCAAGAAGGAACTAACAAAAAGCAAATGCAGAAAAATGGCAGAAATCTGTCAAAACAGACCAGCAGGTAAAGAAGAATCTTTTGGAAGACCTTCTGTTGCTCAAATCAAAAAGTGTTGAACTAAATAAAGTTAGATAAGAACCTGGGGCAGAAGCACAAAGAATTATAGCTCAATCCGACGTACAGAGCTCTCTCAGTAAAGTTTATGGTGAAGCACAGAAATCTGTTTCGGGACAGCAACTTTCCCAATCATTACTTCACTCTCATTAGAGGTTACTCTTGGCACAAAAAGCAAATAAAAAGGATAAGGAGAGGTTATTACAGAGGTAATAACTTCCAAGACTCATCTAAAACTCTTGGGTTATCTCCCAACAAGTACTTTTCTTTAACGCCTTTAAGTTAGGCATAAGAAGCAAAGAAAGAATCAAGTGTTCTCAAATGAAGAAGCATTAAGACCAATACCAAAAATATTTTCAACAAGGAAAGGTATATCATCCAAGTAAGTTCTAGATGATCCTCTCTCAATTATCTTAGGTTCACTATTCTCATCAAAAGGGTTTGCAGGAACAATCCAATCAAGATTCTTTTCTATGGCATCATGTATTGCTACTAGTTTGAAGGGTATTGGTATCTTAGGTTCCTCCCCATTAGGTTCGGTTTTGTTCATATTTTCTCATGTACCAACCACATCTACACATGATCCTAGCATATTGAAATGTTCAAAAACTTTTCTTGCTTCTTTTGCAACATCATAGAACTCCTTAAACAAAGTTTCTAGAATAAAATCCCTCTTTTCAGGGTCTTCAATTTCTTTAAGCTTAAGAAACTTTACTTGCATTAAGGGGTTGAGGTTAACAAACCTAGCTTCTAACATGTGAATTAAAGAAGCTACAGAAATCTCATAGTTTGGAGCAAGTTCTACAAGGGATCTATCCTCAGTATCTTCATGCTTACTAGCATGATTAAAGAATTCTTCAATGTTATCTTTCCCAATTATAGAACCACTACCAATTGGAAGGTCTTTCAGGGTGAATGTAGGGATCAAAATGGTGAGCTAAGGGAGAGGTGACAACTAAAGGAGACTTAATTTTTTGTGTTTTTGATAAAGAAAGCAAACAAGTAAAACTAATTTTTTTGGATTTTTGAAGAACAAAATGAGTAAACAAAGCAAAAAGAAAACTAAGCAAAACAAAAACAATAAAGTAAAGAGATTGGTTATGAGGGACTCCCCTTGTGAAGATGTCCTTGACTCCCCGGCAACGGTGCCAGAAAATCTTGCTGGCTCGTGGTTGATGTAGATCTCGTTGGGAACCCCAAGAGGAAGGTACGCTGAATATAGCAGCAAGTTTTCCCTCAGATATGAAACCAAGGTTTAATCGAACTAGTAGGAGCAAGGAAACACCCCAAAGGTGTTACTAGTTGAGCTTTGGCAGGGCGCACTACCGGTGCTAGTAGCAACATGGAGACCTGCACAACACAACCACAGAACTTTGTCCCCAACTTGCGATGAGGTTGTCAATCTCACCGTGTTTTGCGGAAAACAAAGGATTAAACGTATTGAATGGAAAGAAGTAAAAGTTTGTAGAAAGTAAACACAAAGCAGTAAAAGATTGTAGATTGTATGTAAAGTAAAAGGACCGGGATCCATAGTTCACTAGAGGTGGCTCTCCTTAGATAGATAACATGCAGGGTGAAAAAATTACAGCGGGGCAATTGACAAACACCGAGAAAGCAATACATGCATATACTAATCATCTTGACTCCTTTGAGACTTGATTGGGCATTACAATATAATACATAGACCGCCATCCAACTGCATCTATGACTAATAATCCACCTCCGGGTTATCATCCGAACCCCCTCTAGTATTAAGTTGCAAGCAACAGATTATTGCTTTACGAAGTGCGTGTAAAGTAAACAATACGATTGTTCTATGAACAAAAGATTGTTGTTTTCTCCCTAGTAGCAATAGCACATCTAGTACCTTAGAGATTTCTGTCGCTTCCCCAGATTACCAGAGGGATGAACCCACTATCGAGCATCAATACCAAGTCTTGGAGTTGCTAGCATCTACTTGGCCAAGATAGCTACTAACAACGGAAAGCATGCAAGATCTCAAATAACAAAGACATGATAGAATCAAAAATCAATTTGAAATAGCATCTCAATATCCATCGGATCCCTGCAAACACAACATATATGGATTACAAATAGATGATCTTGATCATGAACGGAGCTCACAAGATCTAAACATGAAAGCACAAAGGAGGAGAAACCATCCATCTAGCTACTATATGGATCCGTAGTCCAAGGATGAACTACTCACGCATCACACCGGAGGCTTGCATGGTGATGAAGAAGGCCTCCAGGTGAATTCCCCTCTCCGGCAGGGTGCCGGGAAGAGCTTCAGATCCCTCCCGATCTAGGGATGGAGATGACAGGTGGCTACAGACTCTTTCGTGGATTTTTGATCGGGTACTTAAGGTTTTCGTCCCGAGGGCAACTTATAGGCGGAAGGGGAGGCCGAGGGGGTGCCGGGAGCGGCCACACAACCCCCTGGCGTGGGTCAGGCCTGTCCGCGCGGCCAGGTGGTGTGGTGGCTCCCTGGCCCTTCTCCGTCTCGTATTCTGGCAGTTGATGTCTTCCAAAAAAATAGGCACTTTGGCTTTTGTTCTGTCCAATTCCGAGAATATTTATTTTCTGACTTTCCTGGAACCAAAAACAGCAGAAAACAGGCAGCTGACACTGTGGCTCTTGTTAATAGGTTAGTCCAAGAAATCATATGAAAAGTACTCCAAAGTTGGAACAAAACACAAGAAAGTGGATAAGGTGTAATCCAAGCATGGAACATCAAAATTTATAGATACATTTGCAATTTAACAGTAGTATAAGGTGTAATGATTCGGAGGAGCCAAACCACTACCAAGTATACATCAACATATAGGAAAACAATGTAGTTTTAGTAAACAGTAGATAAAACAAGCATAAGTAAAATAGTAGGACAAGGCTTATGAGCAAAAAGGTGGCTTGCCTAATGATCAGCATTATGGCATAAATGTCCCTGGATTTCTTCTTAGAAAACCATAAGATCCCATAAAAAACATCTTCTTCTGCTCTCCGGTATAATCGCAAATATCATCGATAGGGGCACACATGCAAACAAACAAAAGGGGACAATCAATACAAGGCATACAATCACCACTAACATTCAGCAAACAAGCAATTGAATAAACTCCAATTAAGGTTCTGTAGTTTTAGAGAGGATTGGATTTAGGAGGTTGAGATGGTCTTGGGGAAGGGGATGAAAATCCCTTAGGATCTATAGTGTAGAAATTACCTAGGACATGGATTTTGGACCAAGACATATTCTGTATGAGAACATTGTAGAAACATGATACCAACAGATAGGTATTGATAAAATTAAACCAAAAAAAGTGGTTTCACCATTTTATCAGTTACAAAAGATTTATAGTGATTTTTATAGTGAAAAAGACTCTAGTTTTAGGAAATAATTCACCAGAGAAGTTCTGTAGCTCGAAAAATTATTTCCTTGGAAGGTTAGGTGATCTGGGTGTACTGGTTCACTGAGAGTTGGAGTCATTCCAAAATAATTACCAGAATGCTCTCAGGAAATTCCCAAAGGCAGTTCTGGAGCTGTTTTGTATTTTTCACCAGATTAAATGTACAGGAGTTTTTGATTTTATTCCAAGGGAACATGGTAGGTACTGAGGAGACCGTTCAGTAGAAATTGGAATCAACATATTTGGATTAGCAGAACTACTGTAGTGAATTTAGAGGTGAATAAACCATGCATAGAACCGTTTAATTCCATGAAAAACATCCAAGGCTCAATAAATCATGAGCTGCTGGATTTGGATAGGTAGTGGTGTAACACATCACTAGGATTTGGAATTGGTTCAATTGGACTGATGGTTTGGTGTAGGGAATTTTCCAAAGGCCTAACTGCATGGATGTTCTTATTTTTGCTACAGGCAGACTAGAGTTCACCTTGACATGAGATCTATGGTGATTGATTGGCGTGGAAATTACCTTCTAGGGAAACTTTGATCCATCCCAATTGGATATGTACAACTTCCTAAGGAATTTATTTAGTGTAAACTATACTACTTGGCAGATTAAATGCGAGAAAATAATAGGAATTATTTTTGGCAAGGGACTATTTCTGCATGTTAGACAACTCATGTGGGAACATGCATAAATTTGTATCTATCCAAAATATGGGGTTTTCCATTTTTGTTTTGAATTAAGCCAAGCAGCCTAATTAACAGATCTGGAAAAGGAATTAAATAAAAGAAAAGAGGCAAGGGCTGCTGGGCTGGGATCTGGGAGTAGTTGGGCTGGGCGGCGAGGAGGCGGCCCAACCCGGGCAGGTGGGCACACGGGAGGTGCTGATTCGAACTGACGGGCGGGGCCCGCTGGTCAGCGACGGCGGCGGCCGAAGAGGTACGGGAGGCCGTGGGCTCTTCGATCAAGTTGGGATTGAAGGCGTGGAGGTGATGCGACGCTCGATGGCGAGCCCGACGATGGTTGGCAAGGGCGGGTTCGACGCAGAGAGGTGGCTCGCGCCGTGGCGGCCTGCAGAGGTGGATCGAGAGCTCGCCGACGAGGAGGTTCCGGCCGTTCCTAAGAAGAGAGGGAGACATGGTTAGAAAGAGGAGGAGGAGGGGATCACCATAGAGAAATAAGCATCTGGGGAGGAGGCAAGGGGAGGGAGCTTAGCTTGATTTTTGGAGAGGGGGCCGAGGCTTCTTCCTTGCTCTCTCTCCAGCAGGGCAAGGCAGTGGAGGGGGAGAGGGTGCTCTGGGGTGGTGAGGTAGAGGGGTAGGAGGCAAATGAGGCCAACGGGGAGCGGGGAGCTGGCCGGTGGAGCTATATACCGAAAGGGGGGGGGGTCATAGTGGATCTAGTCCATGGAGCATGTGAGAGAGGAGGGAAACTAGGGGCTGGTTACTGTGGGCGTGGGGAGTGGTATCCGGTCTGTGCTGAGGGCAGAGGAGAGGTGGGACGGCTGCTGCAAGAAGTAAAGAAAAAAAAGTGACCAATGGGTGCATCTCTCCTTCCTCTAAGCACTAAAGTACAAGGGGAAGGGGGTGCTACAGTGCTAGGGCTACAGTGTTTTCGACCAGAAGGGAGAAGGGTGCTGTACAAGCTTGGTGGAGAAGATTTTTATTGAGGTTAATGGGGTATTTGTACAAGGTTTTGATTGTTGTGCTATTTTGACCACAAGAATACTTGTGAAGGAGTTCCTTTATTCATGTTGGAAAGAGTGGGAGAGATGATACTGGTAGAGGGGTAGGGTTAAGATGCATCTCTGAGATTTATTTGAGATTTTTCAAAGAATTAGAAGTCCACTTAAATTCATTTATTCTAAAACTCCAGAAGTGAAGTATTGGAGCCCATTTGATATTTTTACATTGGACAAGGTGGGTTTTTGAGTGGAGACGGTCCTAGATACCATATTACACCTTGGGGAATTTTATTGGGATTTATTGAGGTGGGAAAGTATTTTTAAAGAATTAATTCTTATTTCTGCCATTTAAGAAAAAGGGCAAAAAGAAATAAAAAAGAATCTCCAAAAATATTTATTTTTGAGGTGTGAAGATGGGGGGGTGATATATGGATCTCAATTGAGCCAAAAGTTGGGGAAGTGTTTTGGCAAAAACCAAACTTTCCTTTATGGAGGGAGTTTTGGAGATTTTGACTATTAAGGAGATTTATTAGATTTGTAGCCATACTAATTATGGAGAATTCTTGATAAATCTTGATGACCAGGTTAGATGATGTATACAAGGTGTAGAAGGCATTTGCAACCTTGGGATTGGAGAATCCAAGTTGATTTTGGTGAAATACCCTAGGTTAAGGATCTAGGGTGATGTTAATTTCATATCATCAAAACATGGTTGTATCTTGGAGTTCAGATCGCCCCATGGGGCATGGGGTAGATGGATGTATAAACCAAGTGATGCACATAAACATGGTATAGAGGTTTGAGCTTGATCCTGCTTGAGCTCACCAAGACAGGCTTTCAAAATTTGAATAAAATAAGCCTGCCAAAGCAGATTATCAACTAGCCTTCAAAACCTTGTGGGTTTAAGAAGCACAAAGATCCAATTGGAACAAGTGAGGTATGTAATGATATAACTATATAATTACAACATAACCATGCAAAGATTTGGTCCATAGAAGGTTGGATGGTGGTGTGAGCTTCTGCCAAAGTAGGCATGCTGACTAGATTTGCAGGAAAAGTTATTTTCTTGCCTGCAAAACCATCAAGAACAAGTGGGTAGGAGGATGATATAACCAAGGGCAAGAGTGGGCCTTGGTATTCCATAGGATGTTTAACAATATGGTTCATATGCATTTCCAAAAATTCACAAGGGTTGAGAAAGGGAGGCATTCAAAAAGGTGATGTTGGAAATAGTTTTCCAGACTTAGCCAAATTTGGCAGATTGAGGGTTTTTGACTAGAGTGTGGGTGGTGATGATTTTGATGGGTGGTAAGGTAAAAAATCATCATCAAGTGGATGTGGTTGAAGAGTGGATTGAGTGGGAAGTATCCTTGCTTGACATTGGTCTTCATTGTCTTGGAGGCTTCTAGAAGGGATCACTTCAGAGTTGATCTAGTTAAGGGTTTTAGATTATCACTTAGTAGCTAGGGATCAGATCCAGCTTGCATTCTTGCGTAGGGTGGGATTATTTGGAGACATCTTGATCCTAGTGATGAGCTCCTAGAGTATCTCATACTACTTCAAAGCAATCAAGTCAAACAGCAGATCAAGGCAACTCATCTTATAAGCAAGTCAACTATAAGCAAGTCAACTATTGCTAGCCTAGCTTGAGGTAAGGCTAGGGCAATTTGAAGAGGTTGGATTTTGGATAAGATGAGAGTCCTTGGTATCTCTACCAAGAGTAGAATTCAAAAGCTTATAAAAAGGTTTTGTAGATCCTAGACGTAAGAGTAGTTGAAGGTTCTGTCTTGAAAACATAAGGAGATTATGTTATATATCTCTCCATAGTTTTGTCAAATAGAAGCTACCAAAAATAGTTTTGGTTACATAAGCATCTTGGCTCATGTTTTGAAATGCCAGATCATTTGAGAATATGGATATTAAGCCAAGACTATTTTGGGAAGTAGCTTTTGTCAACTCGTGTTAAGGTAAGGAGTATATTATCTAATACACACTAGTATGCATAAGCATATCCAAACAACAAGCAAACACTTCAGCATTAAACAAGAAAACGTTTTTTGTTCCCCCTGATTTTTGCCTTCTTGGACTACTAATCAGGCTTGCTGAAATTGGGATGTTATAGCAAGCATCATATGGACATCATATCATTCATATGGCTCGTGCTTTACCTTTCAGTTCATGTTTCGGGCGATGTCTGTTCATGCTAGGCTCGCCAAGTAAGAACCTTAGCATTCGCATGTGTAAAACTATCTTACACCCGTTGTATGCAAATGTATAGTCTATCACACCCGATCAACACGAAGTGCTTCGAAACGATCATCTTTATTAACAACACATACTAAGGAAGAACATATTATTATCTTGATATTAGTGAGAGGGATGATCTTATAATTCTACCGCCAAGAACTAAGCAAGACATAAGCAAAATAAGATGCATAAAAGGGATAAACATCACATGCATATAAATGTGATATGATATGGTCCTTTCTTGCACTTGATATCCATCTTGTGCTTCATGGCATGATCTCCATCATTCCACCGGCATGGATCCAAGGTCCATGGTGCCACCATCATGGCCGTTGATGACCCACAAGTATAGGGGATCGCAACAGTCTTCGAGGGAAGTAAAACCCAATTTATTGATTCGATAGAAGGGGAGCCAAAGAATATTTATAAGCCTTAACAACTAAGTTGTCAATTCAGCTGCACCTGGAAACAATCTTGCTCGCAGCAATTTATCAGTAGCAACAATTTTGTAGTAGCAATAGCAAAGTAATAGCAGTAGTAAAAGTAAAGACATTAGTAACAATAGCAGCAAACAGTAGGATTAAAGCACAGTAGGCATAGGGATAGATGGACGGGCATTGCATGGTCAAGACAATTCATATTACAATCAAGATATAGGGCATTTGCAGATAAATAAGATAAAGCATCCAAGTACTAAATAATCATAGGCATGTGTTCCATATATAGTCATACATGCTCGTAATGAGACCTTGCACAACATCTTTTGTCCTGCCAGCCCGTTTGTAGCGGAGCCTCAAGGGAACTACTGGCAATTAAGGTGCTCCATTTAATAGAGCACCCGAGCAAAGCATTAACACTCCGTGAACACATGTGATCCTCACATCAAATCCATTCCCTCTGGTTATCCTGATTATTGTCACTTCGGGGCCTTCGGTTCCGGACAATAATATGTGTATACAGCTTGCAGGTAAGGTCATAAATAATAGTATCATCATGAATCGATAACATGTTCAGATCTAAAATCATGGCACTCGGGCCCTAGTGACAAGGATTAAGCATAACAAGTTGCAACAAAGTCAAAAAGCACTAATAATAGATACTAGGCACCATGCCCTAACAATCTGATGCCATTACATGAATGATCTCATCCAATCCCTTCCATCCCCATAGCCTATAGCGGGGGATTACTGACTCATGGATGGAGGAATCATGAATGGTTGATGGAGAAGCGATGGTGATGATCTCCTCCAATTCCCTGTCCCGGCAGGGTGCCAGAACGGAGTTTCTGGTTCCGAATCGTGGTATCTGGTGGTGGCGGCGCAACGGAACTCTATCTAGAAAAGCGTCGAACTCCCCTGGGTTTTTAGGTCAAGAGGCATCTTATAGGCGAAGAGGGAGGCTGAAGGGGTGCCCGAGGCGGTCAGACCCCCTCCTAGCACGGCCAGGCCTGGCCCACGTGGCCAGGGGGTGTGGGCCCCTCGTGGCTCTCCTCCGTCTCGTCTTCTGGCTCCGTGAATCTTCTAGTGAAATAGGATTTTTGGCATATTTTTCGGGATTTTTCCTGATAGTTGATTTTTTGCACAAAAACTAGACACCAAGGTAATTCTGCTGAAAACAGCGTCAGTCCATGTTAGTTGTATCCAAATCATACAAGTTTAGAGGAGAAACAATAGCAAAAGTGTTCGGGAAAGTAGATATGTTTTGGATGTATCAACTCCCCCCAAGCTTAGCTTATTGCTTGTCCTCAAGCAATTCAGTTGAAAACTAAGTGCGATAAAAGAAACTTTCACGAACACATTTTGTTCATAAGATGTATATATTCTAAGCATATGATCAAGTACTTAGTCAAATTCATAATAAGAAGTATGCAAATAAATTTACTTAATAGTCATTGCAAGCTATGAAGAGATTCCAACCCAAAAATAATAAGTAGCATGAAACATATACATAAGCAACATTGCAATGCTTATAAAAAGGTATGATAGAGTGGTATCTCGCTTGCCTTTGATTGTAGAGCAAACATAAATGCCAAGGCACCTCTGAAGTTCAAGTGAAGACTAGAAGTAAAGATATCAAAGATACAAGCATCAAAGTCATGACACAATTAACCAAGTTTTGAGACAAGCACATTACACTAAGAATGACAACAATGCTCTCAAGAAAGTGCTCATCGAATATGAGGTGACTCAACAAGGAAGTGAAAAGGTTTTGAAAAGTTTGAAAGGCTTCCAAATGCTGAAAGTATGGTACTCATTAGCTTTGAGCTCTCATTGCCCCTATCATAATCATCTTTTAGGTGATTAAGGTTAAAGTGAATAAATATGAGGATATGCTTGATAAGTTATAAGTTGGAATCTCATGCCCCTTACTTACGAAGACCGAACCTCATGCTACTCAACTTCAGTCACAAGTAATCTCTTGTCATTGTAAGTACATATGTATCATAGATAACCGCCAACGGGGTACCCCTTGCCCCATGACATAGGAGCTATCCCATATCAAAATGACAAGGCAGCATACAATGAGCATCTTAGCGATCTTTTTATTTTCTATTTGCATAGGTTTTTATTGAGGATGCTTCATAGAATGCTCATTATGGTTATGCTGCAAGTTTCCACCATGATTAGGCATGGCTTAGGCTAGCGGCCCAGACATTTTTCTAACACACATACAAACTCAATGATCTTACAAGTTCCCCTTTTATTTCACACCACCAGGATCCATAAGTAATAGAATCATGATATCAATGGTATATAAGTGCAATGTTGAAAGCGTTCCCCATGGTAGCATGGTTCTGCTTATTCACAACTTATAAAGCACAAGTATATACGCAACATAGATGGGCACAATGGTTCAAATTTATTAAGTGCAAGAAAAGTAAAGTGCGCCATCAAGTTTGTGAGAGCTTTACTAACTAAGTTTCTCATAACAAGCACACATTTTATTTGGAAGAAAACAAGGCATACTGAATATGCATGGAATAGCAAATGATGCTGATAGGTAGGTATGGTGGACACTTTTGGCAATATTGGTTTTGGGGAGTTGGAAACACGAGTAGATCTTATACTCAGTGCAAGTGAAGGCTAGCAATAGAAAGGGAGCGACAAACGAGAGAGCAATAACTGTCATAATCATGCTTGCAACAATACATGACTAAGTATGGCATGAAAGTAATTCAAGACCCCTGAGGCAAAATAATTCATCGAGGCTTAACTGATTATTGTTTCAGTCATATGCATGCGTGAGAATGTGCCAAGTTGATTCAAACGAAGCATTCAGAGGAGGATACCACAATGTCATACCAAGTTATGAATAGAACAATGCAAGCAAACATTTATATGACATGCTACAAACAATTAGCAAGCTGGAGCTAATCATAAGAAAGCAAGAACTACTAAGAATCCATAGATAACATACACCTTACATGAACAGACTAAGCATGCCCACAATGCTGACTATATGTACAAAAATGAAAACAAATAGAGTTCATTACCAGCCTCTTACCACACCTCAAGTTGTCATTAATCTTCATTATTGCCCTTCACTTGTGTGACTTGAATAATAAGATAAATCCAATCTCCAAGGAGTTATCGAGGACCGCTGAACTCTACAACAAACTTTACAAAACCAGAGAAGAACAACAAATATTTTTGGGTTTTCGATTTTTAAAGGCAAAAACCAAAAAGTAAGAACAAGCAAAGCAAAATCTTTTTGGGTTTTTCAAATAATCAAACCAAAGCTAAAAGGAAGAAGCAAACCAAGAGAAATAATGAAAATATTTTTGGTTTTTTTTGCATTTTGGAAATCAGAAATAAAGCAAGAACAAAGACCAAAAAGAAAACGAAACATGGATATACAAAGTACCGACTAAACATGATAAGTATATGGGTGTGATGTCGGATACCTCCCCCCAAGCTTAGGCTTTTGGCCTAAGTGGGTATCAACCCCAACGCGGGTAAGAATTCCAAGTCGGCGGGTCATCATAAGAATGATCGTAGTTAGGCCCTTGGGAAGAAGAAGCTCCCCAATCATAGGTAGGCTGCTGGTACGAAGACTCCCCTTCATTCGAGGGCTGGACCAAATCATCTGTAACCTCCCTTCTAGTATCTTGCTCCTGCTGGGAGAGCTCCCCTAGATATGTATCGAGCTCTTCCTCAGTGTGTGACCATCCTACCCTAGCTTCAATGTTAAACAAAAAGGTGCAGGCAAAAGAACAACACGCTCGGACTTGCCCCTTCTCAAAACAGCCTTGAGAAAGGTGATTTCATAAGACAAATCACTCAAATTATCCCAAGAAGAAACGAATTTATGTTGTATCATGGAATTAAGGTCAAACCTCTCTATGGGAAACTGTAGGTCTAAATGATGAGGCACTACACCATGCAAAGCTAATAAACGAGAGGCGATGAGGCCTCCACAAATTCCACCTTTCTCGCAGTTAGCAGCAAGATGGAAAGCTATCAAGGCACCCAAATTATAAGTCCTATCTCGTGTCAATGCAACTGAGATGAAGGCTAGATCATATGAGGATAATTTACTAGCAGTTTTCCTAGCGATAATGCACTTGGAAATAAAGTAGGCAAAGTAATGAATAAACGGGAGATGAATATTACGAATTTTACCACTCTCCTTTGAGTAGCTGCTTCCTTGGCAAATCTCTGCATACAGGTCCATGAGTGGTGTAGGTCGCTCTCTAATCCTTTCACATGAGCCCCACTGTGGTACTTTAATAGCTGCACAAAAATCATCAAAAGGGAGATCGACAACTATATTGTAAATTTTGTAATGAACCATGGGGTTAGGCAAGGAGCAACTAAATCAAGAATCCTGCACCACAGATATAGTTAGTTTCACAAATTGGAAAGGTTCATCTCCCACAAAATGCTCCAATCCTGCATTAGCAATTAATGTATGAAAATCCTAAGAAATCGCTGCAGCCCTCATGAATTCGGGGCCTGGATAGATAGAAGGAAAGACTTCCTCCTCATGGTGAACCTTCATAACCGCAGGCACCCTTAATTCATGTTGGTTGAGTTGGTGTTCATTCATCTTCTTTTCTGAAATTTTAGACAACCATCATACAAGTGATTGCAAAGTGATTACATAATGAAAGGAACTACTTATAGGGACTTGTAAGAGGCCTAAACATGCATCAAAACAATTTTTCTAAGCATTGAACAAGCTTACAAGCTCACATAACCTGACACCTACAGTAGAAAAATACTCAAGATATAAACCACTAATCACAAATCTACTTGGGCAAGCGGAGGAGTCACATATCGGAGAACAAATGCTCCAAATCTTAGCAGCAAAGATGGGCTAAGCAAGGAGATCGAAAATCGCGAGTAAGAATAGCAGGAACGCGAGTTTGAGCAATGAACTGGTATTTTCTCGGGAGAGAGAAAGAAGTGGCAAAAGAAAAGTAAACTAAGTGAAAGAAAAAATTGAAATGGATAAAATAGAAGTAAGCAAAGATAATCATGGTGAAAACATTGTTTTGTTCATTAAAATCCCTTTGTTAACAAGGTTGATCAGGTCTTGTTACCAAAACAATTTTATATGAGACAAAACTTTGCTTTTCACTAAATTATTATGTTACCTCAACCTTGATAGCAATGGTCCCAATCATAATAGTTTCATATTTTTCACGTGGTATGGGACAATATATTTCTCCAACTTGGGTGCCCTCAACATGTTCAATTGAATTTAGGCCATAAGTCCTATAAATCTTCTTGGGGAAATAGACAGTATGCTCCTTGTCATTAACATTAAAACTTACCTTTCCTTGATTGCAATTAATAATAGCTCATGCAGTATTAAGAAAAGGTCTCCCAAGAATAATAGACATATTATTATCTTCAGGAATTTCAAGCACAACAAAGTCAGTTAATATCAAGCAATTATGAGCCAATTGAACAGGTACATCCTCACATATATCAATAGGAATAGTAGTAGATTTATCAGCCATTTGCAAAGATATATCAGTTGGTATTAATTTTTCCAATTAAAGTCTCTTATAGAGAGAAAAAGGCATAACACTAACACCTGCTCCCAAATCACAAAAAGCAGTTCTAACATAACTATTTTTAATAGAGCAAGGAATAGTTGGAATCCCTGGGTCTCCAAATTTCTTAGGAACTTTACCATTATAGGAATAATTAGAAAGCAAAGTTGAAATTTCCTCATTAGGGATCTTCCTTTTGTTAGAGACAATATCCTTCATATACTTTGAATAAGGAGGCAGTTTAATAGCATCAGTTAAAGGAATTTGTAAAAATAATGGTTTCATCCACTCACAAAACTTATTATAGTGTTCGTCTTCCTTTGACTTATGTTTCTTATCAGGGAAAGGCATAGGTTTTCATACCCAAGGCTCTCTTTCACTACCATGTTTCTTAGCAACAAAATCTTCTTTAGTGTATTTAGTATTCTTAGTGTGCCTTTTAGGTTCTTCTTCAACTTTTTCTTTATCAGGAGCATCATTTCCCTTATTACCACTTTCAGTTTCAGGATCAGAGACATATATACTATTAGGATCTTTAGCAGGTTCACAAGGTTCTACAATAGTTTTATGTTTCTTTTTCCTTTTCTTAGGAGTAGTACCACTTTTTTCAATTTGTTGAGAATCCTTCTCAATTCTTTTAGGATGCCCCTTAGGATATTGAGGATCCTGGGTCGTAGCACCACTTATAGTTCTAATTTCATAAGAATGTTTTTCTTTAGCTGCATTCACTAACAAATATTTTTGTACTTTAATAAGCTGATCAATTTGAGTTTGAACCTATTGAAAATGTTTAACAAGCATTTTAACATCATTAGAGGTTCTTTCCACAATATCCTTCATGTCAATAATATCTCTAGAGTTTTCCATTAAATGATTTTGCACCCTTTTATTAACATTATCTTGCTTAACAATAAAAACATCAAATTCTTCTAAGCATTGATCAGGAGGTTTAGAATAAGGAATATCACCTTCATCAAAATGTTGGAGAGAGTGTACCTAAATAGTGGATGAGTGGGAGATTGGCTTACATAATTCTTCTATAGGAGGTAAATTCTTC
Organism: Avena eriantha; assembly: GCA_910589775.1. Taxonomy (NCBI): domain Eukaryota; kingdom Viridiplantae; phylum Streptophyta; class Magnoliopsida; order Poales; family Poaceae; genus Avena; species Avena eriantha. The sequence goes on from OU342744.1 coordinate 435,189,602, forward strand.
ATGTCGTCAGCTTTAATACCCTTGTCCCTAAGACATTTTTTAGCTTCCTTCATCACTTCATCATTTAGTTCAATAACTCCCCTCTTCTTTGGTGTTGGTGTTGGCTCAGGCACAATTAACTCAAGTGTAGTTGTCTCAGGCGTAGTTGGCTCAGGTGGAGTCCAGTCATCATAATTCTTGCTTATTTTAGCCATTAATTCCTCAGCTTCTCTGGGAGTTCTATTCCTAAAAACACAATCGGCACAATTGTCCAGATATGTCCTAGATTCTTTAGTTAGTCCATTATAATATATATCAAGAAGCTCATTCTTAGGTAATGGACATCCAGCCTGTGCATGAATCAAAGCACAAAACCTTGCCCATGATTCAGGCAATATCTCCTCTTCTCCCTGTTTAAAATCAAAAAGTTCCTGCAAAATGGCATGTCTAGCACTAGGAGGGAAATATTTCTGAAGGAAAGTACTAATCAAGCAATCAGGGCTATCAATAGATCTAGGAGGTAAATTATTAAACCAAGCCTTAACTTCTCCTTTCAGTGAAAAAGGGAAAATTTTAGCAACAAAGTAGGTGCGCATCTTAATATCATCAGAAAATAGGCCACTCATGGTAGAAAGCTCAGTCATATGTGCTACAGCACTTTCATTCTTAGTCCCACAAAAAGGTTCTTTCTCAATAATGGTTATGTAAGATAAATCAAGAGAGAAATCATAATCCTTATCTTTAATGTTTATGGGAGATGTAGCAAACTTGTCATTAGGAGATAGATTTGGTTTTATAATACGCCTCTCAAGGAGACTTTTAATAGCACTTTTACCATGAGTATTTTGACATTCTTTAATAAATTCATCATTCATTTCTATATACCCGTCTTCAATATCATAGCTCACTATAGACTCAGGTGAAATGACGCGTGTAGTAGTATCTTCATTAGGAGTTTCAGTGTTTCTAGCTATAGTTCTAGCAATCGTAGCATCTAGGAAAGGACCTAATGAACCACTCTTATCGAGCACAATAGAAGCAACATCATAAGTATCAAAAGTTTCAGATTCAGCAGTAGTAGTAGTATGTGTAGCATGTGTATGTGGTGGTGTAAGGAGCTTACTCATCACATATGGTGAATCAAGAGCAATAGAGGTGCTCAGAACCGTACCTCTCCTTGTAGTGGATAGTAAAATAGGAACCTTTCCATCACAAGACTTACCCATGATGAATGGATGGAGCGAACAATAGTGATCCCAAGTGAACTTGATAAATAGAGCTATCCTCCCCGGCAACGGCGCCAGAAAATATTCTTGATGACCCACAAGTATAGGGGGTCGCAACAGTCTTCGAGGGAAGTAAAACCCAATTTATTGATTCGACACAAGGGAAGCCAAAGAATATTATAAGCCTTAACAACTGAGTTGTCAATTTAGCTGCACCTGGAAAAAATCTTGCTCGCAGCAGTTTATTAGTAGCAATAGTTTTGTAGTAGCAATAGCAAAGTAATAGCAGTAGTAAAAGTAAAGATAATAGTAACAATAGAAGTAAACAGTAGGAATAAAGCGCGGTAGGCATAGGGATGGATGGACAGGCGTTGCATGGTCAAGACAATTCATATAGCAATCAAGATATAAGGCATTTACAGATAAATAAGATAAAGAATCCAAGTACTAAATAATCATAGGCATGCGTTCCATATATAGTCATACGTGCTCGTAATGAGAACTTGCACAACATATTTTGTCCTGCTAGCCCGTTTGCACCGGGGACTCAAGGGAACTACTAGCAATTAAGGTGCTCCTTTTAATAGAGCACCGGAGCAAAGCATTAACACTCCGTGAACACATGTGATCCTCACATCAAAGCCATTCCCTCCAGTTATCCTAATTATTGTGATCCTCACATCAAAGCAATTAAGGTGCTCCTTTTAATAGAGCACCAGAGCAAAGCATTAACACTCCGTGAACACATGTGATCCTCACATCAAAGCCATTCCCTTCGGTTCCGGACAATCATATGTGTATACAGCTTGCAGGTAAGATCATAAACAATACTATCATCATGAATCAATAACATGTTCCGATCTGAAATCATGGCACTCGGGCCGTAGTGACAAGCATTAAGCATAACCAGTTGTAACAAAGTAAAAAAGCACTAATAATAGATACTAGGCACCATGCCCTAACAATCTGATGCCATTACATTAATGATCTCATCTAATCCCTACTATCCCCATAGCCTACAGCGGGGGATTACTCACTCATGGATGGAGGAATCATGGATGGTTGATGGAGAAGCAATGGTGATGAAGATGGCGATGATCTCCTCCAATTCCCCATCCTGGCAGGGTGCCAGAATGGAGTTTCTGGTTCCGAATCGCGATATCTGGTGGTGACGGTGCAACGGAACTCTATCTGGAAAAAACATCGAACCCCCCTAGGTTTTTAGGTCAAGAGGCATCTTATATGTGAAGAGGGAGGCCGAAGGGGTGCCCGAGGCGGTCATACCCCCTCCTGGTGCGGCCAGGCCTGGCCTGCATGGCCAGGGGGTGTGGGTCCCTCGTGGCTCTCCTCCGTCTCGTATTCTGGCTCCGTAAATCTTTAGGTGAAATAGGATTTTTGGCATATTTTCCGGGATTTTTCCTGATAGTTGATTTTCTGTACAAAAACTAGACACCAAGGTAATTCTGTTGAAAACAGCGTCAGTCCGTGTTAGTTGTATCCAAATCACACAAGTTTAGAGGAGAAACAATAGAAAAAGTGTTCGGGAAAGTAGAAACGTTTTGGATGTATCAGCCGTCTCCACCATTACAATATATCTCTTGGATATTGGCGTGGTATTGCCGACAAGTATGCCATGGAGGGGTCTTCATAGAGCGTGCTTAGAGAGGTGGGGGAAGGCGATGAGTTGGCAAGTATGAGGTAACATAGCTTACCCAGGTTCAAATCCCACAATGGTGGCAGAACTCTACTCCTTCTATAAATCACTATAATGGCAATACGTCGAGTTACATCGATTGGTTCATTGTGCGAGGGTGTTATGACTCGTGCCGTAAAGGCTTCCACAAGCCCGGCTTATAAAGGCACCAGAACCTAGGGTTACATTGAAAGACCTTGCTAGACAGGTTACATAGTCCTACACTAATACTAACTACTCTTTGTGTCTTGTACTCCAAGGCCCCGCATAGGTCGGTGACTACGATGTAGCCTTCCTTTATCTGGCATGGGCATCCCTTCTGGATCCGTCAAACTGGGCTGCCCATCAGGCCATGTGCTGTGCTACCAACTGTGGGCCACCTGGATTAGCCGGTTTAGAGACATGCAATGGTGGTACCCATTTGGCATATCCCCAACAGTAGCCCCCGGAGGACTTTGAGATCTTGCGCCGTCTTGCCTTTCAATATTGAATGCTCTGTCTAGGTGATGCCGGCAATTCATCAAGCAATATCTCGAAGGTCTCCCAAAGAACCCTGCAATCCTCTCCATCTTCATTGTGTAAGACATAGATTCTTCAAGCCCTTTCTTCCACAGTCGGATGGTTTCCGCCTTCGATGGAATCTTTGGGTGTGACTCTTCCACTGCAACGGTTAGTAGGATGACATAGGCTATAGCCTACACTACCTCGAAACTCACATATAGTAGTGAATTAATCATTAGCTATTTCCGCGCTTGCAAAGTCCAAAATGTTAAGCGGCAAATCGGGGGATGTGGCGAAATTACCATGCACATTCATCCACACATTGTCAACGCTGTATTCGTTAGATTTTCCTTGCATGAATCTTCACGCTAGGGTCTATAAATATTTACTGCGGCCAGACATCTTCTTTTACCGGCATTCTTCCCTACGTCTTCTTCTTCCTCTCGCCGCATGACTGTTCGAGCTCTCTAACAGAAAACCATACCCAGATTCTTCTTTCTCTCCCAACCTTCCTACATCTTCGCAATGGCCTCCAGTAGAAGCACTCTCTCGATGGAGGAGGCTCCTGAGGCTATGGTTGAGCCATTGTGAGGAGTCTCCATTCCACCGAAAGGGGTCGTCATCCCAGTCTCCGCTGTGGTGGAATCCACCGGCGCCGACCAGAAATGGCGGCACCTAACGCTATGGAGGAGGATGCTGACTCCCGCAAGGGAGTGTGGAGGGGTTCTGACCTCTCCGCTGAGCAGCTTCAAGGATTCGTTGCAGAAGGCTATCTTCTCGTGACGGAGGGCTTGGTCTGGCAGCCGGCGCCGGCCGGCGAGGTGGTCCTTTCTCCCCAAGCCGGAGAGAAGGTCTACCTCAAGTCCCAGCTGGTGCGTGGCGTTAGCCTGCCATTCTCCGACTTCTTCCTCGAGATCCTTTGACACTTCCGGGTACTTCCCCACAACCTCTCTCCCAATAGCATCCTTGTACTTAGCAATTTCATAGCTTTGTGCGAAGGACACCTAGGAATTAAGCCTAGGTTAGATCTATTTATCTACATTTTCACCATCAAGAGAGAGTCCGTCGAATCCAATGATGAGTCACGGATTTGCGGAACGATTAGTTTTAAGATCTGTCCTCATCGGCGATTCCCCGACATCGTCGGTCATGAGTCCTACAAGAACTGGTAGTGAACGTATTTTTACGGCCTAGATATCCCTCTGGCCGGTCGCCAAGACTCATACCCCAACTTCATTGACGGAGCCCCCACCGAGTCCCCCACCTGGAGATCCCAAGGTCCCCTCCTGTCCGACGACGAGGCCTCCCGCGCCGTAAGGTGGATCGAGTGGCTGGTGGACGGAGGACTGACTGACGTGGACCTAGCCATGTGCTGGTTGACGAGGTGGATCGAACCTCTACAGCACCATGCCGAGCTGATGCATAAGTACTCCAAGAATAGAAAAGATCCTATGCAGAATTCGCAGGACAACTTCTCTAATTACTCCATCAAGCTCCGGCTAAAGGACATCGTCAAAGTGAGGGACAGGAAGTGTGTCTTGAAGATCATCTTTGACATGTTCGAAGGTGGAAAATGCCTAGAGGTAACTGCGCTTCCTTTATTGCTTGTTATATACACTCTAAAGCTTTCCATCTTGAATGCATTACTTATTTGACTCCTTGTTCGATCTATCCGCTGGCGACCTTGGCGGCTGTTCAGATGGCCTCCCAAGTCTATGAACCAAAGCTGAAGGATATCCACGATGCATCTGATGATGACGCTCCCAAGGATCACCCTGCTCCGGCAGTGCAGAAGTGGAAGAGATCCACCTCTGAAGCTGCTGTTGAGGGCAAGAAGAAGAAAACAGAGAGTGGAGTCTCCAAAAAATCCACTTCCGCCCTAGAGGCAGAGAAGAATAAATCCACCGGCATCCCCTTGGCTAAGGCATCTGCCGTAGTGTAACTATATTCATTCTCTAGCTTTATTTTGCTTTGCACCTATTGAATTCCTATACTTATACGGTGTACATTTCAGGAAGAAATCTGGTGTTGGTTTGAAGGCGGACCTCCAAAGACGTTGGAGGTTCCAATAATATTTGCGATATGTTCTCCAAGTCATCTCCTCCTACTACGCCCCTGACCCCTGCTGCCAAGCCTGCAACAGGCTCCACCGGAGCCTCATCCCCCGTCATTCCTAAGACCTCCGCCATGGAGATAGACATCAATCCGACTCCGGATGTCTCAGGCTCTGCTGGCATGGACCTTGCTCCTGGTGGCCAGGCGACACCGGAGAGCTTTTCCTCCAAAGTGGCTGAAGCTTCGGCTAAGGATGCCACTGAGAAAGGGAAGTAGCCAGCAGAGGGAGAAGAAGCAGCAGCAACAACAACGAATAAGCCGGGAGCCTCTCTGCCATCAACTGCTATTATTGTGCAGGAGGCAACCAGGGCTTCATCCATGCCTCCAGCTTCTACAACTAATCTGCCTCGGACTCCTCTGACATTAAGATTGGACAATCTTATTAATTAGGAAGATGTTGTTTATAACAATGCTCGGACTTTTCATAATGCATACACTCACTTGGCCAACAATCTAAAGGTTATTACCATCATAAGTATTTCATCTTTTACTCTTTTACTTTGTAATATATCCCACTATAGCCCCCGATCTCTTAGGCGGAAAATCAATAGTTTTTGGCCTGAGTGCTCCAAAGAACTAAGTGTAGAACTTGATAGTGTAGCCCTCGAGTCTCTAGTTAGAATAATTCTGACTAGATACTCTAAAAGAGAACACACTTGATTTAAAATCTGGTAATGTAGGCCCGAGCATTTAGTTGAACCTGAGAAGTTCCGACTAGATGCTCTAGAGAAACTAAGCACTTTATCTCTTTGCAGAATGAGAATGCCCGAAGACAGGACGCCAACGAGAAATATGCCAAGTTGCAGGAAGCGCTGGACATTGAAAAGGGTAAAACAACCTTTCTGAAGGAACATATCAAAAATAGCAAGCTTCTGTTATCCTCCGACATCTCCCAATTTTTTATCTGGAACCATTGCATCCGTATTCTCACAATGCTTTCTTTGTTCCATCTTACATAGACCATCGCCAAGGCCAAGAGCATTGTCGAGCAAGCCAAGCATATCTAGGAGCTCAATGATGAGAACAAAATTTTGAAGAAAGACCTGGCTAATGCTGTCAAGGGCCACGAAAAGGTGATGAAGGTGATGCAAGAATCATCTGATACCGAGATTCAGCACCCGAAGAAGGTGATTGAACAACTCAAGGAGCAGAACCAAGCTGCCAAAGAGCAGAATACTCGGAACCTTGAGATGTACAAGAAGCTTCAGAAGGAGCATGATGTCTTGGAGGAGACCTGCAATCAAGCTGAGACGAGCATCTATGGTAACTTTCCTCTGTCTTTTGTCAATTCTATAAGTCGGTCGCTTGCAATCAAGCTGAGACGAGTATTGTTATACTCAATTCTATAAATCTCTAACGAAAACACAGCTCCCATTGGTTTAACCAACATGGGTGAAGGTGCTCCGGATCCAAAGGAGTGCATGATTCTTGCCGACAACTTCATCAACACCGCCATCACCCATGCCAAGGAGATAGCTCAGCCCCTGGACATCACCATCAAGGCGGAAGATTTTGTGGCCAAGTATTTGGAGATCCTGCACCGAGCCCCCGAGAAAGTCAAGAGCTAGAAAGCCTCTTGCGTCCGGGCTGGTGCAAGGATGGCCTTGTCCTTGGTTAAGGAACACTACGATGACGCTGACATGGGCCTGATAACCTTCGGCATGCCGAAGCTGGATGACGATGGGAATAAAATTGATAGCAATGCTATATGGAACTACCTCACCGGCTATGACACCAAGGTTGCCAAGATGGTCAAGGCGAATGTCTACGTCCCTGCCGAGGAAATGGATGAAATCTGTAGAGTCTAGCCCGCGGTCCTCCGAGTTTGATGAGCTCTCTAGGCCTGGTTCTCCTGCGGTTGACGATGTAGTTGTGAAGTCCCCTGCAGTAGAGCCATAAAAATATTATTGTGTTAAATGTATCTCTGCAATGTTTTATGCGGAAAACTTATGTATGAGTAAGGCAGAAAACTTGGCTGCAAGCCTCCTACTACTTATCTAGTTCCGGCATGTATATATTTTTAAAGTAAGTGCTGTCTTATCCATTATTCTGGTTCATATGCTTGACCTTTCGTGAGACGGAATACTTGCAGCACAGAACCATGCTCTCAGACGATGATGGTTAATAGCATCGTCAAGAACCTAAGAGCAAAATTGCCGGCTTTGAGTGCCAAAAAGTCACTACTCTGGAATCCACATAAAAACATCAGAAAATATGTAGACTAGAAAACTTAAGTTAATGCCTATAGGCAGAATTTTCACAAGTGCAAAAGCAAACTTGCGCATAAAGGGTTTATATGATTCAAAAATCAACAACTAAAGGAGGTAAAAGACTCAGAAAATATGAGCAAACCAAATGCTTTATTTCATCAATCATATAAGGTACTTATTACATGATTTAAATATGCTACGTATAACAGGGATGTAGGTGTGCTATGTTCCATGGCCGATCTGTCTCCGGGAAATCATGATTGGAGTCATGTTGCTTGCGCTTGCGCTTTTTTGTCCTATCTTTCAACTCGCGAATATCGACGAGGTAATAGGAACCATTGGGCACTGATTTGCTTATGATGAATGGTCCTTCCAAGGTGGGGATAATTTGTGTGACTTTTTCTGCTTGAGTTGAAGCACGAGATCCCCCTCTTTAAACGAGCGATGCCTAACATGGCGACTATGGTAGCCTGATGACCCACAAGTATAGGGGGTGTATCGCAGTATTTTCGATAAGTAAGAGTGTCGAACCCAACGAGGAGAAGAAGGTGTTGGCGAATGGTTTGGAGCAGGAATACTTTGTAAATACTTAGCAAACGGATTTTTAGGGGTTTTTGATAACGTATGTAAATAAAGTACGAGTAAATGAAAGACAATAAGAATAAATGCAGCAAGTGGCCCAATCCTTTCTTTAGCAAAGGACAAGCCGGTTGTATTAGTTAAGATGACCAAACGTTCTCGAGGACACACGGGAATATCGTCAAGTGCTTTCTCTTCATATAGTTGGTTAATCTTCTTTAGCTTGCTAAGTGTTGTGTGGGTGAACATGTGCTAATGTACCGACCTTCCTAGGACTAATACATACTTGTGATTATACCCCTTGCAAGCATCCACAAGTACAAGAAAGTAATTAATATAGAAATCTAACCACAGCTTTAAACTCAAAGACCCTGACATCCCTTGTGCAAAGGTTTCCTAACGGGGGTCCAGGTTTCTATCACTCCGGCAACCCCTACGATTAGTAGCCAAATACACAATGCAGTCCCCTAGGGCCATATAGGTGAAGTGTCATGTATACGACGTTCACATGACACCTAGAAGAAGTACACCACAACTTAAATATCAAACCATCGAATCTTTCTCAACACAATTCCACTACTAACAACATGACTTCTCCCATGTCCTCAAGAACTAAACGAACTACTCACAATACATCATTTGGATCAAGATCAGAGATGATATAATGATAAGTAACAATCTGAACATAGATAATAATTCAATGGTTCACTCAATAGCATCAACTACAAGGAGTAATCAACACCGGGAAAGTTTCCCCTAAGAGCTCTGCAAGATTCAACCCAATTGTTACAGCGGTATGGAGTGGTGATGATGGTGCTGGTGAAGATGATGGTGGTGGTGATGATGATGATGATCTCGATGATGTCCAACTTGATGGTGGTGTTGTTGGCGACGATCTGCCCTCTCCAAGAAGGAATTCCCTCGGCAGAATTCTTTCTGCCAGAGAGATCTTTCTCCCTCGGTGTTTTCCGCCCCGCAGAGGCAGCGGAATCTTTCTGTGGGCGTTCCCCGAGGCTTAGGGTTTTGTGGGGATAATATACGGAAAATGGGAGAGCCAGGAGTGGGCCATGGTGGCCACACCACCTGGTGGCGCGGCCAAGGCTAGCTCGCGCTAGGGGTGATGTGGGCCCCCTATGGTCCATCTCCACTCCCCCTTTTGGCATCCTTCGTCTTCTGGAAAAATAGGATTTTCCATATATTTTCCCGGATTTTCTGATCTTCGTGAATTTTGCCTCCAAACAACACCTTTTCCATTAGAATCCTGACTGCAGCAGTCCATGCTCCAAAAGTCATCAACCATGCAAAAACATATGAAATAACATAAGTATCATCTCTTAATATGAAATATATCAATGAATAATAGTAAATTATGATATAGAATAGTGATGCAAAATGGACGTATCAACTACCCCAAGCTTAGACTTCGCTTGTCCCCAAGCGAAGCTGAGCTCCATAAACATGCCCTCGGGTTTATGGAGTGAAGAGTCGATAAAAGAATACGGATAAGAATCATCACATTCATCAATACATAAGTCATAATAGAAGACAACTCACCATTATATAACTTAACTTGCAATAAGTAAACGAAACACAATAAAGATACATAAAGTAAATCACAATTGGTAATGGCAAACTTAGCTCTTGGTCGAAGAATAGTTGACAATTTGCAGGAGTTCACACATAAAGGGTTTTCAATGATAGCTTTCAAAGTTATAAACACTAAGATAAGAGCAATGTGCAAAACAAGGAACATAAGAAACATGATTAAATAAATCATCATATGAATGAATGAAACACACCAACTCAAAATACTTGCTAAGATAGAAGGGAATAGGTTTACTGACTCAACTAAAAAGTAAAAGAAAGGCCCTTCGCAGAGGGAAGCAGGGATTTCAAGTTTCATAAAGAGCTTCCAAAAATTATGGTACTTATTAGTTTTCAAATCTCATTGCCCCCATCATAGGCATATTTATGTGATTAAGGTTAAAGTGATCAAATATGAGGATATGCTTGACAAGTTGTAATTTGAAAATCTCATGTCCCTTGAATACGAGGATCGCTCCTCATGCTACTCAAGTTTAGTAACCGGTAAGTTCTTGTCATAGAAAGTACATGTGTATCATAGAGAACTGCCAACGAGGTACCCCTTGCCCGATGATACGGAAGAATCCCCATATCAATATGACAAGGCAAGAAAACAACGAGCATCTCAGCAATCTTCTTATTTACCATGGGAAAATGTTGCTTTTTTCTCTTTCCTCTTTTCTCATCTCTTTTTTTCTTTCTTTCTCAATCTCTATCTCTTTTTTATAATAAGAATGCTTCATAGATGCTCATTATGGTTACGCTACAGGTTTCCACCATGATTAGGCATGGATTAGACCGGCGGCCCAGGTGTTTCTCTAACACACATACATAACTCCATGGACTTACAGGCTCCCCTTTCATTTCACACCGACTACATCCATAGACAAAAGAGCATGATATCAACTAGGTACAATGTACAAGTGCTATGTTGAAAGCGTTCCCCATGTCAGCACGGTTCTGCTAATTCACAACTTACAAAGCACAAGAATATACGCAACATAGATGGGCACAATGGTTCAAGTTTATTAAGTGCAAGAAAGTAAAGTGTGCCATCAAGTTCGTGAGAGCTTTAATCACTAATTTTCACATAACAAGTTTAATTCGGAAGGTAGATAAAAACATGAATTTACTTGGAATAGCAATAATGCTAATAGGTAGGTATGGTGGACACAAAAGGCATGGGTTTTGGTTTAAGGATTGGATGCACGAGAAGCATTCCCTCTCATTACAGGTTTTTGGCTAGCAAGGTTGGGTAGCAAGCATAAGAGTTGAAGGAAACAAACAAACATAAAAGTGATAAAAACAAACATGCAATCTTCCTTGGAAGCACAAAAGATCTTAACTAGAGAATACTAAGCTTATGAGCCAATCAAGAAAGAAAGATGATGAAATTATATTTCTTGAAAGTAGTTTTATCTTTTCATTCAATTCTCAAAATAGTGTTGCTACTGACTGAGTCAGGTTTGCCAAAACCAACTAAATTAACTCAATGATCCCAAAGTGATACCTATACTAACAACAAGATCAATCATATAATAGCAACTAAAAACTAATATAAGATATGCAAAAGAATAAATGATAGAACTTCTCATTCATATTCCATAATGGCAACTCACACCAAGGGATACATAGATATCTAACGAGAGGGGGGACACTTCCATAATGCAAACCATCCTATATGATAACTTCTCTATTCATGATATGACTCTACTGAAAAGGTAAAAAGATAGAAGATAGTGATGTGATACCGCGGCACTCCCCCAAGCTTGGAACAAACCAAGGGGATGCCAAAACCTGATGACGAATTACTCCTTCGGTGGTGGTGGTGTTCTCTCGGTTGGCGCAAGAAAATCTTCCAGCATCTTGCGAAGCATGTCATTCTCCTCTTGAAACATATCCACCTTCCTCCTCAAGACTCGGTACTTGTCGCAGAACTCATCAGTTACTCGTAGAGCTTATACTGCTGCAAGGTAGGAACTGAGGTCTAGAGTTGGAGGCATCAGCCCCTTCATGCCTGCTGTCATGTCCTTTACTGCCTCCTCGACATTCCGATCTATGTCATCGCACCTAGTTGCGATCCTTTCTTGTTTCACCCATCCCACGAGAGTCTCCTGCTCAAGATTGTGATGGAGCTCACGACGGCATTGTAGCTCATAATCCTTTGAGTAGGAACCCCTGAGCGACATCTGAACTAAACAGATCGAAACAAAAACACGACGAGAACATGATATACGAACCTCGGGGGATCCAGGGGATTACATATTACGAAGTTTTACAACAAAAGGAAGGTACTGGGAGAAAACAAGTCAGAAACAGAGTCTGGGGCGGCCACACCACCTGGTGGCACGGCCAGGGGTGGGCCCGCTCCGCAGCATGGTGTGAGCCACTGTGGCTCCATTTACATCCCTCTTTTGCTTCGTTGCTTTCCTTGTTAGATAAAAACTGCAAAAATATAACTGGACAGATTTTTCGCGGACTTTTCCTTACCAGAACTGTTACCTATTCGAAAACAGACTCAGCAGGTCTCTGAAGTTGGCATTTGATAAATGTTTCCAGAGTTACCACTTGAATAGCATCAATATCTTCATATTCATACACATTTTTCTTGAGTCATGAAACCTTTCACTTTCTTATTACACCATTTTCTCCACTAACCTGGAAATTTCTTTCACACAAAACTTCACACAATTCTCATTAGCAACATTAGTTCAACCGAGGTAATAAACCTTTTGAGTTCAATTTCAACTGAAATCCATCAAAGCATAAACTACTGTAGTAAATCCTTCCGAAAACCCAAAAATAATTCAAAAAGGAAATCGATCTAAGAAGAAAATGCAAGAGTGACAAAATCTGTCAAAACAGACTAGCAGGTAAAGATAATTTTTTTCGAAAATCTTATGTTGCTCAAATCAAAAAGTGAAAAACTAACAAAAGTTAAATAACAACCTGGGTCAGAAGCATAAAACATTACAGCTCAATCCAAGGTACAGAGATCTCTCATGATTTTTTATGGTGAAGCACAAAAATCTGTTTCGGGACAACAACTTTCCCAAATCTTACTTCTCTCTCATTAGAGGTTGATCTTGACACAAAAACCAAACAAAAAGGATAAGGAGAGGTTATCACCGAGGTAATAACTTCCAAGACTCAACTAAACGAAAGCAAACTGAAAACACAAATATATTGGGTTGTCTCCCCAAAAGCTCTTTCTTTATAGCCATTAAGATGGGGATGATAATTTCAATGATGCTCACATAAGAATATGAATTGAAGAAAAAGAGAGCATCAAGAAGCAAAAATACACATGTTTAAGTCTAACCCACTTCCTATGCAAGGGAATTTTGTAAGAAAACAAATTGTTGAATCAAGAGGCTGCTAGCATAGGAAGGAAAAACAAGGGCAACATAAAGATTTTTTAGCATAAAGTGAGGAAACTTAATATTATTGAGACGCATAAGAACACTTTTCCCTCTTTCATAGTAACTTTTAGCATCATGCATAAACTTAACAATATAACTATCACAAGGACCATCGTAGCAATGATCACTTATTCTAACAGAAAACACAGGAATACTAGTTCTTATAACACTACTTTGTAAAATAGTTTTTGTGGTATCCTTACAAAGAATAATGTGTCCATCTCCTACATATTTAGTGACAAAGTATTTCACATTTGCTATCATGGGTTCAATAGCTACTTGTTCATCCAGTTCAACAGTTTTATTTGTACTTTCATTAACCATACTAGTTATCATAGAATGTTCCTTTACCTTGACTGGGAAAGGCATTTTCTCAATGTAAGGTTTGGGTAAGACCAGTAAAAACTTCAGTATTTCTTATAGGAACACTATTAGCAATATCTTTATAAGGTTGATGATACTTATTCCACTTCGTTTTAGGAACTTCAATATAGGAAGCAAAAGCCTTAAAATAAGTTGCAATAGCTTGAGAGTCTAAACCATAAGCATTTTTAATATTTTGAAAGTCATCAGTTCCCATAAAAGATTCAATGCATTCATAATCATAATTTATACCTGACTTTCTTCCTTTATTATTCTCCCATGCTTCAGCATTGTCTTGAATACGGTCTAGAAGATCCCATTTAGCTTCTTCTTCCATGCGTGTAAATGATCCAGCGCAAGAAGCATCCAATAAATCCATATCATGAAGAGAAAACCTTGCATAAAAGTTATTGATAATAATATTGTTGGGGAGCTCATGAATAGGACATTTGAGCATTAGTAACTTCAATCTACCCCAAGCTTGAGCTGTACTCTCTCCATCAATAGGCCAAAAGTTATAAATTTGATTCTGATCTGTATGAATCTCACTAGGAGGATAAAATTTTGAATAAAAGAGAGGTACTATTTCCTCCCATTCAAGAGCTTGATCATTCTCCAGTAGCTTATACCATTCCTCAGCTCTTCCTTTTAGTGATAATGAGAATAAATTCTTCTTGACTTGATCTGTTGTAATACCCGCACACTTGAACAACCCGCATAATTAGTGTATAAAAAGCAAATGATCACCGGGATGGACGGTTCCATCTCCAACATAGTAGTTATCCATAACACGATCAATAATTTTTGCAGGTATTTTAAAAGTATCATTCTTAGCAGGTGGTAGTTCATCTATTACCTTAGCAGTGGTAGTAGCATTACGAAATAAGAAACTAAACGAATTATCCATATTGAAAATAAACTAACTAACAAAAATAAACAATAGTCACAGTAGACGTTGCCTTTACCAGTTCCACTCTCCAATAGTGGTTCACTCCCCGGTAATGGCGCCAAAAAATAGTCTTGATGACCCACAAGTATAGGGGGTGTATCGCAATATTTTCGATAAGTAAGAGTGTCGAACCCAACAATGTGTAGAAGGTGTTGGTGAATGGTTTGGAGCAGGAATTCTCTGTAAATACTTAGCAAACATATTTTTAGGGGTTTTTGATAATGGAGGTAAATAAAGTACGAGTAAATAAAAGACGATAAGAATAAATGCAGCAAGTGGCCCAATCCTTTCTTTAGCAAAGGACAAGCTGGTTGTATTACTTAAGATGACCAAATGTTCTCGAGGACACACGGGAATATCGTCAAGTGCTTTCGCTTCATATAGTTGGTTATTCTTCTTTAGCTTGCCAAGTGTTGTGTGGGTGAACCTGTGCTAATGTACCGACCTTCCTAGGACTAATACATACTTGTGATTATACCCCTTGCAAGCATCCGCAAGTACAAGAAAGTAATTAAGATAGAAATCTAACCACATCTTTAAACTCTAAGACCCTGACATCCCTTGTGCAAAGGTTTCCTAATGGGGGTTGATGACCCACAAGTATAGGGGGTGTATCGCAGTATTTTCGATAAGTAAGAGTGTCGAACTCAACAAGGAGCAGAAGGTGCTAGCTAGTAGTATGGATCAGGAATTCTCTATAGATACTTAGCAAACGGATTTTTAGGGTTTTTTGATAATGCAAGTAAATAAAGTACGAGTAAATAAAAGACAATAAGAATAAATGCAGCAAGTGGCCCAATCCTTTATTTAGCAAAGGACAAGCCAGTTGTATTACTTAAGATGACCAAACATTCTCGAGGACACATGGGAATATCGTCAAGTGCTTTTGCTTCATATAGTTGATTAATCTTCTTTAGTTTGATAAGTGTTGTGTGGGTGAACCTGTGCTAATGTACTGACCTTCCTACGACTAATACATACTTGTGATTATACCCCTTGCAAGCATTCGCAAGTACAAGAAAGTAATTAAGGTAGAAACCTAACCATATCTTTAAACTCTAAGACCCCGACGTCCCTTGTGCAATTGTTTCCTAACGGGGGTTCAGGTTTCTATCACTCTGGCAACCCCTACGATTAGTAGCCAAATACACAATGCATTCCCCTAGGCCCATATAGGTAAAGTGTCATGTAGTCCATGTTCACATGACACCACTAGAAGAAGTACACCACAACTTAAATATCAAACCATTGAATCTTTCTCAACACAATTCCACTACTAACAACATGACTTCTCCCATGTCCTCAAGAACAAAATGAACTACTCACAAGACATCATATGGATCATGTTCAGAGATGGATTAATGATGTATAACAATCTGAACATAAACAATAATTCAATGGTTCACTCAATAGCATCAACTACAAAGAGTAATCAACACCGGGAAAGTTTCCCCTAAGAACTATGCAAGATTCAACCCAATTGTTACAGCGATATGGAGATGGTCATGATGGTGCTGATGGACATGGTGGTGGTGATGATGATGATGATCCCGATGAAGTCCAGCTTGATGGTGGTGTTGATCGCGATGATCTCCCCTCTCCGAGAAGGACTTCCCCCGACAGAATTCTGTCTGCCGGAGAGATCTTTCTCTCTCGGTATTTTCCGCCCCGTAGAGGCGGTGGAATCTTTCTGTGGTTGCTCCCCGAGTCTTAGGGTTTCGGGAGGATAATATACGCCAGAGGGGAGAGCCAGGGGTGGACCAGGGCAGCCACACCACCTGGTAGCGTGGCCTAGGGTGACCCGCGCCAGGGGGTGGTGTGGGCCCACTATGGCCCATCTCCACTTCCCCTTCTGGCTTTCTTCGTCTTCTGGAAAAATAGGATTTTCCATGTATTTTCCCAGATTTTCTGATCTTCATGAATTTTGCCTCCAAACAGCACCTTTTCCATCAGAATCCTGACTACAGCGGTCCATGCTCCAAAAGTCATCAACCATGCAAAAAAGATGAAATAACATAAGTATCATATCTTAATATGAAACATATCAATGAATAACAGTGAATTATGATATACAATAGTGATGCAAAATGGACGTATTAGGGGTTCAGGTTTCTGTCACTCCAGCAACCCCTACGATTAGTAGCCAAATACACAATGCATTCCCCTATGCCCATATAGGTGAAGTGTCATGTAGTCGACGTTCACATGACACCACTAGAAGAAGTACACCATAACTTAAATATCAAACCATTGAATCTTTCTAACAACAATTCCACTACTAACAACATGACTTCTCCCATGTACTCAAGAACTAAACGAACTACTCACAATACATCATATGGATCAAGATCAGAGATGATATAATGATAAGTAACAATTTTAACATATATAATAATTCAATGGTTCACTCAATAGCATCAACTGCAATGAGTAATCAACACCAGGAAAGTTTCCCCTAATAACTATGCAAGATTCAACCCAATTGTTACAGCGGTATGGAGTGGTGAAGATGGTGCTGGTGGAGGTGATGCTGGTGATGATGATGATGATCCCGATGAAGTCCAGCTTGATGGTGGTGTTGATGGCGACGATCTCCCCTCTCCGGGAAGGAATTCCCCCGACAAAATTCTGTCTGCCGGAGAGATCTTTCTCTCTCGGTGTTTTCCGCCCTACAGAGGCGGCAGAATCTTTCTGTGGTCGCTCCCTAAGGCTTAGGGTTTCGTGGGGATAATATACGCCAAAGGGGATAGCCAGGAGTGGGCCATGGTGGCCACACCACCTGGTGGCGCGACCAAGGCTAGCTCGCGCCAAGGGTGGTGTGGGCCCCCTGTGGCCCATATCCACTGCCCCTTTTGGCATCCTTCGTCTTCTGGAAAAATAGGATTTTCCATATATTTTCCCGGATTTTCTGATCTTCACGAATTTCGCCTCCAAACAACACCTTTTCCATCAGAATCCTAACTGCAATGGTCCATGCTCCAAAAGTCATCAACCATGCAAAAACATATAAAATAACATAAGTATCATCTCTTAATATGAAATATATCAATGAATAACAGTAAATTATGATATAGAATAGTGATGCAAAATGGACGTATCATAGCGCCGTAGCTTCTGCTGGTAGATGGCGGATCTCTGGCATGCCAACACGTGTTCCTCTTCGAGCAGGTCCACAGATAGGCGTCTAGATTCTTCAGCATCATCTTCATCATAGGTGACGACTCTTGGTGCATCGTGAAGTATGTCGGATTGTAGGATAGCTTCTGCTCCATAAACCATGAAGAAATGGGTCAAGGCGGTAGACCTGTTGGAAGTTGTTCGTAAACTCCACACAATAGATAGAAATTCCTCCACCCAAGCTCCAGCTGCTCTATGTAGCAGTGCTTCTAAGCATGGCTTGATTCCTTGCAGAATTAGTCCATTGGCCCGTTCAACTTGCCCATTGGACTATGGATGTGCCACATATACCAGGTCAAGGCAGATGCCTTTATCATGACAGTACTGCTCAACTTCTCCGAGAGACAGATTGCTGCCGTTGTCGATGATGATGCTATGTGGGATACAAAATTTCACCACTAGATCCCGGACAAATTTCAGGGTTGTTGCCCCATCGAGCTTTCTAATGGGTTTATCTTCAATCCATTTAGTGAACTTATCCACTACTACTAGTAGATGCGTAAATCCACAAGGTGTTGTTTGCAAAGGTCCAACCATGTGAAGCCCCCACACTACAAACGACCAAGTAATTGGTAATGTTCGTAGTTCTTCAGCCGGTACATTTGGTTGTCGTGCATAAAACTGACACTCCATACAGGTTTGCACCAGCTTGTCAGCATTCGCCTTGGCGTGGTCAACTAGTAGAATCCTTGCCGGTAGGATTTTGCTACCAACGACCATGGAGCGGCATGATGCCCGCAATCTCTTAGATGTATTTCTCTAAGGATATTCATACCTTGTTGCTGGAGCCTTCTTTTTGCAGGGGTTCTTGCCTTGGCATCGCCCTTGTTAGTGGTTTTAGGGTCTGCATCGTTGTCCATGTCATCTGAATGACTCTTCCTCCTTCTTCCCTTCGCCTTTTTCGTCGGGTCTATTCTTCCGACTTCGTTTGTAGCTAGACTCAGGGTCTTCCTTGAGGTCGTTGACAAACTTGCACTGGCGGTTAGTATGGGTGGCCTTGTCGTTTGCGTCGAGGTGGAAGAAACATGGCATATTACGGTACTCTTTGTACTTCTGGGGAACACAGAGCATTGTGGGTGTAGAATCACTCCGTTGCTGCCCATGACTAGCCCCCCAACCATGACCATGTTGTCCGCCATCGCCTCTGCCAGTGAACATCATGGCGACCATGTAGGATGCTTGCTTCTCTTCTTGCGGATTCTTCTTCTTATTGTTATTGTTCTTCTTGGCCTAGGTAGGGATGGCCAGGGCCAGCAACGAACCACGAGCGTCGTCGTCAGTGGCAACGAATTTGCTAGCCATGGAAATCATCAAGTTGAGGCCGAGCTTGCCGTTGTCCTGCTGGCGCTTTAGCGTATGTCAGAGCAATGTTCCCTTTTCTAGGTTGTCAATGAAGGCGGCCATAGCAGTTGGATCATGCACTCCCATGCATGATTTTTCATATCAAGCCAATAGGAGAGGTAGGCACAATAGGTTTCGTCCTTTTCTTGCATACACCACTATAGGTCACAGATGGTGCATGGATGTTTGTACGTACCCTCGAAGTTCTTGGTGAATGCTTCATGCATGTCAAACCAATTGCAGATTTATTTCTCCGGCAAGTCGTTGATCCATTGACGAGCGGTGCCGATGAACATGAGTGGGAGGTACTCGACGACAACATTGGGGTTTCCCTCGACGATGTGAATCGATTTGTTGTAGTCCTGCAACCACGTGACTAGCTTGGCAGTACCGTTATAGGTCTTGATAGTCTTGTTGATCCAGAAACCCTTGGCATAAGTTGTGGCCCGGATGACCGGTCTGAAACTACATGGCCCCAAGTATGGGAGTTCTCGGGCCTCTTGAATCTTATCAAGCTGCGAACATGCATCGTACGGCTTTGGTTGATTCCCCTTTCCGCCATGGGGAGGAGAGTTGTGGTGCGATCCATGGGACCCGCCAGGTCCTCCGCCATGGTGGCTACTAGGTGGCGATGGTGGTGGTGGTGACGGTGGGTTAACCTTCTTGCTGCTCCCTCAATGCGACCTCACGCCTACCGCAGTTGCTTGTGGGATGTAGTGCTTCCTTGTGGGATCTTCTCCTGTGTCCTGTGTTGCCGCTGCGCTCTTCATCATGCCAGGGTTGTTCCCCCTGGTCGCGTATAAAGATACCAACCTGGGGGCGCCTGGGAGGTCGCATGCTAGTACGGTGGCACGGATGTGGTTCCTCATGATGCCAGGACCGTAGGGTGAGGGTGAGCCTTGTCTCTGTTGCTGAAGGATAGTGGGATGGCGTTAGTCCTATTGCATGGATCCCTCCATCTTTGTTCCGTGGAGCCTGTATGGGATCCTTCATCACGGGGAGATCTTGGCCTTCGGTGGTTGTGCATGCTTGACTGGCAAAACTCCGGATTGGACTCGAGCCTTCGCAAGGTGGCCTTCTCCTACTGCTTGCAAGCTTTGGCTATAAGGTCATAGACCTGAGCCACTGCTTCTGGTGACCTATCCTGCTCGAGCAGGGTCTTGGCAACGACCATGTTGAGGGAATGAGTTGGCATTACTTTCCTCTCCTCTAAATCAATGTATGGGGTGGCTTTTGTCAATTTGGACGCTTCCCATCCTAACTTGCGATGAACGCCGGGATCGCCAACGACATGAGCTGGTGCCTTGGCCAGGTCCCTGTCTAGCTAGCCGCCCTGTTTTGTGATGCACTTGGCCTCCGCGAGGATTTCCGCGCGCTTATCGTCAATCTCCGGGATGTTTCAGATATGAGCGACGGTTATCGGCTCGACGGGGAGTGGGTCGTGTTGGAGATATGCCCAAGAGGCAATAATAAAAGTGGTTATTATTATATCTTTGTGTTTATGATGAATGTTTGCATCCCATGCTATAATTGTATTATAAGGAAACACTAATACATGTGTGTTTTGTAAACATAAAAGTGTCCCTAGTAAGCCTCTTGTTGAACTAGCTTGTTGATTAATAGATGATTATGTTTTCCTGATCAGGGACATTGGATGTCATTAATAACAATAATAACAAGGTTAATAACAAAGGTTATATGATGTGATGTACACACACACCCATAGTAAGTGTAGCATACGATCAAGTCATTAAGTTCGTATTGCTACAAGCTTTCAAATGCATAGTAACCTAATCCTTCGACCATGAGGTTATGTTAATCACCATCACCGGATGGGTACTTTGATGACATCAAACACCGCTTCGTAACTGGGTGGTTATAAAGGTGTCATTGGGTATTCTAAAAGTATGTGTTGAAGCGCATGGACCAAGATTGGGATTTGTCCATCCATATGACGGATAGATATGCTCTGGGCGCTCTCGGTGGAATGTCATCTAGTTAGCTTGCAAGCATGTGACTAGGTCACAAGGGATGCCATATCATGGAACGAGTAAAGAGTACTTATCAGTAACGAGGTAGAACTAGGTATGGAGATACCGACGATCAAACCTCGGATAAGTAGAGTATCGCGTGACAAAGCGAATTGGTTTCGTATGTTAATGGTTCTATCGATCACGAAGTCATATTTGAGTATGTGGGAGCCATTATGGATCTCTAGATCCCGCTGATGGTTATTGATCGGAGAGGTGTCTCCATCATGTCTGCATATTCACGAATCGTAGGGTGACACACTTAAGGTTCGATACTGTTTAGTTAGATATGGAATGTGCGTTGGGGACCGAATGTTGTTCGGAGTCTCGGATTGGAACTAGGACATCACGAGGAGATCCGGAATTGTCCGGAGAATAAGATTCATATAATGGAGATCATTTTCTAGGTTCGGAAATGTTCCGGAGTGTTTATATGGGGATTCTAGAAGGTTTCGGAATGTTCCGGAAAGTTCCAGAATGTTTCGTGGACTTTACTTGAAAACCAAGAAAGGAAAGGGGAAGACTTGGGGGAAAGGAAACTCCCCCCCTCTGCCTTGTGCGCCAGCCCTAGGAGGTGGGCCTAGGGGTGGGAACCCTAGGCCGCACCCCTCCCTCTATATATAGACGGGTGGAGGCGCCACCCCCTTGCCCCTCCACTCTTTTCCCTAGCCGCCTCTCTCCTCCTCCTTCGCTCTGCTCAGGCTTATGCGAAGCCCTGCAGAATTCTCTACTCCACCACCGCCACCACGCCGTCGTGCTGCTGGGATTCTGTGGAGAGATCTACTACCTCTGTTGCTTGCTGGAACGGGGAGAGGAAGGTCTGCATTGACTCCGCACGTGTGACCGACTGCGGAAGCGCTACCGGAACACGGCGCCGGAAGGATCGTCTACTCGATCTTGAGATCGGCAAGTGATCGTCTACATCAACTACGAGATCCGATCTCGCACAAGGCTTTCGGATCTACAAGGTTTAGTACAGATCTATCTCGTTGCACATGTCTAATAAATTAGATCTTGGCTTTTATCTAGATTAGATCTGGGTTTTGTTCGTTCTTGCGGTAGAATTTCTTTGTTTTCCATGCTACGAACCCATCAGGTCGTACATCACCTTGTCGGCTGGGGTAACCAAGGGGTTGCCAGCTGCTGACGTGGATGGTGGTGGTGGTATGTTGGTTGTGTTTGCACCGCTTGGTCCGGAGGTGAGTTCCTGCGGCTGCTGTGGGGGAATAGCCAGAGGCGGCATGCTTTATCCGGACCCGTAGGATCGACAACTTTTTAGCTTTTGTTGCCGGTGCTGGCAGAGCTTTACCGGCAACCTGGTTCTACTAGTCTTCTTCTGTCACGTTCCTGATGGCCACCGGTACCTGGCGAGAAGTGACAGCCTTCTCGACATGCTCCTCCCACTCGATCTGCTTCTTGATCTCCCTCATAGCAGCATCGTATTGCTCCGACTTCGTGTCAGATCCGCTGCCATCCATGTTGATGTCGGCGTAGAGGGCGTCAAGCACTGAGTCGGAGTTGGGTTCGGTGTTTTCGATGGTGGAGCTGGAGGGGATGGTGGAGGGCCATTGTTGTCATTGCCTCCTCTGGTCACGACGGCGATGTCGGACTAAGCTTCCTCGTGGCATCAGCGAAACTGTTAACAATTGCGATCATCTCATTGAGGGTGAGCAAGCCGGCAACCTGTCGCCTCCTAAGCATATGCCGGAGGAGTGTTCCGAGCATGATCCCTTCAACGAAGTGGTTGAGGAGTTCATTAGTGCGATCACCTTCTAGGGTTTCTCTCACCCTTAACCATCTAGCGAGGTATTCACGAGGGGATTCTCCGTCCCTCTGAACACATCTAGCCAGATCAAAGATGGTGACGATGCCAACAAAGTGTGACCTCCGCATCTCTAATGCTCAGGGAAGCCAAGTGGATTTGCGGGGTCCTTCCACCATTATATCCTACATAGGGGTGGTTTGGGTGGGCTTTGAATTTTTCTCATCGAAGCTGGCAAAATCCAAAGAGAGATCTGGGCTAGATCCTTTCGCGAATGTATCCTTCTCGTAGGCGGTCCGTGCGGGTCTTGACAAGTTTCTGACTTCCTGGGGGCTAGGACCCGAGTTGGTTTCGCCGATGAATATGTGGATGTTCCGACTGGGACAACGGAGTAACGGGTGGGGTTCGTCTCTGCCGGGGTCCAAAATTCTTCTGGAGGAACTATCGGAATATTGCCAGAGAAGAGAACATGCCCAATGGCTATGGTGTTGCCGATTCCCGCAAAGAGACTGGACTTTGCCCGGTGTAGAGCTCGAAACGCCTCTTGCCCCAAGGTGGGCGCGAACTGTCATGGTATTGCCGATGAGTACGCCATGGAGACGTCCTCACAGAGAATGTTTAGAGAGGTGGGGGAATGCGATGAGTTGGCGGGTACGAGGTAACATAGCTTACCCAGGTTCAAGTCCCCCAACGGTGGCATAACTCTATTCCTGCTATAAATCACTATAATGGCATTACGCCAAGTTACAGGGATTGGTTTGATGTGCGAGGGTGTTATGAATCGTTCCCTAAAGGCTTGCACATGCCTAGCTTATAAAGGCGCTAGAACCTAGGGTTACAGGGAAAGACCTTGTCGGACAGGTTACAGAGTCCTACACTAATACTAACTAGTCTTCGTCTCTTATACCCAAAGGCTTCGCGTAGGTCGGTGACTGCGATGTAGCCTTTCTTTATCCAGCATGGGCCGCCCTTCTAGATCCTTCTAACTGGGTCGCCTAGCAGGCCATGGTCCGTGCTACCAACTGTGGACCGCCTGGGTTAGCCGGATTAGAGACATGCAATGGCGGTACCCATTTGGCATATCCCCAGCAGATATACTCAAATAACACGCAAGCCATGAAAGATAAAGATAACCATATGGCTCCTGGCGGTAGTTTAACTTACAATAATTCACATTGCATACAATTTTTTTTGTAACAATGATCATATCACATCACATTCTCCTGCAAAAACAAGTTAGACGTCCTCTAATTTATTTTTGCATATTTTACATGGCTTTGGGCTTGCTAGGAGAGAATTGCTTTACCTACGAATTTCAGCCACAATGTTGATAATCAAGTTATTAGCAAACTATTGTAAATTAGATCATGACTATGTTGGGAGAGACATACACCCACTGAGCCACTTATGCAACAGGATTTGCATGTCAAGAATGGGACATGTCTCATGTGCGAGGACATGTAAAGTTAGTCTAGGCCGCTTCATCCCAACATGCCACCATGATCAAAATTTATGCAAGTATGAAACAACAAGAGTATCAACGACCACATTTATGTGTGTTCTAACCGTACAAAGCATCTACGCATATACATGGATCTGATATCAATGATTGGGTTCGTTGCATGGAAAACAAAAAATTCCTACGACCTCAACTACCAAGATCATATCTAGGAGATACTTGTAACGGTTTTAGATGGACTCGCCCTCGAAGACTGTAACGCGGGATAATGTTCCCGCAAACAAACGTGGTTGTTTTAGAGTGTACATGACCGTCCTCAAGGATGCGATGACCCAACGCCACAAGTGTAGCGCCTCCGTAATCTGTCACACGTACGATGTGATGACGACTTCCATCCCTTGCTCCAGCGTTGTAGAGGAAGTCGTGGATCCCTGGGAACTCCGCCAACACTACGACATGGTGGTTGAAAGGGCATGTATGCCGCCATGTGTAGTTTTGGTAATGTGCAAATTGAGTTTCCTTGTAGGTTTCTCCATTGGAATCGTTTGGACCATGTGTTGGTTTCAAGGTTGAGAAATAAGAAGCATTTTGTAAGGGATTTGTGCCTATCGGAATCCTGTAGAACAAGAAAAACAAGATCAAGTATGTCTTGCAGAAGAATAATATGGAGTTCCTTATGGCCATCTTCAAGACATCATCAAGAAATGAAGTGCAAGCTCAAGATGCACCATCTCTAGAAGATCTCATGCTTGAAGCTTGCCATCCTCGGCGATCATGGAGTGATGAATACAAGTTCAAATAAGAGGTTTCCCCATGGAGAATGGGGGAGCATTTCACAAGTCTTCATCAAGCAAGAGCAAGAAAGAGAAATCAAGAAAGGTGATCCATCTTGAGAAGGACAAGACGGTCTACATCAAGCTCAAGTGGAATTCTCAAGGCAAAGGTATGATCTTGATAGGTTTTATATTTTACCGGTCTCTTGTAGTGTTGGGAGGCCGAGTTTAGGGTAGATAGCCGTACTATCAAGAGGGGCTCTCGAGTGAGTGCTCGATCATATCTTTCGAAGAAAGCTCAAAACTTTGCATACATAACATCATCTTTATTGGTTGTTGGTTAGTTCTTGTCCATGTGAGGATCTAGATCTTGTGGTTATCTTTATAACAAGCTCTAGTTCATCAAAAACAAATTTCCCTTGCATATCTTATTGCGTTTTTGATCTTGCAAGTTTTCCAGCTCCACACCTTGGGAAATATCTCACATATATACACTTGATATTTTATCCCTTGGTGGTATCCAATATTTCACCTTTTGTTGGATTATACTCTTACCTTTACAACAAAATTGGTTTCATCCCAATTGGAGTTTCCAAGCTCAAGTTCTTGTGTTTTGTGTTTTGTGTTTTGGAGGTTTTACCGGTTTGTCGCTTATGAGAGGTCATACATTTCTCCATTTTAGTATTATACTCCCATGTGGTACTATGATGTTTCTTTTCATAATATTGTAGAGCTTGTTTTTGTATTCAAAATGATCCCAAGATCATCGAAATTGGAGTCCGGAGTCAAAAGTTATTGAAATTTTTGTGCAATGTTGTCCAACATTTTTGCTTCAGCAATAGTACCGGCCAAAGTTCGACCCAAAGTTCCGGTGAAAACTTGTTTTTGTTCAATAACTTGTGTTTCTATTTACCGGTAGTACCCGTGGAGCCCCAGTAGTTCTGGTGGCGCGCAAATCTGACCCAAACGGTCAGTTTTTCCTTGTCCTATTTAAGGCGGGCTTCTTCCCCAATGGTTCCCAACTTTGGAGGTCATTTTTGCTAGCTCTTCCACTCTATTCCTCCATTGTTGACCTTAAAAATCTTTCCCTCTCCCCTTCTCTTTCCCATGATTCTTGCATCTCTTTGAGGGATTTGAGAGACGAGATCTAGATCTACAACCCTACCTAACTAAATCCCTTCTTTGTGAAGGAATCCTTGGGATCTAGATCTTGGAGAGTTTTGTGTTCTCCTATTGTGTTCTTCCTCCCTTATTCCCCCAATAGATTTTGTATCTTTGGTGGAATTTGAGAGTTCAGGACTTGCGTCTAGCATTTGGTGCATAGGTTTGAGTTCTCCTCAGAGATTCGGCGAGTCCAAGCTCTTGGGCTTATTTCTCTTGGGTTCTTGGAACCCTAGACAATTGTGTGGAGTTGTGGTGAGTTCTTGGGGCCTCTAATTGAATTGTAGAGATTCCAATCTTGTGGCCTATTGTGGCATTTTTCTTGGGGGCTCCAATGGTTGTGGAGTTTCCTCAAGCTTGTAGCCTTTCTGGCATTTCTTGGGAGGCCTCCAATTGAGTTGTGGATTACCCCAAGCCTTGTACGGGTTCGGTGACCGCCCTCAAGTGTCCCATAGTGGATCGTGAGTAGGCCTTTGTGGCGAGCTCACGGGATAATAGGCTGAGCCTTTTGTGGGTCAGTGAGTTGCGTGCCTGCGCATCTTGAGGTGAGGTATTGTGTGGTGTTGGGTGAGCATCGAGCCACCACACCTCGAGGTGAGTCAGTTGTGGCGTTCGAAGTGCATTGCACCATCGCACCTCTCCAACAAAGATGTAGCTTCTTTGTAAGTGAACTTCGGGAAACAAATCATCATCTCCGCTTCCATCGGTTATATATCAACCGAGCCCTTTACTTATGCAATTTACATTGTGATAGCCATTGTCCTTGAAGTATTATATCTTGCTATCACCTTGTTGCTTGTCTTGCTTAGCATAGGTTGTTGGTGCAGTTAGTGAACCTAGTAGATATAGGTTTTGGCTTGATAAATTAAATGTTAAGTTTTATTCCGCATTTATTAGATCCTAAACCGTAATAATTTTAAAACGCATATTCACCCCCTCTAGGTGACATCCATTTCCCTTTCAATTGGTATCAGAGCAAGGTCTCTCGCTTCTTAGGCTTCACCGCCTCGAGAGTAAAGATGTCTCCTAGGGGTTTATTGCACTCTCACGCATTTCCATTTGATGGCACAAATTATGATGTTTGGTGAATTTGCATGCTTATTCATTTCCGAGTCATTGACCCAAACATTGAGCGAATTCTTGATATGGGTTAGTTTTCTCTGAAGGATCGTCAAAATCTATCTTTGGAGGTGGAGACAAATTCTTATCTCGAAGCTCAAGCATCTCACGTGCTTGTTAATGTTGTGAGATTTGTAGTTCTTTCCACAATCATGCCTTTTAGGAACGCTCATGATATTTGGACCAAGCTTCTAGCAAAATATGATGTGTCCAAGATTGATGAGGATGATTGTGTTCCCTCCACCTCCGGCCGTGATGAGTTCTCGTCTTCCTCCACTTCACCTACATGTGATTTTTCACAAGGTAACGATATGGTGAGTGGTCAACTTGCAATATGGGTAGTGACTTTTCCATTGATGATCCTTCAGATCTATCTTATTGAAATGTTGTATCTTTGGGCATTAACACTTGTAGGACTATATTTGACTTACATCCTAGTGTTGATTGTCCTTGCATATCATGTAGAAATGGATTGAGTATATCTCATGATGATATGCTTTCTTTGCCTTTTTACCATGATAAATGTGCTTCTATTTCCTCTAGTACTTGTGTTGTTAACCTTGTAGAGGAAATCGAAGAATGTGTGGGCCAAGGCAAGGTTGCTATTGGAGCTTCATGTGTTTCCCCATCATCGCCTTCCCCAATATTCACTTATGCCCCATGGCTAAGGAATCAAAGGTAAATTCTCCATTGGATCCCAATGCACCTCATAATGATGTAAATGCTGACTTAGATGAAGTAGATGATGATGTTGCTTCTTTACAAGAGAAGGGGGATCTAGTCCTTCGTGCTCTACACAAAAATAAAAATGCTTGCTCTACTTTCATTGAAATATTGAACTTTGCCATCAAAAGTAAGCCACTAATTTATGAGCATGAGGACACAATTGACAAAATGAGTAGTCTTGAACGTGAGTATGCTGATGACATTGCAAACCTAAATGAAGCTTTTGAAGAGGAACAAACCACCAAGTAATCTCTCGAGGAGACCTTTGCTCTAGAGCTATCTAGAGTGAATAAATCTCATGATAGAGATCTTGAGGTGGCAAGTTCCCTTCAAACTAAAAATGAAGATCTTGAAGTTGCCTATGCTAAACTCCTTGAAGATTTTGAGAACCTCAACAATGGCTCTAGGGTCATCAAGGGGGAGTTGATACCTTCGATCCAGATTACGGATTTAGTATAGCTCTTTTTCCCTAGTAGACCTAGGTTATCGAATCCTCCGGAAGCAAAAAGCATAGTGAAGTTACTTTAACAGACCTTCGAGAGTTTTATAATTATTTTGTGTTTTATCGGACCAAGAGTTTGCTGTCTTTTGTTGTTGTCGATGATGGAGAGAGAGGGCCTAGGGATTTCAGTTTCACCCGTAGCTGTGCAAATCATCTGATGGGAATAAAAGATAATAATAAAGTATGCATGTAATTGTTAGAGCAAGATAAATTATATGTGGGTAGTGCATCCATAATTTCTATTGCCTCCACAACCGCTTATAGCAATAACCTACTAGTCTCATCCGTAGAAGAAAGAGAACTAATGATATGCATAGTGATATCATCGTTAATCCCAAGTAAATCCCTCACATACAACCGTACTACCCCTTCTGTCATTGGGGTTCCCAACCTGCAGATTATTCATTACTCATGCTCCCTATACGTGGCTCAATCCTCGGGGTCTCGGGTACCTAACAAGTCCTTGGATTGAGGCAAGAGAGGATACAATAATCATCATGTCATACAAACTAATACATGATCCCATCTATGATAAATAACATGCACAAAAGCTACATGGCTAGGCCGATGCCCTTAGCCCAAAGAGAATTACTCACGCATGGAGATGAAATCAACAATCATAAACATTGCGATGGAAATCATGAGATTGATAGCAAATAGTCTTACAATGTCGCCAATCGAAGATGAGATCTACTATTACAAGAGATGGAATATGGCTATGGTGGTAGAGAAGGGTTTGGAGATTTGATCTAAGTCTATTCCTCCGGCGGCTCTTCGGTGTTGTGGATGCAGGTTTCTTGAGTTCTGGGGGCGGTTAGGGAGGCTGTTTCTCGTGACCTGAAGCCTCTTTATATAGGGGTCCCTTCACGAAAGTTGTTCTGTTTGACCTAGCAGTGTCGATGGTAACTATACGACCGGAACTATACGGCCAAAATTTTATTCCTGCCGTATAGTTGGTCGTTAAAGCATTTGTATTCACTTCACGACCCCTGGTTTCTTTGGGTTGTTGTAAATCTCGTATCTTTGACTTTAATGTTGTGATTCCCATCATCAAACATCATTATCTGTGCAGGGAAAAATCGAAAGAAAGGATTGCATACCCCTTTGATCATTAGGCATTAGTGGTAGGGTTTAGAGAGATATTTCATCAAAAATATGAATATTATCCAGTTTAAATATGGATGTAGATGGCTATATTTCACAGCCATCAACCTCCCCAAGCTTAAACTTGATCGTCCTCGAGCAAGAAAACAAAAATAAAAAGGAACTCAACATTTAAAATAAATAACGAGATGATGATCTTACTCATGATTGATAGCCTCATGAGTAATGGCAAGCATACCATACAGGTTTTTATGCATCCTTATAACGCAGCAAAATTATTGTTAACATGGATGATTCAAATGAGTAAACCTTATTCCATGTCATGTAATCAACACACAAGCTTGCCTTTGAACAATAAAGTATAATCATGTAAAATTGAGAGCATGAGAGTTTGTCATGAAAAACATATACACTAGAGTGTCTCAATTCTCCCACATCAATAAATCAAGACTTGTCAAGCACTACTTTTCTATTCATTGTCCTTCAAGAATTTCAGTTCTTAAGTAATTGAGATCATGCCAATAAATTTAATTAGTTTACCAAGCTGTGATGGACACTCGTGGCATCACCAAGGCTTTTGTTCCTTTTGCACAATGATGACTCATAACAGCCAGAGGAGTGATTCCATCTTGAACACAGCTACCTAGGAATGCCAAGACTCTTACCCATTATAGCATTGCTGCTACTGATGGCTATGCAATATAGCCATCTATGTCCACATTTAAACTAGATATTATGCATATTTTTATGAAATATCTCTCTAAACCCTGCCACTAATGCCTAATGATCAAAGGGGTATGACATCCTTTCTTTCTATTTTCCCTACGCAGATAATGACGCTTGATGATGGGAATCACAACATTAAAGTCAAAGATATGATATTTCCAAAAACCCGAAGAAACCAGGAGTCGTGAAGTGGAGACAGACGCTTTAACGACCAACTATACGGCGGGAATTAAATTCCAGTCGTATAGTTCCGGTCGTATAGTTGCCATTGATACCGCTAGGTCAAACAGAAGAACTTTCGTGAAGGGGCCCCTATATAAAGAGGCCTTGGGCGACGAGAAAAGGGAGCTCTTTCCGATCATCAGCCGCCCCCAGAACTCCATCCACAACACCGAAGAGCCGCCGAACGAATAGACTTAGATCTAATCTCCAAACACTTCTCCATCACCATAGCCATATTCCACCACTTGTAATAGTATATCTCATCTTCGATTGGCAACATTGTAAGACTATTTGCTATCAATCTCATGATTTCCATTACAATGTTTATGATTGTTGATCTCATCTCTATGTGTGAGTAATTCTCCTTGGGCTAAGGGCTTCAGCCTAGCCATGTCGCTTTTGTGCATGTTATTTATCATAGATGGGATCATGTATTATTTTGTATGACATGATGATTATTGTATCCTCTCTTCCCTCAATCTAAGGACTTGTTAGGTACCCAAGACCCCGAGGATTGAGCCAGGTATAGGGAGTATGAGTAATGAATAATCTGCAGGTTGGGAACCCTCGTGATAGAAGGGGTAGTACGACTGTATATGAGGGATTTACTTGGGATTAACGGTGACGTCACTATGCATATCATTAGTTCTCTTTCTTCTATGGATGAGACTAGTAGGTTATTGCTATAAGCGGTTGAGGTGGCAATAGTAATTATGGATGCACTGCCCACATATAATTTATCTTGATCTAACAATTACATGCATACTTTATTATTATATTTTATTCCCATCAGATGTTTTGCACAGCTACAGGTGAAACCGAATGCCCTAGGCCCTCTCTCTCCATCATCGACAACAACAAAAGAGATCAAACTCTTGGTCCGGTAAAACACAAAAGGAATTCTAGAACTCCTGAAGGTTTGTTAAAGTAACTTCACTCTGCTTCTACTTCCAAAGGATTTGATAAACCTAAGTCTACTAGGGAAAAAGAGCTATACTATATCCGTAATCCGGATCGAAGGTATCAACCCTTTTTCTGGCACCGTTGCAAGGGAAGCAATAGCTACCCTGATGAGGTTAGTTGGAATCTTGCTAGTTTTAATTCTTGTTTTAAATTTTTAGTTTGCTTTTAGTCCTTATTTGAAAAACCAAAAAAATAGTTAGTCTTTAAATTCTTATTTTTATTATCATAAGTCTCTTTTTAAGAAAACCCAAAAACATAGGAAATATGGCTGAAAAGAAGCTTGGGGAGTTTGCAACTCCCAATAATGATTATTTGTATACTCCTATTACTCAGCCAGCAATGTTGCTGATGACTATGAAATTAAGCCCCATTATTTACGTTTGGTTCAACAGAATCAATTTGGAGGCTCTTCTGTTGAGGACGCATGTATGCACATCAATACTTTCACTGAAATATGTGATATGATGCGCATAAAAGATGTTGACCCCGATGCGGTCAAATTGCGCTTATTTCCTTTCTGTCTTAGAGGAAGAGCAAAATAATGGTTGCTATCTTTGCCTAGAAATACTATTACATCATGGGTGGAATGTACTTCTTTATTTATGACTATATTTTCCCACCTGCAAAGACTATGCAACTAAGATCTAATATTACTGGTTTTAGACAGGAAGAGCGTGAGCCACTAGCGCTTGCATGGGAAAGGATGAAAGAATGCATGAGAAAATGTCCCAACCATGGGATGGAAGATCAGCTAATTCTCCATTTATTTTATAATGCTCTTAATCCTGTGTCTAAGTCTATGCTTGATACTACAGCTGGATGAACATTTATGGGTAAACATATTACTGAAGCAAAGCAGCTGCTAGACAATATGCAAGACAACCATGCCTAGTGGCATGTGGATATATAGATCAAACACGAAGAAGGTGAACTCCATCTCACTACGAAAAATGAAGAACTCAATGCTAAGCTAGATGAGCTGATATTAGCCATAAAAGGTAAGGAAAACAAGGTAAGAGCTATCCAAGAAACAAATATTGAAGAAGTAGACTTCATAGGTCATAATGATTATAACCCTGCTTGGAAGAAGAATTATAATCCTAATTTTCAGAAAGACTATTCTAGTCTTGTAGGTAACTCTAATAATAATATGGGATCAAGAAATGGTAGTCTCCAAGAAACACTTAACTCCTTTATAGACTCACAAAATGAGAAAAACAATATCCTTGTTAAAATAACAGAGAACCATGGTGCTATGCTTGGTAAATTATCTAACCAAGCTGTAAGTTTGAGGAATGATTTGCAGGCCCTCCAAGAAAGAACGAGGATTGTTGAGGCACAACTAGGTAAGGTAACCAAGAGTCGAACTCTAATTCTAGCTAAATTTGCAGGTAAAGCTGATCCCAATCCTATTGAAGACCTCAAGATGATGACAATCCAAAGGGAGGAGCCTGAAGAACTTGATTATAGTAATGCTCCTTCACCAAGTTACAGCGTTGAAGATCTTGTAAAAAGGATGAACATCAAGATTCTGGTAAGTGAAGGAAATGATGAAGGTATGTATTAACACTTTGTTAATCAGGTAGCAACAAAGGTACATGAGCTTGAAGAAGAATATAAGAAAATTGCTAAAAAAATTACCTGTTAAGCTTGTTGATATATTTGAGCCTAGTATTAAGATTAAAATTGGGACCAATGAGATAGCTGCACTTTGTGATCTATGTGCAAGCGTCTGAACAATTCCAAAAAGTCTTTTTAATAAGTTAAATCTTGGCTCTTTGGA
This sequence comes from Avena eriantha, assembly GCA_910589775.1. NCBI lineage: Eukaryota > Viridiplantae > Streptophyta > Magnoliopsida > Poales > Poaceae > Avena > Avena eriantha. The sequence continues at coordinate 435,223,071 of OU342744.1, forward strand.
AATCACCGAGTTAAAATTACATCTTGCAGATTCTACCTACAAACAAGCTGTAGGAATCAAGGAGAATACTTTAGTATACATTAAAGGCTATCCTGCTCTTATTGATTTTGTTATTGTTGACATGCCTGAAGATGCTACTGCTCCTATTATATTAGGCTGTCCTTTCTTAAGAACTATTAAGGCTTTAATTAATCTACATGAAGGGAACGTGAAGCTTCAATTTTTTCGCGAGATCCTTTTGTTATTCATTTCCCCAGGAAGAAGAAAGCCAAGCATGACGAAAAGGAGGCCATCACTTTGAAGGCCAACTATTTTGGAGTGGGTGTTCCACTCATCTGGCCTAAGTGAGCAACATCGAGGTCAAGCTATTGACCATAAAAGAGGACTGCATGGGAGGCAACCCATGTGAAATAAAGGTTTGAGTAAAGTTTTTTAAGTTTTAGTTTAAGATTTATGTTTAATAAAGAGTGCTAGAAGCTCCAGTTGAGGAGAAGAAGTTCGGTAGTACTAAAAATCCTGTTTTATACATGTTGTTGTTGGTTGACAATTTTTACTATTAATTTTCTATCAAAACAAGGTGTTTTGCTAAGTTTTAGAATAAGAAATAATTCTCGAAGAAACGGATTTTGTAGATGAATACAGAAGGTTTAACGACAAGCTATATGACGGGAATAAAAATTTCAGCCGTATAGTTCCAGCAGTATAGATATTTTTGCCATCGACAATTTTTCTTTCATAAGTACTGAAGGTTTAACTACCAACTATATGGCAGGAATAGAAATTCCAGCCATATAGTTCTGGTCGTATAGATATTGATGCTTTCGTACAATTTATTTTCCAGGTACAAAGGGTTTGACGACCAACTATACGGAGGGAACAAATTGTTCAGGCCATATAGTTCTGGCCGTATAGTTCCACCGCCAGGTGGAAACCCTAAAATTTTGTCAGCAGACCAACTATATGGCAGGAACACATTGTTCCGGCCGTATAGTTTGCCCGTATAGTTGCATCCGACCACAAAAACGCCATGGGAGGTACCTCCAACCCCAAAACTTCAATCCTTTTTTATCTCTTCTACCTCCAAACTCTCTCAAAACCTCAAGAGATATTCATCTCTACTTAATTTTGTTCGATTTCCTCGCATACAAGTGATCTATGATATGTTTCTCCTCCGATCCTCCAATTAATTTTTACAAATTCATCTACGATCTTTTGTCATTATCAATCTAGGGTGAGACCTACAATGGACTATTGCCATGATTCTCTTGCCTAGATTATTACTTTGAGGGGATTCTTTAGTGTGCTATGATGAGTAATATGTTATGCTTATTATTGTTAGATCAAAATGCTTTATTTTTATCTTTCCTTGTTATTTTAGATGATGAACACAAGGAGCCAAACTTGTGCTCGTGCCGCCGCTAGAGATTCTCAGGCTGTTGCTCAAGAACGCATGGTGATACGCTTCAAGAATGAGCCCCAATGTGATTGCTTCAACATGATCAAGAACCGAGAAGTAAAGGCAACCAAGTGGGGTTGACCCATTATATTGAATCAACTTGGTATTTCTAATGACTTCAATTTACTTTGAGATAGGGTTGCCCTGCAAAACTTTGTATTCAATGATGTGCCTACTTATCGCTAGTTAACTCTTGAATTTCTAAGTTCTTTGCAAAGCACCGTTAAAGCATGGAATGGAGAGGACATGATTTCTTTCCGACTTATGAACAACAATTATTCTCTATCAATAGATGAATGGTGCACATGTTTTAATTTTCCAAACAATAATGATAATGACCTACGCGCATCCTTTACTGGCTTAGACCCTTCCTCGAAACAATATTATAATAGAATGAGCTTTACCTCTAGAGTAAGCAAGGGGAAGAATATTGTGTTATTACTAACACTTTACAGGCACGAAATGAGTTCATGAGACTCAACGAGGAGGACAACTTAGGCGTCACAAAGGCTGCTTTCAAAAACACCAACTTTTCACTCAACTTGGGTACAATCCTTGTGTGCTACCTAGAGCACCAATCCACCCGAAGACAAGGACCAGTCACAGGTGGAGGCATCATCACCGTGCTTGCCATTGCCCTAGGCATCAACCTAGGTGAGTTGCAACCAGTGCTAGGTGACCGACGTGTTGGTTTCTATACTTTAAAAGCTTATGGAATGCTCACTAGGAGAGGTGGTGTTTATTACCTGCATATTGCTGGAGCTGGGCGTCTCTACCCCGCTACTTTATCTAATGGTCTTTTCTCTATCGAGGAAGGACGTCTGCTATATGACTTGCAGGTTGAGCAACACCAACCCAAGGAGGAGATTCCAGATGAGGATGAGTACCAAGAAGAGGAGCAGCCACCAAGCCGGTTCACTACATACCAAGACTTCCAAGAACTTGGAGGGACTATGGAGAGAATGTAAAACCTCTCCTTGAACCTCTGAGAATCAACTAGTAATTTATCAACTCAATTTGCAAACTGGATTTCCAACTTTTTCCTGCCACCACAATGATTTGAAGGGCTTGCAAAAGCCTAAGCTTGGCGAAGTTTCCTCATTATCTTTATTTGGTGTTCATTTGTTTTTATTTTATTTTCAGGTTATGTTCTTAATTCAAGTTTATAAGCACTCGTGTTGGTTTCCCCAACACTTTATCTTTAGTTATTTCTATTTGCTTTCTAGATTTTCTAGCGAAGCTTTGCCGACAATTTTCTATTATTTAATTCCCTCTCTTAAAAACAACAAAATGATTTTTCCATTTATCTTTATTTCCTCTCTTCCTTCTTTTCTATTCTCCTTGTGGCTTTCACACATTTGCAGGAGAGTGATCGACTTCGAGTTTCCTTTTGATTTGCTTATTAGAAACTCGAAGTCGATCACTCTCCTGCAAATATGTGAAATCCACAAGGAGAATAGAAAAGAAGGAAGAGGGAAAATAAAGATAAATGGAAAAAACTTTTTGTTGTTTTTAAGAGAGGGAATTAAAGAATAGAAAAATTGGTGGTAAAGCTCAGCTAGAAAACCTCGAAAACAAATAGAAATAACTAAAGATAAAGTGTTGGGGAAACCAACACGAGTGCTTATAAACTCGAGTTAAAAACATTACCTCAAAATAAATAAAAACAAATGAAATCCAAATAAAGATAATGAGGAAACTTCCCCAAGCTTAGGCTTTTGCAAGCCCTTAAAATCATTGTGGTGGCGAGAAAAAGTCGTAACTCCAGTTTTCAAATTGAGTTGATAAATTACTAGTTGTTTCTCGGAGGTTCAAGCAGAGGATTTGCATTCTCTCCACATTTCCTCCAAGTTCTTGGAAGTCTTGGTATGTAGAGAACCGGGTTGGTGGCTGCTCCTCTTCTTGGTCCTCATCCTCATCCTCATCCAGAATCTCCTCCTCGGGTTGGTGTTGCTCAAACTGCAAGTCATATAGCAAATGTCCTTCCTCGATAGAGAAAAGACCATTAGGCAAAGGAGTGGGGTAGAGACGTTCAGCTCCAGCAATATGCAGGTAATAAACACCACCTCTCCTAATGAGCATTCCACATGATTTTAAAGTAGAGAACCAAGACGCCGCTCACCTAGCACTGGTTGCAACTCACCTAGGTCGATGCCTAGGGAAATGGCAAGCATGGTGATGACGCCTCCACCTGTGATTGGTCCTTGGCTTTGGGAGGATTGGTACTCTAGGTAGCACACAAGAGTTGTGCCCAGGTTGAGTGAAAAGTCGATGTTGTTGAAAACAGCTTTTGCGAGGACTAAGATGTCCTCCTCATTGAGTCTCGTGAACTCATTTCGTTCTTGCAAGGTGTTTGCAAAAACATAGAACAAATAGCGAATTGTAGGATGTTGAATATTCTTCCCCTTACTTACTCTAGAAGTGAAACTCATTCCATTATAATATTGTTCCGGGGAAGGGTCTAAGCCAGCAAAGGAAGCGCGTAAGTCATTATCATTATTGTTTGGAAAATTAAAACATGCGCACCATTCATCTAGTGATAAAGCATAATTGTTGTTCATAAGTCGGAAAGAAATCATGTCTTCTCCATGCCATGCTTTAATGGTGCTTTGTGCAGAACTTAGAAGTTCAAGAGTTAACCGGCGATAAGTAGGCACATCATGGAATACAAAGGTTTGTAGGCCAACCCTATTGCAGAGTAAATTGAAGTCATTAGAAATGCCGAGTTGATTCAATATAATGGGGTAAGCCCACTTGGTTGCCTTTACTTCTCGGTTCTTGATCCTATTGAAGCGATCACGTCGGAGCTCATCCCTGAACCGTATCCCCATGCGTTCTTGAGCGGCAGCCCGAGAAGAACTAGCGGCGGCACGATCACGAGTTTGGATCCTTGTGTTCATCATATAAAATAATAAGGAAAAACTAGAAATAAAACTTTTTGATCCAACAATAATAAGCATAACATATTCCTCATGTTAGCACACTAAAGAGTCCCCTCAAAATAATGATCTAGGCAAGAGAATCATGGCAATTAGTTCATAGTAGGTCTCACCCTAGATTGATAATGATAACAGATCGAGAATGAATTTGCAAAAAGTAATTGGAGGATCGGAGGAGAAACATATCGTAGATCACCGGTGTGTGAGGAAATCGAATGCAATAAAGTAGAGATGAAGATCTCTTGAGGTTTTGAGAGAGTTTGGAGGTAGAAGAGAGAAAAAGGATTGAAGTTTAGGTGTTGGGGGTACCTTCCCATAGCGATTTTGTGGTCGGACGCATCTATACTATAACATCCCAATTTCAGCAACCCTGATTAGTTGTCCAGAATGCAAAAATCAGTGGGACATTGGTGAAGTGTTTGCTTGTTGTTTGTTTGTGCTTATGCATATGAATGTGTATTAGATGATATACTCCTCACCTTAACACCAGTTGACAAAAGCTACCTTCAAAAACAGTCTTGGCTTAATTTCTATACTCTCAAATGTTCTGGCATTTCAAAACATGAGCCAAGATGCTTATGTAATCAAAAATATTTTAGTAGCTTCTATTGACAAAACTATGGAGAGCTATATAACATAATCTCCTAATGTTTTCAAGACAGAACCTTCTAATACTCTTACCTCTAGATTTAACAAGACCTTTTTGTAAACTTTTAAATTCTACTCTTGGTAGAGATACCAAGGACCTTACCTTGTTCAAACTCCAACCTATTTCAAAATACCCATCCTTACCTCAAGCTAAGCTTGGTGGTAATGCCAGTAGTAGTTGATTTGTTTGTAAGATGAGTTGCCTTGATCTGCTGTTTGAATTGTCTGCTTAGGAGATAGTATGAGCTACTCTAGGAGCTCATCCCTAGGATCAAGATGTTTCCAACTCATCGACCCCTAAGCAAGAATACAAATCTAGATATGATCCCTAGCTACTAGGTGATCATCTAAAACCATTAACCAGATCAGTTCTGAAGATTTCCATTCTAGAAGTTTCCAAGTCAATGAAGACCAATCTCAAGCATGGATCATTACTACTCAATCTACACTTCAACATCATCCACTTGACGATGCATTGGTACCTTGCAACCCATCAAAAACCTCCCCACTCATGCTCTAGTCAAAAACCCTAAAACTATTTCCAACATCACCTTTTGGATTGACTCCCTTTCCCAACCCTTGTGCATTTTTGGTAATGCACCTGAACCATCGTGTTAACCATCCTAAGGACTACCAAGTCTCACTCTTTTCCTTGGTTAGATCATCCTCCGACCCACTTGTTCTTGATGGTTTTGTAGGCAAGAAAATAACTTTTCCTGCAAATCTAGTCAGCATGCCTACTTTGGCAGATGCTCACACCACCATCCAACCTTCTATGGACCAACTCTTTGCATGGTTGTGTTATACTCATATAGGTATATCATTACCTAATTCACTTGTTCCAATAGGATCTTTGTGCTTCTTAAACCCACAAGGTTTTGAAGGCTAGATGATAATCTGCTTTGGCAGGCTTATTTTATTCAAAGTTTGAAAGCTTGTCTTGGTGAGCTCAAGCAGGATACAGCTCAAAACCCTACACCATTCCAATCTACATAACTTGTTATATCCATCCATATACCCCATGCCCCAGGGGGAGATCTGAACTCGAAGAGACAACCATGTTTTGATGGTATGAAATTAACATCACCGTAGATCCTTAATCTAGGGTATTCCACGAAAAATCAACTTGGATTCTCCAATACCAAGGTTGAAAATGCTTGCTACACCTTTCCTACATCATCTACCTTGATATTCAAGATTTATAAAATATTATCGATAATTATTATGGCTCCAAATCTAATTAACCCCTTTAATAGTCAAAATCTCCAAAACTTCTTCCAGAAAGGAAAGTTTGGTTTTTGCCAAAACACTTCCCCAAATTTTGGCTCAATTGAGATCCCTATATCACACCCCATCTTCCCACCTCAAAAATAAATATTTTTGAGATCCTTTATTATTTCTTTTTGCCCTTTTTCTTAAATGGAAAAAAATGGAATAATAAATGTTTTAAATACTTTTAAGCCCCAATAAATCTTAGGAAAATTCCCCTAAGTGTGTATTCACATTTGGGATCACCTCACATCAAGATACAACAAAGTACAATGTAAAAAAATCAAAAGAGCTCCAATACTTCATTTCTGCAGTTTTTGAGTAAATGGAGTTAAGTGGACTTTAAATCTTTAGAAAAATCCCAAATTATTCCTGGATATCTACCTTGACCTCATATATCTACCAGTACCTTTCACTCATCTTGCCAAGATCAATTCATGTATTCTTTTCATAGTCATCAACTTTGCCAATATTGGGTTATGATCAAAAACCTACTCTAATACTCCATCAAACCTCAGCAACCTTCACCAAAAAGCCTCCATAACACCCATCATTCATCCCATGGTCGACCATCACTGTAGCAATTACTGTAGCATCTTGTCCTCTAGTGTTTGGACACTAGCACTCAACCCCATGTGGGTGTCTTAACTTGCAAAACTTCTTTATTTAGCTTGCAGCAGCTCTCCCTGCCTCTCCCAGCCCTGGTGCACGACTCCAGTACCCCCACCACACCTCTCCACCGCCCACACTGCCCAATGGCAAGGCCATGGACCATGTCCAAGTTCCCCCATGCACCAAGCTCCCCATGGACCTCCCCTTTTGGTTTAAAGGGCTAGAGACCAGCACCACCCTTCCCTCTGCTCTCAGACCACTCCTACCCTATCCCCTCACCCCTCTCGAGCTCCAGATCTAGATCCCGAACTCCCCATTGCCATGGAGGAGAAGAAACTCTCCTCTCGGCCTCCTTCAAGAAATGGGGTGCATGGTCTACGCCGACCCTCCCCATCACCTGATTTCCGCTCCACAGACCCCCTCCAGGTCCCCTGCACACTCCCTACCGAAGCCCTGCTCTTCCAGCACCATGGAGAGGGAGAGCTTCTCCCCTTCGGTCTCCCACAACCTCTTGAAGTGGAGGTCGTTTCCCCATCTCTCTCTCACTGCATGTCATAGCGTCGTGACACTCTGGTCCTTCTTCTTCTAATCTCGCCCTCACTTCTTCCAGGTACGGCCCCAGACGACGCCACCATGGAGCTACCAAGCGGTCGCCGTGGGTGCATGCGCGCCAGGGACTCCCCCTCGCCGAACCGGTTCATGCCGCCCCTCTAGGAGCTCGCCCCGGTGCGCCGCGTCGCCCTAGCCCCTCTCCGCCGCCTCCTGGTGCCCCAGGTGAGCTCCCCGCCGACGCTCGATGCATCTAGGGTTCCTCTCGTCGCCGGCGAGGTCTCAGCGAGGGAGATGAACCCGAGCCGTCGATCCCAACTAGATCTAACGGTCCACGCTGCTACTTACCCCTTCGCCCTCTCGCGCTCACTGACCAGCGGGCCCCACTGTCAGCCGTTTGAACCTCGCCTCCCGCCCGTGCCAGCGAGCCCCGCTGGGCCGAATCCTCAGCTGCGGCCCAAGTCCCCCTGGAAAACAAGCCCAGCTCCCTGTTCCTTATTAATATTTTTCCACCAGCTATGTTCTGGCTATTTGGTTTAAATCCTTTTAAAAACGGAAATCAACACAAAGTGCCCAGATCTAATTTTTCATAGGTACATCTATTTTTTCTTTAACCCTTAGTACCATCGGATAGCCCAGATTATATATAGATTCTTTATATTAATCCATATCTAGAAGGTATCCAAAACCCTCCTAAAATCCCCCTGTGAGTTTCACAACTCCAAATGGGGTAAACCCAAGTGCCCCTAGTAGGTATTACCTGTACCCATCCCATGGCCTTGTACTCAATCCAAGTGGAGCTTTTGTTCTCCTGTAGTAAAAATAGCAAAAAACAAAGACTTTTTGACTTTAGAAAATTCCCTAGACCAAACCTTGAGTCCAACTAACCCAAGTCCAATTATCCTGGATGTGGTACACTAAGGCCTATCTAAATCCAGGAACTCATGATTTATTGAGCCTTGGATATTTTTCTGTAAATTAAACTATTATGTCCATGGTTTATTCACCTCTAAATTCACTATAGTAGCTATACAACTCCAAAAAGGTTGATTCCAATTTCTACAGAAAGGTATTCCAAGTACCTTCCATGTGTCCTTGGAATCAAATCAAAATCTACTGTAGATTTAATTTGGTGAAAAATACAAAAACCCCACAAAACTGCCTTTGGGAATTTCTTGAGGGCATTCTAGTAATTATATTGACTTGATTCAAACTCCCAGTGAACAAGTACATTAATACTTACCTAACCACCCAAGGATATAATTTTTGGAGCTCCATAACCTTTCTGGTGAATTATTTCCTCAAACTAGAGTCTTCACTATAAATCTTTTGTAATTGATAAAATAGTGCCACTTTTGTTGGTTTCATTTTATCAACTCCTATCTGTTGGTATCAATTTTATACATTGGTAACATACAGAAAATGTCCTTGGTCCAAAAACCCTCTCTTAGGTAGTTTCTAGACTATAAATCCTAAGGGATTTTCATCCCCTTCTCCAAGGCCATCTCAATCTCCTATTTTCCAATCCTCTCCAAAACCATCTGAATCTTAATCTGGTATTATTCAATTGATTGCTATCTGAATTGTTGCTTGTATGCCATGTGTTGATTGAGGCTTGGTTAGCTTGCATGTGTTGTCGGGACGACGATAGTTGCGATGAAATCGGAGAGCAGAGGAAGTGGTATTTATTGTTGGATATTATGGTTTTCTAAGAAGAAGTCCAGGGACATATGACCATATTGATGATCTCAGGAAAGCCACCTTTTTGCTCATACGCCTTGTCCTACTGTTTTACTTATGCATGTTTTACCTACTGTTTATTAAAAACTGCATTGTTTTACTATATGTTGATGTATGTATATACAGTAGTGGTTTGGCTCCTCCTAACCATTACACTTTTGTACTACTAAGTACAACCCCCTTAGTGACTCCTACTTGTCCCTAGTAGAATAGATGGTGCATGTCCACCATGCCCCTTTGGAGACCCCTTGTTAGCCGAAGCAAAAACTAGCGGATGGGAAGACCCCGGAAAAAGGTTTTACCAAATGTTTTATGAGAAAACCTTGGTGAGGTGGGACCTCCCAAGAGGTTTTTGCTTTACAAAATGCTAAAGAAAATATGGAAAGGTTTCCGAAAACGCACCCGGTTCTTTGCAGTCTAGCTATAACAACTTAACCCTGTGCAACCAAATTACTCTGGTATGGGACAGGGCTAGATTTGATGGTTGTCTACTCTGGTATGAGCTGCCTCGCAACAACTATAGGGGATCGGGGATCCCTAGAGGGTGGGCCTTCTCCGAGAAAGGTCCATGTGGAACATCGACCTGGAGAAGGAACGAAGGGTCGGCAGGCCTCCACGCGTTACTATGAGCCCCTCATTGAAAGCGCACACTCGGGAAGTGGAAAAAGCACTCAGGTTGGTCCTCGCCCGACGTCCCGGTTTTATGGGGATTAACACTCATAGGGTAGGCACTTATATTGGAGTGGGCATCCGTAGAGTCTTGATCGGTTACTCGACCCACGATCGGTGAAGATCAGGGTAGTGTACCTGGATGATGTGGGTAAAGTGTACAACCTCTCCAGAGTGTAAATCTATTCGAATAGCCGTGTCCGCGGTTAAGGACGGGTTGGAAAAACTTCTGTAGAGCGGTTTTGGTTTTGTTTTCAAAAAGGATTTTGGAAAAGCTAACGTTTTGAAAATGTTTTGACCATGGGATGGTCGGAAAGGATCCCTGTTTTGACCATGGGGTGGTCAAAAAGGGATGGGAGGAGTTTGGTCATGGGATGACCGTAAAGGAGGGAGAAATGGGTGACCCAGTCCTAATGTTTTCCAAAACTTTTCAAAAAGGTTTCCAAAATGTTTACAAAAGTTTTCAACAAAGATATGTAGATGCTATATCTACAAGAGAAACTATTTAGAAAAGAACCCCTCTTGAAGCCCTCCTTCTACCACAGCCATACTACATATCTTCTTATTATTGTCAGTAATTTAAGGTAGTTTGTGAGTACATTCAATGTAATCACTGGCATTGTCCCTGGCTATTAACTTGGTCAGATATCAAGAAGAAGAATATGTTGGCGACTATGCGAGCTAGGACGTTCTCCCAGTCAGTTGCTTGTAGGTTAAGGCATGGCTCGGGCTCTGCGCTTGATGAAGTCTGCTGTGGATTATTGATGTAGCCATAACGGCATTTATGTAAGTCTTGTAATTCGGTATATTCTCGGATGTTGTAATGATACTTGTCGGTTATGTGCCACGACTAACTGATCATGGGATCGTGGTTGTATGCATAACAAGGATTGTCGGAGGATTAATCCGAGGGCCCCACAAACTTGGTATCAGAGCCATCCTGACTGTAGGACAACCTTAGTTAGCATGGTCGCTAAACAGGAAACCTATTTTGAAAACCCCGGCTTTCGAAAACTAGTTTCCCAATGAGTTTCAAAAGGTTCTACTTCTTCTATTACTCTAAGTAAATGCTTTCGAAAATCGTTTACTCCAACTCCTGTCCCCAAACTTCAAACCTCTAGATTTTAAATAACTAGGATCTAGAACCCGGTGAAGACAATGAGAACAAGATGAAGACAAGCAACTACCAGTAAACACAAGGAGACTACAACATCGCTCTACTAGCGGGATCCTTATAGTCAGAAGACCCCAGGTGTTGCACTACCAAGAAGCATCCAAGATACGATGAAGGATTTATCGGCAAGACAGTGACTCCGACCTGAAGAAGACGAAATCTAGGGTCAATAGTCCTAAGAATAGGATTCCCCTACATCGCGAGTAGTTAACTCCTTGGTCCCTAGCATTGGTCGTGTGTGCTTGCCTAAGTGCCTCTTGTGTTGCTTGATGTGTGATGTTTGCCGAGGACATTGCGAGCCCCTCATTCTGTTCGCCTTGTTTGTATGCTTTGGTTTGCCTTGACCTCCTTAAAAATGTGACTCAAGGAGCGATAACCCACCTAGTAACTCCAGAATACCCCGGTGTTAGCTGTCGGTATTGAGACCCAGACTAACCTCGAGAGTATATGAGAGGAAAAGAATTGCAAGAACCCGGAGTTCGACATCGTCAAGTCAGAATCAACTCGAAGACCTCACCTCAGCAAGCCGGCATAGCTCGTCAAACTCACCCCGCAAGACTCGTCACTAGCACCACACTCCCTTGTTCCCTAGGCTACTATAGCAAGAATCTCGTTGAAGCCAAAAGTCAACCACCAAAGGATCCTCAATATCCACAAGAAACCACCCGATAAGTCAACCAAGATAAGAAGTGAAGACCTAACTACACCGACCTCCGGTATATTAGACCTTCCAACCACCTCAGGAGACCAACTAATCTAGTCAACCCCACCCCAAACTAACGAAATGATCCTCCCCAGAAGGTCAGAACTACCCCTGAAGCCAGATGATAAGGAAGCGGGAAGACAATGAGTCCACTCCACCATCAATCAGAAGCAACACAAGAAATTCCAGTGAAGACTGCTTACCCGACGTTGACTACTTCAACTCTGACTAGCCACTAACAAGAGAGTCGTAAACAGCTAGCTTGCCCTGAGCTAACTCCATAAGGCTTCGTAAGGAAACCACCCTCGCCAAGGTGTATAGAATTGGGTGTCACTCGAAGACCTCAGCTCCAGATTCAGGAAGATCTATCCTTCCGCTAACAGCAAGTCAGCCTTCCAAGACAGGAGATCCAGAACCCTTCTCGTAGAACGTTAGTAAAGCTCTAAGGTGGAAAGACTGTGTCTTTCCACTCAATCTTCAGAGGACTGTCTACCAGAAAATACATCAGAAAATGTCCCCGAATCACAAGTTTTCCCGCCAAGCAATAACCTGTGAGTATCCGATGAGGAAATAACTGAAGATTCTACAAAGTCCCTCCGCTACTTCAACTGAAGACCCACCCCAAGGACCACCGAACCGCTAACTCCTAGGTCCTTAATGCTTAAAGGACGTGAGAATCCAATGACTCCACCGGGCTCCGTATGAATGATAGTAGTATATAATCCCCACATGCCATAGCTCCACGAACGCCTTCAGAAGACCTCAACTACAGGAAATGACGGACGACAATCTTCAGAACCGCCACCAATGAAGTCAAGAAGGAAGGAATGCGTTATCTCCGAGCTAACCCAGATTAACCCTAACTTTTTTGCTTTACAAAATGCTAAAGAAAAGATGGAGGAAAAATGTTTACGAAAACACACCCGGTTCTTTGCAGTCTAGCTATAACAACTTAACCCTGTATAACCACATTACTCTCGTATGGGACAGGGCTGGATTTGATGGTTGTCTACTCTGGTATGAGCTGCCTCGCAACAACTACAGGGGATCGGGGATCCCAGGAGGGTGGGCCTTCTCCGAGAAAGGTCCATGTGGAACATCGACCTGGAGAAGGAACGAAGGGTCGGCAGGCCTCAACACGTTACTATGAGCCCCTCATTGAAAGCGCACACTCGGTGGAAAAGCGCTCCGGTTGGTCCTCGCCCGACGTCCCGGTTTTGAGGGGATTAACACTCATAGGGTAGGCATTTATATTGGAGTGGGCATCCAGAGAGTCTTGATCGGTTACTCGACCCACGATCGGTGAAGATCAGGGTAGTGTACCTGGATGATGTGGGTGAAGTGTACAACCTCTGCAGAGTGTAAATCTATTCGAATAGCCATGTCCGTGGTTAAGGACGGGTTGGACAAACTTCTGTAGATCGGTGTTGGTTTTGTTTTCAAAAAGGATTTTGGAAAAGCAAAGGTTTTGAAAATGTTTTGACCATGGGATGGTCAGAAAGGATCCCTGTTTTGACCATGGGATGGTCAAAAAGGGATGGAAGGAGTTTGGTCATGGGATGACTGTAATGGAGGGACAAATGGGTGACCCAGTCCTAATGGTTTCCAAAACTTTTCAAAAAGGTTTCCAAAATGTTTACAAAAGTTTTCAACAAAGATATGTAGATGCTATATCTACAAGCGAAACTATTAGAAAAGAACCCCTCTTGAAGCCCTCCTTCTACCACAGCCATACTGCATATCCTCTTATTATTTTCAGTAATTTAAGGTGGTTTGCGAGTACATTCAATGTACTCACTGGCATTGCCCCTGGCTATTAACTTGGTCAGATATCAAGAAGAAGAAGATGTTGGCGACTATGCGAGCTAGGACGTTCTCCCAGTCAGTTGCCTGTAGGTTAAGACATGGCTCGGGCTCTGCGCTTGATGAAGTCCGCTACGAATTATTGATGTAGCCATAACGACATTTATGTAAGTCATGTAATTCGGTATATTCACGGATGTTGTAATGATACTTGTCGGTTATGTGCCACGACTAACTGATCATGGGATCGTGGTTGTATGCATAACAGGGATTCTCGAAGGATTAATCCGAGGGCCCCACATATACGGCCTAACTATACGGCCAGAACAATTTGTTCCCGCCATATAGTTAGTCTGCTGTCAAAAAGTTAGGATTTCCACCTGGCGGCACAACTACACGGCCATAACTATTTGGCCGGGATTTTTCATCCCTGCCGTATATCTATTCGTCAAACCTTCTATACCTGGAAAAGAAATCCTACAAAAGGCATCGATATCTATATGGCCGGAATTTTTATTCCTTCCATATAGTTGGTCGTTAAACCTTCAGTACCTGGAAAGAAATTTTACAAAGGCATCGATATCTATATGACCAGAATTTTTATTCCTTCTGTATAGTTGGACGTTAAACCTTCAGTACTCAAGAAAGAAAAAAATTTGATGGCAAAGATATCTATACAGCCAAACTATACGGCCGAAATTTTTATTCCCGCCATATAGTTGGTCGTTAGACTTTCTGTATTCATCAAAAAAATTCTATTTCTTCGAGAATTCTTTCTTATCCTGAAACTTAGTGAAACCTTGTTTTTGACAAAAAAAATGAAAGTAAAAAATTGTCGACCAACATCAGCATGTATAAAGCAGGATTTCACATGGGGCTTCTTATCCTCAACTGGAGCTTTCTAGCACTCTTTATTAAACATAAAACTTAAAATCTTTACTCAAACCTTTACTTCCATGGGTTTCCTCCCATGAAGCTCTCTTTTATGGTCAATAGCTTGACCTTGATGTTGCTCACTTAGGCCAGATGAGTGGAACACCCACTCCAAAATAGTTGGCCTTCAAAGTGATGGCCTCCTTTTCATCATGCTTGGCTTTCTTCTTTCTCGGAAAATGAATAACAAAAGGATCCCACGAAGGCAATCGAAGCTTCATGTCCCTTCATGTAGATTAATCAAAGCCTTAATAGTTCATAAGAATGGACGGCCTAATATAATAGGAGCAGTAGGATCTTCAGGCATGTCAACAATAGCAAAATCAATAAGAGCATGATAGCCTTTAATGTATACTAAAGTATTTTTTTTAATCCCTATAGCTTGTTTGTAGGTAGAATCCGCTAGATGTAATTTTAACTCGGTGATTTCAAAAGAGCGAAGATTTAACTTATTACAAAACTATTTGGAATTGTTGAAACGCTTGCACCTAGATCACAGAGTGAAGCTATCTCATTGGTCCCAATTTTAATCTTAATAGTAGGCTCAAATATATCATCAAGCTTCACAGGTAAATTTTCAGCAATCTTCTTATATTCTTCCTCAAGCTCACGTACTTTTATTGCTACCTAATTAATGAAGTGTTGATACATAGCTTCCTCATTTCCTTCACTTACCGGAATCTTGATATTGATCCTTTTTACAACATCTTCAACAGTGTAACTTGGTGAATGAGCATTACTATAATCAAGTTCTTCAGGCTCCTCCCTTTGTATTCTTATCATCTTTAGGTCTTCAACAGGATTGGGCTCAGCTTTACCTGCAAATTTAGCTAGAATGAGAGTTTGACTCTTGGTTATCTTACCTAGCTGTGCCTGAACAATCCTTGTTGTTTCTTGGAGGGCCTACAAATCATTTCTCAAACTTATAGCTTGGTTAGATAATTTACCAAGCATAGCATCATGGTTCTCCGTTATTTTAACAAGGATATTGTTTTGCTCGTTTTGTGAGTCTATAATGGACTTAAGTGTTTCTTGGAGACTACCATTACTTGTTCACATATTATTATTAGAGTTACCTACATGACTAGAATAATGTGTCTGAAAATTAGGATTATAAATCTTCTTCCAAGTAGGGTTATAATCATTACGAGCTATGAAGTCTATTCCTTCAATATTTGATTCTAGGATAGCTCTTACCTAGTTTTCCTTACCTTTACGGCTAAAATGAGCTCATCCAGATTAGCATTGAGTTCTTAATTTTCTTGTGGTGAGATGGAGTTCACCTTCTTCGTGTTTGATCTATCCACATGCCACTGTGCATGGTTGTCTTGCATATTGTCTAGCAGCTGCTTTGTTTCAGTAATATGTTTACCCATAAATGTTCCTCCAGCTCCAGTATGAAGAATATACTTAGACACAGGGTTAAGAGCATTATAAAATAAATGGAGAATTAACCAATCTCCCATCCTGTGACTGGGATAGTTTCGCATGCATTCTTTCATCCTCTCCCATGCAAGTGCTAGTGGCTCACATTCTTCCCATCTAAAACCAGTAATGTTAGATCTTAGTTGCATAGTCTTTGCAGGTGGGATAAATTTAGTCATAAATAAACAACTACACTCCACCCATGATGCAATAGTATTTTTAGGCAAAGATAGCAACCATTCTTTTGCTCTTCCTCTAAGGGAGAAAGGAAATCAGCGCAATTTGACCGCATCCGGGTCAACATATTTCAGTGAAAGTGTTCCAGTGCATACCTGCATCCTCAACAGCAGAGCCTCCAAATTGATTATGTTGAACCAAACTTAAATAGTAGGGCTTAATTTTATAATCATCAGCAGTAATTGCTGGTTGAGTAATTGGAGTATGCAAATAATAATTGTTGGGAGTTGCAAACTCCCTAAGCTTCTTTTCAGCCATATTTCCTATGTTTTTGAGTTTTCTTAAACAAAGACTTATGATAATAAAAAAGAATTTAAAGACTGGATATTTTTTTTGGTTTTTTAAATAAAGACTAAAAGCAAACTAAAAATTAAAAACAAGAATTAAAACTAGCAAGATTCCAACTAACCTCATCAGGGTAGCTATTGCTTCCCCGACAACGGCGCCAGGAAAAGGGTTGATACCTTCGATCCAGATTAGTATAGCTCTTTTTCCCTAGTAGACATAGGTTTATCGAATCCTCAGGAAGCTGAAGCATAGTGAAGTTACTTTAATGGAACTTCGGGAGTTTTAGAATACCTTTTGTGTTTTACTGGACCAAGAATTTGTTTTCTTTTGTTGTTTTCGATGATGGAGAGAGAGGGCCTAGGGCATTCGGTTTGACATGTAGTTGTGCAAAACATTTGATGGGACTAAAATATAATAATAAAGTATGCATGTAATTGTTAGAGCAAGGTAAATTATATGTGGGCAATGCATCCATAATTGCTATTGCCTCCGCAACCACCTATAGCAATAACCTACTAGTCTCATCCGTAGAAGAAAGAGAACTAATGATATGCATAGTGATATCACAATTAATCCCAAGTAAATCCCTCACATACAGCCGTACTACCCCTTCTGTCACTGGGGTTCCCAACCTGCAGATTAGTCATTACTCATGCTCCCTATACTTGGCTCAATCCTCGGGGTCTTGGGGTACCTGACAAGTCCTTGGATTGAGGCAAGAGAGGATACAATAATCATCATGTCATACAAACTAATACATGATCCCATCTATGATAAATATCATGCACAAAAGCTACATGGCTAGGCCGAAGCCCTTAGCCCAAAGAGAATTACTCACGCATAGAGATGAAATCAACAATCATAAACATTGCGATGGAAATCATGAGATTTATAGCTAATAGTCTTACAATGTTGCCAATTGAAGATGAGATCTACTATCACACAATATGGAATATGGCTATGGTGGTGGAGAAGGGTTTGGAGATTAGATCTCAGTATATTCCTCCAGTGGCTCTTCGATGTTGGGGATGCAGGTTTTTGGAGTTCTGGGGGTGGCTGGCGAGGCTGTTTCTCATCACTCGAAGCCTCTCTATATAGGGGCCCCTTCACGAAAGTTGTTCTGTTTTACCTAGCGGTGTCGATGACAACTATACAACCGGAACTATACGGCCAGAATTTTATTCCTGCCGCATAGTTGGTCGTTAAAGCATCCGTCTTCACTTCACGACCCCTGGCTTCTTTAGGTTGTTGGAAATCTCGTATCTTTGACTTTAATGTTGTGATTCCCATCATCAAACGTCATTATCTGCGTAGGGAAAAATAGAAATAAAGGATTGCATACCCCTTTGATCATTATGCCTTAGTGGTGGGGTTTAGAGAGATATTTCATGAAAAATATGAATAGTTCTAGTCCTACGGTGGCTCTTTGGTGTTGTGGATGCAGGTTTCTGGACTTCTGGGGGCGGCTGGCAGGGCTGTTTCTCGTTGCCCGGAGCCTCTTTATATAGGTGTCCATTCACGAAAGTTGTTCTATTTAACCTAGCAGTGTTGATGGCAACTATACGACCAGAATTTTATTTCGACCGTATAGTTGGTCGTTAAAGTGTCTGTCTTCACTTCATGACCCCTGGTTTCTTTGGGTTGTTGGAAATCTCGTATCTTTGACTTTAATGTTGTGATTCCCATCATCAAAAGTCATTATCTACGCAGGGAAAAATAGAAAGAAAGGATTGCATACCCCTTTGATCATTAGGCATTAGTGGCAGGATTTAGAGAGATATTTCATCAAAAATATGAATAATATCCAGTTTAAATGTGGATGTAGATGGCTATATTTCACAGCCATCAGGAGCTCATCATACTCATCGAGTCGCATGAGCAACTCAAAGCTTCTTACTAAAAAGAGCTTTCCAAGTTTCCCTCACCTCTTGCAATTAATCATGATGCTTTTGCTACTAACTCTATCTCTTGTGAAGCATCTATTGTGAAGGAGAATGTTGAGCTAAAGTCTCAATTGCTTTGCTAACTAGCAACTATGGGAAATTGGAAGAGAGTCAATCTAAGCTCTCAAGCTTGCATGAGGATCTTCTAGTTCTCATGGTAGGATAAAGTTGGCTCATGAGGCCACAATTTCAAAGGTAACATCTAGTGAGCCTCATGTGGACATTAGAACTACTTATATTCATAGTGTCCTATTGCCATCTGCTAGTCCTTGTAATTCATCATCTCATGACCATGCTATATATTGTGATGAATTGCATCCCTTGCCTTATTGCTCTAACAATGTAGCATCTACTTCCTCTAGTATTGTTTTTGATACTAACCATGTAGAGGAAAACAAGAAGTTCAAGGATCAAGTCACATATTTGAAGAATGACTTGAGGAAGTGTCATGAAGGGAAGAACACACTCAAGAACATCTTGGGTGTGTGAAGATCCCCAAATGACAAGAGTGGGCTTGGATTCAACTCCAACATAAAGAACAAGCCTACCAACAAGTTGAAGCACACGGGCAACAAGAAGAATGGCCAAGTTCAAGTGAAGAATACAACCAACATTGTGTGCTTTAAGTGTAAGGAATAAGGACATCATGTGAGATGGTACCCATTGAAGAATAAGCAACAAGGGAAGCGGCATCAAGCTCCACGTCAAGCTCTTTCTCAAGGGGTGGCATCTTCCAAGAAGAAAGATAGGAAGAGAAGAACTTGGTACATATGCCGTGAGAAGGGTCACCTTTATTCCTCATGCACCATGGGTATCTCCTCATCCCATCCTATCTTGATTGATGATGCTTATTCTCTTCGTAAGGATGAGGTGGGCAATGTGTTTGCCAAATATGTTGGTGCCCAATGTGGTGTCAAGAAAAGAACCATTTGTGTGGCCAAGCCTATTGTGACTAAATTCTTAGGACCCAACTTGGTTGGGGACCAACGAGCTAAAACTTGATAAATAGGTGTTGGTTGGAGGGCATTAGAGTCTTTGCTACACTATGAAGAATTGAGGGATCTTCATCATTTATCTTTGTCAAGTCAAGCCATTTGGATTATCATGCTTCTATCTTATATCCAATGTTCCTCCTTCCGGTAACATGTGCTTAACTCACTTACATTGAAATTTACTTGCTCCTTTGTGCATGTGTTGGTTTTGTACCTTATATGTGTTTGTACATGGTGTGCTTCCCTCGTACTTATGTCGAGTTATCAAGTATATTTGTGTATGTTGGTTGGCACACCATGTATTTGTGTTTCTTAGTTTGGAGACTTTGTTGAATATATTTGGTATCTTACTTGGATCTTTGAGAGATTAATGGACTATCCCATTTTTGTGGAGTTTTATGCCGGGCATTGCACAATCCCAAAATGTGTGTACATGAGGAATAACACTTAGTATTTATATTGCAAGTTTATCTAGGCTCTATGTGGTATGTATTTCTCATGAGAAACTTAAGTCCCATAATGTCCATTAATCATATCTATTTGAATGTTTTTACCTCTTGTTGAAATTTCTTAATTTATCACATTATGGGGCAGTCATATGCTTGCATATTATAAACGTAGAAAATGTGGACATTTGAGGTCGTGCCACTTAGAATTGATATGGAATTATCTAGCTCCAATGTGGCACATTTAGCTCAAACAAGTTCCAAATCCCTTAGATTGCTTTTATTGCCCATATTTTGGATCTTGTTTGTGAGAGTTTTTCTTGATATGTGTTTCCTCATATTTGGACCTCCATATCATCCATGTAAACCATTTGCTTCAAGTCACTATAATCACTAGTGGCTGTGTGACTATTTGAAGCTATCAAGAATCACTCTTGAAGCATCAAGCTTAATTCTTATATTTTGTTATATGCTTCTTTGTGTGAATATGATCTTGTATATCTTTGCAAACTACCTCGAGAAGATTTTCCCCATAACTCCATATATGGTAGAATTTATTCATCATGTTCACTTTGGCCTTTGCTTATATTTTTCCTATCTTTGGCCAACTAAATGTTTTCTTTTTCTCCCATGTCTTCCTTGACTCTTGTGGATCATTTTAGTTTATAAGTATTCTCTTGTTCTTTATTTAATGCAGGTAGTATTGATGATCTCATTTGTGTGCATTTTGCATTCAAAAGAAAAATTCTATATAATGCACCATTTCGGGGGGAGCTCTCCTATATTATCTAGAACACTCCTTTTATGCTTCTTGTGTTGATCCATATCATGTTTTTCGTGCTTGGAAGCTTGATCTTTTCTCTTGGTACTTTGTGCCATCATGAAAAGTGTAGTGAGTTTGGTTTGTGTGTTGGAACCTTTCTCTATTTGGGAGTTGAGTTTGTCTCATTCTTTGTTACTTGTTTTGATCTTGAGCATTGTGTGTTTTTGTCTATTTTTGCTCTTTGGCTTTTCCCTTGTTCATTTGTTAAATTTGTGTCCTTTCATGTGTTGATTTGGATCTTTGATACAATTTGGACACCTTTTGTCGTGTCACACTCTTGTGTGCTACTTCTTGGTTTACTTGGTTTTTTTGTTCAAATTGTATCTCATTTTTGGTTCTTGAAAGTCCTGTGCATGCATATTTACTTCATGTATATATTATGGCATGCTTTCTTTCTTTGATCCATTATATAGGGGAAACTCCACCAAATCCTATTGGCTAAGATGTGCATGAAATTCAATTTCGCATCAGTATGCACATATTCATGTGGAGCTTCTCCTATGTATTGTAGTTGTACTAACTACTTTGGACCCAATTTGTTTGGGACCACAGTGTACTTAATTTTGTTTTAGGTACATTGGAGATATATATTGGATGCTTGTCTCATCCATTAGGAAGAAGTGGTTCCTACATGTCAATTGGAGGCAAGCTAGGACGATCAATCAATTCATATCCTCTACATCCTACCAATTATATCTCGATAACATATATCTCTCTCATGCATACATACCTTGTTTCCAACCTTTTGTAGGTTGCTTGTTGGCATGAGTTTGTGTATTTGCAAATGTTGTGGTTCTTCCTTTGGTTTTTATGATATCTCTTTATTGCTAATGTGAGTATGTTGAGATGAGTGCATATAATGGGGACCATACAAAATCATGCTCATGATTCACTCCCAAATATGTCAATCTAGCAATCATATTGCCTATATTTTCTTCAACCACTCTCATGTGCAACAGTGAGTATTATTGCAAAGTTGATTTCTTTTTGTGATACTTGTTGCCTTTCTCCATATATACCAACTATCTCCTTGCCCTTGGTAATAGTTGTAATGTATGTAGTTTGTTGGTGTTTGAAGGTCATTGATGTACAATAAGATATATTTGAGCCTTTGGCCATGCTTTCAAGCAAAAATCTTATTGGTATATTCTATGACTTCCTTTTGTTATTCTTGTGCTTTCTTGAGTATCTATTTTGTGTGTGCATGTTTCTTTGTGGGCATATGTCTTTGTGATATTTTCCACCTAGATACTTATACACACAAGAGAAGATAAATCTTTGGTTGTTTTTGTTTTCCTTGGAGACCACCCTTTATTTCTTTTTGAATCTTTGGTGGCTTCCAAATTTATTTGCATATGAGTGCTTGTCCCATTTTTTGCATCTCCGGGCATTCATATTTTGATCTCTCTTGCCATGTATTGTTAAATGAGTTTGTAGGAGTGAGGATTCCATGATTGTGCACTTTGTTTCGAAAAACAATTATGATAATTGGTGCATAATCCTTGGGTACCTTCTATAACTCACTTAAGAATGCTCATTTGCCTTTCTCGTTGTTTGAGGTTTAAATATCTATGGGGGAGTGAGGATTCCATATTTGTGCATAATGTATTCAAATTATGCTTTTACATTGTGCACAAATATTGGGGAGCTTCCCTATTTTCATCTAAACACTCATTTGTTTGTATCATCATATCTTGTTATTTTCTTTTGGTATCAATTGTTGTTGTTAATTGGTATTTTTGGGTATTTGGTTACTCGCTTCATTTGTTGAAGCTTATTTCTTTTTATTTTATTTTTGCAATCTTTGGATCCTCAATATAGTTTTACTTCCTCAAAAGGATTCATCATTGAATTTGTGCATATGAACACCTTTGGAGGAATTCTCACTATATTGGTCGGCTAGAACTTTTCACCCATTTTGGCTATCGATGCCAATGGGGGAGAAGTTTTAGGGGGTTTATGGGAAGTTGGTTTATGATTTGAGTTGGTTCTTAAGCATTAGCCTTGCATGTTATTGTATCTTTGTTGTTGCTTTGCATGTTTTATATATAGAGGAAACTCCACCAATGGTAATGATTGGCAATATATGAAACAAAATTCAAGTTAATCACACATGCATAGATTGTGGGGGGGAGTTTGCTATATATTGTGGGAGTACCAAGATCACATACTTGTGTAGTATTTGATGTTGTCACAACCATTTTGTTCGTTAAATTCCATATTTAAACCCTCTCAAAGGGATTGTCATCAATTACCAAAATGGGGGAGATTGAAACAGCATGTATGCCCCCATGTGTGGTTTTGGTAATTAATGACAATCTCTATGGACTAATGTGAAAATTGAGTTTAACTTGTAGGTTTGTCCATTGGCATCATTTGTACCATGTGTTAGTTTCAAGATTGAGAAATAAGAAGCATTTTCCAAGGGCTTTATGCCTATTGGAATCATGTAGAACAAGAAGAACAAGATCAAGTATGCCTTGAATAAGAAGAAGATGGAGTTCTTTATGGCCATCTTCAAGACATCATAAAGAAATGAAGTGCGAGCTCAAGATGCACAATCTCTAGAAGATCTCATGCTTGAATCTTGCCATCCTAAGGAATCATGGACTGATGAAGACGAGTTCAAAGAAGAGGTTTCCCCATGGAGTATGGGGGAGCATTTCACAAGTCTTCATCAAGAAAGAGCAAGCAAGAGCAATCAATAAAGGTGATCCATCTTCAGAAGTACAAGACGATATACATCAAGCTCAAGTGGAATACTCAAGGCAAAGGTATGATCTTGATATGTTTTCTATTTTATCGGTCTCTTGTAGTGTTAGGATACTGGGTTTAGGGTAGATAGCCGTACTATCAAGAGGGGCTCTCGAGTGAGTGCTCGATCGTATCTTCTAGAGAGAGCTCAAACCTTTGCATACATAGCATCATCTTTCTTGGTTTTTGGTTGGTTCTTGTCCATGTGAGGATCTAGAGCTTGTGGTCATCTTTATAACAAGCTCTAGTTCATCAAAAACAGATTTCCCTTGCATATCTTATTGCGTTTGTTATCTTGCTGGTTTTCCGGCTCCACACCTTGGGAAATATCTCACATATATATACTTGATATTTTATCCCGCCCCAGAGCCATTGAGCATCTTGAATCCATCAAAGTGCATGACCCAGTACTCTGGCTCCGGTACAAGAGTGTTTTCTGGCAGTTCTATCCAATCTACGATGAAATATGCCAATGCTTGAGATTTGATAGCGTCGTGCCTCTTGTAGGTGATTTCAAAGGCGGAAGTTCAATGCCCCACTTTTCCACCCTTCTTGTAACACCACTGTTGTTGATGATGTTGGACAGTGGAGCCTTGCTCACCACTGTGACGGGGTGCTCCTGGAAATAATGTCTTAGCTTCCTTGAAGCAAGGAAAACTCCATAAGCTAGCTTCTAGTAGTGCAGGTAACGCTTCTTGGATTCCATCAAGACCTCGCTTACATAGTAAACTGGTCACTGAACTCCGTGCTCGTGCGTTGGCTCCTTGTGCTCCACCACGACAACGATGCTAATAACCCGGTTAGTTACCGCCATGTATACTGACATAGGCTCCATTGACTCCGATGCTGCAAGTATTGGTACGGAGGAGAGTATTCTCTTCAACTCCTGCAGTGTTGCATCTGCTTCATCCGTCCATACAAATTTTTTCACCTTCTTGAGCAACTTGTAGAGCGGCATAGCCTTCTCTCCAAGTCGACTGATGAACCAGCTTACGGCTGCCATGCAGCCTGTGAGCCTTTGTATGTCCTTCAAGCACTTTGGGTGTTTGATGTCGAGGATGGCCTTGATATTCTCTGGGTTGACCTCAATTCCGTGATGCGAAACGATGAATCCCAACAATTTTCCGGATGGCACCCCGAAGACAGACTTCTTACGGTTAAGCATCACATTGTACTTCTGAAGATTGTCAAAGGTTTCCTGCAAGTCGGCGATGAGATCGTTAGATTTCTTTGACATCACCATGACGTCGTCCACGTAAGCGTGTACGTTGTGACCTATTTGGTCATGTAGGTAACACTGCATCGTCCGCTGGTAGGTAGCACCAGCATTTTTTCAACCCAAAGGGCATCGTGACATAGCACTATGTGCCATAAGGTGTGATGAACAAAGTGGCCAATTGGTCCGACTTTTGCATCTTGATCTGGTGGTACCTTGAGTATGCATCAAGAAAACACAGAAGTTCTGAGCCAGCCATCGAGTCAATGACTTGGTCAATGTGAGGAAAAGCAAACGGATCCTTTAGACATGCTTTGTTCAAGCCGGTGTAATCAACGCACATTCTTAATTCTTTGGTTCCATTTTTAGGGACAGGTACAGGATTTTCCACCCACTGGGTATGAATAACTTCTCGTATAAAACTAGCCTTAAGTAAACCTAGCTATCTCTTTGCCTATAGCCCGTCATTTTCCATCACCGAAGCATTGTAGAGGTTGTTTCACCGGTTTTGCTTTAGGCTATGCTCGGCAAGTTCCCTAGGTGCACCCTTCATGTCAGCAGGTTGCTGGGCGAATATGTCCCTATTCTCATGGAGGAACTCGACGAGCGTGCCTTACTATTTGTGATCCAGGTCCGTCCCAATGGAGGTGGTCTTGGAGGAATCTCCTTCAACAAGCTCCACCTGCTTGGTCTTGATGGCGACCTTGAATGCGAGTTTGGAGTCAGAAATCTGCTTTCAAAGCCAGCATCTTCGAGGCATAGACTAGCGCTAGACCTCCTAAAACTCTTCACCATAAAGGACCGCTTCGGTGAAGGCGGCTTTGCTCAGCTCGCACTACCTTTCCTTTGTGAAGCTTCCGGCAATGGTGATGATGCCTTTTTGGTCCAGATATCTTGAGCTTGTTGTAGACGAAGCATGGCCTAACGAGGAAGGAGTGGAAGATGTCATGTCCAAATATGACGCGGTACACGCTCTTGAAGGGCACCACTTCAATGGTCATGCACTCTTCGAGGTAGTTGTTAACATCGCCAAACGCGAACGGAAGGGTGATGCAGCCAAGGGAATTAGCTTGCCGGCTAGGAACGACGCCCTGAAACACGGTGTTGCTCTTCCTTAGCTGGGTCTCCATCAAGTTCATCATGTGCATTGTATCTAGGTACATGATGTTGATGCTGCTTCCACTATCCACGAGGCACTTGGTGAACTCACTGCCTCCAATCAAAGAGTTCATGACCATGGCATACTAGTTCACTATTGGGATGAGCTCTGGGTGATATTCTCCGTCCCAAGTGATCGGAATCTCTGACCACTTGACGTACTAGGGAACTGGGGGAGGGTAGCCATTAGTATCCTCAGTGAGGTTTTATCGGCCCAGACGGTGGGAGTACCAAGGAAAGTGTGGTAGAGTGCTCTAGAAGAAGAAGAGGAGGCTCGAGTCTCTCTAGAGTAGAAGCTTGAGTCAATTGAGGAGTCTCATGAAGAGGTTGTTGCCTAGCTCATAAAGGAACGTAACAATGCTCTTGCTAAGGTAAAGAAATTAAAGAAGGAGAAGATTGACTTTGGGGCTGCTCATGCTAGACTCTCAGAGGAATTAGAGAAACTTGACATTGCCTACAAGGCATTGGAGAGTGAACACTCTACTCTAAATGAGTCTCGTGATCAGCTCCAAACTCAATTGGACAAGTATGATATGCCTAGCACCTCCACACCATCTTGTGGAAATGAAAATGTCATCGAATAAAATGCTAGATTGAAAGAAGAACTTGTCAAGGGATCCCAACCCAAAGGTAAGGAAGTCCTAAATGAGATTCTTAGCAAGCAAAGGACAAGCAATGGAAAAGAGGGACTTGGATATGTCCCCAAGACCAAGAAGAAGAAGAAAAATAATAAGAATAAAAGCAAAACTACTCAAGCAAAGACAAGCACCATCACAAATGATATGAATAACTACATTGGTTTTGAAGGGTCTAATAATCCTAATTATGAATTATTTTGTGATTACTATGGTGATGTCTATGCTAGCTATGTTGGTCCATTTGATAAGTACATTTCTTGGTCTATTTGGGTTCCCAAGACCCTTGTTACTAACATGAGAGGACCCATTAAAAAATGGGTACCTAAAATGAAGAAGTAATTTTCTTGTAGGGCTATGCTTCAGGTGGGTCCAAATGGGTACTCGTTAGTGGGTGCACAAGTCATATGACTAGAAGCAAGGAGATCATCTCAGAGATGCGGCCAAACCATGATCACATAACCGTCTCCTATGGTGACAAGTCAAAATCAGAGGTATTGGGTCTTGGCAAGGTAGTGGTTGCCCATGATATCTCTCTCATGGACGTCATGCTTGTTGAGACCCTCGGTTACAATTTACTTTCTATCCGTGCCCTTGGTAAGATGTACTTTGTAGTTTTTATTGATGGTGATTTGGTGGTACTCTTGTGGAGCAAGTCTCTAAAGGTCGCTTTCATGGGATATGTCGAACATGACCTGTATGTGGTGGACTTTTCGGGGAAAACCACTACATGCCCGATGTGTCTTTTTGGAAAGGCCGACGTGGTTTGGCTTTGGCATCACTGTCTAGCCCGCGTCAACAGGATAACTTTGAAAAGTCTTCACAAGGGTGGCCACATTCTTGGACTAAAAGGAAATGTTTCCTTCGCCAAACATCGTGTTTGCAGGGATTGTGTTGAAGGGAAAATGCATGACTCTCCCCACCGATGGAAGACTATATTTCATCAAAGAAGATTTTGGATCTCCTTCATGTGGACCTTTTTTGTCCCCCGTCTCATGCAAGCCTCGGTGGGAAGAAATATTGGCTCGTAATCATTGAAGAGATTCAAGATATACATGGGTTTATTTCTTCAAGTTGAAGAGCGAGACTCAACAAACGGTCATCAATTTCGCCAACAAGGTCCAGCATCAACACAATGTCCCTATATTGGCAATTAGAAGCGATAACGGCTCCGAGTTCAAGAACTACACTTTGAATGAATTCCTAAGTGAATAGGGGATAAGACACCAATATGCCGCTACGTACACCCCTCAACAAAATGGTGTAGCCGAGAGGAATAGCCGGACTTTAATGGATATGGCAAGATCTATGTCTGCTGAATTCAAGTCACCATATAACTTCTGGGCTGAAGAAATTTCTACCACATGCCACTCATCCAACCGGCTCTACCTTCGCAAAATCTTGGACAAGACACCTTATGAAATACTTACCAGCAACAAGCCAAACATCTCCTATTTCCGGGTATTTAGTTGTAAGTGTTTCTTTCTCATCAAAGGAGTTAGTTTATCTAAATTTCAGTCTAAGGCTATAGAAGGTATTTTCGTTGGTTATGGTGCCGAATCCCACACTTATAGATTCTACAATAAGCTCTCCGGCACTGTTGTAGAATCTTGTAGTGTGGTATTCGAGGAAAATGATGGCTCCCGTGTGGGGAAAGTTGATGTTTGTGATGCAGATATTGAAATACCCCAAGATTCCATAAGAAGAATGGGCGTGGGATTTTTCTGCCCCATTGAGGAACCCCTTGTGGCGGATCAGGAAGGACAATGTTCTAATCAAGTAGAGCCCTCATTGACACAAGCTCAACATGCTCCAATAGCTCGAGAAACTTCTACACCAACACCTCCACCTGTTGAAGATCAATCATTATTGTCTCTAGAAAGCTCTATGCCAGATTATCCGGCTAGCACTGGATTATCTGGTCATGCTACCTCGACTACAAGGATAGAACATATCAACCAAGAAAATGATGCACCTCCCAAGACAGATTTTCCGGGCGCATCGGATTATCCAGTCCTTCTCCAACTCGCGATAGAAGCATCCAAGATATCCAAGAAGGACCAAGTACTCCCAGGCTAGATTATCCAGCCACTCCCTTGACCAGATTATCCGGCCCTGAAGTTTCAGAACAGCACCAGCCTCCTGTTATGGCTGCTGATCAACATCAAGGGCAAGGGTCTTCATATCCTATTCGCGCTGATCAAGCGGAAGATCAAGGTCAAGCTAGTAATCCCAATGGAAACTCCAATGTTGAAGAAATTCCTCCAAGAAACAATAAGTTGATTGAACTTCACTACAAAGCTCGTGCAGAAAGGAATCTTGAATTGAGAGGTCACACTCTTGATAAGGTTGTAGGTGATCTCAAACGGAGGGTTTCCACAAGAAGGGAGCTAGCAAACTTTGGTGAGCATCAAGCTCGCATTTCCATGGTGGAACCCAAGAAAGTGTTTGAAGCTCTTGAAGATCTGGACTGGGTTACTGCTATGCATGAAGAGTTAAATAATTTCGAGCGCAACAAGGTTTGGAATTTAGTAGAGAAGCCCAAGGATTGCCGCAATGTTATCAGCACAGATTGGATTTTCAAGAATAAGCAAGATGAGAATGGCATTGTTGTAAGGAACAAGGCAATACTCATGGCACAAGGCTATTCCCAAGTTGAAGGCATCGACTTCGGCGACACTTATGCACCTATGGTTCATCTTGAGACCATCCGTATCATTCTTACTTATGCAGCTCATAATAATTTTAAATTACAGCAAATGGATGTTAAGAGTGCTTTTCTTAATGATCCTCTACATGAGTTGGTATATGTAAAGCAACCCTCGGGTTTTGAGGATCCCAATTTCCCGAACCATGTCTACAAACTCGATAAGGCACTCTATGGCCTTAAACAAGCCCCACATGCGTGGTATGAGCACCTTAAAGAGCTTTTGCTAGACCGTGGTTTCGAGGTTGGGCAAATCGATCCCACTCTTTTTACTAACAAGGTTAAGGGGGAGATCTTCATATGCCAACTATATGTAGACGACATTGTCTTTGCCTCTACTAATAAATCTTTTAATGATGAATTTGCAAAGCTTATGCTTGACAAGTTTGAAATGTCTATGATGAGGGAATTACAGTTCTTTCCAGGATTTTAGATCAAACAACTTCGAGAAGGAACCTTCATAAGTCAAGCAAAATACATCCAAGACATTCTCAAGAGGTTCAAGATGATGGATCTTAATGGCATCGCCACACCGATGCAACCTAAATGCTATCTTGAACTTAATCCCAATGGTAAATATATGGACGAAAAGATATACAGGTCCTTGATCGGCTCTCTCCTTTTCTTTTGCGCATCTAGACCGGATATTGGGTTGAGTGTAGGTGTGTTTGCAAGGTATCAAG
Organism: Avena eriantha; assembly: GCA_910589775.1. Taxonomy (NCBI): domain Eukaryota; kingdom Viridiplantae; phylum Streptophyta; class Magnoliopsida; order Poales; family Poaceae; genus Avena; species Avena eriantha. The sequence goes on from OU342744.1 coordinate 435,252,873, forward strand.
CAGCTCCTAAAGAAAGCCACTTAGTGGTGGTCAAGAGAATCTTCCGATATTTGGTTCGTTCCCCTAATTTTGGTTTATGGTATCCCAAGGGCTCCAATTTCTCTCTATGTGGCTATACTGATTCAGATTGGGCTGGTGACAAGGATGATAGGAAATCAACTTCTGGAGCTTGCCAATTCTTGGGAAGGTCTTTGGTATGTTGGTCTTCTAAGAAACATAATTGTATATCTCTCTCCACCGCCGAGGATGAATATGTGGCTGCTGCAAGTGCATGTACTCAATTATTGTGGATGAGGTAAACGTTAAAGGAATACAGTGTCAATTGTGACAAAGTGCCTCTTTTATGTGATAATGAAAGTGCAATCAAAATTGCGTACAATCCAGTGCAGCATACAAGGACAAAGTATATTGAGATTCAGAATCATTTTATTCAGGACCATGTTTCTCGTGATGATATTGATCTATCTTTTGTGAGCACGAAGAACCAAGTTGCTGATATTTTCATGAAGCCACTTGATGAAGCAAGATTTTGTTACTTGAGGAATGAGCTAAACATCGTTGATTCAAGGAGTTTGTCTTGATTATCCATGCACACACTCTTATATCTCCTCCTTATTTGGTTTATGTGTGGGCATGGATATAGGGGGAGTGTTGTTGTAATTGATTGGGTTAAGCCACCTCCCATAATGCCAAAAGTAAGAAAAATCATTTCTCTTAATATCATTTTGTGATATGTGAGCTTATGTAACATCCCAAATTTTTCATTTGAAAATCATCATTAGTGCATTCAAATTAGCATGCCATGTACTACATTGCATTAGACTTGTCCTCCAAAAATTTGGTGAAATTTTGAGACTTTTTGGAGCACATTTGCTAATTCAAACAAAAACTAGAAAAGAAATTCGAATAAAAAAGAAAAGGAGGGAAAGAATTCAAACAGCAGCAGCAGCAATCTGGCCTTTGGCCCAATCTGGCCCAACAGCCCACCCGGGCCACTCCTCTCCCTTCTCTGTTTTTCTACACGCCCCAGCAACCTACCCCCTCTCGCTGACAGACCGACCCCACGCCACGTCACCCCACCACCCCATCGTCTTCAACCCCCGGCGACGAAGCGCCCCACTCCCTCTGCCGTTTTCGAATCGATTTGATTCCGGCCGTTTCTCACAGTAATTTCCCCCGGTGACTGCTCCTACTTAATCCTCACGCCCTCCTCATCATTTCCCCTAGTCGCCAACCCAGAGAGCCCCCAGGCTCCCCTAATTTCGAGCTCGAACCACTGCTCACTGACGGTACTCCGGTGGCAATTCCGGTGAACCCAGGCCGCCCGACGCCCTCCCCTCTGTCCCATCTATTTCACCATGTCCTAGCGCACCTACTGACCGAGCCACGTGTTTTCTCATGCCCCAGATCGACGACACGGACCAAGTCCGGCGAACTCCTCTGCCGCCACCGTCTGACGATTTTTCCGGTGAGGGCAAGGTTCCCGCCACTCCTTTTTGGGCACTGCTAGACCGTGCAGAACCAGGCGCTTCCCCCTAACCCTTTTTCTTGTCTGCTCGTGTACCAGATCGACGACACCGTCTCGTGGCCATGACCTCTACCGTCGACGCCACTCCGGCGAGGAATACTGAGCGCAGCGGAGCTCCCCTCTCTCCATCACGACCACCAACCAGATCGCCGAGACCACCGCAAGCCCTCAGTAAGACTACCTTTTCCCCTACCCCTCTAGAATCGTCGGAACGCCGCTCACCTGACGTGCCGCCACCGCACGCCATCACTGACGTCGCCAGTCTCCGGCGAGTGGTTTAACAGCCGTTCGATCAGATTTTAGCGGATAGGATTAGATCACTTATCAAAAGGGTACGGGCAAATCAGATCTGTCTGTAGTCACTTAAGATCTGACGGCCCACAGCGATCGATCCGGCCGAACCGGTACCAGCCAATAGGAAAGCGCCACGTCACCAGGCTATTTCGTTTAAATAGAAAATTAGACTGATTTAGTATTTAACTTAGAAATTGAATAACTTTTGATCCACCAATCAGAAAAATACAAATTTGGTGTCTATGGATTCAGAAAAATGAGACCTTTATTATGGAGGCCTTGTTTCACACTTTTGCCTCTGAGAAATTGGAATTATAGGCAGAACCTTTTTAGGAGTACTTTGTTCACAAAAATTGTTCTATAAATTATTTTTGAGTATTTCTTATGCATTTCGATGAGGTATTCTATCCTCAGTACTATAGACTATGTAAATTATAGAGTTGTGATCATATCATTGCATTTTGCATGCATTCATGTTTTTGTAATGTTTTATTGATTGAATTATTGTTGTTGTATTGATCTTGTGTAGATTGTGTGGATTGTGAAGTTTGTTCCTGTGAGGATTGTACCTATTCCCCTAGCTACCAAGGCAACTGATATTTCATCCCATGTCCTATTATTTTCACTATTACATTAGTGATATTTTGGTAGATCTTAACATGATAGAATTATTCCTATGTTACTATACTATACTATGCTATCCTATAGATTATATCTTGGTAGTATTCCCTAGTTAAAGGACTTTGTATGCTAGAATGCTTAGCTATGCTAGTAGAATTTGTGGGTGGAAAATACATATCAAGTTAGTATAGAAAGAAATTATTTTTGTTTGACAAAGAAAACAACTATTATTAATGAAACACCTGGGTGGAATGGGACTTGCTTGGATTATGTTGAGTGGTTACTCAGGGGCCATGTATATGTTCAGCTGGTGTATCACACTTGTGGATGGGCACCCAGGAACAAAGAGATTGGAGACATTCTTGTCATGAAGCTTCCAGTGCAACCACATGGCATATGGGCTCTGCCTTGACCAACTAAGTTGCAAGAACTTATCCAGACGGACAGAAGGTGGTAGATGTGATAGGATGGAACGCGTCCGTGGTGGTCTGAGGGATTTCTTCTGAAAGGTCTTGTCTCGATGCATGTCGAGTCTTGTGGGGAAACTGCACCACCTCTCGAGAGGGTAAAACTAAGTACTTAGCCGTGTCCCCGGTTATGGACAACTTCTGAGCCTCAAGACAGTGAAGTAGTTCAATAATCTCCTCATCCAAATTTCTCTAAGATAAAACTTGTGGGTGAACATGGGTAAAGGTTCAGTGATGTCTATCGTTGGTACCTTATAGCTTGAATGAAAAACTTCTTTAGAAACTATAAGTTAAACTAATTTTAGCAAAGCCAGCCATAACCCCGCTTAGCCATATATGGATGTAGTGGTTGGATTATACTAAGTATCTTTGGTATCACTTTGCAATACAATTCCAAATGTATTCACCCTTGTGGCTGTAACTTATTATGTTGCAGGATACTCTGATGATGAGTAGGGTTGCGGGTCTACACTCGACATGCTTGCCTGTGGCACATGAAGACTAAAGACTCTATTATTATTATGCAACTAATGTGAACTTGTGTCGTAGCCTTGGGCTAAGTGATTTGTAAGAACCATTATACTCCTGGATGTATGATGTAATAATGACCTTTGTTTCTGTGTACTACATCTTAAACTGTGGGTGCTAGCATTTTGATCCAGGGACTAGCACTGCAATCACAAGGATCTTACCTTATCATGGTGAGATCTTACAGATGGTATCAGAGCACTGTGTTGCCTGTAGGATCGTGACCCTAGAATGGATTAGACTAAGGAAAACCCTTAGGAAAACTCTATATTCCAACCTTACACTTGTCTTTTCGTCTCGTAAAACTTTTCTTAATCATCCTTCTCATCTATTTTTGTAGATGTCCACCATCAATGAATCTGTCAAGAAGGGACCACTGATGACTATGACCCTAGAGTGTGAGACAGAATTTCCCAATATACTCAAGAACCTCATGCTTGGCTTGGGAATGAATGGTGAAGCTGTGTACAAGGGATTTCCTGTGATAGACGAAGGACAAGAGTATTGGTGGGTGCAACTCCATTTGTACAAAGACAAGGAGGACGATTCCAAGAGTACAAGATTCTGCATGTTCACCAACTCTGAAATGCACCCGTCATTCTTTGACTCTGCAAGGAATGCTGCATGAAGAGCTATTAAGGAACTTGGGGAGAGACTCGAGTATAGAATGCTCAATACCCAGGAAGATCTCAAGGAGGAGAAGCTGTTGGAGATATGCCCAAGAGGCAATAATAAAAGTGGTTATTATTATATCTTTGTGTTTATGATGAATGTTTACATCCCATGCTATAATTGTATTATTAGGAAACACTGATACATGTGTGTTTTGTAAACATAAAATGGTCCCTAGTAAGCCCCTTATTGAACTAGCTTGTTGATTAATTGATGATCATGGTTTCCTGATCATGGACATTGGATGTGATTAATAACAAGGTTATATCATTAGGAGAATGATGTGATGGACACACACCCATAGTAAGCGTAGCATAAGATCAAGTCATTAAGTTCGTATTGCTATAAGCTTTTAAAATGCATAGTAACCTAATCCTTCGACCATGAGGTTGTGTTAATCACCATCACCGGATGGGTACTTTGATGACATCAAACGCCGCTTCGTAACTGGGTGGTTATAAAGGTGTCACTGGGTATTCTGAAAGTATGCGTTGAAGCGCATGGACCAAGATTGGAATTTGTCCATTACATGACAGATAGATATGCTCTGGGCCCTCTCGATGGAATGTCATCTAGTTAGCTTGCAAGCATGTGACTGGGTCACAAGGGATGACATATCACGGAACGAGTAAAGAGTAGTTATTAGTAACGAGGTAGAACTAGGTATGGAGATGCCGACGATCAAACCTCGGATAAGTATAGTATCGCGTGACAAAGGGAATTGGTTTCGTATGTAAATGGTTCAATCGATCACGAAGTCATCGTTGAGTATGTGGGAGCCATTATGGATCTCTAGGTCCCGCTGATTGTTATTGATAGGAGATGTGTCTCTGTCATGTCTACATATTCACGAACCATAGGGTGACACACTTAAGGTTCGAAGTTGTTTTAAGTAGATATGGAATGTGCGTTGGAGACCGAATGTTGTTCGGAGTCTCATATTGGATCCGGGACATCACGAGGAGATCCGCAATTGTCCGGAGAATAAGATTCATATATTGGGGATCATTTTCTGAGTTAGGAAATGTTCCGGAGTATTTGTATCAGGATTCTAGAAGGTTTTGGAATGTTCCGGAAGGTTCTGGAAGATTTCTTGGAGTTTGCTTGAAAACCAAGAAAGGATCAAGGAGTCCTTGTGGGGCAAGACAAGGAGTCGTGGGGGAGGAGGACTCCTCCCCCCCTCCCAATCCGCCGGACAAGGGAGAGGGGAGTCCTACAAGGACTCCACCTCCCCATGGTGCCTCCCTCCTTTAAATAGAGGGGTGGAGGCGCCACCCCCTGGCCCCCTCCACTACTCCAAACCCTAGCCGCCTCTCTCCTCCTCCTTTCTTCTGCTCAGGCTTAGGCGAAGCCCTGCAGAATTCTCTACTCCACCACCACCACCACGCCGTCGTGCTGCGGGGATTCGGTGGAGAAGATCTACTACCTCCGCTGCTCGCTGGAACGGGGAGAGAAAGGTCTGCTTCGACTCCGCACGTGTGACCGACTGCGGAAGCGCTGCCGGAACGCAGCGTCGGAAGGATCGTCCACACGATCTTGAGATCGGCAAGTGATCGACTACATCAACCACGAGATCTAATCTCGTAACGCTTTCGGATCTACGAGGGTTAGTACATATCTATCTCATTGCACATGTCTAATAGATTAGATCTTGGCTTTTATCTAGATTAGATCTGGGTTTTGTTCGTTCTTGCGGTAGAAATTTTTTGTTTTCCATGCTATGAACCCATCAGTGGTATCAGAGCCGTGTCTATGCGTAGATCTGTTGCACGAGTAGAACACAATGGTGTTGTGGGCGTTGGTGCTCGTGCCGTCTTTTGCTTTGTGTACTTTGCATCTTGCGGCATGGTGGGATGAAGCGGCTCGAGCTAACCTTACATGTCATCGCACATGAGACTTGCTCCACGCTTGATGTGTAACTTGCTTTGCACAAGTGGCTTTGCGGGTGTCTGTCTCTCCCACCATAGTATAGATCCAATTTACACTTTGCACTTGATAGCACTTGTATCAACGTTGTGGTTCAGTTTCGTAGGTAAGATCCGTTCTTGTTCGAAAGCCCCAAACCACGTAAAACATGCAAATAAAATTAGAGGCGTCTAACTTGTTTTTCCAGGGGTTTTGTGATGTGATATGGCCATCATGTGATTGTGATTATATTTGATGTATGCGATGATCCTTGTTGTAATATGGCAACCGGCAGGAGCCTAATGGTTGTCTTTAATTCTGTTAAGACCTGCGTGTCTATTCATCTTGTAATAGCTTTATTCCAAGTAGTTGTAATAGTTGCTAGTGATGATGGACAACCATGAAGCGGCGCCACTGACCTTGACGCAATGTTGGTGATGATGGAGATCATGTTCGTGCTTTGGAGATGGAGATCAAAGGCGCAAGAAGAAAGGGCCATATCATATCACACTAATTATGAATTGCCTGTGATGTTAATCCTTTATGCATCTTGTATTGCTTAGATCGTGACGGTAGCATTATAAGATGATCCCTCTCACTAAATATCAAGTAATAAAGTGTTCACCCTTAGTTGGCACCATTGCTAAGACTCGTCGTTTCGAAGCATCTCGTGATGATCGGATGTGATAGATTCTACGTGTGCATACAACGGGTGCAAGCCAGATTTGCACATGCGGAAACTAAGGTTAATCTTGACGAGCCTAGCATGTACAGACATGGTCTCGGAACACGGGAATACCGAAAGGTAGATCATGAGTCATATAAATGATATGATGAACATGAAGATTGTTCGCCGATGAAACTACATCTTCTCTCGTGAAGATCGGACTTGGTGTAGTGGACTTGGTTCGTGTAATCACTAAGACAATGTGAGGGATGTTGTTTTGAGTGGGAGTTCACCTAATTAATTTTAGTATTAACTACTTGCAAATTTGTTGTACATTATGGCGACCCCCTCCATCAATTTCAATGCGTTCCTAGAGAAAGAAAAGCTTAAGAACAATGGAAGCAATTTCACGAACTGGTTCCGTGGACTAAAGATCGTCCTCAGGGCTGGTCAGTTGACCTATGTGCTCGAAGCACCGCTAGGTGACCCACCTGCAGAAGATGCTACCGATGACGTAAAGAATGTTTACGCCACTCGGAAAAATCATTACTCCACAGTTCAGTGTGCCATCCTGTACGGTTTAGAAGCGGAGCTCCAGAAGCGTTTTGAGCACCACGACCCATTCGAGATCATTAAGGAGCTCAGGCTAATTTTTGAGACTCGCGCGGCCATGGAGAGCTATGAGGCCTCCGAAAAGTTCTTTAGCTGTAAGATGGAAGAGGGAAGCTCCGTTAGCGAGGACGTGCTCACAATGTCTGGGGACGCAAACAAGCTCCAAGAGTTGGGGATATCGATTCCTAATTAGTTAGGGATTCACCGTCTCCTCCAATCACTGCCACCAAGTTACAAGAACTTTGTGATGAACTACAATATGCACTGCATGAACAAGACGTTGCTTGAACTATCGTCCATGCTGAAAACTGCTGAAGTGGAGATCAAGAAGGAGCACCAAGTGTTGATGGTCAATAAGACCACCAATTTCAAGAGACAGGGCAAGCCTAAGAAGAAGGGCAACTTCAAGAAGGACGGAAAAAAGCTGCCGCACCTGCAAAGAAGCCCAAGGCTGGTCCCAAGCCTGAAACTGAGTGCTTCTACTACAAGGGTGATGGTCACTAGAAGCGTAACTGCCCCAAGTACCTGGCGGATCTGAAGAACGGCAACATCAAGAAGAAAGGTATATTTGATATATATGTTATAGATGTGTATCTTACTAGTAATCGTAGTAGTGCCTGGGTATTTGATACTGGTTCGGTTGCTCATATTTGTAACTCGAAACAGGAGCTGCGGAATAAACGAAGACTGGCGAGAGACGAGGTGACGATGCGTGTTGGAAATGGCTCCAAGATTGATGTGATCGCCGTCGGCATGCTCCCTCTACATCTACCTTCGGGATTAGTTTTAAATTTGAATAATTGTTATTTGGTGCCTGCGTTAAGCATGAACATTATATCTGGATCCTGTTTATTGCGAGACGGTTACTCTTTTAAGTCCGAGAATAAAGGTTGTTCGATTTATATGAGTAATATCTTTTATGGTAATGCACCTGAGATGAATGGTTTATTCTTACTGAATCTCGATAGTAGTGATACACATGTTAATAACATAGATGCTAAACGAATAAAATTGAATGATAATTCTACATACATGTGGCACTGTCGTTTTGGTCACATTGGAGTGAAGCGTATGAAGAAACTCCATTCTGATGGACTTCTTGAATCACTTGACTTTGAATCACTTGAAAGATGCGAAGCATGTCTAATGGGAAAAATGACTAAGACTCCATTCTCTGGTACAATGGAGCGAGCTACAAACTTATTGGAAATAATACATACCGATGTGTGCGGTCCAATGAGTGTAGCATCGCGTGGTGGATATCGTTATGTTCTCACTTTCACGGATGACTTAAGTAGATATGGGTATGTCTACTTTATGAAACATAAATCCGAAACTTTCGAGAAGTTTAAGGAGTTTCAAAGTGAAGTGGAAAATCATCGTAACAAGAAGATTAAGTTTATGCGTTCTGACCGCAGAGGTGAATATCTGAGTTATGAGTTTGGCATACAAAAAAAGAAATGTGGAATACTTTCGCAGTTGACACCGCCGGGAACACCACAACGTAATGGTGTGTCCGAACATCGTAATCGAACTCTCTTCGATATGGTCTGATCTATGATGTCTCTTACAGATTTACCGTTATCATTTTGGGGCTATGCATTAGAGACAGCCGCATTCACTTTAAATAGGGCACCATCTAAATCCGTTGAAATGACACTGTACGAATTGTGGTTTGGTAAGAAACCTAAGTTGTCGTTCCTTAAAGTTTGGGGTTGCGAAGCATATGTAAAGAAGTTACAACCTGATAAGCTAGAGCCCAAAGCGGAGAAATGCGTCTTCATAGGATACCCTAAAGAAACAATTGGGTATACCTTCTATCATAGATCCGAAGGCAAAGTTTTCGTTGCCAAGAATGGATCCTTTCTTGAGAAGGAGTTTCTCTCAAAGGAGGTGACTGGAAGGAAAGTAGAACTCGATGAGGTTATTAAACCTTCTCTCGGATTTGAGAGTAGCGCAGCACCGGAAGATGTTTTTGTGCCGCCTGCACCAATTGGAGAGGAAGCTAATGATAATGATCATGAAACTTCAAACGAAGTTACTGCTGAACCTCGCAGGTCAACGAGGGTTCGTACCACTCCTGATTGGTATGACTCTGCCTTGAACGTCATGTTGGTGGACAACGCTGATGACCCTGCGACGTATGAAGAAGCTATGGTGAGCCCAGATTCCGACAAATGGCTCGAAGCCATGAAATCCGAAATGGGATCAATGTACGAAAACCAAGTGTGGACTTTGGTGGACTTACCGGATGGCCATAAGGCTGTCGAGAACAAATAGATTTCAAGAGAAAAACAGATGCTGATGGTAATGTTACCGTCTATAAAGCTCGACTTGTCACGAAAGGGTTTCGACAAATTCAAGGAGTTGACTATGATGAGACATTCTCACCAGTAGCGAAGCTAAAGCCTGTGAGGATTTTGTTAGCAATTGCTGCACATTTCGATTATGAGATTTGGCAGATGGATGTTAAAACGGCGTTCCTTAATGGTGACATTGAGGAAGAGTTGTATATGGTACAACCCAAGGGTTTTGTCAATCCTAAAGATGCTGACATGGTATGCAAACTTCAGCGCTCCATTTATGGACTAAAGCAAGCATCCCGGAGTTGGAATCAACGTTTTGATAAAGTAATCAAAAACTTTGGATTTATACAAACTTATGGAGAAGCTTGTATTTACAAGAAAGTGAGTGGGAGCCCTGCAGCATTTCTAGTACTATATGTAGATGACATATTGTTGATTGGGAATGATACAGAACTTCTTAATAGCGTCAAAACCTATTTGAATAATAGTTTTTCAATGAAGGATCTTGGCGAAGTGGCATATATTCTAGGCATCAAGATTTATAGAGATAGATCAAGACGCCTAATAGCGCTTTCACAAAGTACATACTTAGACAAAGTTCTAAAGAAGTTTAGAATGGAAAATAGCAAGAAAGGGTCCGTGCCCATGTTGTCAGGTAAGACCTTGAGTAAAACTCAAAGTCTAGCTACGGCAGAAGATAGAGAGAAAATGAATAATATTCCCTATGCCTCGGCCATACGTTCTATCATGTATGCCATGCTGTGTACAAGACCGGATATAGCACATGCTGTTAGTTTGACTAGCAGATATCAAAGTGATCCTAGAATGGAGCACTAGACAGCGGTCAAGAATATCCTAAAGTACCTAAATAGGACTAAGGATATGGTTCTTTCTTATGGAGGTGATGAACAGCTTGTTGTAAACGGTTACACCGATGCTAGTTGGAACACCGATCCGGATGACTCGAAGTCACAATCGGGATACGTATTTATTTTGAATGGTGCTGCAGTGAGCTGGAGGAGTGGAAAGCAAAGCGTTGTGGCGAAATCTTCAACTTAATCGGAATACATAGCTGCTTCGGAGACTGCACAAGAAGCCGTATGGATGAAGGAATTCATTACTGAACTTGGCGTGGTTCCCAGTGCGTTGGACCCGATGGCCATCTACTGTGACAACACAGGTGCCATAGCTAATGCACAGGAGCCAAGGTCACATAGCAAGCTGAAGCACATCAAGCTACGTTTCCACGCTATTCGCGAGTATGTCCGAGATGGTGACATAAAGATTTCCAAAGTACACACTGATCTGAATGTGGCAGATCCGTTGACTAAACCTCTCCCTAGAGCAAAGCATGACCAGCACCAGAACGCCATGGGTGTTAGGTATATTACCATGTAATCTAGATTATTGACTCTAGTGCAAGTGGGCGACTATTGGAGATATGCCCAAGAGGCAATAATAAAAGTGGTTATTATTATATCTTTGTGTTTATGATGAATGTTTACATCCCATGCTATAATTGTATTATTAGGAAACACTGATACATGTGTGTTTTGTAAACATAAAAGAGTCCCTAGTAAGCCTCTTGTTGAACTAGCTTGTTGATTAATTGATGATAATGGTTTCCTGATCATGGACATTGGATGTGATTAATAACAAGGTTATATCATTAGGAGAATGATGTGATGGACACACACCCATAGTAAGCGTAGCATAAGATCAAGTCATTAAGTTCGTATTGCTATAAGCTTTTAAAATGCATAGTAACCTAATCCTTCGACCATGAGGTTGTGTTAATCACCATCACCGGATGGGTACTTTGATGACATCAAACGCCGCTTCGTAACTGGGTGGTTATAAAGGTGTCATTGGGTATTCTGAAAGTATGCGTTGAAGCGCATGGACCAAGATTGGAATTTGTCCATTACATGACAGATAGATATGCTCTGGGCCCTCTCGATGGAATGTCATCTAGTTAGCTTGCAAGCATGTGACTGGGTCACAAGGGATGACATATCACGGAACGAGTAAAGAGTACTTATTAGTAACGAGGTAGAACTAGGTATGGAGATGCCGACGATCAAACCTCGGATAAGTATAGTATCGCGTGACAAAGGGAATTGGTTTCGTATGTAAATGGTTCAATCGATCACGAAGTCATCGTTGAGTATGTGGGAGCCATTATGGATCTCCAGGTCCCGCTGATTGTTATTGATAGGAGATGTGTCTCTGTCATGTCTACATATTCACAAACCATAGGGTGACACACTTAAGGTTCGAAGTTGTTTTAAGTAGATATGGAATGTGCGTTGGAGACCGAATGTTGTTCGGAGTCTCATATTGGATTCGGGACATCACGAGGAGATCCAGAATTGTCCGGAGAATAAGATTCATATATTGGGGATCATTTTCTGAGTTAGGAAATGTTCCGGAGTATTTGTATCAGGATTCTAGAAGGTTTTGGAATGTTCCGGAAGGTTCTGGAAGATTTCTTGGAGTTTTCTTGAAAACCAAGAAAGGATCAAGGAGTCCTTGTGGGGCAAGACAAGGAGTCGTGGGGGAGGAGGACTCCTCCCCCCCTCCCAATCCGCCGGCCAAGGGAGAGGGTAGTCCTACAAGGACTCCACCTCCCCATGGCGCCTCCCTCCTTTAAATAGAGGGGTGGAGGCGCCACCCCCTGGCCCCCTCCACTACTAAAAACCCTAGCCGCCTCTCTCCTCCTCCTTTCTTCTGCTCAGGCTTAGGCAAAGCCCTGTAGAATTCTCTACTCCACCACCACGACCACGCCGTCGTGCTGCTGGGATTCCGTGGAGAAGATCTACTACCTCTGCTGCTCGCTAGAACGGGGAGATGAAGGTCTGCTTCGACTCCGCACGTGTGACCGACTACGGAAGCGCTGCCGGAACGCGGCATCGGAAGGATCGCCCACACGATCTTGAGATCGGCAAGTGATCGACTACATCAACCATGAGATCTAATCTCATAACGCTTTCGGATCTACGAGGCTTAGTACATATCTATCTCGTTGCACATGTCTAATAGATTAGATCTTGGCTTTTATCTAGATTAGATCTGGGTTTTGTTCGTTCTTGCGGTAGAATTTTTTTGTTTTCCATGCTACGAACCCATGAGAAGCGTCTTGTCCAAGACTCAAAGGCCATGGTGAAACGCCTAAGTAAGGATATCATAGGCCTAGCGTTGGAGCTATGTGACCAAGACAAACCGATTGCTGCCAAGAATGCCCAAATTGCCACCTTGGTTAAGGAGTGAGATATTAGTTGGACCACCACCCTTGGCGTTTTATCACGTTAGTATTTTGATCATACCAACTTATGTGGTATGGCAAAAATAAGTTATGTCTGGAACCTTGAGTGCTTGAGTTGAATAATGTATTGCTACTTGGAATGTTCTGTTGGTCGAATTTCTTAAATTGTGACTTGTGTTTACTTCCTCTATTGTGTGTTACTAATTTTCTCCATACTATGCAAAAGATGCCGAATTTTGTCTACAGCACAGCCAATGATTTCAAGGGGACTCGCTTTGGGACTCGCCTATTGGAGCTAGTCCAAGTGCTCGCTCTTCCAATCCCTACCATTCAGGGACTTCAGCTGAGGAAGTTTCAGAGGAAGGACTTATGGGGATTCAAAGTTACCCAGCCAGGACGTGAGACGGAGCCCCGAACTGGGGAGATTACCTTCAAGATACTCCATGATGACATGGAGAGGGGCCTTGACGTTGCTATGAAGGAGCTGTTGGGACGCCTATGTGGACGTCACTCTTCTGAGATCAAGAGCCACTACTTCCATTTCTTTGGGAGGCGCGACGAGGAAGGAGAGCCTATTGTGTTGGACGAGGCCACTAAGGAGTCTATCAAGCCCGTCCGTCACTACCTCTAGGACTTAGAGAGCCTCATTAGACACCTTGATCCTGATAGGACTAATGTGATGCTTAGCAACGATGAACTACGAGTCCAACTTAAGGAGAAGGACAATGCCTTCCTGGAGCAGGAAAACTGAATCAAGGAAATGGAGAAGAAGTTTGAAGACCAAGAGAAGAAATTCAAGAGCCAAGAGAAGAGAATTCAGGAGAAGAACAAGCAGATTAGAGACTTGGAGACTAAGTTAGAGCTGGAGGACATTGAGCTGGAAGCGGATCACGAGGTGATAGAGAGGCTACGCACTCAGAAGAGAGAGTTACAGACAAAGATCGATGCCTTGACCACAAACTTGGAGGAATACAAGGCAGGGTTCGCAGCAACAGGGCTTGCACTAGTGGAGGAGGAAGTCGACATGGAGGAGTAGTGATGCTATTACATCTACCTTTCGTCTATTATTATTGAGTTGCATAAGTCATACCGACTTGTGGGTGACTATGCTAGTATGTTATTTTTGCAAACTCTGTCATTACTGTGATGTTGAACTCGCATGTGCTTGTTTGATTGATTGTTGTTTTATTTGGGGTTATCTATCATTACTTACCCTTATTAAACCCACAGATGCCTCCCCCACGCAACAACGAGGATGACAATGGCAATGGAATGCAGCAGATGATGGCTGCGTAGACCCAGTTGATGCAAATGATGACTCAATTCATGGCAACCCAGAATCAGAACAACAACAATAATAACAATAACAACAACCAGAATAATCCACCGCCCCTGGATATGCTGACCAGATTTCTAAGGCTGAGACCTGCTAAGTTTTCGGGTACCACTGACCCCATGGTAGCAAATGACTGGCTACGCTCTGTGAATAAGGATCTAGTCACGGTTGGGTGCACAGATGCTGAAAAGGTCAGATTTGCAGCACACTTGTTGGAAGGTTATGCAGCTGCTTGGTGGGATAATTTCCAAATTACCCACCCTATTGAGGAAGTGACTTGGGCAATGTTTGAAGATGGGTTTCGCACCACTCACATCTCAGCTGGAATAATGGGGTTGAAGAAAAAGGAGTTTCATAACCTCAAGCAACGCCACCGTAGTATCTCTGAATACATCGAAGAGTTCAATAATTTGTCACGTTATGCACCCGACGATGGTGACACTGATGCAAAGAGAAAGGAGAAGTTCCTAGATGGGCTGAATGATGAAATTGCTATGCAACTATCTGTTGCATATGTTCCAACTTATCAATCCTTGTGTGATAAAGCTACCATCCTAGAAAACAAGATGAAACAAGTGGAGGGTAGAAAGAGGAAGCACCATTTTGATAAGTATGGATCAGGATCTCCTCACAAGCGCTCTCACGGTGAAGGAAGTGGGAGTTTAGGATTTCACAAAAATGGGAATCATAATAACCATCGTAACAACCACAACCATGATGGAAACAATCATCGTGGGCACAACAAAGGTGGATTCAGGAACAACCACAATGGTCATGGCCATGGAAACCAAAATGGACAAAATCGTCACAATCAGCCAGCAAAGAAAGACATAAGTCAGGTGGAATGTTTCAAATGCAAGAAAACTGGGCACTATGCCAATGAATGCCCAGAGAAGAAGACTGATGGGGCCAAGCCGAACCCATTCCAAAAGGGGCATGTGAACCACATTAATGTAGAGGAAATCCAAGAAGGATCTGATGCCGTGATCGGTAAGTTCAAGATTAATTCCTTTCCTGCACTTATCCTTTTCGATACTGGCGCATCGCATTCATTCATTTCAAGAGCATTTGTAATCAAAAACGGACTCACCACTGAAACTATTGGATGTCCTATTAAGGTAAGTTCTCCGGGTGGAGAAATGATAGTAAATTCAGGGTGCTGACAGATCATCCTAGAAATTGGAAAACACAAGTTCCCGATTAGTTTAATAATCCTAGAGTCCCAAGGATTAGATGTCATATTAGGAATGGACTGGTTGACCCGTTATGAAGGGTGATTGATTGTGCTAAGCGGACTATTATGCTTACCACCCCAAAAAAGAAAAGGATCAGGTTCAAGTCTAACTTTGAACTCAAGGGGATCAAGGTTAATTCTCTTAAGGGGGTTAGCCTAGACAGTGTGCCAATAGTGAAGGAATACCCAGATGTGTTCCCCGAAGAATTACCTGGCATGCCACCAGATAGGGATGTGGAGTTTCTAATAGACCTACTGCCAGGAACAGGGCCTATAGCAAAGAGACCTTATAAGATGTCAGTTGACGAGTTAAAAGAACTCAAGAAGCAATTAGGAGAACAACTGGAAAAGGGATTTATCCAACCAAGTTCATCATCTTGGGGAGCACCAATCTTGTTGGTTGAAAAGAAGGACCGAAGCCAGAGGCTATGCATAGATTATCGTTCACTTAATGAAGTGACCATAAAGAATAAGTACCCCCTGCCTAGAATAAATGATCTCTTCGATCAACTAGAGGGAGCATGTGTGTTCTCAAAAATTGATCTCCGATTAGGATACTTTCAACTAAGAATTAGAGAACATGACATACCCAAGACTGCATTCACCACTAGATACGGGTTGTATGAATATACAGTGATGCCGTTTGGATTGACTAACGCACCAGCCTATTTCATGAACATGATGAATAAAGTATTCATGGAATTCCTTGACAAGTTCGTAGTGGTATTCATCGATGATATATTGGTATATTCCAAAAGCAACAAAGAACATGAAGAACATCTACGCCTGATTCTAGAGAAACTCAGGGAACATAAACTTTATGCCAAGTTCAGTAAATGTGAATTCTGGCTGAACGAAGTGGGTTTTCTTGGGCACATAGTATCTAGAAATGGTATAGCTGTTGATCCAACAAAAGTGGCAGCTGTGACAGAATGGGAACCTCCTAAATCAGTTAAAGAAGTCCGTAGTTTCCTTGGTCTGGCAGGGTACTATCAGAGGTTCATTGAAAACTTCTCTAAGATAGCAAAACCCATGACTGATCTGCTAAAGAAGGAGAAGAAGTTTAATTGGACAGAAGCTTGTGAAACCAGCTTTCAGGAATTGAAAAAGAGACTTGTGTCAGCACCAGTGTTATGTTTGCCAGATCTTGAGAAATATTTTCAAGTCTATTGTGATGCATCTCACCAAGGACTGGGGGGTGTACTAATGCAACAAGGTAAAGTTGTAGCCTATGCATCAAGGAAACTCAAAAATCATGAAGTAAATTATCTTACTCATGATCTAGAGTTGGCATCAGTTGTGCATGCTCTAAAAACATGGAGGCATTATCTTATGGGAAAGCGTTGTGAAATGTTCACCGTTCACAAGAGTTTGAAATATATTTTTACACAGAAAGAGCTCAACATGAGGCAAAGAAGATGTCTAAAACTTATCAAGGACTATGATTTAAGTTTGCAATACCATCCTGGAAAGGCAAATGTTGTAGCCGATGCATTAAGCTGCAAGGTTTATGTGAATGGCCTCAACAAAGGAGAGTTGCCGGAGGATTTGTGTGCCCAATTTAGAGAGCTGAGACTCGAAATTGTGCCTGAAGGTACCTTGCATCCTTGGAGGTGCAGCCCACACTAATGGATAGAATTCAAGAAGCCCAAAAGTTGGACAAAGAAATAGATGAAATCAAAAGTAAAGTTAGTGAAGGGAAGGCAAAAGGATTCCATGTAGATGAACAAGGAATCTTATGGTACGAAAAACGTATCTGTGTTCCACAGGATCTGGAACTGAAGAAGTTGATCTTACGAGAAGCTCACAATTCACCATATTCAATTCACCCTGGCAACACCAAGATGTATATGGATGTCAAGGGAAGATTTTGGTGGAATAATCTAAAGAAAGATATAGCGGAACACATTGCTCTATGCGACGTGTGTAGTCGTGTAAAGTCAGAACATCAAAAGTGGCCCGGACTATTGCAACCGCTACCAATACCTGCAGGACTATTGCGGAACACCGGCAGGACTATTGCAACCGCTACCAATACCTGATTGGAAATGGGATAAAATTGGTATGGATTTCATCACTGGACTGCCAAGGACTAGATCTGGATACGATTCCATATGGGTTATCGTTGATCGCTTGACAAAAGTGGCCCATTTCATACCAGTAAAGACCACTTATACAAGTGCAAAGTTAGCCAAGATTTACATGAACAGAATTGTATGTTTGCATGGGGTACCTAAGAGTATCGTATCTGACAGAGGGACTCAATTCACTTCACACTTTTGGCGACAACTTCACGAGTCACTGGGAACTCGGTTAGAATTCAGCACTGCATTTCATCCGAAAACAGATGGGCAGACAGAAAGAACCAATCAAATATTAGAGGATATGCTGAGAGCATGTGCGTTAGATTATGGATCCAGTTGGGATGAAAGTCTACCGTACGCAGAGTTTTCTTACAATAACAGTTATCAGTCAAGCATAGAAATGGCTCCATTTGAATTCATGTATGGAAGGAAGTGTACTACACCATTGCTATGGAATGGAGTAGGAGAAAGAAACTTGTTCGGGCCAGACCTAATCAAAGAGGCCGAGGAGAAAGTCAAGATGGTGAGAGATAGGCTAAAGGTAGCTCAATCTCGGCAAAAGAGCTATGCTGATCCAAAACGTAGAGAGGTTACCTACGAGGTTGGTGATAGAGCTTATCTCAGGGTGTCACCACTTCGTGGTGTGAAGAGGTTTGGAATCAAAGGAAAACTAGCACCACGCTATGTAGGGCCTTTCAAGATTTTGAGTCGCAAAGGAGAAGTGGCATATGAGATAGAATTACCAGAATCTTTATCAGCAGTTCATAATGTATTCCATGTCAGTCAGCTGAAAAAGTGTCACCCAGAGATGGAAGAAACTTCGTTGAAAGACACTATACCATTGGAGGAAGTTCAGCTAGATAATGATCTCACTTATGAAGAGAAACCTATTAAGATTCTAGAGACCATAGAAAGAATTACCCGTACCAAGACCATTAGATTCTGCAAAGTGCAGTGGAACCATCACACTGAATCAGAAGCAACCTGGGAGCGAGAGGATGAACTTCGGAGAGATCACCCTCACCTATTTGCTAGCCAACCCGAATCTCGAGGGCGAGATTCATCTTAAGGGGGTTAGATTTGTAACATCCCAAATTTTTCATTTGAAAATCATCATTAGTGCATTCAAATCAGCATGGCATGTACTACATTGCATTAGACTTGTCCTCCAAAAATTTGGTGAAATTTTGAGACTTTTTGGAGCACATTTGCTAATTCAAACAAAAACTATAAAAGAAATTCGAATAGAAAAAGAAAAGGAGGGAAAGAATTCAAACAGCAGCAGCAGCAATCTGGCCTTTGGCCCAATCTGGCCCAACAGCCCACCCGGGCCACTTCTCTCCCTTCTCTGTTTTTCTGCACGCCCCAGCAACCTACCCCCTCTCGCTGACAGACCGACCCCACGCCACATCACCCCACCACCCCGTCGTCTTCAACCCCCGGCGACGAAGCGCCCCACTCCCTCTACCGTTTTCGAATCGATTTGATTCCGACCGTTTATTGTAGTAATTCCCCCCGGTGACTGCTCCTACTTAATCCTCACACCCTCCTCATCATTTCCCCTAGTCGCCAACCCAGAGAGCACCCAGGCTCCCCTAATTTCGAGCTCGAACCGCCGCTCACTGACGGTATTCCGGCGGCAATTCCGGTGAACCTAGGCCGCCCGGCGCCCTCCTCTCTGTCCCATATATTTCACCATGTCCTAGTGCACCTACTGACAGAGCCACGTGTTTTCTCTTGCCCCAGATCGACGACACGGACCAAGTCTGGCGAACTCCTCTGCCGCCACCGTCTGACGATTTTTCCGGTGAGGGCAAGGTTCCCGCCGCTCCTTTTTGGGCTCTGCTAGACCGTGCAGAACTAGGCGCTTCCCCCTAACCCTTTTTCTTGTCTACTCGTGTACCATATCGACGACACCGTCTCATGGCCGTGACCTCTGCCGTCGACGCCACTCCAGCGAGGAATACTGAGCGCAGCGGAGCTCCCCTCTCTCCATCACGACCACCAACCAGATCGCCGAGACCACCGCAAGCCCTCAGTAAGACTACCTTTTCCCCTACCCCTCTAGAATCGCCAGAACGCCGCTCACCTGACGTGCCGCCGCCGCGCGCCGTCGCTGACGTCGCCAGTCTCCGGCGAGTGGTTTAACAGCCATTCGATCAGATTTTAGCGGATAGGATTAGATCACTTATCGTAAGGGTACGGGCAAATCAGATCCGTCCATAGTCACTTAAGATCTGACGGCCCACAGTGATCGATCCGGCCGAACCGGTACCAGCCAATAGGAAAGCGCCACGTCGCCAGGCTATTTCGTTTAAATAGAAAATTAGACTGATTTAGTATTTAACTTAGAAATTCAATAACTTTTGATCCACCAATCAGAAAAATACAAATTTGGTGTCTATGGATTCAGAAAAATGAGACCTTTATTATGGAGGCCTTGTTTCACACTTTTGCCTCTGATAAGTTGGAATTATAGGCAGAACCTTTTTAGGAGTACTTTGTTCACAAAAATTGTTCTATAAATTATTTTTGAGTATTTCTTATGCATTTAGATGAGGTATTTTATCCTCAGTACTGTAGACTCTGTAAATTATACAGTTGTGATCATATCATTGCATTTTGCATGCATTCTTGTTTTTGTAATGTTTTATTGATTGAATTATTGTTGTTGTATTGATCTTGTGTAGATTGTGTGGATTGTGAAGTTTGTTGCTGTGAGGATTGTACCTATTCCTCTAGCTACCAAGGCAAGTGATATTTCATCCCATGTCCTATTATTTTCACTATTACATTAGTGATATTTTGGTAGATCTTAACATGATAGAATTATTCCTATGTTACTATACTATACTATGCTATCCTATAGATTATATCTTGGTAGTATTCCCTAGTTAAAGGACTTTGTATGCTAGAATGCTTAGCTATGCTAGTAGAATTTGTGGCTGGAAAATACATATCAAGTTAGTATGGAAAGAAATTATTTTTGTTTGACAAAGAAAACAACTATTATTAATGAAACACCCGGGTGGAATGGGACTTGCTTGGATTATGTTGAGTGGTTACTCAGGGGCCATGTCTATGGTCAGCTGGTGTATCACACTTGTGGATGGGCACCCAGGAAAAAAGAGATTGGAGACATTCTTGTCATGAAGCTTCCAGTGTAACCACATGGCATATGGGCTCTGCCTTGACGAACTAAGTTGCAAGAACTCAGCCAGACGGACAGAAGGTGGTAGATGTGATAGGATGGAACGCGTCCGTGGTGGTCTAAGGGATTGCTTCTGAAAGGTCTTGTCTTGATGCATGTCGAGTCTTGTGGGGAAAGTGCACCACCTCTCGAGAGGGTAAAACTAAGTACTTAGCCGTGTCCCCGGTCATGGACAACTTCTGAGCCTCAAGACAGTGAAGTAGTTCAATAATCTCCTCATCCAAATTTCTCTAAGATAAAACTTGTGGGTGAACATGGGTAAAGGTTCAGTGATGTCTATCATTGGTGCCTTATAGCTTGAATGAAAAACTTCTTCAAAAACTATAAGTTAAACTAATTTTAGCAAAGCCAGCCATAACCCCACTTAGCCATATATGCATGTAGTGGTTGGATTATATTAAGTATCTTTGGTATCACTTGCCAATACAATTCCAAATATATTGACCCTTGTGGCTATAACTTATTATGTTGCAGGATACTCTGATGATGAGTAGGGTTGCGGGTCTACACTCGACATGCTTGCCTTTGGCACATGAAGACTAAATACTCTATTATTATTATGCTACTAATGTGAACTTGTGTATTAGCCTTGGGCTAAGTGAGTTGTAAGAACCATTATACTCCTGGATGTACGATGTAATAATGACCTTTGTTTCTGTGTACTACATCTTAAACTGTGGCTGCTAGCATTTCGATCCAGGGACTAGCACTGCAATCACAGGGATCTTACCTTATCATGGTGAGATCATACAGCTTATTGATGACTATTGGTCATGAACACAAGATATATCTTCGCGGTGTCATACCATGCACTCCAACATGGTGGCCTATGCCACCGCCCTCTTCTAGAAGAAGAGTTGGTTCTATGTGGATCTTATTGGTTTTTCCTGCCTATCTTATGTTCTTATGGAAACCATACTCAATTTTGGCTTTATCTTATTTGGTTCTTGCAATCTTGGGTGTGTAGTACCATCTCAGTTTGGTTGTCTAAATCCAAGCCTTTTTCTATCCCCGAGCCGTCTTTTCTTGCACACAAGTCCATTGTTTACCTTGTGGAGGTTTTTGTTTGGTGGTGCACGGGCCTGAATCTGTGTACAACAGAACTTCAGAAATCAGGCTGGATTATCCGCCCCAAGTGGGGGCCGGATAATCCGGCCTTGATGGTTTCTGTCCTTTAAGGGCTGGGCATCGGGGGAAGAGCTCAAACAGAGCAGTTCTTCTTCCCGACCCCTCTCTCTCTCTCCCAAGACGCCGCCCGCTGCCCCAGCCCTCCATAGAGCCGTTTCAGCCACCGGATTCTCCAGGCCTCCCCCCGGATCTTCTTCCCCATGCATCAAGGTGCCTCCTCCTCCACGTTCTTCCTTCAATGAGTGAGGGTGGTTCTAGTGTTCCCAAAACCTACAAGCACCATCCCCTTGGCCTCTATCTCAGGGAAAATGGTGAAGGTGGTCTTGTGGACGAGGTTGAATTGAGGAGGAGGAAAAGAGAGGCTGACCGCATGGCTGAACAAGCAAAGAAAGTAAAGGGAAGAGTGGGTGTGTCCAAGAGAAAAGGGAAGGCACCCAAGGTTAACTATAATGCAATGGATCCCGTCACTTACTCTTCGATTCGTCATCGTGATCTATTTGTGGAATATGAGTGAGATATTCAGCTTGGTGACTCCCGCTTTTGGTGTGCTGACCAAAAGTCCATCTACGAGGATGTTTATTCAGCTCTGAAGATTCGCCCTACGTGTCCCATGAATATTGCCGAGGCTATGGAGAAGCCTCAACTTGTTGATGCTATGGCTATGACTGAGCGGATGGGGTGCACACTCTTATGGCCCTTCAGTGTTCCTATGACTCCGAGGTGGTGAAGCAATTCTTCTCCATGTTGAGAACCGCACCATGAAGTGGATGACCCATGACACTATGATGCAATATGATTTCTGGACCTTCGTGAGGGTGCTTGGCTATCCATTCCTTGGTAGGGATCGTGTCATCGTATCATCACTCAACTCAAGCCCAACAAAGATGCTGCTCTTTCTCCTTGCATGGCTGATGATGGGATTGTGGGTACGCTTGCAGGACTCTCCACTCTTTATGCTCGTTTGGTTGGTGTTTTCCGTGACTCCGTCACGCCTAGTGGGGGCAACAATGACAGTATTCATGGCCACTTGGTTCAGCTACTCATTTTTTCTTATGAGGTGGCCTCCTGTGAGGATGAGTATGTGGAATACAAGCTAGATGTGATGGAATTCATCTATAATGAGTTGAGTGATGCCATGTTCAATAGGCTCTCCATTCCATATGCTCCTTATATTATGATGCTCATCAAGTACTTGCTTCCCACTGAAGAATTTCACTATGATGTTGAGCATAAAGTGAAGAAGATCTACAACAAGGCACAGAAGACCTCTCATCCATCCTCTACTCCTGAAGATTTTATGAGGGATGCTCGTGCTAGTGCTCGTAGGCCCCCAGTGCCTCCTGTTACTCATGAGGTGAAGCATCTGAATTGGTTTCAGTAGAACATATTGTGCATGGGGGTGGATACTCACAAGGGGCAGTATGCTGCATACAAGCAGTGCCACGAGATGGCCCTAACTGAGCAGCTCATTCTCCATCATATATCTGGGGCATCAGGCACTCCTCCAGCTCCTACCGCTCCCACTCCATATGCTCAGTGGAACTCGTCTAGACTCAACTATGGAGAGCTAGAGCGCCACCTGTTTTCTGCTCCAGCAAGGGAGCCCACTCCACTAGCTGATGAGGAAGAGGACGATACAGAGGAGTATGATGATGAGGATGGAGACGAGGACGATGATGAGGACTATGAGTGATCTCTTTGGGCGCTAGCATCGCTCTTCTTCCTTTTTGGGGTTTCAATGCCAAAGGGGGAGAAGTAGTTCTATTAGGTCTTCATGGATTTGCATGGGTTGGGCGCAAGCATTTGCACTTTATCGTTTCGGTCTTATTCTCACTTGTTCCCATTTAGCATTAAACTTTTATTCGTGTTTTGCTTTGTATGGGACTATGTTGGTGTGTGGCACTAGAATTATCCTATGGATTTATCTATTGTGATTATGGATCCATCTATCTCATTGGCTATTGGTTATCCCTCTCACTCTGGAAGGCCTCAATAATGGTTATCATAGTGGATATCCTTGCATTATATTGTGGTCTTCTATCTCACGATGGTATGAGGTTCTGTGCTATTATTTCATGTGTGTGAAAATTCCTTTGCTATGAAATAGACTTGTACCTACTTGTGTGCATTTGTATTCAAATGCAAAATTTTCAACTATGCACACACTTAGGGGGAGTCTACTTCATATTTGTGTTTTTGGTCGTAGAGCTACATAGAAAATCCTAGTATTGTCATCTAACACCAAAAAGGGGGAGATTGAAAGAACATTTCATGATCTCTATTGTTTTGTGTGTTAGATAACAATACCATGGATTATATCATGTTTGCTAAGTGCTATGGACAAGTGTTCACATGAAAAGCTAGAAAATCCTGTTGCGGGGGGGGGGGGGATAATCCGCCCTGTCAAGGGCCGGATAATCCATCCTGACCCTTCAACAAGGGTGGACAAGGCGTGTTTGTCTGTGAGGGGGGCGTATAATCTTTCGGATTGTGTGGCCAGGGCCGGAGAGTTTGCTCGGGCCAGATAATCCGCCCCCCGAGAAGATTTTCAAAGTGTGCAAGGAGCTTCCCTCAGAGAGGGGGCGGACTATCTTTTGGATTGTCCGGCCAGGGCTGGAGTTTTTTCCCGGGCCCCCTAAGATTTTTGCTAAGGACGCCACGGCTTGTCTTTCTTTGTGGGGGCAGAATATCCCCCGGATAATCCAAGCTGGGGCGGAGTTTTACCCGCGGCCGGATAATCCGGCCATCACTTGGGCCGGATAATCTGGCCCTCGACTTCACCAACAGACATGTTTGGATAGGGGTATAAAAGCCCCAATCACCCCTCCTGTCAGATCTCTTGATTCATTCGAAAAAGTACTAGTCTATTGGAAAAGCTCTCATTAAAGGTCTCTCACTTCAACCACTCGAAGGCTTCGATCTTTGGGGAATCGAAGGAGGAGACTTCATTCATGAGCACCACGAATCAAGCGCATCATTTCCTCTACATTCACTTGGAGATTTATCGATCTAGTATTCTTGTTAATATCTTGATCTTATGTTTCGGTTTTGATAATATTTGTTCTTGTGGCAGCGTGTTGTCATTATGGGAGCCTCCAATTTTGTTGGGGAGTTATGCCCGCTAGTTGTGTAAAGGCATCGGTTCCTGCCTCGAAGGGTACCAATAGTGGAAAGGTGGATCGGGCCTTTGGTGGCGAGATCCATCGGAGAACAGGGTGAGGCCTATTGTGGCGTGGTGGTCTTAGTACCGCCCACCCCTCCAACGCAGATGTACTTCCCTTAACAAGGAAGGAACTGCGGTAAAACAAATCCCGTGTCTCCGCGTACTCCACTATGGTTTCCTCGTTCCTCACTCTTACTCGCCTTTACTCGCTAGTAGTTAGGCTTGCATATAGGGAAATTCTTCGTAGTTGCATATCTAGAGAATTTACCTTTGACTCAAGCCTAAAATTGAAAAAGCATAAATTTGGAGTGGCACCTATTCACCCCCCTCTAGGTGCCCATACGATCCATTTCAATAGTTTCATCTTCAGCTAATAACCTTTTCTCTACTAGTGTAGGCTTGTTATTTGTAAGAGTATTCGATAACTTTTCATCACAAGGTTGCTTGTAACATTCCCACTCCTTCGATATCTGTAAATTCTCAGCATATGTTTTAACAATTTGAACAATCATACGAGGATCAGGGTTAAAGTTTCCATGCAATTTCTCTACTTCACCGGATGCTAGAAATTTTCTTAAATAGTCATATTATATAGGAGTTTCTTCTCCATTAAGTTCAATACCATGATAGGCATCTCCATTCCTATGAACTGTGTCTAGTAGGTTCCAGGCCTTTTCAACACTAAATTCAGTCGCAACTTAGAGTAGTTTTTTGGCGTTCCCACTAGCCATATTGGGAGGGATATTGGGGTTTTAACTGGGATTCTCTAAGTGTTGGGATTAATGCTTAGATGCAATAACAATGATGATTATTATATAATCCCGTGTCCAATATATAGGTTCATCTAACTATGCTAGAACTGATCTGAACCTTGATTGTGTGAATGAAAAGAAACATGACATGTAGGTGTAGTAAATATGAACACACGAAGATGTTCCTAGTCTAGCATCTAGGACTAGCTCATGTGTTGAGTGACGATTAAGTTTCTTGGTCATGGTATAGAGTATACCACCAACAATGAGAGTACATTATCTATAAATACAAGGGTATGGAGCAGATCCAATGGATGATTTACTATGAGATAGAATCATTATGTTGATAGTAAAATCATCATATCATTATATTATGACTAAAATCCTCAATACCATGAGAATCAAGGCTTGTCCTTGGGTTTGTCCCAACCCCTCCTGCAAAGGTGGCCATACCAGCGACTCTGAGATGAGAACATAAGTATGTATGCGGACTTGGATAGGTCAACAAATGGGATATCTCTCCTCCTGACAATGGAGAGGTATTCTATAGGCCCACTCGGTATTATGATGTCACCCAGCATCTGTATAGACACAATTATGATGAGATCATAAATGACACCGGAATATGAATACGAGTTAAAGAGAGTGAATCATAACGAGGATAATCGGTATATTGATCAAGAGTTGATTCACAAGGATACAAATATCCCGCCTTGGATTGTCACATGGATATCGCGAAGTAGAAGGATTAGCATATGTATAATCAATGGGTTCACTCGATGCGATCTTCACGTAGGAAAGTAGGAACCATCATGGGCGCTTACGCTCCGATGTTGGTTATTGATCTGAAGGTCTTGGGTATCATGTGTACTTACTATCAAACCCGAACAGACGCTCTTAAGGTCTAATGATCAAGTTGTGCTAGTCACCTACATGGTAGGTAGTTGAGGGAGTTATCTAGAATGGTATCCGAACAAACCAGAATAGTTCCGAGATTTGTTGAGTCACTTTCGAGAGGAATCAGAATAGTTCCGGTGACATATAATATAATTTGGGAAAGTTGTTCTGGAGTCATTGGTGATGATCTGAAATTTATCGTAATCATCCCAAGACGGTGAAGATGTCAAACAGATTTTGGAAACATTCCAGAATATATATAGGTTCGAGGTACTGAAGGAGAAATTGGGTATTGGAAGGGGTTCCAGTGGTTGGATTGGAAGAGAGGGGGCAGACCCACCCTAGGGGTGGCGCTAGGGCCACCTGGGCCCACGCATGGCCAGCCCCCGGCCCCTATAGGGCCAGCGCATGGGGCCAAGGGATGCCACCTACACTTTCCATATTTTATGTATATGCATATCTGGTAGAGATCCAATCATATATCCATTTTATGGAAGGTTCCGATCACATCTTTTAATTAAGAAAGTTCTGATCTTTCTTGATTGGCAAGATGAGAAATTCTCTAAAGAAGGAAGGGGATGATCTCTAATGGGTCCATTTTTGAAGCATGTTTATCTTGTGTTTTTTCATAAGTAGAGTAGGATTTTGCTATTTTAGTGTGCTATCACGCACCTTTTCCACTTTTTTCAGCAGGATCCCGATCTATCAAGTCTTTTTTGAACATATTAATTGTGTCTATTATGTTATGCAATAATATGATATTTGTAAGTGATAAATGTCATTTAAATGATTTTCCACGCGCCTGAGAGAAGAGAGGATGCGAGGAGAAGTTATTGAAGGTTTAACGACCTGCGATAATGGCGAAGCCTGCCTATACCACCTGTCAGGGTGTCTGCCTTGTCAAATACTCTCACCACGCGAAGACGGATTTGGTATCCGACATTCATAGAAACCTCTAGCCTCGAAATACCACACCGGAAAGGGATATAGAGGAGGAACTTGGAGAAGGGCAAATCCTTGCTCCTTCACGGATCATCGGAGGACATCACATCATCGCCTTCATCATCAACCGCAGCATCTCCATAAACACTACCATTCCCCTCTCTCATCCATTAGATCTTGTTGTAATTCCTATAGTATTGTGGTTGCACTTGATTTTACCTTTTCACTTTCAATCCATCCATATGAATATGATGATGTTGTTAATTGCATCCATGAGTGAGTAGTTCCCTTTGTGCACCAAATCCACAAAAGCCCAATGTGAAAAATATATCTCTTGACTATTGGGGAAAAACCAACACCTGACAAAGTTGTTTTGTGCACCCGAAGTACACTTCACAAACCGGTCTCAATCATAGATCGTAAAATTGGCTTGGGCCGCTAATCATGCAATACCGCCAAGACGACAATTGGGTAGCAAGTACAAGATCAATAATACCAAAATTCAACGATTCCTCTATCCATACATGTGCCTAGCACATACCACTCTGATACCACTATTGGGGAACGTGCTACACAAAACAAACCTTTTCTAGAGCATAACCAAGATCCAATGTGAGGGACGAGGTAACAGATCCAACCCTTGAACATCAAGCTAGTGGAAGTTTTTTGATGATGAGGTTGGTCATGCGCCGATACCCGCAACAAGCCTTAGCAAGTCATGATGAGATGTATTATCCCACGGACGGCTCCAATGATCAAGTGCTCCAAGTGTCGCACCTCCATCGCTATCCACACATGCAACAAAAATGACACTACATCGAAGTGATATCAAGCTGGCATACAAAGTGGGATCGTGTCGATGAAGATCCGGCATCACTTAGAGTCCGACTAGATTAGGTCTAGACGTAGGTAGAAGACGAGTAGTGCTCCAGCGTGAAGAAGAAGTTCTCCGCGAGGATGACATCCAACACGAAGAAGGGGAAGACTCTGTGGTGCTGAGGATACGGAGACCAGCGATGGCAGTTGTGGCTGGAGGCTGTCGGCGGGCATGGGCAGGGCTAGTGCGTGGCTCTCGAAAACTTGTGTGTCTTTCCCTTGACCCTGCCCCATATATATGTGCGGCTCGTCCCTCTTCTATATACAGAGTAGAAGTAGGACTCAAAGTCCTAGTAGGACTTCTCCTTTCCTTCCTTTACTCATACATAGAGAGAGTATAAGTAGGACTTCATGTCCTGAAAGGACTCCTCCTTCCTTCTCCAACTCCACTAGGAGAGGGAGTATGAGACGTAGAGGGGTTCCTCCCTTCCGACCACCTTTCTCCACCTGTCGGCCTAGGGGAGGCCCTAGACGACTCGGCCAAGGCTTCCCCCATGCACATGCACGCGCGGACCAGTGGGGCCCATGTGGCCCCTCTAGCCCATGGTGCTCCATCAAGATAATTACTTTAATTATAAATATTTATTCTGAAAATTCCAAACTCATTCGAATTATTTCCATAACCTTCATAAAATATTCCCGATGTCTTCCATCACATGTCCAGAATGATTCCGTTCATTCTCTGTGATATCCCGGACACCTCCGGAATATTTCGAGACACTCTGAAACTTCCTTTTGGGATTACTTCATTCAACTATCATTATCGCACTCATGATCTAAATGTTGATAACTTCTTAAGTGTGTGACCCTATGGGATCGGATATTTACGGACATGTTCGGAACTCCTTCCGCAACAATGATTACTATTAGAGTCTTGATACACGTAGTAATCCCCACAAATAACACGAAGATCTAAGTCATGTGAACTGTAGTATTATATCCGATACATATTGTATTGCTTCGTCGATTCTTTACATTTTCCGAGATGAAACACTAGGTTATTCTCGTTACCGGCATGTACTCTTTACTCATACTGAACAATCGATGTCCATGTGATCAACAACTTGTTCACGTGCTCAACCAGACAATGACGGACACCATATTACATGAGTGGGCCTAGACTGCATCTTGCCATTGTCAGGAGTAGCAATTCCTGCAAGCACACCATGTGAATAATTGGCATACCATCCGGTTAG
This sequence comes from Avena eriantha, assembly GCA_910589775.1. Lineage (NCBI taxonomy): Eukaryota > Viridiplantae > Streptophyta > Magnoliopsida > Poales > Poaceae > Avena > Avena eriantha. The sequence continues at coordinate 435,282,557 of OU342744.1, forward strand.
AGCAAAGGTCGTCTTTATAATTACTCATGTTTGGAGAAACGTTTGAAGAATCCGGCCACATCCATATTGTACCCAATCTCACATGTGCCTTGTGGTCAAAAGAAGTTCAGTAAAGGCAATACATTGTTTATGAGAAACTACCAATAACATATATCGATGATGCGTTTTATGGTATACAATATTAGGTCTATCTATCATCGTTGTTCTCCTAACAACTCCGATCATAACACTTTGCCATCTTGCCCATAGTCAAGAAACTCGGACTATGGTTGATACATGAACTAGTCTCAGAGGCAAGACCAGGGATTTCTTGTTAGTGTTTATTATTCCGCAAATGTATTAGGGGTTTCCTCCAAATACACTATATTCGGAACCAATACAATTATAGCAATAAACAATAAATTTAATTATAAAATAGAAATATGAATAATAATACATTTTATTATTGCCTCTATGGCATATTTCCATCACTACCCGACTCATATATAACCAAAAAAATCCAATCTATGAACCCAAATGAAATAAGCATAATGTTGATGTTTATCCAAGACACGAAGACCGCTGCTATTAGAAAACATGCCATTTATTGGGAAACAATTGGGGGTTTTTACACACACTGTCTCTTGCAAGAACATTGACCTTTTCAGAGTCGGAACCCTTCGATTTTTGGCCGGTAGCTTTTAGGTTATATAATGAACCAAGCCCAACCTCATCGTAGACCAATTCGGACACTCCACTGACTAAGTGTGAAAGAAGAAGATCAACAATGGTATCCAACTCTTCCTCCTCTATCAGTGAAGTGACATGTTTGCTCGACACTTTTGGTGTAACAATTAGATGGTATGTGTCACAGTAGAACCCCTATCCTCAATGGCCTTGTGTGTCTTCGCTGTAGATGACGTAGGAGACCTTGTAGGAGCCTCACTGCCAAGTCCAGCACCACTAGGTCGCCCTTGGACCAACGCCTCCTAGGGAATCCCATCATCTGGAACAACCCCAGCCTAGCCCACCGCCTCCTCATGGGCCTAGGGTGTAGAGGGAGGATGATCCCCCTGATCAGTAATTGGAGAAGAAGAAGCCCGGCCCATCGTCTTGCAGGGCTGCCCGATGCCGATCTGGGCTGAGCCTGGCGAGGCTGTTTAGGCCGAGTGCTCACCACCAAGTAGCCCCAAAGATTGGGCCAGAGATGAGGATGTGGCCTGCAAGAACATGGAAGAATCTGGGTGGCTGGGCACTATCCAACCCAGTACATTTGGCATGGATCATGCATGTATTCACATCAATGGCCACAACCGTAGGAACCACCTCAGCTGTATTCGCACCAACGACCGGAACCACCTCAACTATATTCGCATCAACGGTAGGAACCACCCCAATACATTTGGCCGCCACCTAGGAACTACCTCAGCTGTATTCGCATCAACGGCCATAACCGCAGCGTCTATCGCAACACGTAAATCAGCAGGTGACAGCCAAGCCGCTGTAGAAGACCGACTTCCAAGTACTGGTGATCCTGATTGTTCAAGATCAATACCACTTGGAGTATTCAAGTTGGGGTTGAATGGCGTGATGACTATTGGAGTATTCCGCCCTAAAGACCTTGTGAAGGTAGAAGACCCAGCGTCGAACTGATCCTAAGACACAGGGGTACCCCCAACCCTAGCATTGGGTGTAGGACAAGCCACAGTCTCTGAAGTGTCCATTGAATCTTCTCCACCCTTCCCATCATCCTTGGGGTCCCCACCATCGGGCTCCAAAAAAAGGAATAAACTACGGCTCTCGCACATACCCCTTGGGCTCCCTCCAAAAACGGAACTCATACCCTTTGAATTTAACCAATGCATCGGTTTTCGCAAAAGTACTAGTAGCATCTGAATTATTTTCCAAAGGTCTGGTATTAGCCATGACCACCAGAATCCATACCACTCCCCGGCGCCTCAAATTAACTAAGTCAACATAAACAGAAGTACCCATAAGAGAACCAACAACCCACAACCCTAAAAAGCTCCGCAGGGTAAGGGGGACTCCCTCAACATGGAGCCAAACCTGCTTTAACTCTATCTTATGCAGGACCTCCTCAGACTTGCATACAGATAGTGTAATAATAGCATTAATCGATGTCGCAGACATTTGAATACCATAAAACCTATGTATCTCAACAAACGACGGAAAGCCGACCAAATAAGAGGTCACACATAAAGGCTCCTACTTCCATCTAGACTGAACAGGGCAACGACACACAATCTGCTGCATACACATCAGTAAGAATCAGGTCCCCATTAACCTGCACCAGACCCACGGAGAGAAACTAGTCACTAAATGATCCTGCACCACACTATTTGGAATCTGAGCAAACAAAGTAGCATCACTGATGGGTCTATTTTTGAAGCATATTTATCTTATGTTTTTTTGCATAAGTAGAGTTAGGATTCTAGTATTTTATGGTGCTCGCGCGCACCTTTTACCCTTATTTCAACAGGATCCCGAATTATTAAGTCTTTTGTGAATATATCAATTGGGACTGTCATGTTATGTAATAACATGATATTTCTAAGATGTCATTTAAATGATTTACCATGTGCCTGGGTGAAGAGAGGATGCGGAGAGAAGTTCCAGAAGGTTTAACGACCTGGGGTATAGCTGGCGCCCGCCCATACTGCCTGCCAGGACATCAGCCTTGTCAAATACTTTCACCATGCAAATATGGATCTGAGATCCGACATTCATAGACACCTGTAGCCCCGAAATACCACGCTAGGAAGTTATCTGGAGGAGGAACTTGGAGAAGGGCAAATACTTTTTGCTACATGGATCATCAGTGGACAACACATCATCCCTTTCATCATCAACCTCTCCATCTCCATCAACACCATCATCCCCTCTCTCATTCATTACATCTTGTTGTAATTCCAAATACAGTTGTGGGTTTGCACTTGATTTTACCTTTGCACTTTCAGTCCATCTATATGAATATGATGATTGTCACACCGCAGGATCAGGCTAGAAAAATCTCAGACCTCTTTCTGATATCGTATATTTACTAATTGGAGGCACCATACGAGACACCATGTTAATTCTGGAGAAAACATCTAAAATAGCCATAAGATTAAAAATGTATGGACCGGATACGTAATTATGTTTTTGTGGGTGCTGAGAGTCCTAGAAGCCTACGGATCAAGTACTTATTCTAAAAGAAATCTGTTCGATCCTTTATGTCGTCCTATGGGCATCCCTGTCGCCTGTGATGGCCACCTCCACGACTCCTTCCACGCCGCGTTTGATGGACACCTTCATGACTCCATCGCGCCTCCAACGATGGTTGCAATTCTCATTAATGGTGTTTCCTGATTTGTCGAGCTGGCATGACGACAAGTTTGATCCGGAAGCCATTCATGTCAACCTCCTCACTCATTGGCCATGCGTCCGTGTGCCCTAGCTGCAGCTCCGATCGATCGAACATTAGCCAAGCTCATTATGGTAAGCATTGCCTATTAGGTCCAGGATCTTCCCCATCGTTCTTAATTGATGATATCACCATCTGACTCTCCTCATGCTTGGTGTCTGACAACACTTTTAGGGCTTGGACGATCTGACTGTATTAGTATATGGGCTAATGGGCATTGGTCATCAGGTGGTTAACTGTGCGCATTGTTCCTTCCGACTTGGTCGGATTTCATCCTGTTGGAAAATATGACATACCAGCAATTAATTCCATTTGTACTCATGCTAGTCGGTGGCCATTATTTATGTTTTTTCTTGGGAACTCAGGTATTGAAGCGTAGCGGTCAATGATGCACATGTGACATCATCTCCGTTTTCACCGATTGTGGATTCATATCAAGAAACGTTTGCTGCTAACTTATGCAATTAGTAATAGATAAGCGTTTCCAACTAATTACATATATTTGTAGAACTACATGGCTAAATTTTTACGTATTGTGTATCAGATATTAGTTATTGATGAATTTGCAAAGAGAAATGCAATCTTTAGAAAAGGTCAGTGCAGATTCAGATTACATGTGAATTCACTGTGCTGCTTATAGTGTTTTAGTTCTGTAAATCTCTACATAACAATTTTACAGTACCAAGGTTATAGTTCCAATCCCTCCATCTTCTTATAAGCAATGCTTCGTAACAATAGGGCTGATGTTCCTAAATATGCTACAAACAGTGACAAATAAGGACCGATGTTTGTTGATTTTTTAGAAAAGAGTTGCTTCATAGGATCTACTGTAAAACTCATGTATTTTTGTGCAACAAACACATTATAAACTTCATATCATCGTTACCTTATGATGAAGATTTACATGTTTATAAAAAATAGTGAAAAGAGCAAGAGGAAACAAGAACATTGTTGGAGCGGTGTGTGGCATCCGGGGATGCGGCCAACATGACATCAACTATAGGTACGTATTTTACAATAGTTACTAAGTAGGAAGACATGAAAAACTAGCATCTAACATGGTATTTATGGAGCCGCAGAACAGAGAAAAGGAAACATGAGGCTTGGCTCATTTCAAGGTACGAAAATGTCAGTAGGAGACGTGGTTGCAACAATAAAATGTCTTCTCTACTGTAAGTACATTTTTTAACATAATTCATTTCTATATGGAGAAGCCTGAGAATTTGGGAATTTTGGAAGAAAAAACAAAAAATAGTTCATTAAGATAATAATGAATGTCAGCATAAAAGAAGTAGCAGTTAGCTTATGAGTGTATTTTGTTTTTGATTTCATACAGTCAAAGTGAAGTCCGTGTTCACATCCAAGTTGGCGAGGAAAGTCGGCAAGAACATGAGTATCGTCGGGCGCACCATTCCTCGGAGGTGCACCGCAAATTGACGTCGTGGAAGCGAGGAAGCTTGCATCACCGAGAGGAAGACACGCCTCCACGCCAGACCTCTAGCGGTACGGATTCAACATCATCTAGCTGCTCCTCCACAACTCCCGCTACAAAAATTGTTCCATCAATTTTCTCGCGAGCTTTTCTCCACAAATCCTACAACATCAGAACTAAAGATCCAACTGTGATAATAGGAACTGCTCATAAAAGGTGCTTATGGAGAAAGTGAATTTTGATTTCTATAGAGAGAAGTGGGGGATAAAATACAAGGGATCAGTGTGTATACTGAGCAAAAATAGATTTTACTCCGTAGATGAAAATTTTATGGGATTTTAATTTAAATCCCTACTACCACTAGGAGAGTAAACTCATATATTGTCTTCTGGATATAGTAGAACTTTTAGGACCATAAAAGATTATACCGACTTAACCGCAAAAGAAGTTATTTATAAGGACAATGCATAAGTAATTTTCTAAGATCAATATTAACAAATTCACAAAACACATCAATATATTAAGTAAATATATTGGAATAGATTTAAATTGCCAAAAAAATACAAGAAATATCCAGAGATATAAATTTTACTAGCCCGTGCAGGTACAAGGGTTGGCGACTAGTAAGCCTAACCTAGATCTCGGAAGCATATAGAGAGAAAATCGGTAATACAACAGTGACCCTACGACACAAAAATTATTACAACAAGCTCATAAATGAGAAGAGAACCAAAATATTAGAAGCGGAGGTCACTAACCACAAACACCAAACAATGGAAGGAAATTATGCTATTAAGTATATCAAACATAACAAATGGACTAAGAGGACTGAAGCATAATGATGACGTCCCATTCCATAATTCTATGCTGTTTTTTGGGAACCCCATGCTACTCGTTAATGTTGATGCCGAACAAAACTCATCTTCTATGCTAATACTTACTCTGCAGCAAAAGTATCAACAAAGCAAGGGTGAGTATAGGGTGTACTCGACAAGACTTATGGCTGGTGGAGCTAGTTTGCATAAAGCTAGCTTTGCTTGTAAAACAAGAGGAAGGAGCAGAAGCTTGACTAAGCAGAATATTTTAAAAGGGGATAAGAGAATGATATATATATCTTGATCATCTTTAATATCCACTGAATCATCATCCGCTGAACCTACCAACTAGGATCACCCCCTCGATCCCTGAGGAAGCATCCTTACTCTCTTTTGTCCCCAAGTTTTACGATTAGGTTATTCTTCTTTGTGATCATTACTTCCATTCCCATGTTGTCCATAACCATGGACACAATTTTTCGAAAAGATTTAACCCTGCAGGGCTGTACAACTTTACCCACACATGCCGGTCGACTCTTAATGACACTTGACACACTTCCTTGGTGTGATGTCAGAGGTGGTCGACCAAAGACTTTCCCTTGCTTTTCCCTAATCCATGAGTAACCCAGAAGAGCTCTCTGCTGAGATAGTTGGCCATACTCTAAGGAGGTCCTTGACTCTATGCATCGGGATCCAAATTTCAGTGTCGTGCACACTTGTAACACCCCAGCATTAGAGCTTAGAAATAAGCTGAACACAGGTGTGTGCATTACATTCATGCATAGAAAATCTGGATAATTTTCACGCTTTTAAAGAAAACTTGTCAAAGTGATTGAAGCTTCTCTTAACTTGGTGGAGCTGAAATAGATCATCAAGTTGACTACGATAAGTTTCAATATGACCTTTGCTAAAACCTTATTTTGGGTAATATAATTTGATTTAAGGGTAGATCAAATGTATTAAAACTAGGTCACAACACACTACTTAATAAGGAGTATTAGATCTTCTAGAGATCATGGCATGGTATTCCACACAACAACTCAAGGATGAATATTTAATATTCTAAAGATGATATCAAGATATTACCTACCCCAAACTCTGAATACCAAGTTAAGTATATAACTTAAGTAAAGAAACCCCATAACTAAACCTTGATCTACTTTCTTGCCATAGTTATCCCTACCATGAAAATCATGGAAGTTTTTAAACATTAACTCTTACCACAAATAAAGTAGGAAAGGAAGTCAAGCTAAGACCAGCCATCACATACCCTTAGTGTCATATTAATAGATGATAATCCTATTTTACCAAGTCTTAGTGTCTATTGATCATTACTATAGAGTGCTCAATTATTGACCTATAACTTACTGACTCTTAGCCTTTGCCCTATTATATTAACCATCCAAAGACCTTAAGTAAATAAATAACGAGAAGGAACTAGCTATGGTGAAGTGTGCCATCATCAATGGAATGTGATCCTTAGTGGTGATCAAATCATTTGGTATTAGAGGAGTTAACTCACTCATGAGTTAACTAGAAGAAGTATCTAAACCTAAGAGTTAAACTAGTACTTTAAGAGCCATGAGAAAGCTAGTAGTATTAGTGTATTAAGTAATAATCTTGTTAAGCCAAGTGGGTATAAACTTCAAGCAAGTTCCTTAACAAGAGAATCCTATAGTGAGACTAGTGCAAGTCTACTGTTAGTGTTAATGGATCTTGATCAGAAAATTAGAAGCTTAAGCTAAGCATGATCAAGGGTTGGTGATCATTATTCTCAAGTCAATTGAGGATAGATGCTCAGGTGTTGAAGTAGGGTTGAGAGTATATTAAATTAGGCAAGCCCTACTAAACTAAATCATCTAGCTTGATCATGAGAAGTCAAGCTAGAGTATGAGGAAGTATATAACATGAGTATATGGAGTAGTTGGAGGCATAGTAGTTTAACCAAGCCAATACAAGAAAAAACTTGTATTATGGGAGTAGTACCATACCTATTCGAGAGGATTGATATCCTTTGTTATATATAGTAAGGATTGTAGTCTTGCAACCCTTGGTGGTAGTTGCAAGATGGAATTAAAAGAATTAATGGATGGATTTAGAAGTAGCTGCATTGGTGGATTCATTAAGGATAGTTTATAAGTGGAAGTTGTATTTGTATACTAGGAGAAGAATGAAGGAGTAATGTTGAAGTGGCAAGACCATGTCATCATATGATGATGGATGTGGTGGAGTCACATGATTGGCTTATTCAGGAAGATGTGATCTTTGTGAATAAGATAAGAGAGGTTTAAATAGAGTATATTTAGGAAAAGAATTCCTTATCTCAAGATAAGCTTAGTGAGATATTAAGGTAGGAGTTCTTGAGAAACCTTTAACCAATAGTATATCAAGCCATGGCAGAACCATGTCTACCTCTATGTCCAAAACCCAAGAATTAAGTTAGTAGTTACACCAATCCCTATTTTAGGCGGCCAATGGATAGTATCTCTTAGTCAAATGAAATGTCTAAGAGATAAGTAGAATACCAGTTGAGAGTGTAGTGATGGAAGCCTTGTCCAAATATTGTCTTAAACCTTAATAGAAACCTAGACCCATGAACCATCAAGATCACTTTAGGAAAGCAATCTCAATAGCTCCTTTTAAGATGAGTTATTATTATTGGTCACAAATCATGAAGGCAATATGTCATAGCTCTTAATATTTACCTATGTCCATAATAAATTATGAGGCTATTCGATATTTTCCAAACTTAGGATAACCACTTGTTAAATGAGTATCTTTCTTTCTCCACCAGTGATTATTATTTGTGCATAAGGACTCAACCAAAATTGTTCTATGGCAGTACTAAACCCCACAAACTAAGTAGAGTTTAAATAGGAGATATCACCAAGTTTGGATAATCATGAAATTGAAACCACCATATTATTAATCAAAAAGATTAAGGACATTATAGTGGATATATATCAATTCTTAAGGAAGGCTAAATATGAATAGAATGTTATATATCATTCACCATTTTAAATCCTTATCATTACAATTATGAAGTGAAAACAATAACATTGTTTTTATATAAGATTTCTATTTAAGAAAACAAATCCATAAAACCCTAATTTGTATTTACTTTACTAAATAAAAGAACCTTTCATACACTCATGAATTTCGAAAAGATAAAGGAAAATGAAGAAAACATTTAGTATAATGAATCTCTAAACCATTTGGAATGTTACACCAGAACTCTGAGGAGTTAAACCCTTGTAGAATTCAAATTTGAAATGAATTTAGAAATAGAAAAGAAAACAGAAAATAGAAACCGAATAAAGAAAAAGGAGATAGAACTGTCAGCGGAACCGGCCCACGGTCCAGTTCGTTCCTCACCTATCTATTTCCTGCGTGCTTAGCCGCCTTTGCTTGCTCACTCAGCCACGGCATTGTAGCAGCCTGGCCCTAATACCGGTTCGCTCGTCCATCATGTCATCGTCATCCTCACGTAGGGAAGTAGCTCCGTGGCTGCGCCGCCATCGTCGATCCTTTGCCGCATTATGATACTTGCCGCCGCTGCTGGGAGGAGAAAATAAGACCGCTGCGTCGTCCTCTACCTCCCCATACGAATCTCATATTCTCTCTCGCCCTCTGAAGCAAACCCCCTTTCCCACCGAAACCCTAGCCACCGCTCGTCGTCGTTTCGGCCATTACCAACCGCCCCTCGCTTTGCCGAAGCCACCACTGGAAGTGCCAGTGTGTGCTCGTTTGTCTCCGACCAAGCCCACGAGAAGGCACGCCGCGAATCATTCAGAATTGAGGTCAACAAACCGCCGGCCACCGTAGCCATTGCCGGCAATTCACCGTCACTGGTCCTCCCTGTGCCTCACCGTCATCACCATCATCACCAGGGTGAGCTTCTGCATCTCCCTGTGCCCTCCACTCTCTCCCTCTCACTCTGTAACGTCTTAACGTAGTGCTCCGTCGTCGGCCGCTGCATGTGGTTGTCGCCGGAGTAGCTCCGGTGACCAATAGCTGGTGGCGACACTACTCCCAAGTTCGCCTTGGTCTCCTCTATCTCGTAGTGCCAATATCTTTTGTTTTATAATTCAGAAACATGTATATAATATATCAAAATTCTTAGAAAAATAAAATATTGTATAAATCAAATTTGAAATGAATTTAGAAATAGAAAAGAAAACAGAAAATATAAATTGAATAAAGAAAAAGGAGATAGAACTGTCAGCGGAACCGGCCCACGGCCCACTTTGTTCCTCACATATCTGTCGCCCGTGTGCTCTAGCCGCTGCTGCTCGCTCACTCGTCCACGGCCCAGTAGTAGCCCGGCCCAAGTACTGATTCGGTTGTCCGTCATGTCGTCATCATCCTTACGTAGTGAAGCAGCTGCATGGCTGCACCACCATCGTCGACCGCTGCATTACGATACTCGCTGCCGCTGCTAGGAGGAGCAGATAATGAAGGGAATATGTCCTGAGAGACAATAATAAAGTTGTTATTATACATTTTCCAAGTATATGATAGATGTTTATTTTTCATGCTATAATTGTATTAATTTGGAAATGTTAATACATGTGTGTTTCATAAACGAAAGGAAAGTTCCTAGTTATGCCTCTCTTATAAACTAGCTCATTGATTGACAAGATGATCAAGGTTTCCTGATCATGGAAATTGGATGTTGTTAAAAACAAGGTCAAAACATTAGTGCAATGTTGTGATGAACATTCATCCGAAGTATAGCATTACGATCAAAGTCATTGTGTTTATATTTCTATAACATCTAACGAAGTAATACTAGTACTTAGACCATGGGATCATGTTAATCACTAACACTGGAAGAGTATCTTGATAACATCAAACGTCACACCATGAAAGGGTGATTATAAAGGTGGGTTCAGTACTATGAAAGTGTTATGTAGAGGCTCATGGATCAAGAATGGGATTTGTCCATCCCGATGACGGATAGATATTCTCTTGGCCCTCTCGGTGATATCACATTGGTTAGCTTGCTAGCAAGTGATGAGATCATTAGAATGTTATATCACGGGAAGGACAAAAGAGTACATGTCGGTAACGAGATCAAACTAGGTATGGAGATACCGATGATCGAATCTTGGACATTTAATATAGCGCGAGACAAAGGTATTTAGTTACTAGCGTCAAAGGTTCTCATGATCACAAAAGTCATCGTTGAATGTGTAGGAGTTAGTATGGATCTCCAGGCCCCACTTCTGATTATTGATCTGAGAGGGGTCTTGATCATCTCAGCATTATTCACGAACCGTAGGGTGACACACTTAAGGGACACCAACACCATTTGGAGGAAATATGTTTCAGACGAATGAATTGCAAAGCGCTGGAATTATTTCAATAGAAACCGAAACTGTTTCGGGTGAAATTGCTGAAATTGGTTCTGCATGTAATATTGAAATGTTGCAGGGTTTTTTATGTGAATGTTTGTTAATTAAAGTAATTAACAAAATTCTGAATAAAATTAATAAAAGAGTTTTATTAAATGAGAGAGCATTAAATTTGGAGAAATTTAATGCATTTAAAGTGAAGACTTTAAAGGGGAATGTTAAGGGGCAAATTTATGTGGAGGGGGTTACCACCACATGAATGGGGGAGGTGAGGGGTCACCCCCGATGGGGCACCGGCCATGGGGAGGGGTACCCCTGTCCTCCTATAAAATGCCACCCCTCTCACCCTTCTTCCTCACACCTCCTCATGAAGGATCTCTCTCCCCTCTAGTATTATTCCCCATAGTCTCGAATTAGAAAGATACATGTTCTCGATGGCATTTCGTCTGGAAGGAGTTGTTGCTTCTGCTGCATCGCTGGAGCAAGGAGGCGGAGGTTGATCAGTGGCCTGAATGTGTGTGCGAGTGCGGATGTGCTACTGGTTTGCGGCGCTAGGACTTCCACACAATCTTGAGATCGACAAGCAAATGACTACATCATCCACGAGTTCCTACTCGTTAACAAAACTTTGTTGTCTTCGAGGGTAAGTGCTCCATGGATGTATATCCACCCATTGCTTGTATCTAGTGGATAGATCTTGGCATATAGTTCCCATCGTAGGACCCAACAATGGTATGAGAGCCTGATCAATGCGTAGGTGCTTTGCACAGGTAGAACACATAAGAGTATGTGGGTGGTGATGATCATGTTATTGCTTCTTATATGTACTTTGGATATTGGTGGCATAGTGGGATGAAGCGGCCGGACCAACTTTACATGTCATCGCACATGAGACCGGTTCCACGACTAACATGCAACTAGTTTTGCATAACTGGTTGGCGGGTGTCTGTCTCTGCTACTATAGTACATATCTGATTTACAACGAGTTGATTATAATTTGGTTATCATCGTTGTGGTTCCATGTTTCTAGGTAAGAATGGTTCTATCTTCGAAAGCCCTAAGCCACGTAAAACTTGCAATTGATAAATTAGAGGCGTATAGTTGATATCGTTGCTAGGCTTGTGTCATGATATGGTAATGTTGTAAGTTGTTGTATAGTTGATACCCTTACAACACACTTAACGTGTAAGTTCCATAGACCTTGGCCTTACACATAAAGGAATGATAGAGATCATACCACGATGCATATGATGGTGATCAAATGCATGGACCATATCATCCCACTTTACACATATGATGTTTGCATCTTATATTGCTTGTTTGGTCTTTTAGTAGCATTATAAGATGATCCCTCATTCAGATATCAAGATAAAAATGTGTTCTTCCTTAAGTACGCACCGTTTATGTTTCACCGCTTCAAGACATCAAGTGATGATCGGGTGTACTTGAATCCACGATCATATTTCGGGTGTAAGATAGTTTTAAACATGCGAGTACTAAGGTTCTTACTTGGCGAGCCTAGCATGTACAGACATGGCCTCAGAACATGGACCGAATGGTTAAGCATGAGTCATATAGTTGATATGATGCCCATATAGATGCTCGCCTTTGAAGCTACACCGACTCACGTGATGTTCGGACTTGGTGTAGTGAATTTGGTTCATGCAATCACCAAAAAGTTTATTTGAACTCAATCTATCATAAACTAAGTCTAAATAAACTTTACAAATTCTGTTGCAGATGGCACCACCTTCTTTCAATATTTCAATGTGTTCATAGAGAAAGAGGAACTTGCTACGAATGGTAGCAACTTTACCAACTGGGCCATGAATTTGAGGATTCTCCTCTCTGCTGAACAAAAGTAATATGTGCTAGAAGCGTCGCAATGCCCCCTACTAGCTCCTGATGCCCCTAACAAGGAAAAGAATGTCTATGTGACTCGTCAGGAGCACCGCAACTTAGTTCATTGCGGCATACTGTATGGGCTAGAGCCAGAACTTCGAAAGCATTTCGAAAATGGCAATGCTTTTAATACCATGGGTGAATTGAAAATGATTTTCAATACCCATGCCGCCGTAGAGAGTTATAATGCTTTAGAAAAGTTCTTTAGCTGCATGATGGAAGAGAACAACTCTGTAAGTGAGCACATACTCAAAATGTCTAGGTACGCCGACAGCTTGTGTCCTTGGGAATAAAGATTCCCATTGACTTAGGCATACATCGTGTTATCCAATCTCTGCCACGTAGCTACAAGAGCTTCGTGATGAACTATGACATGAAGGGCATGAAGAAGACTCTCCCCGAGCTTCTATCAATGCTTAAGACTGCAGAAGTGGAGATTAGGAAAGAGCGGCAAGTGTTGATGGTCAATAGGACCACCGGTTTCAAGAAAGACAAGAAGGGTAAACAGAAGGGAAAGAAGGGCGGCAAATCTGTTGCTACGCCTGAAAAGAAGTCTTGAGTTGGCCCTAAGTCTGATACCGAGTGCTACTATTGCAAGGGGAGTGGCCATTGGAAGCGCAACTGCCCCAAGTACTTGGAAGACAAGAAGGCCGGCAAGGCAAACAAAGGTATATATGATATACATGTTATTGATGTGTACTTGACTAGTACTCACAGTAGCACCTGGGTATTTGATACTCGATCAGTTGCTAATATATGTAACTCGAATCAGGGGCTACGGAACAAGCAACTGCTAGCAAGGGGTGAGGTCAAGATGTGTGTCAGCAATGGATCAAGAGTTGATGTGATCACCGTTGGAACGCTTCCTCTCCACCTACCATCAAGATTAGTTATAAACTTAAATAATTGATATTTGGTGCGTGCACTGAGCATGAACATTATATCTGGATCTTGTTTAATGCAATGTGGTTATTTGTTTAAATCCGAGAACAATGGTTGTTCGATTTATATGAATGATATGCTTTTATGGTCATGCACCTGTGATGAATGGTTTATTTATATTAGATCTCGATAATAGTGTTACACATATTCATAATGTTGATGCTAAAAGAATTAAACTTGATGACGATATATCTACATATATGTGGCACTACCATTTAGGTCATATTGGTGTTAAACGCATGAAGAAACTCCATGATGATGGACTTTTGGAAACACTTGATTTTGAATCATTTGATACATGTGAGCCATGCCTTATGGGCAAGATGACTAGAACGCCGTTTCCCGGTTCAATGGAACGAGCGAGATATTTATTGGAAATCATACATACTGATGTATGCGGTCCAATGAGTGTGTTAGTGCGAGGTGGATATCGTTATTTTATTACTTTCACGGATGATTTGAGTACATACGGGTATATCTATTTGATGAAACACAAATCTGAAACCTTTGAAAAGTTCAAGGATTTTTAAAACGAAGTGGAAAATCATCGTAATAGAAAGATCAAATTTCTGCGGTCTGACCATGGAGGTGTGTATCTAAGTTATGAGTTTAGCACACACATAAAAGAGTATGGAATAGTTTCACAAGTCACAACTGCCGGAACACCACAACGTAATGGTGTGTCAAAACATTGTAATCGTACTCTATTGGATATGGTTCGATCTATGATGTCTCTGACTGACTTGCCACTGTAATTTTGGGGTTATGCACTGGAAACCGCTGCATTCACTTTAAATCGGGCACTATCCAAATCCGTTGAAACGACACCGTATGAATTATGGTTTGGAAACAAACCTAAGCTGTCATTTCTTAAAGTTTGGGGTTGCGATGTTTATGTGAAGAAACTTCAACCGGATAAACTCGAACCCAAAGCGGAAAAATAAGTCTTCATAGGATGCCCTAAAGAAACAATTTGATATTCCTTCTATCACAGATCCGAGGGCAAGGTTTTTGTTGCCAAGAATGGATCCTTTCTAGAGAAAGAGTTTCTCGCGAAAGGTGTGACTAGTCGAAAGGTAGAACTCGAAGAGGTTATTGAACCTTCTCTTCATGAAATGGCGAGTGGCGCAACACTGTAAGTTGTTCTGGAGTTGACTTCACCAAATGAATAAAGAACTAATGATAATGATCATGAAACTCTGAAAGAGGACACTACCGAACCTCACAGGTCAAGCAGGACACGTGCAACTTCTGAACTGTACGGGATTCCTGTTGTGAATTTCATGGTTGATGAAATGGATGACCCTACGACATATGAAGAAGCAATGATGAGCCTGGATTCCAACAAATAGCTAGAAGAACTAAGGAAATCCTGATCTAGGTTTGGAACACTGGATAGCAGTCAAGAATATCCTTAAATACTTGAGAAGAAATAAGGAAATGTTTCTTGTATACGGAGGTGAAGAAGAGCGGGTCGCTAATTGTTATGTCGACGCTAGCTTTAACACTGATCCGGATGACTCTAAGTCTCAATCCGGATACATATTTCTCATGAACGGAGCAGCAGTTAGTTGGAGGAGCTCCAAACAACCCATGGTGACAAGGTCAACAACGGAGGCGGAATATATTGTTGCTTCAAAAGCAGCACAGGAAGCAGTTTGCATGAAAGAGTTCATTGCCAAACTAGGTGTGGTTCCTAGTGCATTGGATCCAATGGTGATCTATTGTGACAACAATAGAGCCATAGCCAACGGAAAGGAACCAAGGTCTTACAAGAATTCCTAGCATATTAAGCGCTGGTTTCACTCCATCCGTGAGCATGTAAAGGATGGAGATATAAAGATTTGTAATGTACATACGGATCTCAATGTAGCAGATCCGTTGACTAAAACTCTCCCTAGAGCAAAACATGATCAACACCAGAACTCCATGGGTGTTAGATTTATCACCATGTAACTAGATTATTGTATCTAGTGCAAGTGGGAGACTGGAGGGAATATGCCCTGAGAGGCAATAATAAAGTTGTTATTATACATATTCCAAGTATATGATAAATGTTTATTTTGCATGCTATAATTGTATTAATTTGAAAACGTTAATACATGTGTGTTTAATAAACAGAAGGAAAGTTCCTAGTTATGCCTCTCTTATAAACAAGCTCGTTGATTAACAAGATGATTGTAACACCCCGTCCACTCCTGGGCCCGGGGGTTGTCACTCCTGGTAGCTTAATAGGATATCTAGACTGGCACCACAGGCCAACACTAGTCTTTTCTACGCACTTTGTCCTCACTCATGCGCACTTGGTACCAACTTCCCGGTAGGTCACCCATCCTAGAATTGCTCTAGGCCAAGCACGCTTAACCTTAGAGTTCTTTTCGAATGAGCTTCCGGAAAAGAAGTTGCAACTTGTTGGTATGAGTATTCTATCAATCCTATTAAGCCATGTGCCTGGTCTCACAATGATCAAGGTTTCCTGATCATGGACATTGGATGTTGTTAATAATAAGGTCACAACATTAGTGGAATGTTGTGATAAACATTCATCCTAAGTATAGCATTAAGATCAAAGTCATTGTGTTTATATTTCTATAACATCTAACGAAGTAATACTAGTCCTTAGACCATGGGATCATGTTAATCACTAACACTGGAAGAGTATCTTGATAACATCAAACGTCACACCATGAAAGGGTGATTATAAAGGTGGGTTCAGTACTACGAAAGTGTTATGTAGAGGCTCATGGATCAAGAGTGGGATTTGTCCATCCCGATGACGGATAGATATTCTCTGGGCCCGCTCGGTGATATCACATTGGTTAGCTTGCTAGCAAGTGATGAGATCATTAGAATGTTATATCACGGGAAGGAGAAAAGAGTACATGTCGGTAGCGAGATCAAACTAGGTATGGAGATACCGATGATCGAATCTCGATCATGTAATATATTGCGAGACAAAGGGATTTAGTTACTAGCATTAAAAGTTCTCACGATCACAGAAGTCATCGTTGAATGTGTAGGAGTTAGTATGGATCTCTAGGTCCCACTTCTGATTATTGATTTGAGAGGGGTCTCGATCATGTCTATATTATTCACGAACCGTAGAGTGACACACTTAAGGGACACCAACACCATTTGGAGCAAATATGTTTCAAACGAATGAATTTCAAAGCGTTGAAATTATTTCAATAGACACAGAAATTGTTTTGGTTGAAATTGCTGAAATTGGTTTTGCATGTAATATTGAAATGTTGCAGGGGTTTTATGTGAATGTTTGTTAATTAAAGTAATTAAAAAAATTATGAATAAAATTAATAAAAGAGTTTTATTAAATGAGAGAGCATTAAATTTGGAGAAATTTAATGCATTTAAAGTGAAGACTTTAAAGGGGAATGTTAAGGGGTAAATTTATGTGGAGGGGGTTACCACCACATGAATGGGGGAGGTGAGGGGTCTCCCCATGGGGCGCCGGCCATGGGAAGGGGTACCCCCCTCCTATAAAAGGCCACCCCTCTCACCCTTCTTCCTCACACCTCCTCGTGAAGGATCTCTCTCCCCTCTAGTATTATTCCCCATGGTCTCGGATTAGCGAGATACATGTTCCTGGTGGCATTTCGTCTGGAAGGAGTTGCTGCTTCCACTACATCGCTAGAGCGAGGAGGCGGAGGTTGTTCGGTGGCCTGAACGTGTGTGCGAGTGTGGATGTGCTGCTGGTTTGCGGCGCTAGGACTTCCACACGATCTTGAGATCGGCAAGCGAACGACTACATCATCCACGAGTTCCTACTCGTTAACCAAACTTTGTTGTCTTCGAGGGTAAGTTCTCCATGGATGTATATCCACCCGTTGTTTGAATCTAGTAGATAGATCTTGACGTATAGTTCCGATCATAGGATTTTTTTGTTTTCTTTGCTACAAACCCAACATATAAGACCACTACGTCGTCCTCTACCTTCCCATACCAATCTCATCTTCTCTCTCGCCCTCTAGAGCAAACCCCCTTTCCCACTGAAACCCTAGCCACCGCACGTCATCATTCCGGCCGTTTACGACCGCCCCTCGCTTCGCCGAAGTCACCACTGGAATCGCTGACGTGTGCTCGTTTGTGTCCGACCAAGCCCACGAGCAGGCACACCCCAAATCATTCGGAATCGAGATCAACAAACCGCTGGCCACCCCAGCCATCGCCCGCAATTCACCATTGCTGGTCCTCCCCGTGCCTGACCATCATCGCCATCATCACCAGGCTGAGCTTCTGCATCTCCCTGTGCCCTCCACTCGCTCCCTCTCACTCTGTAACATCTTAACATTGTGCTCCGCCATGGGCTGCCGCATGTGGTTGTCACCGGAGTAGCTCCGATGACCAATAGCGGGCAACGACACCACTCCCAAGTTTGCCTTGGTCTCCTCTATCTCGTAGTGCCCTCCATTTGACCCTGCGAGCTCCAAATCGATGGTTCCATCCTCGACTAGGAGGGAATCCCCAATGATGATGTCACCATGACATCATGGTGATGCCATATATGAATTATCGTTTTATTTTTTTAATAATTTTGGTATTGAATAAAAATCCACTTTGCTGACGTGGCCATCGACGTGGCATAGACCCCACATGTTTGTGACTCAGACTAGAGTTTGTATCAGTGTAAAAAGATCTCACCTACGTGTATGTGTCATGCTGATGTCAGCACTGACGCAATAAACATTTAAAATTTATTTTTAAATCCAGAAAATGAATAAATCTTATTAAATCAATATCATTTGTTTTATAATTCAGAAATACGTATATAATATATCCAAATGCTCAGAAAAATAAAATCTATAATTTAACTTTATTAACAAACATTATTGTATTAACTATTTAAAAAATTATTATTTAATAAAGATTTTATAAGTAATAATACTTTGAAAATTCATATTTTAATATTGGTAAATGAGAAAAATATAAATAATATACCAAAATTCTTAGAAAAAGAAAATCTTCATTTAGAAAATTGTTTCATAGATTTCTGGTATCACTTAGATAAATATTATTTATTAAGTATTTATCAAATGATAAAACTTAGAAAAGTCATAGTTTAATATTTAAAATCACAAAAATACATATAATATACCAAAATGATCACAAAAATAAATTCTACATATTAAAAATGTCTTCTTTCTTAATTAAATTCAAATAAAAGGTAAAGGTCTAATAAATCTTATTTTAACTCTCTTCTTTTATCTTAATTCATTAAAAATATATAAAGATTTACTATTGCCTTTAGCATTATTTGTTTAAAGTTTAAAACTGTAATAACAAGTTCAATTGATGTTTAAGTAAAGTCAAAATAGGTCTAACCATTTTAGGTTGTACTTACTAAAACTATCATTTAAAAGTTAAGTAAATCTTACTTTTCAAAAATATTTTATCAATTATAAAATCATCAAGATTTGAGTACTGATTATTTTACAAGTTTGGGAATTCACTTTAAAAGCTAAACAAAGTCTTTAAGTATTTCACATGATGCCATTCCGATGTTTATAGTGATAAGTATTAATTCTATAATAAGTAAGTGATTCTATCCACTTATAAAAATCAAGAGAACACCACTTCCATAAAGGCATAATACTTTTATTTCACCTTCATGAAGTATTAAAAGTCTCCACTTGTTAGTGGAATAGCTTTTCAAAATTACTAATTGTTTTCTACTTTAATACTTGTAATTAATAAGAAAACCTTAAAGTGTTAGTTTTAAGTTTAAATGCTTTTTACTTTGTAAAGTGATATTTTCCTCAAAAGTTATTCTTTTAAGAAATATTAAAAGTAATACTTAAGTATTGCTACTCACGCAGTTTATATGTGCCATTCCAAACTTAAGTGCTTTAGTATTGAATGTTACTTGTTGTACTTATATATTGTTTCACACACTTTCACAAGCCTTAACAAGAAGCACATGTGTGAAGATGGTATAAAAGTGTAACACATTCCAAAGAACTCATCACAAACTCCAAACCCTAGATTAGATATGATTTTTCCAGGGATTCGTGATTATCAAACTGCATTACATTACTTATGCATACTTGCATCTTTAAACATTAGTCCTTACCATACCAATGTTGTTACTTTTAGAATTTGGATCTTCTAATGTCATGAAGACCGTGAGTGCATAATCTTGCAATCACAAAAGGCAAGTTCACAACTTGCTCATGTCCTTTAATTATTTTCTACGCTTGTAACTCAACTGTTGTCATCACGTGCATTTCAAAAAGGTCAAAAACACTATTTTCATAATTAACTGGAAGTATCAGTTACTGATCTAGAGTGATCAGCTAATCTATTATAACTGGCAATGGAAACGCCATTGTACAGGAATGTATCACCTAGGACTTAACAACCAATGTTGCCAGTGATTCTAGCACCATATATTACGCGTTAACCGTGAGATTTGGAATGGGATGGAGAAGTCAACTGTATCTTCTTCCTCTCACATGCATCCGGATGGCCAGGTCGTGGTTGTAATCCTCGTAGCGTGCATTGATTGGTAATTCGTAGAGGATATGCAGCATATGGGTGGGAACCCACAACGTCCCATGATAGTTCTGGCATCTGACGGTCTGTACTAACCAGTGTCGTAATTCAAGATGTGGGCATGGCGTACACCAAGGGGACATGCGGGGTCGCGAAGGGGGTAATGATTGGCTTGGATCAGCTACTGGGCCCCACATCAAGGAATTGTGGAGGGGAATAAGCTGCCCGGTTGTGCAATAAGGAGTTGGTCTCTCATGGGTAAAGCAACGCACCTTTGCAGAGTGTAAGAACTATGACATGTTACTCCCTGGTCCGGGAAGGAGCTACGAACGCAGCAGGAAAGGAACCCCATGAAGGTTCTTGTAAACCTATGAAGTCTGTGAGACATAGTTTTCAAAATAAAAGCAACCTTTGAAGAATTGTTTACGAAAACCTGTATTGCCTACGTCCTATAGTTTGTGGCTGTAGAGATAATGCATCATACACTCCTTTTTAGTGAACTTGCTGAGTACGCTCGTACTCAACCGTACCTTCTTAACCCTTGCTAGGTTCTAAGCTATTGAAGACGATGTCAACATCAATTTCTGTTCAAGAAACCATCATCGACAACTCAAGTTCTTCAATAAAATCAATAAAGTCAACATATACATCAACTGAAGTGAAGACAAAGTTCTTAAGTAGATAGGAGTAGATTCTCTAGCCATAAAACCTACTTCTGTAGAGCATTGCAATAGAAGCAATGGCAAGCCAAATAGTTTAGATGCTAGTCTTAGTTACTAGATAATTCTGAGTTATTGTTTCTGGTTCTTCTTTGTAAGAAGTTTCTTTCTCTCTCTTTCACTTAGAGTGTTCTCTGGATATTTTTTAAAGAGTCGAGTTGTAATTTATAGTCATGTCTTGGACCTGCTGTGTTTCTGTTGTACCACTCTGAGGGATGTAATACTAGTGAGCGGTGTTTCATTGGTGTTATGTCAATGAGTATATTGTACTACATCATGCAGTGGTATGCTGGGTCACCGCAACCCTTCACCCGACCACGTCCTATATGATGCATCATCTTCAACCCATCCAAAATGTAGATGCCAAATCCAAATCACAAACCATGGAGTATGGATTAGACTAGGTAAGTTGGGGTCAAGGAGGTTCCCATAGGTCCCTGTGTGGCTGTACGCTCGGTCTTGGTTCAAGAGGTAAGAACCTCGGGTCCTAAGGGTGGAAGGTCTAGGACTGCAAAAACCACAACCCTCGTGGCATCCAATACAATCCTTAGCAAGTTTAACTCGCATCACCAATCATACCACGCCATCCTGTCAAACTAGGTTCATTTGGAGCTCTGGTCCATCAACAAGGTGAATCAGCAGAATAGCTAAGCATGGCTAAGTAGAAGAGATATAGCAACTCTAGTAGCGCTCACAAAGCCAAACCCAAGATATGCTAGGAGTAGTGGATTAGGATATATCGGCTACAAAGGGAACATGCATCAGATAGGATAACTCTATCTACCGATAAAAGACTTTGGAATCGTGTGCACATGACAAGAATTGAAATACTTTGAAAGTATATGATTCATATGTATATGTGGGTCTATGCTTTCCTTTGCTTGTTGATAACCAAATAATATAGATCTTTGAGTATCTTGTACTTGAATTTATCATAGTTGGCCAAGTATTAATCTTCATCCTTTGGTGGTGTTGATCTTTGACTTCGATCTTAGACTTGTTCTCGAATTCTATCAGGAAGAAGCAGAAACACCGAAAAGAAAGGAAACAATCAACACATGGCATCGATGCAATTTTCAACACAAGAATGATTATATGATAAGTTAAAGAATGTTGGAATATAACCCTAAACATGATCATCCGTTTAATTCGGGTCGAAATTCCCTAAAGATGGTAACTCCAAAAGAACCCCAAAAGCACCTACGGGGTTGTATTGTTGTTCTAACAAACTTATTAATTGAAGTTGTTTAACTATGCATTATTATGCTACTAAGATGTAGATCTTACTTTTCTGATCGTTTTGATATATTATACTTATTTTCTGAATTCAAACGAATTAGTTATAATTTTTCCTAGTTTTAATCCATTTTTAAAATAATTAAACAATTTTGGAATATTCCAATTATTTTCCACCTAGTCCCACATGTCATTGTTTTAATCATTTTATAAAACAATTATGGAAATTATTGAAGTCCTGATATAAGGGGTCCACATGGATTATTGATTTTCCATAAATGAACTTCAGTAATAGAACAACAGATTTATGACCTCATGCTGACGTCAGAAATGGAGGCTCTCCTAGGTCACACGCGGGCATGGCGCTAGAGGTGATGCGGGGTTGTGGGATCATGCACTTTGGACACGCCTCGTCACGAGCAACCTCAAGGTGGCGGCGCCACCCAAATTGTTTCACCGCAGCGAGGGCTACACCGACATACTGCGGTAGCACGTGATGGCTCATGGCAGTAGCGCAAACTAGCAAGATAGGTTGAGGATGGAGAGGCTCATGAGGACCAGTATCTCACCCTAGTGATCTTGGGAGGGTCAACGAGCTTGGGGGAGGTCGAAGTTGATGGAGACTGAAAGGAATATGACTGAGAGGCAATAATAAAGTGGTTATTATGCTATTCAAGGTTTATAATAGATGTTTATTTTTCATGCTATAATTGTGTTAATTGGAAACATTAATACATGTGTGATTTATAAATATAAAAGGTTCCTAGTAAAGCCTCTCTTAATACTAGCTTCTAGATTAACTCGTGATCACATGTTTTCTGATCATGAACATTAGATGTTGTTAATAACAGGGTCATATCATTGGAGAATGATATGATGAATAGTCATCCGAAGTGGATGTAACAATACGATCATGTCCTCAAGTTTATATTGTTATCATATTCGTAGTAACTCAATGTCCTTTTTCCATGAGACCATGTAAATCACTTTCACCGGAAAGGTTCTTTGATTAGATCAAACGTCACTTCGTAACTAGGTGATTATAAAGGTGTCATCGGGTACTTGGAAAGTATTAGTTGAGGATCGTGGATCAAGATTGGGATTTGTCCATCCAGATTATCGAGAGATATACTCAGGGTCCTCTTAGTGATATCACACTGGCATAGCTTGCAAGCAAGTGATTTTATCACTAGAATGTTATATCATAGGAACGAGAAAAAGAGTACTTGTTAGTAACAAGATTAAATAAGGTACAGATGATACCGGGTGATCGAATCTCGGACAAGTGAAATATCGTGATACAAAAGGAATTTGATTACAGGGAAAAGGTTCAGATGATCATTGGATTTTCGTGGAACTAGTGGGAGTCATTATGGATCTCCAGATCCCGCTAATGATTATTGATCGGAGAAAGTCTCGATCATGTCTACATAGTTATCGAACCCGTAGGGAGACACACTTAAGGTTAGTCATCACAATTGAGTGGATAGGGAACACAAGAGAAGATAATGGACATCGCAGGAATTTGTTCTATCGAATCTACCAAAA
The DNA here is from genome assembly GCA_910589775.1 of Avena eriantha. NCBI lineage: Eukaryota > Viridiplantae > Streptophyta > Magnoliopsida > Poales > Poaceae > Avena > Avena eriantha. The sequence goes on from OU342744.1 coordinate 435,306,421, forward strand.
TAGTTTCGGGGTATCTAAACATAGCAAGGGAATAAAATGTTAATATGTTCATTAAATGAAGTGTTCATTAAATTGAGTTGTATTAAACCAAGAGAATCAAAGTTCTTTAATTGAAAGACCGTTGATTCTTTAGTAGAAATTAAATGGAAGATGAGTGGGGATATATTGATGTGAGTGGAGTGTCCACCCACATAATTTAGGGAGAGGTGGGGAATCACCATGGTTGTGCGCTATGCCCTCTTGGGCTGCCCCCCTCACCTATAAAACTCCCCCCTCCTCCCCTCTCATCTCACACCATTCACCCTTCCTCTCATATGCCCTTTGGTTGGCATATTTCTCCCCTTCTAGCCTTGTCCATCTCCACAACCATCACCACCATGTCGTAGTGTTGGCGGATTTCCTAGGGACCCACTACTTTCGTTGCCCAACATAGAGAAAGGTATGGGAGTCGTCGGCACACCGTATGTGTGACCGATTACGGAAGCGTTGCCCTCTTGTGGCGTTGATCGTATGTACATCCTTGAGGACGGTTGTGTACACTCTGCAACATGCATGTTTGTTTGTGGGAACGTTATCCCGCATTATGGTTGATGAGTCCAAAATTTAAGAATATTTACCTTTTGTTTTTGCATAAATAGAGTAGGTATCTTTGTATTTCACCATGTCTACACGCACTATTTTGTTATTGTTTCAACAGGATCCCAAATCATTGAGTCGTATATGAACATATCATTTAGAGCTGTCGTATTGTGTAATTATATGATAATTCCTAAGTGATAAAAGTCATTATGAATTCACCTTCGTACCTGGGAGAATACCAAGCGAGAAGGAGGCATTAGTACCGATAACGACCAGTGGTACGGGCGGAGCCCACCCATATCGTCTGCCCGTACCAGCCGCCTTGTCAAATAGTTTCTCCTAGCAAAGACGAGACAGAGATCTGACATTCATAGCGACCAGAAACCACGAAAAACCACATCCGAGAGGGATCGGAAGGAGGAACTTGGCTGGGGAAATCCCAGCTACTTCATGGATCATTGGAGGACAACGCATCATCCCCTTCATCATCAATCGCTGCATCTCTATTACCACCATTGCCCCCATCTTTCATCTATTTGATCTTGTTGTAATTCCAGATTCTATTGTGGTTTGAACTAGATCTATCTCCATACTTTTATCCATTCATTTGATTATGATGATGTTGTTGATTGCTTCCATGAGTGAGTAGTTCCTTTGTTCTTGGGGAGATGGAGAAACCCTAGCACCATTATGAACTTGTAATAAAGATGATATATTCGTGTGTCCATATGACTTGCTTGTCTATGATATAATTATGATTTGTGTTTGATCTCTCTCTCTTTAGATGGTATGTGTAGTTGGCCGCACATCATTTGCCTTCGGGACTAAAGGGAGGGATAAATCCTTTGGATGTGTCTTGGAAGCGTACATGGAATGCCCTGTGACAGATTGGCGCCGGCTCGTAACCTACAAGGTCAAAGGAGGATTAAAGAGGGACTCCCTAAGCTAATTACGATATCCACGGGGAAACCCTTAATTGATGTGGTTTGTATGGGTGACTGCTCTCAGACATTGCAGTGGTTATTTAGAGGTGACCTCACTCTTGGCTCAACAAAGTGGCTTCCTACGAGCCTTGCAGTGAACATCCTATTATGGCGCTCTCTCCACACATATCATGACACAAGGAGTATGTTATCTTGATTACATATAACAATAATACTATGCTAGTGGTGTATCCTACATCCCCGAGAACGTTTTAGCCCTATTGAGTTCCACCGCACTTTCATACAAACTTGTTACCTATTTTAATTACTTTTCTACAAACAACCATAAACCTTTCAAACACCCTTTACTTGAGATCAAAGGCAGCTTATATGTCCTTTGGTAGATAGTAACGAGGGGCATAAAGATCTTTACCAATAGCTCTCTGTGGGTTCGATATCTTTACTTTGAAACTAGCCAAAATTGATCTATGCACGTGCAGTCATCGACGGTCTTCGAGGGTGATTCCATATGAAACCGTTACATGTATCTCCTAGATATGATCTTGGTGGTTGCAACCATAGGATTTTTTTGTTTTCTATGCAACGAACCCCATCAGTGGTATCAGAGTTGTGTCTATGTGTAGATGCATTGTACGGTTAGAACACATAGAGATGTGGGCGTTAATAGTCTTGTTGGTTCATAATTGCGTAAATTTGGATCATGGTGGCATGTTGGGACGAAGCGGCCCAGACTAACTTTACATGTCCTCGCACATTAGACCTGTCCCACACTTGACATGCAACTCATATTGCATAAGTGTCTTAGCGAGTGTCTGTATCTCCCAACATAATCGTGATCTAATTTACAATGGTTTGCAAATAACTTGGCTATGAACGTTGTGGCTGAACTTCGTAGGTAGAGCGATTCTCTCCTAGAAATCCCAAAGCCACGTAAAATATGAAAAAAAATTAGAGGTGTCTAACTTGTTTTTGCAGGGAATGTGATGTGATACTGTCTATGATATAAAGATTGTTGTACGCAATGTGTTTTATTGTAAATCAACCGGCAAGAGCCATATGGTTGTTATTTTATTTTATGGCCTGCGTGCTAGAAAATGGAAATCCATGTAATTAGATTAGTGGAGAACAACCATGGTGGTGGCACCATGGACCTTGGTGGCATGCCGCTGGAATGCGAGAAGGACCATATCATATCGCATTATATATGAATGTGATGTTTATCCTTTGATGCATCTTATTTTGCGTTGATTTGATCACCTGGTAGTATTTGATTTCCTCAGCAGTATTATAAGATGATCCCTCCCACTAAATATCAAGATAATAATATGTTCTTCCTTAGTCTGCACCAATAAGAAAGTTCATCGTCTCGAAGCACCACATGATGATCGGGTGTGATAGATTCTATGTTCGGATAGAATGGGTGTAAGATAGTTTTACACACGCGAGTACTAAGGTTCTTACTTGACGAGCCTAGAATGTACAGACATGGCCTCTGAACGTGAACCAAAATGTAAAGCACGAGTAATATGGATGATATGATGCCCATACGATGCCCGCCATTGGAGCTATGCCACCACTCGTCATGATCGGTCGTGGCATAGTGAATTTGGCTCATGTAATCACTAAAATGACTAGAGGGATGTCATTTTGAGTGGGAGTTCTTATAAGTAATTTTAGAATTTACTTGCACTCTATCTGTTTTAAACCTAGTCTAAATAGTCTTTGCAAATACACTTTAGATCATGGGACCCCTGCATTCAATTTTAATCCATTCATTTAGAAAGAAAAGTTGCTAGACAATGGGTCTAACTTCACCAACTAGCATCACAACGTGAAGATTATACTCACGGGCATGAAGAAGTCCTATCTGATGGACGGTCCGTTAGGTGATGTCCCAGCAGCTAGTGTGACTCAAGAAGAGCGCGACATGTATGGCATGAAATTTGATGACTATAATCTTCTGCGATGTGTGATCCTTCAGTTGCTGGAGCCTGAACTCCAAAAGCGCTTTGAACTTACCAATGCTCATGTCATGGTGGAGGAACTCAAAACTATGTTTGGGGACCAAATCCGTGCTGAGAGATATGAGATCTCCGATAAGTTCTTTAGCGCTAAGATGGAGGAGCCCAACTATGTGAATGAGCACGTCATTAAGATGACGGGCTACGTTCAACGTCTAGATACACTTGGATGTGAGATTCCAGCTAATCTCACGACATACAGGGTTCTGCAATCACTCCCACCAAGTTACAAAGGGTTTGTAATTAATTACAAGATGAATGGTGCAGACAAGTTGCTCACTGAACTCGCAGCTATGCTTAAGACTGCCGAGGTAGACATCAAAAAGGAACATCAAGTGTTGATGGTCAATAAAAACACCAATTTCAATAAAAGAGGCAAGAAAGGAAAGCCTAAAGGTAATATCAAGAAGGATAGCAAATATGTTGTTGCGCCTGAGAAGAACACCAAAGGAGGCCCTAAGCCCGATACTGAGTGTTATTACTACAAAGGGGCTGGTCACTGGAAGCGGAATTGCCCGAAGTACTTGGCATATAAGAAGGCCAGGAAAGTGAACAATGGTATATGTGATATACATGTTACTGATGTGTACCTAACTAGTAGTCGAAGTAGTACCTGGGTATTTGATACTGGTTTGGTTGCTAATATATGTAACTCGAAACATGGGCTAAGGAATAGTCGACCACTAGCAAAGGATGAAGTGACGATGCGCGTAGGCAATGTATCGATGGTTGATGTGATCGCCGTCAGGTTGATGCCACTTCATCTACCATTGGGATTGATAATAAACCTAAATAATTGTTTTTATGTTCCTGCGTTGAACATGAACATCATGTATGGATCATGTTTAATGCAAGATGGATATTCATTTGTATCCGAGAACAATGGTTGTTCCTTTCATATGAATAATATCTTTTATGGTGATGCACCTATGTTGAATGGTTTATTTGTTTTGAATCTTGATATTAGTGATACACATTTTCATAATGTAAACGCCAAAAGAATCAAGTTAAATGATGATATTGTTGCATATATGTGGCATTGCCGTTTAGGTCATATTCACTACAAGAAAAGTTGGCTTTTACAACGGATGATTTTCGTGGTTGAAGGACCGTTTTTCATGGCTAAAAAAACTTCTACGATGGATGCCCTTCGTGGTAAAAGCCCCGTCACAAAAGAATATACCACGGTTTTTTCTGACCATGGCGAATCGCACCCTTCAGCCACGAAAACTTGTTCCGTCGTAGATATGTTCGCCAGCCGCGTTGCCTGCTGACGTCATGCAAAATGCCACATGGCACCCACTGTTAACGGCCGGTTACCACCGTTAATGGTCACAGAAACCATGGCGGAAGCCTGGCCCAGACACGGCCTGCTAATTGTTAAGTGGGTCGGTCCACGAGGAGAGCCCAATAACATTACGGCCCTTTACTCTCACGCCGTGTATTGTTTGACGTGGCCCATTAATGAATCCATCCAGGGACCGTACGATTTCAGGCCCGCTACAGTTTCATCCTAAATAAGGCCCACTTTGGTAGAATAATATGCGGCCCATTAGGGGCCTGCGCCAGAAGGTCAGGGACTGTTAAGCCTACAGACAACCCATTACTGTTCCTACGGCCCGTGGGGTCCGCTCCTATTCTACCCATTTACTGTTATGGCCTTTTACATTTCTGGGTTGCCAGTGTTAGGATCCTTTACTGTTCTGGCCTTTTACTGTTTTGGCCTTCTACTATTCCAGCCGTTCACTATTTAGGCCTTTTGCTCTTATGGACTTCTACTGTTCAGGCCATTTACTGTTCAGGCCTTTTACTGTTCAGGCCTTTTACTCTTCTGTCCGTTTTACTGTGTGGGCCATCTACTACGCGAGCTTTTTACTATTTATGCCTTTTACTGTTTCAGCTCTTTATTGTTCGGGTATATCATTATTTCGGCCCATTATAGTTCGGGCCCTTTACTGTTCACGCCTGTTGTTGTTCATCCCTGTACGTTTTCAGGGCCTTGGCCACTTATGAGGCCCACCAATATTCTGACCTACCACTTACGACCTTTTAGTGTTTATTTGGCTCATCTGCTGGCCAGCATATTTGCGTATTCTATAACTATGGCGAAATTCTTGTTTAAACAGTCCGATAATATTTCAGCCCACTAATGGCCGCGCTAGGATCACCCTATTACATCAACAGATATTTTTTGAAATTTATTACAAACAGACTTTCAACAAAAACAAGATGAAGAATTAAATAGACACAAGATATGTGTTGGAACAAGGTTTCCACTACGGAGCTTACATCCCCATACAAGTAACAACTGACATACCATGACCGCTGCAGAAGAGATTATCAAGTAGATGGTCCGTCAAATCTTTTCGCTCTTTCAGTTCTTGTATCTGTTCACGTGTAATTGTGATTATTCCATCTATTTGCTCTGTTTCTTGTTCAATTAAATCAATTGTTTGGAGTGAAGTTGTAATACCTCTTTCTGCTAGAAAAACTGAAACCGTGGGCCGATGCAAGCAATAATCACTCTCACTGCTGCTTTGTGAAATGACCTCAATACTTAACGTAGGATTCCTCCCTTCTGCCCCCATAGCTTCATGTGCAGCCTGAAACAAAGAAAACAAGTCAGCACAGCGTACCAGCTAACTGGCGGCCATCTTATATGTAAAATAATTCAAATTCATCATTGGCCAGGAACAATTAATGATGTGCCTCGTACATCTCTTTCTGGAATAACAGGAACTGTCGATGTCCTGGACCGATGCGTACATGTGTCAGTATCATAGCCACTCTAGAAGAAACACTATAGGTTATTTGCATGCTGAAACTAAGACATATTAAGTTAGAGCAGCAAAGCTGGCAAAAAACACCATGTTTATTGTCAAAGAATTTCAAAATTAGCATTGTCCTAATATAACAAATCAAGTCATCAACATGTGTGTCTCATGCATACTTTAACCGAACTAGTGTGGTAATGAATGTAGGGAATCAAGCAACTCGACTCTTTCCCTCATAAACTAATCATATCACTTTATAACAGAAATATAGAAATATAGCAAAAAGATGTGCATGAGATTTCTTCAGCTGCTCAGAACTGGTCGGGACAACAAAGCATTAACCTAAAATATAAGAATAGCGTTTAAAAATGGTCTATACTACGAACTAGCCAAAAAAGTGACCTCCAACCACATGTGGCATTGCTTTAATCATGAGGCAACTATGATAGTACCTTGGAAAAACAAGCAATAGACCAAGTGTCTTAAATAGACTACCAGAATCATTTCAAACAAACAAGATATCAACCATTCCTTTTCAGTAGCCAGATCATTCAATTATTTTGATTGTCAGGCCAATAAATAAAAAAAGAAGAGAAACAAAGTGATGGGTCATTTGCTGCCAAAACAATAGTTGGATGCATCCAAAAAGTAGCACAAACCTTCTTTATAATGCCTACAACTATTGTATTTCCAACTGTTGACAGTATCATTGTACATATAACCAGGCAAGAAAATCCAGTAGACAAACAAGCAAATGATACATTGTGCACCTTGCAATGTCAATGAAGTATTTAAACAATGTATGTCTAGGAACCATGTCAGAATATAGTATTGATGCAATCACAAGTCAACTAAAAATTCACAGGAACCATAACCAATTGAACCATATGGTGGCTAATATTAAACTCGCAAGATCATCTGATGATGTATAGATGAAAATCCCTTGTTTAATATTATTCAAACATTGTATTTCTCAAATAAATTGGCATCCCTAGTTTGGTACTGATGGGGCTCAAACCCGTAGCTTCGCCTTGACAGGGCGGTGCTATGACCGTTTAAGTTAAGAAAATCATTGCATTGCTTTAATGATGAGAAAACTAAAGAATCAAATTGGAAATAGACTCTATATGTGCATCATGTAGAGTAGCTATTGAGGTAATGAATTAAGCAGTCAAACAACAGGTGCGCGATAGACTTCCAGATCATATTAACATGGTTATAGTACATATATATAGTAACTGGCGATCATATTAGATGATAATAGCTATGACAATCTCAGTATGAGTAGTCTACATAGAACTCCCTCCGTTTCAAAATATAAGATGTCATGGGTTTTGTGAAAAGAATGTACCTAGACACCCTTTAGTGTTGGTAGAGTAACTTGGACTAGTATTGTATGAATTTTTACTAGTCCAAGTTACTCCCCACCAAGACCAAGTAATTTATACTAGTCTCATACATCTAACCTAGACTATGTTACTACCTCCAGAGTGCATATAAGCTCAATCATGGTGGCGATCTCTAATATTATAATAGAATATAGATTAGCATAAAAGTGGATATACTTCAATCACCACCACCTAATCATGGTCTATTTGACGTATATATAAATATAGATAGAAGATCATCAGTCAAATATAGCAAAAAGAGATCTCCACCATGGTTGAGTGAGCAAATTGAATTACAAATCAAGGGATTTACGTTCGGTCTTTGTGCAATATCGTTAAAGGCCATCTTGTTCTAATCATTGGCCAACTCATGTGGTGACGACACTAGACAATCTGAATACCTCCAGAGTGCATTCAAACTCTTAATTATAGCAGAAAATACAATAATAGACTATAAATTAGCATAAAAGTGGATATACTTAAATTACCACCACATAATAGATATATAGATAGATGAACACAAGTCAAATATAGAAAGAATAGATCATCACCAAAATCAAGTGAGCACATTGAATTATAAATCGAGGGATTTATGTCTGGTTTTTGTTCAGTCTTGGTTAAGGTCAACCTTGTTCTCATTAGCTGAATCATGTGGTACCTCGTACAAGCAAGCATCTGACGCTGTGCACATCTCAGTAAAAATAAGAGACTTACTATTTTTTATGTAGTCCCGTTGGAGGGCATCCTATTGTCAGTTCGTTCTTGGAAGACATCCACCGCATCGAGTACTTTGATAGATGATCCATCTACTTTATTGTTGCTCCTCTGCATATAGGTTCAGGCCACTCATTCACATAAAACAGGTTTGCATTTAGCAATACAAAGCAACAGGTACTTACAAGATTGTAGGGGTGATTCACTCTACGATTCTCCGTGTTCCCTATGAGAGGACATAATATTAGATAGTGGCTGTTGCTATTTACAGAGAACTAGATAGACATTATAGTATAATCACTTGTGAACACGTAGAGCAGGGAATGGCGAAATATAAACAAACATTTAAATGACATAAAGATTATCATGGCGACAAAATAGAATGCATCTATAGTCACTCCTTAGCACGAACAAGAGATAAATTACAATGATTTAACTTGTGAAATAGGATTGCAAACAAATATGAGAAGTGCCATAAAAAGTGTCACCTTCTACAGAGTAGGCAGTTACTGTACGAACATTTGGATGAACAAGATAGACATTACAATGGTATATATCATGAACTTATAGAGTAAGGAATGATAACCCATCTATGAAGTGACTTAAAATGCCATGAACTACATAATAGAAGGTAGATACTGCTGCTACAGAAATTATAATTGAGAAACTTGAATTTATAGAGCAGGGCATGCATATAACCATGTTAAGTGCTTTAAAACATGTCATGTAATACTACATCCAATCCAAAGTAAATAATGCCTATAAATTTTTTGCAAGTCAATCGACGCAAAATTGGACCAAGTTTGTAGAACATACCAGGAACACCTACCATACCAAACCAACGCCATTTGATACATCGGGGCATATATTTTCATAGACAAAAATGCCACAAATTAACCCTTAATATATTTTTGTATGAGCTTGATAAAAGTCATCATTATTTGACTTTAAAGTTATATAGGCCTTCTTTTACGGAATGGATGTAGTCCCTCCGTTTCAAAAAAGTATAAGTCATCATCTAGACCACTTTTAGTGTGTAGGTTCATGTACGTTTGGAGTAAACCTACTCACTAAATGGTGTCTAGATACACTCCTATTACAAAGCTAAAACACCTTATGTTTTGAAACGAAGGGAGTAGTACACAATAGGTGGTAGCTACTATTGGAGCTTAATTGAAACAAATAATAATGGCATAACTTGCAGAGGGAATGCAAAACCAACAAGTTCAATGACATAACATTTGCGATGAATTACATAAGAGAAGGCAGTTACTGTGTTTGCTTAGAGCAACCAGATTGAAATTAAAATAGCATAAATTATGAACTTGTAGAGCAGGGAATGTTAACCTACATGTTCAATGGCATAAAACTACCAATGAACTCCAAAATTACATGCAGTCAGTATTATAGCAAAAGAAAAAGCAAGTGCACATTATTATGACATAACTTGTGAACTTGCTGAACAGGTAGGCAACCTCAGATGTTCAGTGAATTAACATTTGCCATGAACTGCATAATACCAATGAACTCTAATGATGTCTGTTTTGTACTACCAAAATTGTTTATGTGTATTAAGAGTAATTGTTGGTCAAAGAAAAACACGCATAACAAGGATGCCTTATACCTCGAAACAAAAGGAGTAGTTTAACACCTGGATTTAACATAGACTACACCGAATTTATCAATGGAGAGCGGGATATCAATTCAGCCAGTATTGAGGTAGGAATGTACCACCAATACAGAAATGCAGTTCACTATCATAGGCTCATACCTGCTATATTGAAACGAACGACAAGCAGATATGGTTTACTTAGGACACGGCGTCGTTTACGCATACACGTCATCTTTGCGGGTGACGTCAAGGACGCCGAGGGTGCCCGGTAGTGGTGAGTTGGGCTGAAGCAGATAGATCTCGGTGGCGCCTGTGAAGCAGATCTGTGGAGGTTGTTGATGGGTCTGGCTTGCTTGACAAGATGGCCGGTGAAGGAGATCTGGTGTGGTGCACAGCGTCGTCGGTGAAGCAGATCTGTTACGACCGATTATGGATTCGAGGCGCTGCACAAGAGCGTCGGTGAAGCAGATATGGTGTAGTGGACTATTGAGTCCGTGAAGCAGATCTAATGCAGCGCACACCGGCATAGGTGAAGCAGGTCAGGTGTTGTGGACTATGGAGTTGGAAAAACTAACACGATTGTATGGAAGAGGGTGTCAGGCGCACTAGGTTCAGTAAGGTGGATGTCGACTGATCCCGTAGACTGGTCCGGAGTATATGGTATCAAGGTATGGCGTGTAGGCCGGCGAACTGCGGTGGTGTAGGAGCCAGAGGTGGGATAGGGGGTTTGGGGTGGCATGTAGCCGGCGAAGTGTGGCGGTGATGTTCCGGTGCGGTGGTGTAGCAGCTAGAGGTGAGATAGGTGGTTGGGTGGCGTGTAGGCGGGCGAAGTGCGACAGAGATGATTACGGTGCGGTGGTGTAGGTGCTGGATCTGAGAGGGGGTTGGGTGGCGTGTAGGTCGGCGAAGCGCTGCGGGGATGGTCCGGTGCGGTGGTGCAGGATCCGCATGTGAGAAAGTGGTTAGGGTTTTTCGGAGTGCTTTAGGGGAAATGGCGTCGGTGGAAGGTGAACCATACCCACACCCCGAAATTAGTAGATAGGCCTTTGTCAGGGGTAGAAAAGGAATTTCGTATGACTACAACTTGGGTGTGTGACCACTCGAAATATTTTGGTGGAGGTGAGGCGGGAGAATTTGCTGCTCTAGGATTTTGAATTTGGCTATATAGTTCAAAAGATATAGAATAATAATATCCTATCCTATCCTAGGACTATCTATAGTCCAATGAGTAGAAAAAATAGTTTACTGTAATGTCCTAGCCTTTCTAGGTATGGAATATTTCCGGAGCCATTTCTGAAAAAATAAGGTCTCTACGTTCGGCTCAATTACATACACACATGAGGTACATTGTAACATGAACTAGAGTAGTATATTTCCCACTATGACCAGCCTAAGAGGATCTCTAGTGGCTAGTGTATCTGGTAGTCTAAGCCAAATATAGACCACCATGGACCAAAAATGCCTCCGGTGGCTTGTGTATCCGGTGGTCTAAAATTTAGACATCCTCCAAACAGGCTACTCGTTGTCCATATTTGGATAACCGAGCCACCATGTCTAAAGCAAAGTTAGTCGCTCACAAGCTCGCTCCTGCCCCAAATCAGAGCATGTGTTGTACTGATTTGCTATGTATATTGACTATTTGTGTGCAGATGGCAATATAGACTATCAAATTTAGACTATCCATTAGAAAACTAAAGTCGTGTAAAAAGGAATCTTTTTACACCATTATCTATAAAGTGATGATGTGGACTACCAAATTTAGACAAGCCACTAGAGATGCTCTAAGGCCTTCCACTGCGCGGTCGATTCCCAATAGATAGAAAAGTTGCCACCTCATAAGCGATGCCTAGAAATTATTTTGAGGCACCGAGCTCACAATATGATCACTTTGGCCAAAAATAAATAGCTGGCCCACAACGTGATAAACAAATTAACTAGACCAATCTCCATGGCTTATCTTTGGTGAAGGTCCTCTCAAAAACATGCATCGTACACATATATTGCTATTCTATTGGGTGAAGAGTTTGGGGCATCGGAGCGCCTAGGTGTTCTGGTTCCCAGAAAAAACTTTGTGGCATCGATTTGGCAACGGAGGGCACCGGTGCGTGATTCTTATAAAGTGATTTGGGCACCGATTTTTTCACACGCTGCGGATGGCCTAAGAGACTACCAAATTTATACAATCCACTAGAGATCAAGGCAAAAAAGTTACTAGCGCGCTATTTAATTTAGCATGGGTTTTCTCCAGACGATATGAAAGTTATAGCATGCTAATAACGCGATATTTTACAAAACATCTTTTTGTAAAAATTTAAAAATATAACAGGTATATCATGAATATAAACGATTTCAACATGTAATGAATTGCCTAGAGTAATACTTGCACATGCATAATCGATTCCGGCGCTATCCAAGTTGGAGGATAACCGGCAGGGCTGAATCTAGGTACAACGCCAGGTGATGCAGGATGAGGCGGCGGCTTGACACGATCACTTAAGTTTAACAATCTAATTTTCATTGTATGTTTGCTTACTCGACACATTCATCATATGTTATCTTACTCCACACCCACCAACAAAAAAATAATGCCCTATACTTGAAATAGCGCTAACGCTATGATGTTTTAGCGTGATATAACATGCTATTTAAAAAATAGCGCCATAGTGAGCAACATCTTTAAAAAATATCGTGCACTCTCCAAATACGCTATATCAGGCTACATAGCGTGAAATAGCGCACTATTTTTCCCATGCTAGAGGTGCTCTAAGACTGGTCTGACTGGTAAGTAACTTGGAGTACTTGTAACATCCCAATTTCAGCAACCCTGATTAGTTGTCCAGAATGCAAAAATCAGGGGGAACAAAAACATTTTTCTTGTTTAATGCTGAAGTGTTTGCTTGTTGTTGGATATGTTTATGCATATGAATGTGTATTAGATTATATACTCCTTACCTCAACCCTAGTTGACAAAAGCTACTTCCCAAGACTGTCTTGGCTCAATTCCCATATTCTCAAATGTTCTGGCATTTCAAAACTTGAGCCAAGAAGCCTTTGCAAACCAACTATCTTAGTAGCTTCTATTGACCAAACTATGGAGAGCTATAGAATACTATCTCCTTATGTTTCCAAGACAGAACCTTCTAATACTCTTACCTCTAGATTTAACAAAACCCTTTTATGAAGCAATTGAACTCTACTCTTGGTAGAGATACCAAGGACCTTACCTTGTTCAACTCCAACCTATTGAAAACACCCATCCTTACCTCAAGCTAAGCTTGATGGTAACCCTAGTAGTAGTTGATTTGTTTGTAAAATGAGTTGCCTTGATCTGCTGCTTGAATTGTCTGCTTAGGAGATAATATGAGCTACTCTAGGAGCTCTTCACTAGGATTAGGATGTTTCCAAATCATCACTCCCTAAGTAAGAATACAAACCTGGATCTGATCTCTAGCCACCAGATGATCCTCTAAGACCCTTAACCAGATCAATTCTAAAGATATCCCTTCTAGAAGTTCCCAAGTCATTGAAGACCAATATCAAGCATGGATCCTTTCTACTCAACCTACACTTCAACATCATCCACTTGATGATTCTTGGGTACCTTTCTACCCATCAAAAACCATCCCATTTCATATTCTAGTCAAGTACCCTAAATCTGCCAAATTTGGCAGTCTGGAAAACTATTTCCAACATCACCTTTTTGGATGTCTCCCTTTCTCAGCCCTTGTGCATTTTTGGTAATGCACTTGAACCATCTTGTTAACCATCCTAAGTACTACCAAGGCCCACTCTCTCCCTTGGTTATATCACCCTTCAACCCACTAGTTCTTGATGGTTTTGTAGGCAAGAAAATAACTTTCCCTGCAATTCTAGTCATCATGCCAACTTTGCTAGAAGCTCACACCACCATCCCACCTTCTATGGACCAACCCTTTGCATGGTTGTGTTCTACTCATATAGGTATATCATTACCTACTTCACTTTTTCCAATTGGATCTTTGAGCTGTTTAAACCAACAAGGTCTTGAAGGCTAGTTGATAATCTGCTTTGGCAGGCTTTTTTTTTCAAGGTTGGAAAGCTTGCCTTGGTGAGCTCAAGCAGGATCAAGCTCAAACCTCTACACCATTGCAATATACAGCACTTGGTCTATCCATCCATATGTCCCATGCCCGAAGGGGAGCCTAGAGCTCCAAGATCTAGCAAGGTTTTGGGGGCATGAAAACAATCTTACCCAAGATCCTTAAATCTCTAGTTATCCCCAAAATCAACTTGGAATCTCCAATCCCTAGGTTGCAAATGCCTTATACACCTTGTCTACATCATCTACCCTAATCATTAAGATATATCAACATTTATCCATATTTGTTATGGCCCCAACTCCATTGAACTTCTTTAATAGACAAATTCTTCCAAACTCCTTCCCTGAAGGAAAGTTTAGTTTTTGCCAAAACACTTCCCCAACTCTTGGCTCAATCGAGCCTTATATATCAGACCCCATCTTCCCACTTCAAAATAAATATTTTTGAAGATCTTTATTATTTCTTTTTGCCTATTTTCTTAAATGGCAGAAACACGAAATAATGGTCTAAAAATACTTTTCTTCCCAATAAATTCCAAGAAAATTCCCCAATATGTATTATGGTATCTAGGACCATCTCACATCAAAAACTAAACTTGCACAATGTAATTTTACCAAATAATCATCTAGAAACTACTTCTGCAGTTTTCGAATAAATGGATTTAAGTGGACTTTAAAGCTCTAGAAAAATCCCAATTAAATCCTAGAAGTCCACCTTGACCTCACCTATCTACCAGCACCTTTACCTCATTTGGTCAAGATCAAAAATCAAGACATACACCTTGATCATCCCTTATGGCTGAATTGATCTTTTAACCTTTTTGTACCAAAACCCCACTCAACAATCATCCAATCTTCTCCAACAAGTCTCCAGCACCCAGCGCTCACCCTGGTCGTGTGCACTATAGCTAAGCTACTGTAGCAACCCCTCTCCCTTGTCCCATGTGCTTGATAGAGAAAGAGAGAGAGAAAGAGACTAGCAAGTGAGAGCCAATCAGACATGCATCTCTGGACCACTCCGACGAGCTCCCGCGGTGTCCGCCGTAGACGCTGAAGTGCGAGCCGTCACTAGACGGCAAACTGGGTCAAGCCGCCCAGCGACGGGACCGACTAGAAGCGCCGCGTCGCCCTAGCTCCTCTGTGTCGTTGCTCCACCCCTCAGGTGCATGCCCTGCCGCCCTCTGCTCTCAGCTAGGGTTTCGTCGCCGTCGAGCCCTTCCCGCGAGGAAGAAGGTCGTGCGCCGTCGATCTTCTTTAGATCGAACGGTCACCCCTCCCCCTTACCGCTTCGCCGCCTGGGCCGCTGACCACGGGACCCAGCCTTCAGCGATTTGAACCGTGGCGTCCCGCACGGGCGCCCCCTTACCTGGGCCGGCCAGCCCCCTGTGCGGCCCATCTCCTCTAGAAATCCGGCCTATATCCCTTTTTCTTTTAATAATTAAGTATCATTCAGTATTTTGACACTTTGGTTTAACTACGAATGAAAATGGCAAATAACTCCAATTTCCCAGATCTAAATTCTACTAGATACATGGACGTTTTCCCTAACACCTAGTACCCCTGGTTAGCTCAGAATGTGTAGTGATTAAATATATTAAATCAATTGCCCAGAAGTGTTTAAAACACTTTAAATCCCTCAGGGAGATTCACCTCTCCAATTGGAGTATACCAACTGCCCCTAGTAGATACTACTTATACCTATCAGTGGACCTTGGTCTCATGACAAGGAGAACCATATTTTGGCCCTGGTAAAAATAATAAATACCCTTAGTTTCTGACTTTAGGAATTTCTCTAGGTTAAACCAACTGAGGTATTGAACCAATTCCAAATCCCAGTGATGTGGTACTTCAATACCTACCTAAATCCATGAGCTCATGGTTTATTGAGCCCTTGCTGTTTTTATGTGAATTAAACTATTATGTGCATGGTTTATTCACCTCTAAATTCACTACAGTAGTTCTGCTCACCTAAAAATGTTGATTCCAATTTCTACAACAAGGTATCCTCAATACCTACCATGTGTCCTTGGAATCAAACTAAAACCTTCTGTAGATTAAATTTGGTGAAAAATACAAATCGTCTACAGAACTGCATTTGGGAATTTTCTGTGGGCATTCTGGTAATTATTTTGGAGTGATTCCAACTCTCAGTGAACAAGTACATACAGACCTATCGAACCATCCAAGGAAATAATTTTTGGAGCTCCAGAACCTTTCTGGTGAATTATTTCCTAAAACTAGAGCCTTTAGCACTAGAATATTCATAAGCAATTCAAGAGAAGTGATAAAATAGTGAAACCACTTTTGTTCGTTTCATCTTATCAATACCTATCTGTTGGTACCAATCTTTTACAATGGTAGCCTACAGAATATCGTCTTGCTCCAAAATCCATCTCTTATGTAGTTTCTAGACTAGAATCCTAAGATATTTTCATCCCCTTCTCCAAGGCCATCTCAATCTCCTATTTCCAATCCTCTCAAAACCATCTGAATCTTAATCTGGTATTCTTCAATTGCTTGATGTTTGTATTGTTGCTTGTATGCCTTGTGTTGATTGTGGCTTGGTTTGTTTGCATGTGATGTCTGGACGACGATAGTTGCACTAAAATCGGAGAGCAGGAGAAGTGGTAATTATTATTGGTATTATTGGGTATTCTAAGAAGAAGTCCAGGGACATATTGCCATATTGCTGTTCATCGGGCAAGCCACCTTCTTGCTCATAAGCCTTGTCCTACTATTTTTACTCGTGCATGTTTTACCTGCTGTTTATTAAAAACTGCATTGTTTACTATATGTTGATATATATATATATATATGGTAGTGGTTTGGCTCCTCCAAACCATTACACTTTGGTACTACTAAGTGTAACCCCCTTGGTGATACCTAATTGTCCCTAGTAGAGTAGATGGTGTATATCACCATAACCCTTTGGAGACCCCCGATTTAGCCGAAGCAAAGCTAGAGGCCCGGAAAAAGTTTTACCAAATGTTTTATGATAAAACCTTAGTGAGGTGGGACCTCCCAAGAGATGTTGAGAAAGAAAGAGGTTTTGTTTTACAAAAGACAGGAGGAAACCGGAGGAAAAAGGTTTACAAAAACGCACCTGGTTCTCTGCATGTTTTGCTAGAACAATTAACCCTGTGCAACCACATTACTCTGGAATGGGACAAGGCTGGATTTGAAAGTTGTTTATTCCGGTCTAAGCTGCCTCGTAACTACTATAGGGGATCGAGGATCCCTGGAGGTGGGCCTTCTCCGATAAAGGTGGGACCTGGAGAAGGAACAAAGGGTCGGCAGGCCTCCACGCGTTACTATGGGCCCCTCATTGAAAGCGCACACTCTAGAGGAGTGGAAAAAGCGATCCGGTTGGTCCTCGCCCGACGTCCCGGTGTTGAGGGGATTAACACCCATAGGGTAGGCACTTATATTGGAGTGGGCTTCCGGAGAGTCTTGATCGGGTACTCGACCCACGATCGGTGAAGATCAGGGTAGTGTACCCGGATGGTGTTGGTAAAGTGTACAACCTCTGAAGAGTGCAAATCTATTCGAATAGCCGTGTCCGCGGTCATGGACGGTTGGGAAGGTTGCTGTAGAGCGGTGCTGGTTTTGTTTTCAAAAAGGATTTCGGAAAAGCAAAGGCTTTGAAAATGTTTTGACCATGGGATGGTCAGAAAGGATTCCTATTTTGACCATGGGATGGTCAGAACGGAATGGAAGGAGTTTGGTCGTGGGACGACCGGAAAACAGGAACAAATGGGTGACCCAGTCCTGATGTTTTTCCAAAACTTTTCAAAATGGTTTACAAAAGTTTTGAATAAAGATATGTAGATGCTATATCTACAAGAGAAACTATTTAGAAAAGAACCCCTCTTGGATCCCTCCTACTACCACAGCCATACTGCATATCCTCTGGTTATTACTATTCTCTTAAGGTGGTTTGCGAGTACATTCAATGTACTCACCGGTATTGTCCCTGGCTATTAACTTCGCTAGATATCAAGATGAAGGTGAAGAGGACGACTATGCGAGCTAGGACGTTCTCCCAGTCAGTTGCCAGTAGGTTAAGGCATGGCTCGTGCTCTACGCTTGATGAATATCCGCTGAAGATATTGATGTAGCCGTAATGGCATTTATATAATTCTTGAAATTCGGTATATTCTCGGATGTTGTAATGATACTTTTCGGTTATGTGCCACGACTAACTGATCATGGGATCATGGTTTTATGCATAACAGGGATTCTCGGAGGATTAATCCGGGGGCCACACAGACTTGGTATCAGAGCCATCCTGACTGTAGAGAACCTTAGTTAGGATGGCTGTTAGAAAGGAACCTTATTTTGAAAACCCTGGTTTTCGAAAACTAGTTTCTAAATGAGTTTGAAAAAGATTTACTCTTCTCTTACTCTAAGTAAATGCTTTCGAAAATGGTTTCCTCTAAATCTCGTCCAAACTTCAAACCTACGGATTTTAAATAACTAGGATCTAGAACCCGGTGAAGACAAGGAGAACAAGATGGAAGACAAACAACTATCAGCAAACACAAGGAGACTACAATGTCGCTCCACCTGCGGAACCCTCGTAATCAGAAGACATCGGGTGTTGCACTATCAAGAAACATCGAAGATACGACGAAGACTTCATCTGCAAGATAGAGAACCAGACCTGAAGAAAGACGATATCTAGGGTCAATAGTCCTAAGAATAGGATTCCTCTACATCACGAGTAGTTAACTCCTTGGTCCCTAGCATTGGCCGTGTTTGCTTGCCTAAATGCCTCATGTGTTGCTTGATGTGTGATGTTTGCCAAGGACATTGTGATTCTCCTACTCTGTCCGCCTTGTCTATATGCTTTGGTTTGCTCTGACCTCCTTAAAAATATGACTCGAGGAGCGATAACCCACCTAGTAACTCAGGAAACCCCTGTGTTAGCTGTCGATATTGAGACCCAGACTAACCTCGAGAGTATATGAGAGGAAAAGCATTGCCAGAACTAGGAGTTCGACATCGTCAAGTCCGAATCAACTTGAAGATTTCACCTCAACAGGACGGCATACATCGTCCAACCCGCCTCAAAGTCTCATTAGTGGTGCAACACTCCCTTGTTCCTCAGTATTCTACGGCAAGAGTCCCGCTGAAACTGGAGGACTATGACCGAAGGCTCCCCACTACTCATGATAAACCAGAAGAATTGGTAACCCAGAAAGAAAGTAAAGAACTAACTCCATCAACCTTTGGTATACTAGAGTTTCCGATAGCCCCACTAAGACTAACTAACTTTTAGTTGACCCCTTTGTCCCCAAGCTGGCGGGCAATTCTTCACCAAAAAGGGCTAAAATACCCCCAAATCCTAAAGATCCGGATGAGCGAAGATAACTCCTCCGAAGCGGGATGTCTCAACTGTGACTAAAGACTAGCCAGAAGCATTGTTAACAGCTAGCTTGCCCTGAGCTAACTCCATAAGGCTTTGTTAGGAAACCACCCTCGCCAAGGTGTATAGAATTGGGTGTCACTCGAAGACCCTTGCTCAAGACTCCAGGAAGATACAGCTTTCCGCTAACATTGGGTCAGCATTTCCCAGACGAAAGATCTGCACCAGTCCTAAAGCACCTCAGTGAAGCTCTAAGGTTGAAAGACTGCGTCTTTCCACTCAATCTTCAAAAGACTGTCTATCAGAAGATACCTTAGAAAATGTCCCCGGATCCGAAATCTTCCTGCCAAGCAACAACCCGTGAGTTATCCGATGAAGACACAAAACGAAGATTCTACAAAGTCCCTCCGCTACTTCAGTTGAAGACTCACCGGAAGGGCCGAACTGCTAACCCCTAGGTCCTTAATGCTTAGAGGACTTTAGACCCCAACGACTCCTCCAGGCTAATTATGAATAATAGTAGTATATAAGCCCCATAGGCCATAGCTTCAGGGACTCCCTCTGAAGGCCTCTACTCTAGAAGAAAGATGGACGACAATCCCCAGAAACACCATTCAATGACTTCAAGAAGGAGGCACTATGTCAACTCTCCAACATACCCCAGTTTAATCACTTCTTCTTTCCCACAAAAATAGGGTAACCCTTCGCTGAAGCAAACTCAGGAGTCCCGACCCTAAAATTGTTAATTACGAAACGCTACAACCCTAAGGAAAAGCTGTGAATCCTTAGAGAGAGGTACTCCCAGCCGTATAATTCTATCCTCCGACGAGAACCCCGTGAAGTTCAGCATCGATATATTTCGCCCAGTCTAAGCCTTCGAAGTATCAAGCCCCGAAGGAATATACGGTCATTCCTCGCAATCCGGACTGGACTCTGCTCAAATTCTCCGTGCATCCCGGAAGACTGAAGCTCAACTTCATCGTTAGAGTAGTCAATTTCAAAGATGGATACCGTAAGATAGGACGCGTAAGACACCGAGTATCAACTCGACTAAAAATCCCCTAACTCTATTCTCCAGAATATCGGGACGAGATTCTTTTAAGGGGGAAAGATCTATAACATCCCAATTTCAGCAACCCTGATTAGTTGTCCAGAATGCAAAAATCAGGGGGAACAAAAACATTTTTCTTGTTTAATGCTGAAGTGTTTGCTTGTTGTTGGATATGTTTATGCATATGAATGTGTATTAGATTATATACTCATTACCTCAACCCTAGTTGACAAAAGCTACTTCCCAAGACTGTCTTGGCTCAATTCCCATATTCTCAAATGTTCTGGCATTTCAAAACTTGAGCCAAGAAGCCTTTGCAAACCAACTATCTTAGTAGCTTCTATTGACCAAACTATGGAGAGCTATAGAATACTATCTCCTTATGTTTCCAAGACAGAACCTTCTAATACTCTTACCTCTAGATTTAACAAAACCCTTTTACGAAGCAATTGAACTCTACTCTTGGTAGAGATACCAAGGACTTTACCTTGTTCAACTCCAACCTATTCAAAACACCCATCCTTACCTCAAGCTAAGCTTGATGGTAACCCTAGTAGTAGTTGATTTGTTTGTAAAATGAGTTGCCTTGATCTGCTGCTTGAATTGTCTGCTTAGGAGATAATATGAGATACTCTAGGAGCTCTTCACTAGGATCAAGATGTTCCCAAATCATCACTCCCTAAGTAAGAATACAAACCTGGATCTGATCTCTAGCCACCAGATGATCCTCTAAGACCCTTAACCAGATCAATTCTAAAGATATCCCTTCTAGAAGTTCCCAAGTCATTGAAAACCAATATCAAGCATGGATCCTTTCTACTCAACCTACACTTCAACATCATCCACTTGATGATTCTTGGGTACCTTGCTACCCATCAAAAACCATCCTATCTCATATTCTAGTCAAGTACCCTAAATCTGCCAAATTTGGCTAAGTCTGGAAAACTATTTCCAACATCTCCTTTTTGGATGTCTCCCTTTCTCAGCCCTTGTGCATTTTTTGTAATGCACTTGAACCATCTTGTTAACCATCCTAAGTACTACCAAGGCTCACTCTTTCCCTTGGTTAGATCACCCTTCAACCAACTAGTTCTTGATGGTTTTGCAGGCAAGAAAATAACTTTTCCTGCAAATCTAGTCATCAAGCCAACTTTGCTAGAAGCTCACACCACCATCCCACCTTCTATGGACAAACCCTTTGAATGGTTGTGTTCTACTCATATAGGTATATCATTACCTACTTCACTTGTTCCAATTGGATCTTTGAGTTGTTTAAACCAACAAGGTCTTGAAGGCTAGTTGATAATCTGCTTTGGCAGGCTTTTTTTTCAAGGTTGGAAAGCTTGCCTTGGTGAGCTCAAGCAGGATCAAGCTCAAACCTATACACCATTGCAATATACAGAACTTGGTCTATCCATACATATGTCCCATGCCCCAAGGGGAGCCTAGAGCTCCGAGATCTAGCAAGGTTTTGGGGGCATGAAAACAATCTTACCCAAGATCCTTAAATCTCTAGTTTTCCCCAAAATCAACTTGGAATCTCCAATCCCTAGGTTGCAAATGCATTCTACACCTTTTCTACAAGATCTACCCTAATCATCAAGATTTATCAACATTTATCCATATTTATTATGGCCCCAACTCCATTGAACTTCTTTAATAGACAAATTCTTCCAAACTCCTTGCCTAAAGGAAAGTTTGGTTTTTGCCAAAACACTTCCCCAACTCTTGGATCAATTGAGCCTTATATATCAGACCCCATCTTCCCACTTCAAAATAAATATTTTTGAAGATCTTTATTATTTATTTTTGCCTATTTTCTTAAATGGCAGAAACAAGAAATAATGGTCTAAAAATACTTTTCCTTTCCTAATAAATTCCAAGAAAATTCCCCAATATGTATTATGGTATCTAGGACCATCTCACATCGAAAAATACACTTGAACAATGTAATTTTGTCAAATAATCATCTAGAAACTACTTCTGCAGTTTTCGAATAAATGGATTTAAGTGGACTTTAAATCTCTAGAAAAATCCCAATTAAATCCTAGAAGTCCACCTTGACCTCACCTATCTACCAGCACCCTTACCTCATTTGGTCAAGATCAAAAATCAAGACATAAACCTTGATCATCCCTTATGGATGAATTGATCTTTTAACCTTTTTGTACCAAAACCCCACTCAAAAATCATCGAATCTTCTCCAACAAGTCTCCAGCACCCACCACTCACCCTGGTCGTGTGCACTGTAGCTAAGCTACTGTAGCAACCCCTATCCCTTGTCCCATGTGCTTGATAGAGAAAGAGAGAGAGAAAGAGACTAGCAAGTGAGAGCCAATCAGCTTGCAGCAACCCTTCCACCACTCCTCTGTTATCATCCAGACCAGATACTACCTTCCCCATGCCCACAGCATCCACCCCTGGTTCCACCTCCCTCCCCCACATGTTCCATGGACCTAGTCCTCCCTGGACTCCTCCCTCTCGGTATAATTGTCCAGAGGCCACACCACTCCCTCCTGCTCCCTCATTCCTCTCCCTCACACTCCACTGCACTTCCCTAGAACATCCTCTCCCTCTCCTCTACCTTGCATACTCGAAGGAAGAAGAAAGTGCCCCTCTCGGCCTTGGTCAAGATCTAGCCGTAAGACGTCTCTCCCACTCCCCTTTCCTCTGCATGAAGTGGTACTACAACCCCCTCGACCTCCTCTCTCTAACCCTGCCCTCGGGTTTGCCCAGGACCGCCCCTATCGTCGCCTCGGTCAAGCTCCGGTGAGCTCCCTCTCGGGCTCCACGAAGCAATCAAGAACCAAACGTAGGAACCAGCGTTGCCGCCCCTCCCCGGAGTCGTCGTCACCGACCGCACCACCTCCGGCTCTCCCCGTCGCCTTACATGCATCTCTGGACCACTCCGACGAGCTCCCGCGGTGTCCGCCGCAGACGCTGAAGTGCGAGCCGTCACTAGACGGCAAACCGGGTCAAGCCGCCCAGCGACGGGACCGACTAGAAGCGCCACGTCGCCCTAGCTCCTCTGTGTCGTTGCTCCACCCCTCAGGTGCATGCCCTACCGCCCTCTGCTCTCAGCTAGGGTTTCGTCGCCGCCGAGCCCTTCCCGCGAGGAAGAAGGTCGTGCGCCGTCGATCTTCTTTAGATCGAACGGTCACCCCTCCCCCTTACCGCTTCGCCGCCTGGGCCGCTGACCACGGGACCCAGCCTTCAGCGATTTGAACCGTGGCGTCCTGCACGGGCGCCCCCTTACCTGGGCCGGCCAGCCCCCTGTGCGGCCCATCTCCTCTAGAAATCCGGCCTATATCCCTTTTTCTTTTAATAATTAAGTATCGTTCAGTATTTTGACACTTTGGTTTAACTACGAATGGAAATGGCAAATAACTCCAATTTCCCAGATCTAAATTCTACTAGATACATGGACGTTTTCCCTAACACCCAGTACCCCTGGTTAGCTCAGAATATGTAGGGATTAAATATATTAAATCTATTGCCCATAAGTGTTTAAAACACTCTTTAAATCCCTCAGGGAGATTCACCTCTCCAATTCGAGTAAAACCAACAGCCCCCAGTAGATACTACTTATACCTATCAGTGGACCTTGGTCTCATGACAAGGTGAACCATATTTTGGCCCTGGTAAAAATAATAAAAACCCTTAGTTTCTGACTTTAGGAATTTCTCTAGGTTAAACCAACTGAGGTATTGAACCAATTCCAAATCCCAGTGATGTGGTACTTCAATACCTACCTAAATCCATGAGCTCATGGTTTATTGAGCCCTTGCTGTTTTTATGTGAATTAAACTATTATGTGCATGGTTTATTCACCTCTAAATTCACTACAGTAGTTCTGCTAACCCAAAAATGTTGATTTCAATTTCTACAGAAAGGTATCCTCAATACCTACCATGTTTCCTTGGAATTAAACTAAAACCTTCTGTATATTAAATTTGGTGAAAAATACAAATCTTCTACAGAACTGCCTTTGGAAATTTCCTGAGGGCATTCTGGTAATTATTTTGGAGTGATTCCAACTCTCAGTGAACAAGTACATACATACCTATATAAACATCCAAGGAAATAATTTTTGGAGCTCCAGAACCTTTCTGGTGAATTATTTCCTAAAACTAGAGCCTTTAGCACTAGAATATTCATAAGTAATTCAAGAAAAGTGATAAAATAGTGAAACCACTTTTGTTGGTTTCATATTATCAATACCTATCTTTTGGTATCATGTGTTTACAATGGTACCCTACAGAACATGTTCTTGCTCCAAAATCCATCTCTTATGTAGTTTCTAGACTTGAATCCTAAGAGATTTTCATCCCCTTCTCCAAGGCCATCTCAATCTCCTATTTCCAATCCTCTCAAAACATCTAAATCTTAATTTGGTATTATTCAATTGCTTGTTGTTTGTATTTTTTCTTGTATGCCTTGTGTTTATTGTGGCTTGGTTTGTTTGCATGTGATGTCTGGACGACGATAGTTGCGCTGAAATCGGAGAGCAGGAGAAGTGGTAATTATTATTGGTATTATTGGGTATTCTAAGAAGAAGTCCAGGGACATATTGCCATATTGCTGATCATCAGGCAAGCCACCTTCTTGCTCATAAGCCTTGTCTACTATTTTTACTTGTGCATGTTTTACCTACTGTTTATTAAAAACTGCATTGTTTTACTATATGTCGATATATATCTATGGTAGTGGTTTGGCTCCTCCAAACCATTACACTTTGGTACTACTAAGTACAACCCCCTTGGTGATACCTAATTGTCCCTAGTAGAGTAGATGGTGTATATCACCATAACCCTTTGGAGACCCCTGATTTAGCCGAAGCAAAGCTAGAGGATGGGAAGACCCCGAAAAAAGTTTTACCAAATGTTTTATGATAAAACCTTGGTGAGGTGGGACCTCCCAAGAGATGTTGAGAAAGAAAGAGGTTTTTTCTTACAAAATACTGGAGGAAAACAGGAGGAAAAAGGTTTATGAAAACGCACCTGGTTCTCTACATGTTTTGCTAGAACAATTAACCCTGTGCAACCACATTACTCTGGAATGGGACAGGGCTGGATTTGAAGGTTGTTTATTGAGGTATAAGCTGCCTCGTAACTACTATAGGGGATCGGGGATCCCTGGAGGGTGGGCCTTCTCCGATAAAGGTGGGACCTGGAGAAGGAATAAAGGGTCGGTAGGCCTCCACGCGTTACTATGGGCCCCTCATTGAAAGCGCACACTCTAGAGGAGTGGAAAAAGCGCTCCGGTTGGTCCTCGCCCGACGTCCCGGTGTTGAGGGGATTAACACCCATAGGGTAGGCACTTATATTGGAGTGGGCTTCTAGAGTGTCTTGATCGGTTACTCGACCCATGATCGGTGAAGATCAGGGTAGTGTACCCAGATGGTGTGGGTAAAGTGTATAACCTCTGCAGAGTGTAAATCTATTCGAATAGCCGCGTCCGCGGTCATGGACGGTTGGGAAGGTTGCTGTAGAGCGGTGCTAGTTTTGTTTTCAAAAAGGATTTCAGAAAAGCAAAGGCTTTGAAAATGTTTTGACAATGGGATGGTCGGAAAGGATTCCTGTTTTGACCGTGGGATGGTCAGAACGGAATGGAAGGAGTTTGGTCGTGGGACGACCGGAAAACGGGAACAAATGGATGACCCAGTCCTGATGTTTTTCCAAAACTTTTCAAAATGGTTTACAAAAGTTTTCAACAAAGATATGTAGATGCTATATCTACAAGAGAAACTATTTAGAAAAGAACCCCTCTTGGAGCCCTCCTACTACCACAACCATACTGCATATCCTCTGGTTATTACTATTCTCTTAAGGTGGTTTGCGAGTACATTCAATGTACTCACCAGCATTGTCCCTGGCTATTAACTTGGCCAGATATCAAGCCGAAGGTGAAGAGGACGACTATGCGAGCTCGGACGTTCTCCCAGTCAGTTTCCAGTAGGTTAAGGCATGGCTTGGGCTCTACGCTTGATGAAGATCCGCTGAAGATATTGATGTAGCCGTAATGGCATTTATGTAAGTCTTGAAATTCGGTATATTCTCGGATGTTGTAATGATACTTGTCGGTTATGTGCCACAACTAACTGATCATGGGATCGTGGTTGTATGCATAACAGGGATTGTCGGAGGATTAATCCGGGGGCCCCACAGTACTAATATGCATACATTGTGCTAAAGACTATCAAAAGTACTCCCTTCGTCCAGAAATAACTTAGTTGGTTTTGACTAGATTCGAATATATTTAGACGCATTTTATTGTATAGATACATTCAAATCTAGACAAACCCAAGTAAGTTATTTATGGACAGAGGGAGTAGTATTTTTTAGATGCTAAAATAGAAAAGAAGATCCAACTTCTAGCGTTGCATCAAGACTCACGAATCCCAACATTTCCAGCCGTTGGATCTTCTTTTTCATTCTAGCATCTAGAAAATTTTATTGATAGTCTTCATCACAATGATGGTATGCACAAAACTCAAAACACACTTCTCCATCATTCTAGAATCTTCTCCCTCGTTTCTCTAGACCATGTTACAAGAATTTTCAAGTTTTAGATAGCTAATAATCATTGACTTATAAATGATATAAAAGTTCAAGAACCAAATATACACCCATACTTTATAGATGTTGATCAAATTTATATTTTTTATGCTTTACCTTTTAAAATTTATATAGTGGTGATATGCCGGACGCTAGGTACTATTCAACACGAATCCAGCTCCTCTGAACCATTGGATCTAACAACCCAACGGTCAGGATTGGTGTTATGGATCCAATTCAAAACTGCTCCATTGTAGTACTAGAGAGAATACAGCCTACTATGCTATGAAATTTTGGGGATGGTGACATGATGGTTCTCGAAAATGGTGGAGTTTGCTCTAGGTACTATTCAACACAAATCCATGTGCTCTGAACCATTGGATCTAACAGCCCAACGGTAAGGATTGGTGCTAAGGATCCAATTTAAAACTGCTCCATTATAATGGTAGAGATATAGTGGTAAGATAAGATAAGATAAGAAATAACAAGTAGAGTTGCAAGTGCCTTGCACGTGAAAATCAGATAATATAAGTATGACATATTATTTTTTATATAAAATTATAGTAGTTGGTGAAACTGAAAAAATATTTATACTTTCGAGCTTCGTTCATAAAGTATCCCGTGTGTTTGCTTCTTGTACTTTTTGTATAATCTAGAAATCAACCTATAGCCGTAAATAATCCGCGTCCATAAAACTGATCCGTAAATAAATTACTTCCGATCTTCCTAGCGATTCCTTTCTATAGGAGTATATTCTATAGGAGTACGTGGGCGGGGCCAGGGGGAAACTGCATGCCCTTTCGTCTCTAGAACCGCTCATGCAAGCATCTCCCGATCTACCTAGAGGTTCCTTTCTTCTCTATCCCATTCCTTTTCTATCACCCGTCCGGACCTCCGCAAAACAAAAGAAGGCGCCAATCGTAGTTGATGGCGGCGCCTTTGGACAAGATGTACTACTTTGTGGACCCAGGAAACACCACACTACATGTAGCGTATACCAACATAGCGTCGGTGGTGAATGATTATATCGAAAAAATCCAAAAGCTCCTAGAGGAAACGGATGACAAGATTGTTGGCCTCGACGTCGAGTACACTAACGAGCAATCATCAACACAGAAGGCTGATATCGTCCAGCTATGTGTGGGCATGGATTGCCTGGTCTACCAGATCTGCCAGGCCGACCTTCCATGCTCAAAGCTAGCAGAGTTCCTTGCCAACCCTAACATTTCCTTTTCAGGCATCGAGATCGGCAACGACTGTATCAGGCTTAGGCGTTCTCTAGTACCAGTGACGAACTTCATGGACATCCAGAAGAGGTGGAAGCCTGCCGGCTCCATGAATGAGAAGGATTCTTTGGCTGACTACGCGGTGGCCCTTATAGACATCCGTTACAAAGTCATGAAAAAGAAGAAGAAGGAGGATGTGGACCACAAGCAGTGGGGGAACATGCCTTTGACCGAAGAGGAGATCAAGTATGCATGCCTCAACGCCTATGCAACCTACGAGGTATACAGGCCGATAGTGAACTTCGAGAGGGGTCAACAAACTCTCGAAATGTTCAACCTAAAAAAGAACTAAGTAAGAAGGGCAAGGGCAAGCAGACCAAAGAGGAAGACAAGGACTTAGAATGGTACACCATGTGACCTACGAGTATATCTTTGCGTTTCGGTATATCCTTGCTTGGTACTACTCCTACTTGTACATACTATACTACTCGCAGAAGTTAATGCATGTATATACTACAGGCATGCAAGGGGCGGATGCAAGAATTAATGCAAGGAATCGCATCTATTTCTTTTATTTTGACTGTAGAGTGATATTAGGAGTAGGCATCATAACACACGCCAACAGCCCACCCCACCTCAATGAATTGTCTTGTCAATCAACAACCATGGCAGATTATAATTTATAGTGGTAGAGACTTTCTTTGAGTAATTCCATTTATACTACTTAGGCGGAGTACTGCTGAAAGACAGAGGGTGAATGGCCACCTGAAAAACTGCTAGTAGCACTGTAACACCAGAACCGCAAGATGAACATTTGTCGATTGCCCGAATGTATGATGAGTTAGTATAGTATAAACATATATATTACTACTACCTGCTATGTACTAATACTACAACTAGCAAAAAACCACTGTCCCTACTACGGAAAAAATATGATTTCTTCCAACCAAACTAGTACTACTCCAAAAATAGCTATATTTACTTGTTGCAAAAATAGATGTATCTAGACATGTTTTAGTGCTAGATACGAGTACATCCAATTCAATTAATATGAATCGGAGGGGAGTACTACTACTACCGTACTCCACTATTGTACTACTAGTAGTAGTACATACTAGTACTGCTGAATGTATGTTGACTAGAACTCCTACCTCTATTTGGGATTATTAGGCCAAAGAGCTTTTTAAAATTGTTAGAAATTATAATAAGACCTATCCTCTTTACTATCTTAATTCCCGTGACTCATTAATTTAGATATCTCTATTTTCTCTCAATCTCCCAATGCATGTTGTTTCATCTCTCATCATGTTCTGTTTTTTATCTAGAATCTCATGCATGTAAAAATAGTCATGCATGCATAAATTAATTAGAGTTCATCTACTTGGTAGTATTGCGAATTAGCCATCTAGCCTTCCTAAAAAGAGAGCCTTAATCCTATTCAGCTTACTACTCAGCAGAGTACACCCACTGATCCACGCAACCCATCGGAAGTTAAGACTTCATGAAAAATACTCAGGAGAGTACATCCACCGAACTCATCTAGTACCTCTGTTTCAAGGAATAAGACGCACACGCGCTCCAAAGTAAAGTTTGACCGAATAAATGGAGCAACTAAAATTTACTTATATGTGTAAAATTTGTTTCATTGAATTCGTATTGAAACAACTTTCCAATGATGCTAAATTTGTATAGTACCAACATTCTTTATATATATTTAGAGTAAATATTGGTCAAACAAAAAACAAAAATAATGGAGCCTTATTTCTTGGGATAGAGATAGAGTACTAGTACTACAAAATCGACCATTCCTGGTATGCAAACGATCATTCTGCAATTAAACCAATTAACAGCAGCTTACATCACCACTAAAACTCGACGCGAAAGAAGAAACGTAGCTCCTTCGAGGTAGCAGGACCGACCCGGTAATGAGGCGGTGCTGCTAGGTAAGACGTAAGGTCCTCAAATGCGACCTTGCCCGGCTTAGCGAAGCTCGGCGCGTCGAGCTCCATCATCACGTTGCCGGTCCTCCTCTTACTGTCCGTCCAGGAGAGCAGTGGCGGACATTCCGCCCACATTCTTACCCTGTACACCGGCAAGTCGCCCATCGTGGCCCTAACACAGACTGCAGACACGAGGGGGACCGTGCTTACCGAGCAAATCGTGAGGACAAACACGGCGCCCTCCTGCCCCCAACGATGATGATCCGACGGGATGGCTCGCCCGACAGCGGCACCAGCTCCTGCAAAGCTTTGGTGGTGGCATACTGGATCTTGTGCACTTGGATCGAGTGGACCGCTTCGAGGTGGGCGACGAGCATTGGTGGCGGGGCGGCGAAGTCGCAGCCGGTCTCCGTGCAAGTGCAGGGAGCGTACCGGCACATGATTTCGTGCTCGTGGAGTTTGTCGTAGGGTAGCAAACTACTACAGCCTTTGTGGGAGCACTCAACCCTAGCCGCTGATAGGACGGCGTCCATGGCGGGCTCGTGGGTGAATCTGCCACTAGGGTGCACGCACTTCTGGTAGGAGGTGATCTTGCGGACGCAGATGTGGCAGACTAGATGAATATCCACACACTGTAGAAACGAAAGTTCGAAAAATAAAATAGTTGCACGGACGACCAACAAAAGAAAAATCAATGGATTATGAGGGAGAAATGGAGAGACTCTTTAGACCCGCTGGAGCTTGAGGGGCTGCGAGCAGGACGAACAGTTGAGAATGGTGGCTTCCATCTTCTGAGTGACCGTCCCAAGCATTGTGATTTGGGTGGGGGGGGGGGGAATGAGGACTCTCTGATCCGGCCTCGAGCCATGCCCTTCTTTTATATACCATAACTGATAATCAATGAAGCTCTACCTGATTGCGCCTTTCCTTTATGTACTAGGGTCCTTTTTTGTATATTTTGAGGCCTTATTATTTACAAATTCCTAGTTTAGTTGGAGAAGATTAGCGGCTTCTTTGTATTTGTGAACCACCCTTTTATTAGTAAGTTGGCACATGAGACCCACATAATAATAAAGTATGACATATCATCACTATATAAAATTATGCTCTGTAATAGGTAAAACTCAAAAATATATTAAAGAGTAACGGTGTATATTTGTTTTTACCCAGTACACTTTAAAGGTACTGTAGTAACATGTGAAAGTTTTACTAGCCTAAGTTATTTAGCACTATGAAGAGCCGCCTAATACGGAAGAGAAAGAAAACATCCAGCCAGGGCTCATTTTTGGGCAGAAGCATGAGGTAAACAGAAGGAAAGTTGACCTAGACCACCACGGGCCCCAACATTCTCTGCACTGCTGCGCCTGCATGGTTGTACTCCATTGCGCAGAAACTTACATGGGATGGAAGAGGTGACTGCTGCGATGATTCCCACCTGAATAAGTGCCAGTCATAGATGCATTGAGGAGGAGAGAGGGAGGATGATTCTCCTTCATCCAGGAGCCTTTCTCTCACGAAAGGCAGCGACGAGACATAATTTTGGGTGGAGGAGCATTTAAGAAAAACAAGGCAAAATATTTGCGGTGGAAGGACCTTTCCAGCAGTATGGCTAATATTTTTAAAATAATAATACACCATATAATTAGAAGTTAGATATAACACTTGGTCGATCTACAAATAAATATTTCTCTGGTATTTAGAAGTTGCAATACTCTAGATAACTCTAATTCCGTATGATTGTAGACCTTTGCATTTTCTGTACTCACAGCTGTCCTTCGGGCAGAAAATGCACATATATATTTCTGTATGAACTGTTGAACATCAATTTGAACCTCTGTTTGCCAATATGTGTAAGTTTAGTCCATTCCGTTCTCTACTTCCAAAACTACCATCATATTCGATGGGGCATGAAAGAAATAGTTCGTGACCATTTGTGTGTTGAAAATTGTTTCTCTCACAAGTTAATGATTATATATTATTCTCCCATGTCTCTGATTGTTGCATGATTAATGCCTTGCCTTAGGAGTAGGTATTAAAATTTTAGAATACTATATGAAAATTAACCTTCTAAAATTGCAATGTTGTCATGACAAATAATAATAATAAATATATCATATAAAATAAATACTTTTTTTTATTTTTTTTCACCTTTTTATTAATATTGTTTAAGTATTCGTACTAAAAGTAGCAATCCAAATTAGTTACATGCTATAGACTATGCTAGCTAAACTAAGTGTAACGGTCAATGTAGAGCCCATGGTGATTATTCCCCATTTCGTAAAATAAAAATCTGAGAAGATGTATTTATACTAAGGGAATACTACATGCATAATTCACATACATGGATGGATGATTTATTAGGCCAACTATTGGCTGGGTAAAATGTTCACATTCAATTAATGGTAGCACTACTTTGCTTCCAGACTGAGTTGACGCATCACGTACCACATGGGGCAGTCAACCACCGACTACCAAATGACAAGAGGTTCTGCTTTTTTCCTAGAGTAGTACACTTATCCAGAAGCCCCTAGCAATTTCAGCAACCAGAGTCCACGAGCACGGGAATAGAGGATGGCGAATCCAACCTTTGTCAGCGTTAGATCAAATCGGCTTTGTTCTGATGAATGGCACATAGAAGTTGTAACGGGAAATCGACATCTTGGATTGGTCCAAATGTGCATTAGCGAGAAGTTGTGTGGGTCGATTCAAATTCAAAAACTGGTGTACTATATAGTGCTATAGTTATTGATATAGAAAATCTCGGACTGGAGGGAATAGGAAAGAGCTCACTTTATTAATTTGTTTTCACCCATCAACTCAATCATCTACGTTGGGCCCACAGATGGGGGAGTTTGTGGTCGCCTTGGACGCACCACAAAATTATGACTGGGCCATCGAGTGAGGGAAGCAGAGTCAGTGTTCCGTCCAATCGCTTACCCTAGTCATCATCATCTATATTTGCCACACGCATCGGCTTCATCAGCGACATTGATTGTTCCGAGGCTTCGGTAATCTACCACATTAATATCGGATCATATTTTTCCTATTTATCCTCTCCCCTTTCACGCACCACCAATCCATCTCTAATCCCCCTCTTCGAGCAACCATCTTTGTCCACATCTGTCATCCTTGGCCACTTTCCGGCTGCCGCCCGCCGTAACGGAGCGCAAAGACCCCAACATCGCCGCACATGAGGACAATTCCCTATGCATTTGGGCCTTCTCCCCGCGGAGAACAAAGTGTCATCTGGCGTGTGCCTTCCTCAATGCACCGTATGTATCGCCGCCATGACAATCCGGACAGGATGTTGAAGGTCAAGTTCGTCAATTTCAGGGACGCCCATCTCCTCTATGGCCAGGCCTTCCACTGCGGCTGCGAGATGGTGTTTTTCATCAACTACTGGGACCGGTTCGCCAACAATGGCAAATTCATCCACAGGGTCCTCCCGGAGCTGTCGATGGCTCCAGAGGTACCAACGCCATATCCGGAGGTGCCGCTGATGGCTCAAGAGATACCGCCGCCTTATCCGGAGGTGCCGCCGCGTTATCCAGAGGTGCCGATGCGTCAGGAGCCGACTATGTCGCTGGAGCTGGCGTTGGTTCCAATGTCACGAGCTGTCGCTGGCGGTGCGTACTAGTGCTAGGAGGCACCGGACCTGCACTAGTTCAACAGCGAGTCCTTTATACGTAAACTTGTGGTGTTATGATAGGGGTTGTTTGGTTTAGAGTATGTCATTTAGGGATGAGTATATCCCCACCCAGCTGGTTAGGGGTAGCCTTTTTTGTTTGGTAAAGTGGGATAAAAAGTGGTTAAGGATAGCCAGTCAAAATCTATTGGCCCAACTGTTTTTTTTCATTTTCCTCTTTCACCTTGTCTTCTTCATCCGCCTCATAACTTCACTAGCAGCGGCCACGACCGCCGGTAGCTCGCCACCCTCTTTTCCTCTGTCGACCCCGTGACAACCTGCCTACCTACACCCCTTCTGCCTGCCCACTCTGCCCTGCAGCCTATGCCCGCATGCGTATTCGAACACCCGCTCTGCCCGACGGACTACACTATGGCCACCCTTGTGTCGATCCCATAGGCAAGAAAAGATGGTTATTTTCTCTCGAGAGGAAGGGTGAACGAACAAGAAAATGCTTCGGAGGAGCCATCCAAAAGTGGTTGAGCTCATCCAGCTCTTTTTGTGGGATATGCTTGATACATTGCAAATGTATCTATAATTTTTGATGCTCCATGCTTGGTTTTATCCACATTCTTGTGTTTTGTCCACACTTTGGAGTACTTTTCATATGATTTCTTGGACTAACCTATTAACAAGAGCCACAGTGCCAGCTGCCTGTTTTCTGCAGTTTTTGGTTCCAGGAAAGTCAGAAAATGAATATTCTCGGAATTGGACGCGACAAAAGCCAAAGTGCCTATTTTTCCAGAAGACTCCAGGAGCCAGAATACGAGACGGACGAGGGCCAAGGGCTAGCCACAACCCCCCAGGCGCGGGCTAGGCCTGGCCGCGCCAGGGCCTGGTGTGGTGGCCCCAGGCACCCCCTCGGCCTCTCTCTTCGCCTATAAGAAGCCTTCTGATCTAAAAACTTCGGGGGGTTCGACGTTTTTCCACGAAAAGTTCTGCTGCGCCGCCGCCACCGATTCGGGGGACAGAAAGTCTCTGTTCCGGCACCCTGCCGGGACGGGGATGTGCCCCCGGAGCCATCTCCATCGATCCCCATCATCGTGTTCATCGACCATCCATGTTTCTTCCATATATGAGTGAGTAATCCCCCGTTGTAGGCTATGGGGATGGTAGGGATTGGATGAGATGGTTCATGTAATGGCATCAGATTGTTAGGGCATGGTGCCTAGTATCTTTTATTAGTGTTTTATGACTTTGTTGCAACTTTGTTGTGCTTAATGCTTGTCACTAGGGCCCGAGTGCCATGATTTCAGATCTGAACTTATTATTGATTCATTATGATAGTATTGTTTCTGGTCTTATCTACAAGTTATATACACACGCCGTTGTCCGGAACCTATGGTCCCGAAGTGACAGAAATCGGGGTAGCCGGAAGGGAAAGGCTTTGATGTGAGGATCACATGTGTTCACGGAGTGTTAATGCTTTGCTCTGGTGCTTTATTAAAAGGAGCACCTTAATTGCCAGTAGTTCCCTAGAGGCCCCGCTGCAAATGGGCTGGCAGGACAAAAGATGTTGTGCAAGTTCTCATTGCGAGCACGTATGACTATATATGGAACACATGCCTAGGATTGTCTAGTACTTGGGTGCTTTTTCATATTTATCTACAATTGCCCTATGTTCTGATTTCTATGTGAATTATCTTGTCCATGCAACGCCCGTCCATCCATCCCTATGCCTACCACACTCGAATCCCACTGTTTACTGCTTTTGTTACTATTGTCTTTGTTTTGCCGCTACTGTTACTTTACTATTTCTACTACAAAACTAGTGCTACTGATAAACCGATGTGAGCAAGATTGTTTCCAGGTGCAGCTGAATTGACAACTCAGTTGTTAAGACTGATAAGTATTCTTTGGATCCCCTTGTGTCGAATCAATAAATTGGGTTTCACTTCCCTCAAAAATACTACGATACACCCCCTATAATTGTGGGTCATCAAGACTATTTTCTAGCGCCGTTGCCGGGGAGCATAGCTTTATTTATCAAGTTCACTTGGATTCACTATTGTTCAAGCTAAGTTTATCTTTCTCCTTGTTTGCTTGTTTCTTTATCAAAAATACAAAAAAAATTAGTTCCTACTCTAGTTGTTGTTTTCGTTGGTCTGTTATTGTCTTGCTTTGTCATGCTTGTTGTCAATGGTTGGTTTCTTTGAAACTGAAGCTTATTGGCAAGGTGGGTTCACGGAAGATCAAAAATATTATTATAAGGAACACCGCTTTTCATAAAAAGGGAAACACTTATGGGAACAAATTGATAGATTGTATACCATTGCTAGAAACGTGTGCTCTACTTATAATGTCACTTATTGCTTTGATAAATCTTGTTGCTGCAGGAGGTACAAACACCTCCCTTTTCAATGTGAGTATAATGATAATGTTATCATATCTTCCTATGCTAAAGGAATTTATGACTTTTATGATGCGGAACAAATTGCAGAATTTATTGCTTGGAAAGGTGCTTTTGAACTTGCTAGTTTGCTTGAAAATATTGATGATTCACCTTATGAGTATGAGGTTTATGGTATACTTAAATTTTTCTTTGATAATTACAAGGATGAAAATGGCTATATTCTTGAGTATTTTAATAGATGCTTTCCACAAATGGAAGAGACTAATGCCTTGCAGGACATTATGGAAGAGACTAATGCCTTGTAGGCTCCTATGGAAGAAGAAATTGAAGAACCTAAAATCTCATTAGATGAAAAAGAGGAGGAGAGTGATGAACAAAAGGAGGAAGAATGGATTAGCTACCCATGCGTACCTTCTAATGAGAGTAACTCTTTATCCCTTACATTATTTGATTGTCCTCCATGCTTACTAAAGGAGGATGGATGTTATGTTCCCGAGGTTTCCTTTGAAAATGTTTATGATAAGGCTCTAGTGCTTGTAGATCATGAAAAGCATGCTTTATGTGATAGTTATATTGTTGAGTTTATTCATGAGGCTATTGGAAATTATTATGAGAGAGGAAAATATGGTTGTACAAGTTTGCATGGTATAGAAACACCTCTCTATGTGCTGAAAGTTTTGAAGTTACTCTTGTTTTATCTTCCTATGCTTGCCACTTTGTTCTTTGTGAATTTATTTGCAGACATGATTTCTATGCATAGGAAGTGGTTAGACTTAAATGTGTTTTGAATTTGCTTCTTGATGCTCTCTTTTACTTCAATTCATATTTCTTATGAGAGCATCCTCTCGAACTTTTATGCCTGAAGATGATATTATGTCTATTATTCTTGGGAGACCTTTTCTTAAATACTGCAGGAGTTGTTATTAATTGTAATCAAGGGAAGGTGACCTTCAATTAACACATTGTATATTTCCTCAAGAAGATTGAAAGTTGAATTCAATTGAACATGTTGAGGGCATTCAAGTTGGAGAAATATATTGGCCCATACGAAGAGAAAAATTTGAAACTATTATGATTGGGACCATTGCTATCAAGGTTGAGGTAACATAATCATTAGTGGGATACAAAGTTTTGTCTCATATGGAATTGTTTTGGTAACAATACCTGATCAACCTTCTTAACAAAAGGATTTCATTGAACAAAACAATGTTTTCACTATGATTATCTCTGTTTACTTCTATTCTATCTATTTTAGTTTTTGCTTATGCCTAACTTAAAGGCGTTAAAGAAAAGTACTTGTTGGGAGATAACCCAAGAGTTTTATATGAGTCTTGGAAGTTATTACCTCTGTAATAACTGCTCCTTATCCTTTTTATTTGCTTTTTGTGCCAAGAGTGACCTCTAATGAGAGAGAAGTAATGATTGGGAAAGTTGCTGTCCCGAAACAGGTTTCTGTGCTTCACCGTAAACATTCGTGAGAGAGCTCTGTATGTAGGATTAATCTGTAATTTTTTGTGCTTCTGAGTTGTTATCTAATTTTAGTTAGTTAAATACTTTTTTATTTGAGCAACAGAAGGTCTTCGAAAAAATTCGTCTTTACCCGCTGGTCTGTTTTGACAGATTTCTGCCATTTTCTGCATTTGCTTCTTGTGGGTTCCTTTTTGAGTTCCTTTGGGGAATTGAGCTTTTTTAGGTAAGTGCTACAGTATCTAGTGTTCTAATGGAAGTTTATTTGGTGTTATAACGGAACCTTAAGACTTTTTTATCTTAAAGTGCACTAATGTTGCTAATGAGATTGTGTGAAGTGTTGTATGAAGGAAAAATTTCAGGTGTATGGAAGGAATGAGTAATGAGATGAAGGATGGACTAAAGCTCAAGCTTGGGGATGCCACGCATGTCACCCCAAGAAACATCCAAGAATTACAAGCGTCAAAGCTTGGGGATACCCAAGGAATCACCCTTCTTCATCAATAAAAATCCAGGTTTCTTCCAAATGCTTCATTTTTATTGTTTCATGCACAGTTGTGTTGTTCTTGGAGCGTCTTCTTTTTTGTTTTTGTTTTGGTTTTTAGTTTGCGTGGTTTTCTTAGTTTTCTGAATAAATTGGTTGGACCCCCTCTTTCATATATTGGTGTTCAAATAGTTTGGTTTGGAGTGGAAAAAAGTAGGAAAGTTTATGCTCAAGTGGTAAAAAGAGTTTGTTTTTGACTGTGGCCTATGCTCTATCATGCCATGCCTGATATTTTTTTGGCTCTATGCTTAGTATTCTTTGTTGTAGCATGACTTGTTATAAACAATTGAGATTGCTTAATGTTCCTTGGATGAATCATGCGTTGTTTTAGCATATTAAAGCATAGTATAGTGGTATTCTCCTTTGATGTTTTATTTGGGTTGACTTGGCACATGCTCACACCATGTTATGACTATCTCAAGTCACCATAGCCTTTATGATCCTTTAGTTTTCAACTTGTAGTATCACTTTATGCTTTGATCAATGATGTTTTGTCGCTCTGCATGATTATGGCCATTATTGCTCTCTTAGTTTGTCGCTCCCAGTCTTTTGCTAGCCTCCACCACCAAGTATTAGTTTCACTTATGCATCCAACTCCCTAAACCAAGTTTTTCCAAAGATTCCACCATACCTACCTACTAGCTTATGCTATTCCAAGTATATTCATACTTTTGTTTACCTTCCACTTGTTATGAGAAAACTAGTGATTAAAGCTCTCACGAACTTGATGGCACACTTTACTTTTTGCCCCTAATAAACTTGAACCATTGTGTCTTCTATGTTGTATATGCTTGCACTTATTTGTCGGGAATTAGCAGAACCATGCTGTCATGGGGAACGCTTTCAACATTGCACTTGGTACTTGTACCTAGTTGATATCATGCTCTTTTGTATATGGATGTCGTCGGTGTGAAATGAAAGGGGAGCTTGTAAGTCCATGGAGTTATGTATATGTGTTAGAGAAACGCCTAGGTCGCTGGTCTAATCCATACTGACATGGTGGAAACCAGCAGCGTAACCATAATGAGCTGTCTATGAAGCATTCTTCTTATAAAAAAGAGTCCTATATTGAGAAAAAGAGAAAAAAAGGGGAGATACTATGAAAAGAGGAAAGAGAGAAAAAAGCACCATATTCCCATGGATTCTTCTGTATCATCGGGCAAGGGGTACGCTGTTGGTGGTTCTCAATGATACACATGTACTTACGATGACAAGAACTTACCGGTGACTAAACTTGAGTAGCATGAGGAGCGGCCCTCGTATACAAGGGACATGAGATTTCTGACTTATACTTCGTCAAGCATGTACACCATAGTTTGTTCACTTTAACCTTAATCACTTCAAGATGCTTATGATAGGGGCAATGAGAGCTGAAAGCTATAAGTACCATAATTTTTGGAAGCTCTTTATGAGACTTGAATCCCTACTTCCTTTTACAAAAGGCCTTTCTTCCAACATTACATTGAGTCTCCACCTTCTATCTTTATGCACATACTTTGAGAGCATAGTGGCCATTCTTAGTTCTATGTGCATTGTCCCAAGATTAGTTGATTGATGCATAACTTGTTATTGCTTGTTTTAAACTATTGTATCTAGTCACTCTTATGAACTTTGAAGGTGTCTTATGCATTTATATTTGCTACTCTATTTAGGGACAAGCTTAATACTATTATGCTTTGTTTTCTTTATGTGAAACAAACAAACGTCTTGCAAAGCATTGTTATTCATGAACCTTTTGTTTGTGCCTTTTCATTTTGCATCATAGTTTCTTTGTCTTATTGCTAGAACTTTGTCTTTCATGTTATGATTGAAGTACTATGATCCCAGCTTTAAATGTTTTGCGAATACTTTGATCAAGTCTTTGATGGTGCATGTCACCTCAAAAATTATTTCTTTTTATCACTTACCTACTCGAGGACGAGCATGAGTTAAGCTTGGGGATGTTGATACATTGCAAATGTATCTATAATTTTTGATGCTTAATGCTTGGTTTTATCCACTTTCTTGTGTTTTGTCCACACTTTGGAGTACTTTTCATATGATTTCTTGGACTAACCTATTAACAAGAGCCACAGTGCCAGCTGCCTGTTTTCTGCAGTTTTTGGTTCTAGGAAAGTCAGAAAATGAATATTCTCGGAATTGGACGCGACAAAAGCCAAAGTGCCTATTTTCCAGAAGACTCCAGGAGCCAGAATACGAGACGGACGAGGGCCAAGGGCTAGCCACAACTCCCTAGGCGCGGGCTAGGCCTGGCCGCGCCAGGGCCTGGTGTGGTGGCCCCAGGCACCCCCTCGGCCTCTCTCTTCGCCTATAAGAAGCCTTCTGACCTAAAAACTTTGGGGGGTTCGACGTTTTTCCACGAAAAGTTCTGTTGCGCCGCCGCCACCGAAGGGGAGATTCGGGGGACAGAAAGTCTCTGTTCCGGCACCCTGCCGGGACGGGGAAGTGCCCCCGGAGCCATCTCCATCGATCCCCATCATCGTCTTCATCGACCATCCATGTTTCTCCCACCTATGAGTGAGTAATCCCCGCTGTAGGCTATGGGGATGGTAGGGATTGGATGAGATCGCTCATGTAATGGCATTAGATTGTTAGGGCATGGTGCCTAGTATCTTTTATTAGTGCTTTATGACTTTGTTGCAACTTTGTTGTGCTTAATGCTTGTCACTAGGGCTCAAGTGCCACGATTTCAGATCTGAACTTATTATTGATTCATTATGATAGTATTGTTTCTGGTCTTATCTACAAGTTGTATACACACGTCATTGTCCGGAACCTATGGTCCTGAAGTGACAGAAATCGGGGTAGCCGGAAGGGAAAGGCTTTGATGTGAGGATCACATGTGTTCACGGAGTGTTAATGCTTTGCTCCGGTGCTTTATTAAAAGGAGCACCTTAACTGCCAGTAGTTCCCTAGAGGCCCCGCTGCAAACGGGCTGGCAGGACAAAATATGTTGTGCAAGTTCTCATTGCGAGCATGTATGACTATATATGGAACACATGCCTAGGATTGTCTAGTACTTGGGTGCTTTATCATCTTTATCTGCAATTGCCATATGTTCTTATTGCTATGTGAATTGTCTTGTCCATGCAACGCCCGTCCATCCATCCCTATGCCTACCGCACTCGAATCCCACTGTTTACTGCTTTTGTTACTACTGTCTTTGTTTTGCTGCTACTGTTACTTTACTATTTCTACTACAAAACTGTTGCTACTGATAAACTGCTGTGAGCAAGATTGTTTCCAGGTGCAGCTGAATTGACAACTTGGGTTTCACTTCCCTCGAAAATACTGCGATACACCCCCTATACTTGTGGGTCATCAATGCTCAACCACCATTTTGAGCCAAAAGTGGTTATCCATATCCCCTCCACCCTCTAAACCAAACACTGGATAACCAAAAAAATGGGTTTCCCGTGTTATACATTGGATATCCCATGTTATCCACTGGATAGCCACTGAACCAAACAACCCCTTAATGGTTGAATGAATTTTCTTTTGGGATATCCTTTCTTTTGGTACTATCGTCAAAAAAAAGTTTCTTTTGTTACTACTCATTGTACATTGTAGTACTAGTAGTACTGCGAATGACGATCTATTGAATATCCTTCCCCCTGATGTTTGTGAAGGATGTGAAAATTTCCAAACTCGGAAAGTTTGAATTGCTACTCTATTGTACTCCCCCAAATTACTTGACTCGAATTTGTCTAAATTCGGATGTATATAAACATGTTCTAGTGCTAGATGCATTCGAATGTGATAAATGCAAGTCAATTAATTTGGGACGGAGGGAGTAGTAGTCGGGTTCGGCTCCTTCTCGAGAGAGCAGCTGATAGAGCCATACGTTTCATACTACTTCCACTTCGCTTGTTTTACAAATATGACCAAATCTGTCACCATTCAAATTCTTGGATATGGGATCATAAAGTATGATGTAGAGATATGGCCTTGACCTTGTGGTCGTTCGGCTTGAAATCCAAGAAAGTTCATATTCGTTGACAGCTAAGCTTAAATTCGTTTAAATTTCACCACTTACTTTTAGGTTAGCATTTTACACGGTCGGTGGGAGCATATTTTACATCAAACACCAAAAAGGGAAATTTACATGGAGGTCCATATATTTAGCCCAAAGGACTGTAAAAGGAAAACTTTCTGGTTTGGCTCCTTCTCGAGAGATTAACTGATCTGAGCCAAACTCTTCATACTACTTCCTCTTCGATTGTTTTCATAATATGGCCAAATCTGTTTCCATGCAAATCCTCTCATATGGGGCCCTCAACATAAAGTATGATGTTGATATGGCCTTGACCTTGGTCGTTCGGCTTGAAATCCAAGAATGTTCATACTCATTGACAAGTAAGCTTAAATTCGTTTAAATTTCACCACTTACACTGTTTGTTAGAATTTCGCATGGATGGTGGGACTACATTTTACATCAAGGACCTAAAAAAGGGAAAATTACATCGAGGTCCATACATTTAGCACAAAGGACCCTAAAACCAAACAAGGAATTGAAAACAGTCAGGTACGATGTGGGCTCCCCGGATTATTCATCTGAGTAATCCCTGTTATGCATACATCCTCATTCCCATGATCAGTGAGCCGTGGAACATAACCGACATGTACCATTACATCATCCGAAACATAGCGAGTTACAAGACTTACATAAATGCCATTATGGCTACATCATCATTAGCAGCGGAACATTGCCAAGTGCAGAGCCCAATCATGCCTCAACCTACAGGCAACTGACTGGGAAGACGTCCTAGCTCGCTAGACGTCACTTTAAACTCCTGAAAGTCTGGCCAAGTAAATAGCCAAGGAGACAGCCGTGAGTAATTTGAATGTACTCGCAAAACCACCAAGATAAGTGAACAAAGGAAATGCAATTATGGATGTGGCGAGATAGCTCTATCTGGGGTTGCTTTTGAAAAGCCTAAACTAACTTTGAAGTTATGGCATCTTCATATCTTTGTTGAAAAAGAGTTTTGAAAACATGCTTCTGTTTTATAAAACAAGACTTCTCCATATCTTTGTTGAAAAAGAGTTTTGAAAACAGTTTTGTAGTTAAAACCCTTTTTAAACATCTTCGACCCCACGGGTCAAAACAAAGCTTTCGAACTCGGATTCCCCCGGAACCTTCGTCCCTTTTTGTCCTTGTTTCCCAAACCAGCACAGTTGGGTACTCCTAGCCAACACCTTTACAACTGTCCTTGACCGTGGACACGGCTATTCGAATAGGTTATACTCTGTAGAGTTTGCGCACTATCCCCACAAGAATCAATACATCCGCCGGGATACAACCACGACCCACTACCACTATAGATGGGGGTCCGGATAATCAAACCTAACCTTTCTCTTGTCTACCCTAGCAAAGGCATGCTTTTCCTCTTGGGTTTGTTCTCCCCGACAACGAGTATGTGGCTCCTAGCCATAGTCCTTCCTTCCGTACACGCGCATACCCAAGCCACAACTTGGCGTATACCTTAAATCTGGTGACTCCACTTCCTTCCGTACTCCAAGTCATACCGTCCGCGGGAAACCCAATTGTTGCACCGGTCCTCCTGCTAGTTCAGGCTCACTCTTGCCAAAGCAAGCGATAGGCTTCAGATCCTTGATCTGGTGGCGCCTGCCCGGACTTCCAAGGATCTCTCCCTATAAGCATGGTAGAAGGAGCCTCGGCTAATGCGCACAAAGTACGAGTTAAGCCCCAGTACCTGGGGTAATGTGGTTGCGCGTATAAAAATTGTTCTAGTAAAGGCGTAGAACATCCCATCACCTTCTCGTTTCTACTCATCACCATTTCTTTTGTTAAAACCTCCACTGGGAACGATGCCTCTTCCTAGGGTTTTTCAAAAGCCGTTTTGAAACATTTGTAGTGGGAAAAAGTCCCGAAACAGTTTACTTTCTCAAAACCGGGGTTTCCAAGGAGGTAGGATGCTAGCCATCGTACTCTTGGTCTAAAGGGGGTAAAATGATAGTTTCATCGGGGTGGTGCCTCGAAGGACACTAAGTCATAACTTGGAGGAGCCAAGTTACTATCACAGTAAGCTTATGCAATGTGTAAAGAAGATATAAACAGGTAAAAGAGAATAGGACATATAACAGAGTTCAGGAATGGTAGCTTGCTTGTGATCAGCAATAATCCTTGGACTTCTTCAGATGACCAAGAATACCCAATAAAACAATCATAAGAAGTCCCTTCCT
Organism: Avena eriantha; assembly: GCA_910589775.1. Taxonomy (NCBI): domain Eukaryota; kingdom Viridiplantae; phylum Streptophyta; class Magnoliopsida; order Poales; family Poaceae; genus Avena; species Avena eriantha. The sequence goes on from OU342744.1 coordinate 435,350,929, forward strand.
TCTTGTCGTCAGACACTCACACTATCGTCATCATCGAATATACATGCAAACAGACAATACCACAATCAAAACCAGGGAAACAAACATCACACCATATAGCAAGCAAACATACTGAATACTACTGAACTTGGGGGGGGGTTGGGTAAGTTGGGTTTGAGTGGTGTGAATTTCCTAGATTGCCACTGAGGTGTTTTCTCTTAGAAGATAGTTGTCAAGGCTATATATCTTGAACTTGGATTTGGGTGCTGAGGTCTATAGGATACCAATGTGCAAAAGTGATATCCTTAGATAGGTCTTGATAAGACAAAACCAGCACAAGTGGTTTCACTTAATTAACAATTTCCTAGATTTAATTATGCTTTTTATAGTGGATATAACTCTAGTTTGGGGAAATAATTCACCAGAAAAGTTCTGGAGCTCCAAAAATTATTTCCTTGGGTGGTTAGGTAGTATAGGATGTACTGAACCACCTAGAATTGCAATCAAGTCAAAAGAATTACCGTAATGCCCTCAGGAAATTCCCAAAGACAGTTATGTAAGTTTTTCTCTTTTCCACCACATAAATTCTACAGGAGGTATTGAGTTCATTCTAAGGGCATGTGATAGACACTTGGAATACCTTTCTGTAGAAATTGGATTCACCCTTTTTGGAGTTGCCAAAATCCTTGATAGGTTTTGAAGTATTTAAATCACAAAAATTCAACCAGAGCTCAATAATTTCTGAGCTGCTAGGACTTGATAGATGTTGATGCTAGTAAGTACTGGGAATTGGAATCAGGTCAATACCACATTTGGTTAGACCCGAGGAATTTATCTAAGACAGTAAGTTGCTATTTTTGTTATTTTTGCTCAAGGCAGCATACTGTTCAACTTGACCTAAGACTTGTGCTGGATGATAGGTATTTCAAATACCTTCCAGTAGGATTTTGGAGATTTCAAACTCTCTGTGGTATTTAATTAGTGTACCAGATACATTTTAGCAGAATAAATTATAGTGGTTAATGGGATTTAATTTGGGCTTGGGGTTGCCTCTTCATGTTTGAGAAAACATCAGAGTACTACCAAAATTTTAGATCTAGGCAAATGGATATCATTTTCATTTTCAACAGGAATTAATCCTAATAATCTGTTTCTGGATCTAAAATTCTAGTTTTAAAGTAAAACAGGCTCCAGATACTGGGCTGGGATATAAGGGCTACTGCGCCGGCTAGGGGGATTTCGGCCCACAACACTAGGGGCGATGCACGGGAGCTAGTTTGAATCCTGGTCGGGCGGGGCCCACTCGTCAGCGAGGGAGAGCGGCCGAAGAGGCATCTCCCTAGCCGGCTAAATCGGATCCGACGGTGCCGGTGCATCGTCCACCTCTGCCGCGGGAGGAGCTCACCGAAACCCTAGGGGCGGCACGGCGAGCGCAGGGGGGGCTTACCAGAGAGGTGGAGAGGCGCCGTGGAGGGGCGGAGGTGATGCGGCGCGCGACGGCGGTCCCGACGAGGGGCGATAGAGGCCGGTTCCGCGACTGGGGATACCTCACGCGGCCACGACCGAACGGAGCTCGTCGGAGCTCTGCCGAGGATCATCCAGGACCTGCTGCATGTCAAAAATAAAGGCATGGTTAGATGCACGGGGTCTAGGAGGGTCCAGGAGAGAGACATGCAGGGAAAGGGGAGTACGGGAGAGAGAGCTACGCTCAAAACATTGCAATGTCCGTGAGGAGGAGTTCTTCTTCTCCAACTCCCTACAGGAACATGAGGTCTGTGGGGGAGCTGTAGGGGAGATATATGAGGTCTGTGGAGGGGATCTGAGGTGCGAGGGAGGGTCGAGCTTGACCACACTCGTGGCTGCACGAAGGAACCCGAGGATGTTCCTCCTTCTCCTCCTGAGCAGCAGAGCAAGAGGGAGCTCTCGGGGCTCTAAGGGGCGGTAAGTGGAGTGGGAGGGGGAGAAGTGAGGGGGCATATGAGGGGCAGGGGAGTGCTGGGGTGGCCTAGGGATAATTATACCATGGAGGAAGGGTAGATGGAGTAAAAGACCACTTAGGACAAGGGGGGGAGGGGATGTGGCTAGGGATTGGTCCAGGGGTCGGTGGGGAGGGGTAGTAGTGGTACTTGGTCGTGCTAGACCAGAGAGGGGAGGGGGTGGCATCAGTGGTAATTAAATGAAGTGGATCTTTGTAAGATTTGGGTCTATCTCTCTCTCTTACTACTAATACAAGGGCAAAATGGGGATTTGTTGGGGTGGAGCTATAGTGCTGGTCGACAAGTGGTGTGTCCTGGTGTTGAGGATAAGCATTGAACAAGGTTTGAGGAATTTGGAAATGGTTGGAGTGGTGGTTTACTTAATTGACAAATATTGATCTAATAGAGGGTTGTGAAGGAAGTCGAAAAAGTTACATTGGACCAGAGGAGAAAATTGTACTGGTAGATATATGAGGTCAAGGTAGACTCCTAGGATTTAATTGACATTTTTATGTGGGGTTTCAGTCCACTTAAATCCAATTACTCAAAAAGGACAGAAATGATTTTTAGAAAAGAATTTGATAATTTTGCATTGGTAAAGGATGGATTTTGGTGTGGAAGGGTCCCAAATGTGAATACACACGTAGGGGAATTTTCCCAAGATTTATTGGGGATTAAAATTATTTAAAACAATTATTATTCCAATTGAGCCATTTAAGAAAATGGACAAAAAGAAATAATAAAGCTTCTCAAAAGTATTTATTTTTGAGAGGGAAAGATAGGTATGATATGTGGGACTCACAGGAGTCAAAAGTTGGGGAAATGTTTTGGTAAAAACCAAACTTTCCTTTATGGAGGGAGCTTTGGAGATATTGACTATTTAAGGAATGAAATAGTTTTGGGGCCATAATAATTATGGGTAAAATTTGATAAATCTTTATGATCAATATGGATGAGTTATACAAGGGGTAGCAAGCATTTGCAACCTTGGGGAATGGAATTCCAACTTGAAAAGGATGGAAAACCATAAGGTGATTATCTAGGGTGATGTTATTTTTATACCACCAAAACATGCTTGCATCTTGGAGCTCAGCGCTCATCTTGGTGCAAGAGATAGATGGGTGGGTAGACCAGGTCATATAGATGATCATGGTAGAGAGAGTTTGAGTTAATTGTATTTAAGGTGATCTAGAAGTGCTAGCAAACTTGGTTGAAATTAAGGCTGCCATGCAGAAAGAGTCATGATGCCATATAAACCATGAGGGTTTGATGAACACAGAGATCCACTTGGAACACGTGAAGTAGGTTTCGATATACACCAATGCGTATATCACAACCATGCATAGAGTTGGTCCATAGGAGGTTGTATGAGGGTGGGAGCTTCTACCAAACTAGGCATGATGACTAGATTTGCAGGAAAAGTTAGTTTCTTGCCTGCAAAACCATCAAGGAAAAGTGGGTTGGAAGAGGATCTAACCAAGGGCCAAGGTGGTCCTTGGTAGTCCTTAGGATGGTTAACAATATGGTTCAAGTGCATTTCCAAAAATGCACATGGTTTGAGAAGAGGGGGCATTCAAAAAGGTGATGTTGAATCTATTTCCAGACTTCGTCAAATCTAGGAGTTTTGAGGAATTTGACTAGAGTATGAGAGGGAATGTTCTTGGAGGAGTTTCAAGGTATTAGAGCATTAGCAAGTGGATGATATTGAAGTGTAGAGTGAGTAGAAGAGATCCATGCTTGATATTGGTCTTCATGGACTTGAAAACATCTACAAAGGGAAATCCTCAGAATTGATCTGGTTAAGGGTTTTATATGATCACCTAGTGGCTAGGGATCATATCAAGGTTTGCTTTCTTGCTTAGGGATTGAGTATTTGGAAACATCTAGGTCCTAGTGATGAGATCCTAGGGTAGCTAATTCTACTTCCTAACCAAACAAGTCAAGCAGCATAACAAGGCAAGTCATCAGACAGCAGATCAAGGCAACTCATCTTATAAACAAATCAACTACTCTAGGGTCACCATCAAGCTTAGCTTGAAGTAGGGTTGGGGTATTTTTAAGAGGTTGAGTTTTGAATAAGGTGAGAGTCCTTGGTATCTCTACCAAGAGTAGAAGTCAAATGCTTTTGGAAAGAGGTTTTGGGAACACTAGAGATAAGATTAGTTGAGTGTTCTGTCTTGAAAACATAAGGAGATTGGAGCATATATCTCTCCCTAGTTTTGTCAATAGAAGCTACCAAAAATAGCTTTGGTTACATAGGCATCTTGGCTCATGTTTTGAAATTTCAGAACATTTGAGAATATGTAAAATGAGCCAGGATAGTTTTTGGTAAATCGCTTTTGTCAAATGAGGATGAGGTAAGGAGTATCCTAAGATACACTTTCATCAGCACAAGTGCAAACAAACAACAAGCAAGCAGTGTACCAAAGCACAAGATTTTTTTTGTTCCCCCTGATTTTTGCATTCTGGACAACTGATCAGGGTTGCTGAAATTGGGATGTTATAGACCATTCCCCCTTAAAATAATCTCGTCCAGAGATTCAGGAGAGTCCGGTTAGGGGATTTGTATTAGTTAGTGCTAGGTGGTTCTTGCAGGCTAACTTGCCGACCTTGTCTTTGAACAGAAACACCTTGGCAGTGAGGTTGGACTTCAATCTTCTTGAAACTCGAGGGTCGAGTTGGCTTCAACCATGATTGCGGGGAGGGGGATCTTCCTTCTGTAGGGGTCTACGGCGCTTCTCTGAAATGGGTGGTGGAAATCCAAGTCTGTATTTTAAATTCCAAGTCTGGGTCTTGAGATCTGGGTCTTCGGGTCTAGGGGTTGGAGTACTACTGATGGAGGTTATTACCATATACGGGGAAATAGGTGTAGTCTTTCCCCCTTAGGATTTGACTTGGGTAGAGTGGAGAGTTACAAACCGGGGGCATCCTTATGAGGGTGACCAAAAGATGGTTCTTAATGTAGCGGGAGTCGACTTAAGGGAGGGTATTATCATAGGCGGCGTTCTAGGGGGACATGGGCTAGTTTAATATAGGTTTCACTTGGCGTCATTCGGGAGTCCTAGAGTGAGTTAAGGAGCTTCTCTCTTGATCTTTACTTCCATGGGGTGTTGTCGCCTATCGAAGCGTGGGAAATCTTCAGTCTTCAGCTGAGGGGCAGCGAGCAGTAGGATGACCATCTTTTATGAGGGAGGGGACCATGGGTGTCTTCGAGCTTCTCTTTCGCGGAAGTTTTGGCAGATTTCCTCTTGGGGCATTATCGGCTGAAGTGACCGGGTAGCCCACACGTGAAGCAGATGCCCATCCGTCAGTGTAACTGTTTTGACGCCTTGCCTTTGCTAGTACCGGGAGGTTGACGGGCTATGCCAATGAGAGGATATACTGGACACCTTATGGGAACATGGTCTTGCCTTCACAGATGAAACAAGGGATAAGTCGAGTTGGGCAAACTTTGGGTGAATGGCGTTCTCCGCAGTTGGGGAAGTGGTCGGAGCATCTGTTGGCTTGGTGCCCTTCGTCTCCGCAGCGGCTACATGCCTTCTTCGAGCTTCCGGTCTTCATGGCCATCCTGGGGGAGGTCTTGTTGGTGGCAGACTTTTCGGGTTGGGTCTGATGCAACGACTTAGGTAAAACACGCAAGAAGGAAAAACAAGCAAACAAAAATAGCAATCAAGGAAGTCATTACAAAATCAACCAATCTACACCCTAGGGTGCTAATAGTACTTAGGCATTACAAAACACGTTCAGGGACGATACATGACTCTACCCTATTGCTAAACGGGCGAGTACCGCAACGCGGGTGATTACTCGGAGGGTTCATGAGTCGTGGCTAGCTTCGGGGTCTCCAACTACTGCAGGTCCTCTGGGGTTTGCGGGATATTCAGCTCGTCTTCGGTGAAGGTGAGAGTGGTGCCTTCCCATGGTGCAGGTTGGATGTTGACTCGGTTGGCACGGGTGACTAGACGATAGAGTGGTACTCATTGAGGAAGGAGAGTTCGTCGTTAGTCCCAGGGTTCTCGTCTTCAGGGTTTGGGGGTACTTCAGTGATCAGCTTCCTTGCCAAGCGGGCATTGGTGGCTTGGAGACTTCTTTCGCGCTTACGAAGGAGGTTGATATCCATTTTTAGGGGCAGATTCTTGCGTCTGACCTTGTCAAGATCTTCCTAGGAGCGTTGGAGTAGGTATTCCATATTTTCCAGCTAATTCCCGATGCAGCAGGTGAGGAAAGACTCAGTAGGTAGTCCATCTTCATCTCTCTTTCCAAACAAGTGGTAGGGAGTGTCTTTCAACTCATCTTTGTGGATCTTGCAGAGGTGCGCCATGATCTCCAGTATGGATCGCACCATGCCATCTACCTAGTTGCTGTCGAGAAAGGTGAAGATTGTGGGCGCGGTGTCCTCATCGGGGGAGGGAATCACAGCCTTGATGACCCATTGCATCACATTGGTGTTACTGCGAGGAAGTTCGGTTCCTTCAATAGTTGGCGAGGGCCTCTTGACTATCTTTAGTAGGTTGTGAAGTTGCTCTTCAAAGGGCCAGAAATTGTCTGCAACGACGATACGCTCTGAGCGGAAAGAGGCCATCTACAACAGATTTGTGAGATGGGGTTAGGTTAGTGACAGTGTGCATGATTTTAAGCTTATGAAATCATATTAATTTATGTAGTTTTTCGAAATAGAGGGGGAGAAGACATAAGAACTTTTGCAAATAGTCATCTTTTCTCCCTTGTCTTTTGGAAAATAGGTTTGTCGTTTCCTGTCTAACGTCCATGCTAACTAAGGTCTCCTACAGTCAGGATGGCTCTGATACCAAGTCTGTGGGCTCCCCGGATTGTTCATCCGAGTAATCCCTGTTATGCATACATCCACGTTCCCATGATCAGTGAGCCGTGGAACATAACCGATAGGTACTATTACAGCATCCGAAACATAACGAGTTACAAGACTTACATAAATGGCATTATGGCTACATCATCATTAGCAGCGGAACATCGCCAAGTGCACAGCCCAATCATGCCTCAACCTACAGGCAACTGACTAGGAAGACGGCCTAGCTTGCTGGACGTCACTTTAAACTCCTGAAAGTCTGGCCAAGTAAATAGCCAGGGACATAGCCGTGAGTACTGATAAATTGCAAATGTATCTATAATTTTTGATGTTCCATGCTTGGTTTTATCCACTTTCTTGTGTTTTGTTCCAACTTTGGAGTACTTTTCAAATGATTTCTTGGACTAACCTATTAACAAAGAGCCACAGTGCCAGCTGCCTGTTTTCTGCTGTTTTTGGTTCCAGCAAAGTCAGAAAATGAATATACTCGGAATTGGACGGGACAAAAGCCAAAGTGCCTATTTTTCTGGAAGTGATCAAGTGCCAGTATACAAGACGGAGAGGGGCCAGAGGGCGGCCACACCACATGGCTGCGCGGCCAGGCCTGGCCCACGCCAGGGGGTGGTGTGGCCAGCCCAGGCACCCCATCGGCCTCCCCTTCCAACTATAAGATGCCCTCGGCACGAAAACCCTAAGTACCCGATAAAAAATCCATGAAAGAGCCTGTAGCCGCCGTCGTCTCTATCCCTAGATCGGGGGGATCTGAAGCTCTTCCTGGCACCCTGCCGGAGAGGGGAATTCACCCTGGAGGCCTTCTTCATCACCATGCAAGCCTCCGGTGTGATGCGTGAGTAGTTCATCCTTGGACTACGGATCCATGTAGTAGCTAGATGGTTGGTTTCTCCTCCTTTGTGCTTTCATGCTTAGATCTTGTGAGCTCCGTTCATGATCAAGATCATCTATTTGTAGCTTATGTTTCTCCTCCTTTTCCCTTTTCAACTTGACCGTTGGTCTGCGGGTGAGCCACCGAGGCGTAGCTTATGTTGATTCCCAGGTTTTTGCAGAAGTCCTGGAACTCCTTGGAGGTGAAGTTTGTCCCATTGTCCGTGATGATGCTATGTGGCACCCCAAAGCGGTAGACAATGGACTCGTAGAACTTGATAGCGCTGGCTCCTGATTACTTTGTCACCGGCATGGCCTCGATCCATTTGGTGAACTTGTCGACTGCGACTAAGAAGTATACATAGCCTCCTTCGAGGACTTTGGGAGCTTGTCGACCATGTCGAGTCCCCATTGTGCGAAGGGCCAGGCCAATGGTATTGGTCTGAGTTCCACGCCAGGTGCGTGAGGTTTGTCCGCGAATTGTTGGCAAGCATTGCAGCGCTGGACGATGTCCTTGGCGTCGCGCATGGCCGTGGGCCAGTAGAATTCGGCTCGTAGAGCTTTGGCAACAAGGGCACGACTGCCAGCATGATGCCCGCAGGTGCCTTCATGTATGTCGAGGAGGACGGTCCTTCCGTCCCCATTGGAGACGCACTGTTGGAGTACTCCTGTGATGTTGCGCTTGTATAGTTTGTCGTTGATGAGGGCGAATGCCTTGGATCGTCGCACAATGTGTCGCACATCAGTCGGGTCATCTGGAAACCTCTTGCTGAGTAGATATGTGATGTAGGAATGTGTCCAAGATGGCTCGATCATCATGTCGCCCATTGGCCCTTTGAGTCCTGTATCGAGCTCCATGTCGTCGAGTGCCATTGGTTCGTTGGGTGGCGTAGCCCCCGAGTCCATGGACGTGCTTGCTTTCTTCTCTGGAGCCTTTTGCTTGATGGAGCACTCGCAGATGCGCTCGAGGAATACCTCAGGTGGTATACGGGCACAAGTGGAGCCGATGTTGGCGAGTGTATCCGCCTCTTCATTGCTTTCGCGGCCTACGTGCCGCAGCTCGTAGCCATCGAAGTCTCCCTCGAGTGTGTCGTAGAGGTCGCGATAGGCGATCATGTTGTCGCACTCGTGCATCGTTTGGTTTACCACCAGTTTGGAGTCGCCGTAGATGATGAGCCTCTTGGCACCGCAGGCTTTCGCCATCCGCATCCCGTGGATTAAGGCCTCATATTTAGCTTCATTATTGGAGGCTATGAATTGCATTCGCAGGACATATTTCATCTTATCTCCTTGGGGAGATGGCAATATGATACCGGTGCCAGCTTCGTCCTTGCGCCTGGATCCATCGAAGTGCATTGTCCATAGGTAGGACATATCTTGTTTGTCGGGGAGCTGGTTCTCCATCCAGTGCACGAGGAAGTCCGGGAGAACCTGTGACTTTATCGTGTCACATGTCTTGTATGTGATGTCGCGTGGGGACAGCTCTATGCCCCAGAGCGTGACTCATCTAGTGGTGTCAGGGTTGTTGAGTACGTGCCCAAGTGGGGCGTCATTTACCACCACGATTGAGTGCTCCTGGAAGTAGTGGCGTAGTCGCTTGGCTGTCATGCAGACACCGTACGCCAGCTTCTGGTAGTGCGGGTACCGCTGCTTTGTTGGCATGAGCACCTCGCTGAGGTAGTATACTAGGCGTTGTACCCCATGGACTTTATTTTCTTTGGCTCGTTCCACTACGAGTACCGTGCTGACCACATGGTTGGTGGTGGAGATGTAGAGCAGTAGTGGTTCCTTTTCGCAAGGCGTCACCAGTACTGGCGAGGTGGATAGTCGACGTTTGAGGTCGTCGAATTCTTCTTGCGCTTCGTATGTCCACTCAAACTTGTCAGCCTTGCGGAGGAGTTGGTAGAAGGGTAGTGCCTTTTCGCCCATTTGACTAATGAATCGCCTCAGCGCCGCGATTCACCCAGCCAGCTGCTAGATGCCTTTTACATTCTTCGGCTTCTCCATGGCTAGTATGGCCTTTATTTTCTTCGGGTTTGCTTCGATCCCTCTCGCAGAGATGAGGTACCTGAGTATCTTCCCAGATGGCACGGCGAAGGCGCATTTGTCCGGATTGAGCTTGATCCGGTAGCGGTCGAGGTTAGCGAAGGTCTCGCGGATATCATCGATTAACATGGCCTCCTCCTTGGTTTTGATTACAATGTCGTCAACGTAGACTTGGATATTGCGGCCAAGTTGGTTCCTGAGGCAAGCCTGCATGCACTGCTGGTAGGTGCCTCCTGCATTTTTTAGGCCGAAGGGCATCGTATTGTAGCAGAACACACCAAAAGGCATTGTAAACGTTGTTTTCTCCTGGTCTTCCTCCTTCATTCGAATCTGGATCTAGATGAACCTACACACTAAAAGAAGTCTAGATACACTCCTTTCACAAAGCTAAAACATCTTATATTTTGAAACGAAGGGAGTACTGTAGTAGTAATCCTTTTTTGCCGCCAAGGACCAAAATGGTTCCCATCTACGCAGCCAGCGAACATGCCAGACACAGACACGGAGCCGCTGACACAAGGCAGGTTGTCGGTCAACGCGCGTGCGCAGCGCCACATTGTGGACGAGGGAGAGATTAGCCGGACGGGGTGTGGGGTGGTGAGGTTGGTCATAGTGGGAAGTAACTTAGTACTAACATGCATCTGTTACTAGTCTAAGTTACTACCTCCATAGTGGAAAATAATATAGGTGCGGTATCATGCAAAGCCTCGCTTATTGCAATTTAGACTCATTTTTTCTTGAAATGTGTGATGTTAACATAGCTATTTACCACAAGGCTCTCTTTCATCATTTAATTGTATGCCATGTCATTTGTGATGGGTTCGTAGCAGGGAAAACAAAAAATTTCTACCACAAGAACGAACAAAACCCAGATCTAATCTAGATAAAAGCCAAGATCTAATCTATTAGACATGTGCAACGAGATAGATCTGTACTAACCCTTGTAGATCCGAAAGCGTTACGAGATTCGGATCTCGTGGTTGATGTAGTCGATCACTTGCCAATCTCAAGATCGAGTGGACGATCCTTCCGGCGCCGCGTTCCGGCAGCGCTACCGCAGTCAGACACACGTGCGGAGTCGAAGCAGACCTTCCTCTCCTCGTTCCAGCAAGCAGCGGAGGTAGTAGATCTTCTCCACGGAATCCCAGCAGCACGACGGCGTGGTGGTGGTGGTGGAGTAGATAATTCTGCAGGGCTTCGCCTAAGCCTGAGCAGAAGAAAGGAGGAGGAGAGAGACGGCTAAGGTTTGGAGTGGAGGGGCCAGGGGGTGGCGCCTCCACCCCTCTATTTAAAGGAGGGAGGCGCCATGGGGAGGTGGAGTCCTTGTAGGACTCCCCTCTCCCTTGGCCGGCGGATTGGGAGGGGGGGAGGAGTCCTCCTCCCCCACTACTCCTTGTCTTGCCCCACAAGGATTCCTTGATCCTTTCTTGGTTTTCAAACTCCAAGAAATCTTTCTAGAACCTTCCGGAACATTCCGAAACCTTCTAGAAACCCCATACAAATACTCCGGAACATTTCCTAACTTAGAAAATGATCCCTAGTATATGAATCTTATTTTCCGGACAATTCCGGATCTCCTCGTGATGTCCCGGATCCAATCCGAGACTCCGAACAACATTCGGTCTCCAACGCACATTCCATATCTACTTAAAACAACTTCGAACCTTAAGTGTGTCACCCTACGGTTCGTGAATATGCAGACATGATGGAGACACCTCTCCGATCAATAACCATCAGCGGGATCTGGAGATCCATAACGGTTCCCACATACTCAACGATGACTTCATGATCAATAGAACCATTAACATACGAAACCAATTCCCTTTATCACGCGATACTATACTTATCTGAGGTTTGATCGTCGGTATCTCCATACCTAGTTCTACCTCGTTACTGATAAGTACTCTTTACTCGTTCCATGTTATGTCATCCCTTGTGACCCAGTCACATGCTTGCAAGCTAATTAGATGACATTCCACCGAGAGGGCCCAGAGCATATCTATCCGTCATATGGATGGACAAATCCCAATCTTGGTCCATGCGCTTCAACACATACTTTCAGAATACCCAATGACACCTTTATGACCACCCAGTTACGAAGCGGTGTTTGATGTCATCAAAGTACCCATCTGGTGATGGTGATTAACATACCCTCATGGTCGAAGGATTAGGTTACTATGTATTTTAAAGCTTATAGCAAACGAACTTAATGACTTGATCTTATGCTATGCTTACTACGGGTGTGTGTCCATCACATCATTCTCCTAATGATATGATCTTGTTATTAACGACATCCAATGTCCATGATCAGGAAACCATGACCATCCATTAATCAACAAGCTAGTTTAACAAGAGGCTTACTAGGGACTCTTTTATGTTTACAAAACACACAAGTATTAATGTTTCCGGTTAATAAAATTATAGCATGGGATGTAAACATTTATCATAAACATAAAGATATAATAATAACCACTTTATTATTGCCTCTTGGGCATATCTCCAACAGTCTCCCACTTGCACTAGAGTCAATAATCTAGTTAAAAAACTTGTGCATTCAACACCTATGGCTTTCTGGTGTTGTATACACACTATTGCTAGTGGTAAACATAATCTTTGGATCTGACACTTCCAGGTCCGTGTGTATTTGCATGTCCTTGCGTCTCTACGCATTACTCATTCTCCAATGAGATGGCATTGTATAAATTTGGTCCTTTGGTGAGACCTTTAGTTCCTTGGGATTAAATTATGTTGATACAATTGTCATACAATGTATCTTCATAGTATTATCCCGCTATGAACCACACCTAGTTTGATAACAAACTACTTAACACAAATGCCCTCTTTTGCTGCTACTATAGCAGTTATGTACTTAGCCTTTTGTTGTAGTATCCGTCACAATATCTCAACTTTGGAACTCATCCAAATCCATCATGGAACATCTTTTCCATTATATTGTGCCACCCATAGTCTAAATTGAGATAAATTTAATTTGTATCTTGTGACAAAACTAGTATCAATGTAACACTTTACAATGAACTACCTTTAACTATTTGTCACTTATACATGATATATTCTTAGTTCTTCCAAAGCTCATAAGAATATCTTTACTATTATCCAATGATCATCTTATGAATCATTCTAGTATATGCTCAAAACATTTAGAGCATAGGACATATCTGGATGTGTACATCTCAAAGAATGATTGATCAAAATATTCTTGTGATTTCACCAAGTGTCAAAATACTTGAATCTCGTGTCAACACACTTGAATCTTGATTTAGTCCTTTCCGTGCGTCAAGAACCTTTCTTGTTGTTTCCATATTGAACTCATTCAACATCTTATCTATGTACATTTGGCAAAACCATATTGGCGCCTCAATCTATCCATATAGACATTGATGCCTAATTCTTGAGTTATGCCTAAGTCTTTCATCGAAATGAAATTTTTAACCTGTGTCAATAAAAGATACATTATTTCTAATCAACAATATGTCTTTCACACAATGTATTAGAAATATGTCTTAGTGCTCCCACTTAATTTCTTGCAAAATGCAAACATCTTCATCGTCTCTGATGAAATTAATCCTTTTAACGGTTTCATCACGGTGAAGATTCCAACTCCGCGATGCTCACTTCAACCATTGAAGTTTTGCATACTCTTTTAGCATCCTTTGAATTAACAAAACCCTTTGGATCGTGTCATGTACACGTAGGTAACCATTCTATTAGAAAAACTTGTTTTGTTTGTTCAACTACCATATACCAAAATATATGTAGTGGTTGCTATATTAATCCGTCCAGACTAAATATCGCTATGAAAGATCAAATATTATCATAGTCAACTCCTTGAACATTGTCGTAAACTCTTTCCGACATGTCGACTATTTCATAGATTTGAAACATCCATGTCTATTTCTTTATAGATCCAAACACGACCGATAGGCTTCACGCCTTTCTGGAGGGTCTTCAAAGTTCAGAAACTTGATTTCTCGTGTATGGATACTATCACGGATTCCATGACTTCTAGTCATTTTATGGAGTCAGGGCCCATCATCGCTTCTTTGCATGTAGTCGGTTCATCATTGTCAAAACAATAACGACTTGCTTATCAAATCTTACTATTTGATTCTTACCGACCCACACGGTTCTATAGGAACTCTAATCTACGAGATCACACCTTTTGTAATCACGAGAGCCATGAGCATTGTGGCCGCCACCGGGACACTTTCCGGCGCTGCGCTACTTAGCACATATAGCTAAGGTTCAACAACCTTATCAAAGTTCTATTGTCCTCCCACTTAACTTTTCACGAAAAATTCCTTCTCAAGAAACTTGACGTTCCAAGCGACAAACTCTTTTGTCCTCGGCGTTATGGAGAAATTCCCAACAAATTCTTTGGAATAACCTAAAAAGATGTGCTTATCCAACTTGGGTTTTAAACATTTACTTATGCATAGCATACCAAAATTTAAGAAAAGACAATTCAGGTTTTATCCCAAACCATAACTCATATGGTGTCATTTCAAAGGATCACGATGGAGCTCTTTTCAGTGTAAAAGCGGTAGTCGCTAAAGCTTTAATCTTTAAAATATAATGGCAGTTTTATAAATGACACCTTTGACCTTACCATGTAAAACAAGGTTTCATTACATATCTCGAACACTCCATACTCCTATGGTGTTTTGGGAAATGCAAATCCATGGAACGATTCCTCAAATCTTAGGTGTTTTGCTAAACTTGTAACTCAAACATCTTTCTTTATGATCCAATCATAAACTCTTTTATTTTCTTGTTACAATGATTTTCCACTTCATCTTGAAAGTCTTTGAACATTTTTCAAATGTTTCATACTTCTTCCTTATTGAGTAAGTATATACATATACTCACTCAAATCTTTGGAGAAAGCATATGAAGTTCAAATCCATCGCCCACGACTACACATAATGGACTATATACATCAATATGTACAAATTCCAATCAGTTAGTCGTCCGTTCCTCTTTTGGCCTACGAACGGAGTTTTAATTATCTCCAGGAAAGTATCACAAGCGTCATTTGATCTAAATCAAAGAATCCAAAAATCCATCAACATGGAGTTTCTTCATATATCCTTTGAATATAATTTAAACGGCGATGTCACTTTGCAAGTGATCTTTCAATCATTTGTCTTGCGACATTTTAGCATTAGTTTTATGGTCGTTATTTCTCCTACCAGACTTGTATATTATCCATCTATTATGGAATACGGAAATTATTTGAACAACCTTTTGTCTTCATAATACCTGATCAAAATAACAATTATTGAAACAAATCTTGAAGGCAAGCTTTGATGTTAACGAGCAACACAACAACCCTTTGTTTGTTTTCGATGAACATCATCACATATTCTCTTGCTAGTTACTTAGGCCATTGCAGTTCATGAATTGTGTTGTCCTGTATGACACTTCATACCAACCAATTCGGTATCCAATACCGGAGAACCACATTGTTTAACAAGCAAGGAATACAACCATAACATGTATATCTTCTATATGCCTAAGTTGGACATCTCCAACCTTTTATTTTCTGCCAAATATTTTATAGATTCTCTTTCAGCAATTCCTTTTCTTTTAAAAGAATCTATCAACATCAATAGTGGTGTCATCAACATGACACATGGTACAAAGCATATATAGTCAACTACTAATACCTTTGGACTTGCACTTTGAGGTGGATCACCATCATCAAATATTTGGTGTTCTTTCAAAAAATCCATTCTTTAGTAATCTTTTAGTGTAGTAAACATTTTACTTACATCTTCTATTCATCCTTATCATGACAACTTTGATGATCAAGCTGCTATAGCTTATAAAGGTGAATTGCAAGTATAATGTTTCTTTTTCAAAACCTTTTGGAGGATTAGGACGACTAGCGTCTCCAACCTTCACAAATTTTCATCAAATATGAGGACGTATACTCTATCATGTTGTAACCAACACATTGTTTTAGATATCGCAATACCTTTCACATATGATGGTTTCTGAAACATTGCTTTTAGCTCTTAGACAAACTTGATATTAAAAACAATCTTTTGAGTATCAAGAATCAGGGAGGCAAACATGATACATTAGATACTAACACTGGAATTGTTACTCTTGATTTAATACTATTTATTAAACTTCATGGAGTAAATAGAGTTTGCTGAAAGTTTGCAATAGGACTTATAAACTTTAAATTGACATTCAAAACAATACGATACCAGTTCGTAAAGTAAATATCCAGAATTTCTGTAGTTCCACTATCTCAACTATAACTAAGCGTAAGGTGATGAATGGATGCCAATGACTACAACAAACTATGCAAATTCACTTTGATTGTGTTTATGATAAATTGAGTTCGACTAATCCAAATTACAAATGAACTCCCACTCAAAACAACATCCCTCGAGTTGTTTTAATGATTACACGAACCAAATCCACTACACCAAGTCCGATCATCATGTGAGATGATGTAGCTTTAAAGGCAAACAATTAACATGTTCATCATATCATCCATATGACTCATGCTTTACCTTTCGGTATTCCGTGTTCCGAGACCATGTCTATACATGCTAGGCTCATCAAGGTTAACCTTAGTTTCCGCATGTGCAAATCTGGCTTGCACCCGTTGTATGCACACGTAGAGTCTATCACACCCGATCATCACGAGATGCTTCGAAACGACGAGTCTTAGCAACGGTGCCAACTAAGGATGAACACTTTATTACTTGATATTTAGTGAGACGGATCATATTATAATGCTACCGTCGCGATCTAAGCAATACAAGATGCATAAAGGATTAACATCACAGGCAATTCATAATTAGTGTGATATGACATGGCCCTTTCTTCTTGTGCCTTTGATCTCCATCTCCAAAGCACGGACATGATCTCCATCATCATCAGCATGGCGTCAAGGTCAGTGGCGTCGCTTCATGGTTGTCCATCATCACTAGCAACTATTACAACTACTTGGAACAAAGCTATTACAAGATGAATAGACACGCAGGTCTTAACAGAATTGAAGACAACCATTAGGCTCCTGCTGGTTGCCATATTACAACAAGGATCATTGCATACATCAAATATAATCACAATCACATGATGGCCATATCACATCACAAACCCCTGCAAAAACAAGATAGACGCCTCTAATTTTCTTTGCATGTTTTACGTGGCTTGAGGCTTTCGAATAAGAACGGATCTTACCTACGAAACCGAACCACAACGTTGATACAAGTGCTATCAAGTTGCAAAGTGTAAATTGGATCTATACTATGGTGAGAGAGATAGACACCCGCAACGCCACTTGTGCAAAGAAAGTTACACGTCAAGCGTGGAGAAAGTCTCATGTGCGATGACATGTAAGGTTAGCCCGAGCCGCTTCATCCCACCATACCGCAAGATGCAAAGTACACAAAGCAAAAGACGGCACGAGCACCAACGCCCACAAAACCATTGTGTTCTACTCGTGCAACAGATCTACGCATAGATACGGATCTAATACCACTGATGGGTTCGTAGTAGGGAAAACAAAAAATTTCTACCGCAAGAACGAACAAAACCCAGATCTAATCTAGTTAAAAGCCAAGATCTAATCTATTAGACATGTGCACCGATATAGATCTGTACTAACCCTTGTAGATCCGAAAGCGTTACAAGATTCGGATCTCGTGCTTGATGTAGTCGATCACTTGCCGATCTCAAGATCGAGTGGACGATCCTTCCGGCGCCGCGTTCCGGCAGCGCTACCGCAGTCGGTCACACGTGCGGAGTCGAAGCAGACCTTCCTCTCCTCGTTCCAGCGAGCAACGGAGGTAGTAGATCTTCTCCACGGAATCCCAGCAGCACGACGGCGTGGTGGTGGTGGTGGAGTAGAGAATTCTACAGGGCTTCGCCTAAGCCTGAGCAGAAGAAAGGAGGAGGAGAGAGACGGCTGAGGTTTGGAGTGGAGGGGCCAGGGGGTGGTGCCTCCACCCCTCTATTTAAAGGAGGGAGGCGCCATGGGGAGGTGGAGTCCTTGTAGGACTCCCCTCTCCCTTGGCCGGCGGATTGGGAGGGGGGGAGGAGTCCTCCTCCCCCACTACTCCTTGTCTTGCCCCACAAGGATTCCTTGATCCTTTCTTGGTTTTCAAGCAAACTCCAAGAAATCTTTCTAGAACCTTCCAGAACATTCCGAAACCTTCTAGAAACCCCATACAAATACTCCGGAACATTTCCTAACTTAGAAAATGATCCCCAATATATGAATCTTATTCTCCGGACAATTCCGGATCTCCTCGTGATGTTCCGGATCCAATCCGAGACTCCGAACAACATTCGGTCTCCAACGCACATTCCATATCTACTTAAAACAACTTCGAACCTTAAGTGTGTCACCCTACGGTTCGTGAATATGCAGACATGATGGAGACACCTCTCCGATCAAAAACCATCAGCGGGATCTAGAGATCCATAACGGTTCCCACATACTCAACGATGACTTCGTGATCGATAGAACCATTAACATACGAAACCAATTCCCTTTGTCACGCGATACTATACTTATATGAGGTTTGATCGTCAGTATCTCCATACCTAGTTCTACCTCGTTATTGATAAGTACTCTTTACTCGTTCCATGTTATGTCATCCCTTGTGACCCAGTCACATGCTTGCAAGCTAATTAGATGACATTCCACCGAGAGGGCCCAGAGCATATCTATCCGTCATATGGATGGACAAATCCCAATCTTGGTCCATGCGCTTCAACACATACTTTCAGAATACCCAATGACACCTTTATGACCACCCAGTTACGAAGCGGTGTTTGATGTCATCAAAGTACCCATCTGGTGATGGTGATTAACATAACCTCATAGTCGAAGGATTAGGTTACTATGTATTTTAAAGCTTATAGCAAACGAACTTAATGACTTGATCTTATGCTATGCTTACTACGGGTGTGTGTCCATCACATCATTCTCCTAATGATATGATCTTGTTATTAACGACATCCAATGTCCATGATCAGGAAACCATGACCATCCATTAATCAACAAGCTAGTTTAACAAGAGGCTTACTAGGGACTCTTTTATGTTTACAAAACACACAAGTATTAATGTTTCCGATTAATACAATTATAGCATGGGATGTAAACATTTATCATAAACATAAAGATATAGTAATAACCACTTTATTATTGCCTCTTGGGCATATCTCCAACAATTTAAATGTTTACTGTTGGCAATACATGTAGGACTATTAGTACCCAAGTTACTCCCACTATGACTAGCCTGATGAGGGAGTGAAGGAGAGAGAAAACACATTTTTTTTTGCATGCATACATATCGTGGTCCTAAAATTTACTCTACTCAATGTAGCCTTTACCTCGTTTCAGGAACCCATCCTAGCTTTGCTCTGACATCACACCGCCTGCAAATCCTCCTCTTCGCAGCTCTCTCGCTGCCTCCTCTGTGCTCATATAGTCTCTTCTCGCTCTTTATTTTTAGCAGAAAAAAGGAAATAAATTCTTCTTACTTGCTTTTCAGAAAATAAATTCCTGTCACTTGGAAAATGAAATTGATTGTTTTTTGTTTTTAATATCTTCGATTGTTTTCAAAAGATGGGCAAATTTGTCGGCAGGCAAATTCTTGGATATGGGATCATAAGCATAAAGTACATTCTACATAAAGGACCTAAAAAGGGAATATTACATCGAGATCCATACATTTAGCACAAAGGACCCTAAAATTGAGCAAAGAAAACAAACAGGTTCGGCTCCTTCTCGAGAGAGCAGCTGGTCGAGCCATACTCTTCATACTACTTCCTCTTCGATTATTTTCAAAATATGGCCAAATCTGTCTCATGCAAATTCTTGAATATGGGATCATCAACATAAAGTATGATGTTGAGATATGGCCTTGACCTCGTGGTCGTTCGGCTTGAAAATCCAAGATTTTTTCATACTTGTTGACAACTATGCTTAAATTCATTGAAATTTCATCACTTACTTTTAGGTTAGCATTTTACATGGTCGGTGGGAGTACATTCTACATCAAAGACCTAAAAAGGGGGAAATTACATCGAGGTCCATACATTTAGCACAAACGACCCTAAAATTGAGCAAAGAAAACAATCGGGCCTGGCTCCTCGAGAGAGCAGTTGACCGAGCCATACTCTTCATACTACTTTCTCTTCGATTGTTTTCACAATATGGCCAAATCTTTCGCCATGCAATTTCTTGGATACTCGATCATCAGAATAAAGTATGATGTAGAGATATAGCCTCGACCTTGTGGTCGTTCGGCTTGAAATCAAAGAATGTTCATACTCGTTGACAACTATAAGCTGAAATTCGTTTAAATTTCACCACTTACTTTTAGGTTAGAATTTTACACGGTCGATGGGAGTACATTCTACAACAAGGACCTAAAAAGGGGAAAATTACATCAAGGTCCATACATTAGCACAAAGGACCCTAATACTAAGTAAGCAAAACAGTAGGGTTCGGTTCCTTCGAGAGAGAGTAGCTGATCGAGCCACGCTCTTCATACTACTTCATCTTTGATTGTTTTCAAAATATGGCCAAATTTGTAAATATGCAAATTCTTGAATATGGGATCATCAGCATAAAGTATGATGTAGATATGAAATTGACCTTGGTTGTTCGTCTTGAAATACAAGAATGGTTCGTCCCATTGACAACTAAGCTTAAATTCGTTTAAATTTCACCACTTACTTTTAGGATAGAAATTTACACGGTCAATCTGAGTACATTTTACATCAGGGACCTCAAAAAAGCAAAAATTACGTCGAGGTCCATACATTTAGCATAAAGGACCCTAAAAGGAAAAATTTCTGGTTCGGCTCCTTCTCGAGAGATCAGTTGATCTGAGCCAAACTCTTGATACTACTTCCTCTTCGATTGTTTTCAAAATATGGACAAACTTGTCGCCATTTAAATTCTCTCATATGGGACCATCAACATAATGTATGATGGTTGATATATATGGCCTTGGCCTTGGTCGTTCGGCTTGAAATCGAATAATGGTCATACTCATTGACTAGTAAGCCAAAAAATCATCGAAGTACATTTTAAATCAAGGACCTAAAAAGGGGAAAATTACATTGAGGTCCATACATTTAGCACAAAGGACCCTAAAATTAAGCAAGGAAAACAGCCGGGTTCGGCTCCTTCTCGATAGAGTAGCGGATCGAGCCATACACTTCATACTACTTCATCTTCGATTTTTTTCAAAATATGGAAAAATTTGTCGGGATGCAAATTTTTGAATATGGGATCATTACCTTGGTCGTTCATCTTGAAATCCTAGAATGGTTCATACTCATTGAAAACTAAGCTTAAATTTGTTTAAATTTCACCACTTACTTTTAGGTTAGATTTTTACACGGTTGGTCGAAGTACATTTTATACCAGGGACACAAAAAAAGCAATAATTACATTGAGGTCCATACATTTATCATAAAGCTCCCTAAAAGGAAAAAATTCTGTTTTGGCTCCTTCTGGAGAGATTAGTTGATCTAAGCCAAACTCTACACACTACTTCCTCTTTTATTGTTTTCAAAATAGGGCAATTTGTGCCATGCAAATTCTCTCATATGGGATCATCAACATAAAGTATGATGTTGATATGGCTTTGACCTTGGTCGCTCGGCTTGAAATCCAATAATTGTCATACTCGTTGACAAGTAAGCTTAAAATCATCGGAATTTCACCACTTACACTTTTAGGTTAGAATTTTACACGGGTGTGGAAGTACATTTGACATCAAGGACCTAAAAACTGAAAATTACACTGAGGTCCATACATTTAGCACAAAGGACCCTTATATTAAGCAAGGAAAACAGTCGATTGTTTTCAAAATATGGCCAAATTTGTTGGCATGCAAATTGTTGGATATAGGATCATATGCATAAATTATGGTGTAGATATGGCTTGACCTTGGCCATTTGTCTTGAAAATCCAAGAATATGGTTCATACTCGTTGACAACTAAGCTTAAATTCATTTAAATTTCACCACTTACTTTTAGTTTAGAATTTTACACGGTCGGTGGGAGTAAATTTTACATCAAGGACCTAAAAAGGGAAAATTACATGGAGGTCCATACATTTAGCACAAAGGACCCTACAAAGGAACACTTTTTTGTTTCATCTCCTTGTCGAGAGACTAGTTGATCTGATCCAAACTCTTTGTACTACTTCCTCTTTGATTATTTGCAAAATATGACCAAATCTGTTGCCATGCAGATTCTCTGATATGGGATCATCAGCATAAAGTATGATGTTTATATGGCCTTGACCTTGGTCGTTTGGCTGAAATCCAAGAATGTCCATACGCATTGACAAGTAAGCTTAAAATCATCTAAATTTCACCACTTACACTTTTAGGTTAGAATTTTACATGGTGTGTGGAAGTACATTTTAGATCAAGTACCAGAAAAGTGAAAATTACATCGATGTCCATACATTTAGTAACCCCCTAAAAATAAGCAAGGAAAACAGCCATGTATGTCTCCTTCTCGAGAGAGTAGTTGATCGAGCCATACTCTTCGTACTACTTCATCTTTGATTGTTTTCAAAATATGTCCAAATCTATCGGCATGCTAATTCTTGGACATGGCATCATCACCATAAAGTATGATGTTGATATGGCCTTGACCTTGGTCGTTCAGCTTGAAATCCAAGAATTTTCATACTCGTTGACAACTAAGCTTAAATTTGTTCAATTTTCACAACTTACACTTTTTGGTTAGAATTTTAAACATATGGTGGGGGTACATTTACACCAAGGACCTAAAAAGGTAAAATTACACCGAGGTCCATGCATTTAGCATAAAGGACCATAAAATTGAGCAAAGAAAATAGTCAGGTTCGGCTCCTCGAGAGAGCAGATGATCCAGCCCTACTCTTCATACTACTTCCTCTTTGATTTACAAGAAAGATTTATTATGGAGGGAACTAGGAGCAGAGTAGTACTATTCGAAAGGGAACTGGAGCAGAGGAACATGTGTCCATTTTTATTTTATTCAACCTCGCCTATACGCTCTATCCCCACTTCTACACCAAGCGTTGTCGTTCTTCTCCTCCACAATGCTGCTTTCCGATCCTGTTCACCGCACAGTATGAGAGTGTTTGTTCTTCTCCCTGTCCCGCCTACCGCCTTCGATCTTCCCTCTTTTCCAGAAAACCAAATCAAGCCACTGTCCCATCTTCCATCAGCTCCCTTGTGATGGCAGGACCGAGCAAGGATAGTGATGATTCTGATCTATTCCAACATGTTTTTACCAAAGGACCGCTTGAAGAATCATAACCAGATGCGACGGCATCACCGCCATGAGCCTTGCCGGTTCGTCCAAACATATTCTTGACTTGGCAAAATATAGTGCAACTTTACATGCTTCTTAGCCGTTTGGCCACCCCCATGTTCTTCATTTTCACCCGACTAAGAAACCATGGGAATGCAACGAGTACTTAGAGAGCAAGGGCATGACATGCAAGCTGATGCTGCTGGACAGGTTCTCCTCCGATGATGTGTTCCCGAATTATATGGGTAAGTAGTGGGTAGGTGCCAATGGAGATTAGATCGCCACTATTGGGTCCGAGTGCAAGTGGGAGCTTGTCAATGTGTACACTCACCAATGCGTTCCTCTCCCACAAGTCAATGAGTTTGTACCCACCAATGATCCGTTTACATTCATGCATAATGATCGCCCTATTCTCCTCTGGAATATTGCTGTTTGCCGAGCTCCCACAGCTACGGCTGATTATTTAGATTTCTCTCTTGTCGCTATCTTCGACTTCTCAGTTGCTACCCTTGATGGCGATGAGTATGCATAGACAGTTCTTGAGAACCAGTTCCAGTTCTATTTCAGATACAGCGATGCACTTATCCACAAGGATCTGGTGTTTGTAGCCACTAAGAGTGGCAGTGTTTATGTTTGGAATCATCTATATTTTGGTAAGTTTGATCCATTCTTGTTCTAAACACTAGCTTCAGTTTTAATGGATGTAAACTAGTGTTGGCTGATTTGGCCGTCATTTTTTTTGTAGGTCCTATTCTGTTCCCATCACCACCTGTCGCGCATCTCGAGGAGGGCAACCTTGATGCCATAGATGATGACAAGAACGAACCTGGTTTATGGTTCTTAGCAATATCTCCAGATGAATCTCGCCTTCTTCTTATCCATACCATGGGCGTTAATGATGAGGAGTTTTATGGCGGTACTTATTATGGTCATGGCAATCCTAGTGTTGATCACTGTGATCGCACTTGTGGCACCTATGCAACTGTGTTTGGCTGCAAGGTGTACTCAAAGGACACTGCTTACTTGTATCCACCTAAGCCATGGATAGAGATTGCTAACCTGGGAGCATATTCCCTTTTCCTTGGATTCAACTATCCGATTAATATTGCGGTAGGCGGTGCAGATGTTGCCCTAGGATATCTAATGAGAAGCAACTGTGTCCACCTCCCACCATGCAATAGGACTTGGATATACGACGTTTCTTGAAATATGTTGCTTCAGTCTAAATACCAAAGAAGCAGCTGTTGGTTTCTCAACCAACGTTTCATGGAAATCTCTAGAGACATTATGGTTCATCCCAAGCATCGCCAATTCCTACGATTGGAACCAAACTATCATAAGTAATCGTAATACTATGTAATAGGATAGCTCAGTTTAGATCAAGTGCAGTAGATGGTCTTGCTTTTCTTTTGTAACTTGGCCTTGTCATAAACTCATAATCTAGACAAGGCTTTGGGCATTTTGAGTTGCCTATGGAGGTCACACACAGGCATTAATGCGAGAAGGAGGCATGCACACAAAAGCAGACTTGATCGTTAGTTTTGTTTCTTCCAATGACGAGTTTTCGGAGAAATGGGCAAACTGAATCTGTCACTTTGAAATGCTGCTAAATATGTCCAAGTGACGCTGAATGTGAACTGTGAATCTGTCGATATTTTTCTTTCTTATTATGTACTGCTGCATCTTTTAAATTCTACTGAACCTATCAAAAGTTTTGTTTGGTACTTGTTCAGATCGATCGGTCGAGTACATAGTATGGTCTCTCTTTCCTTTTGAATCAGTCCTCGCTACATCTATTGAATTTCAATGTCTGCATTGCTGAATCTGTCAATTCTTTTGGTCACTGTCTATGTACTGCCACAACCCGTCACTTTGAAATGTTGTGCTGACTATGTCAAGTGCTACTGAATATGAACCGGGAATCTATCTGATATTTTTACGGTCTATTCTATACTGTTGAATCTTCCAAATCCTACTGAATCTGTTAAATGTTATGTCGTTACTATTACTACAATATTTTGTAGAACGAACTGTGATGTACTGGTACTTGGTTAGATGAAGTGCAACGGATTGTCTTGCTTTTATTTTGAAACTTAGCATTGTTACAATTATCTGGATGAGTCTTGGGCATTTTAGGTTGCTATGGGCAGTCACAGAGGCATTGACGTAAGGAGGTGGTACTCCCACAAAAGCAGACTTGATCGTCAGTTTTTCTTCCTCCAATGATTGAGTCTATTCGGAGAACAGGCCAATCTGATCGTGGGACAACTTTTTTAGCTGGAACAAGAACAGATTCTCGCTGTACTGCTATTGAATTTCAAGCAGGAAAGCTATTGAATCTCTCAAATGTTCTGTCGTTGCTATTACTAAAGCATTTGTGCAACTAATACTGATGTACTGGTATTGTATTTCATTGTCTGTATTGCTGCATTGGTGACTTCTGAAATGTTGCTGAATTGGTCAAGTCCTCCCGAATATTAACTTCAAATCTGTTGATAATTTTTCTACCTTATTCTGTACTGCTGAATTTTGACATGAATATCTGCCAAAAAGGATTGTCGCTTTTCCCCCGCCCTCGCTGAGGTCTTTGTTTTGAATCCGGCAGAGCACATCACAATGCAATTTTATTAACCAGGAGAAGAAATCTAGTACTCCCTTCGATCCAAATTAATGTTCTCACATTTGTCTAGATTCTAACATATGTAGTCATGTTTTAGTGCTAGACACTTCCGGATTTAGCCAAATCCGAGAACACTTATTTGGATCGAAGGGAGTGGAGTAGCTCATTCGGCCCCTCTTTAGCCCAGAACATTTTCATTCAGTCTTTTCAGGGTCAGGTACTGCTGACCACAGGCCAGCGGAAATTTTAGTAAGGAGCCCATGCAGCATAGCCGAGAACATATTAGTTCTGCCTTTTACGGGTCAGCAGACTGCTGAGCACAGGCCAGTGAAATTTGAGAATGAAGCCCATGGAGCATAGCCTATGAGAATATAACACACGTAGAGCAATAGCCAAACTCTTTTTAATTTAGCCTTTTGGGCATTGCCCCCCACCTCTCATAATAAAAAAAACTCTTCCTACCCATGTTTTTAAGAAAATACCCCATTATGTGGCATTTTATAAATTGAGATGCTAGGAGCGCTGCCCTATTATATTTTAAAAGAGATAAACATAGACATGCAAGATATTTTAAGAAGACTAATACAGAAGTTGTAGTACTAATAAAAGTTTAATGATATTTTTTCTATGAATATCTTTGTTGTATTTGGCACCTAGTTTACGTTTATTTGATTTGAAGGTCTTTTATTCGAATCGCCTTTGTGTGTGTGTGTGTGTATCTTGGGTTTACATTTTTTTCTCCTAGCAATATCGCATTATGGAGAGGCTGACATCACGGACCCACCAGCATGCAGCGTCCCTGGAGTTTGTTTTGAGGGTGGGTTCAAAACAAAGTTTAAATACTTGTACAGAGAGGCTTGCATCGGGGACCCACCAGACAGAACATACAAGGCTGCATCAGGGACCCACAAGCCAGAACATGCCAGAGAGGCTAACATAAGGACCCTAGCAGTAAGACCATACACGGCTGCCATAGTGAAAATAGTGGACGCGGCCAGAAAAAAAGTCCATCATGCACACGTTGCACGTACAGAGAAGCTGACATGTCAGACTCAGCAGGTCCAAGCATAGCCCATGAAATTAGCCAATCAGCCCCAAGCATAGTCCAATACCTTTTAATTCGGCCTTTTCGTGGTCTTGTGGCCACTGACCGTAGCCTATTCAATTTAATAGTGAGCCCATGGAATATAAGCCATGAAGAATAGGGCATCCGCCCCGAGTTAGCCCAGAATCTTTTTAATTCGGCCTTTCTGAGCATTTTTTGTACTCTAAGGCTGACATCTGGGACCCGAAAAATTGTCCAACATACACATGTTTCTTTCAAATAGAGGCTGTCAGCTGGGACCCAGCATAGACACGTTTCCTGCATAGAGGAGGTTGACATCTAGGACCCAGCAAGTTGCCAAGCTAAAAACAGCGGACATGGCCAAAAAAAGTACATCATACGCACGTTTCATTTACAGAGAGGCTGATATATGGGACCCATCAGCGCTACCTTATACAAATGCTGCATCGAGCAACATAGCCAGTTCGAAATAGGGAGGCGGAAGCAAGAAAAAAGTTTAGCATGTACACGTTTCTTTTAATAAGAGGATAAAATGGGGGACCCAGCAGCATGATCAAATGGCAGATTCGTCGAGCAACGCTATCTAGTTTGGAATAGGGTAGCGCTAGAGAAGAAAAAATTCCATTATACCCACGATTCTTCTAATGTGATGACGTAAGGGACCCACCAGCCTGAATAAACGGCTGATGCAGCGAGCAACACTATCAAGTTCGGAACACGAAGGCGCGACAGAGGGTAAAAAATCCATCATACACACGTTTCTTCTAATGAGAGGATGACATGTGGGGCCCATCATCGTGATTAAACGATAGATGCATCGAACGATGCTATCAAGTTCAGAATAGGGTATCACGAGCCAAGGAAAAAATCCATCATACACACGTTTCTTCTAATGAGAGGATGACATGTGGGGCTTAGGAGGTTGGTTAAACGGTAGATACGTGAAGCAGCGCTATCAACTCGGAACTGGGTAGCGCCAGTGAAGGAAAAAATTCCATCATACACATGTTTCTTCTAATGAGAGGATGACATGTGGGTCCTAGTAGGTTGATTAGATGGTAGATGCATCGAGTAGCACTATCAACTTTGGAACAGGGTAGCACGAGCGAAGGAAAAAAATTCCATCATACACACGATCCTTCTAATGAGAGGTTTACATGTGGGACCTAGTAGCCAGACTAAACGGCAGACGCCTCGAGCTACGTTATCGAGTTCAAATCAGGGAGGAGCGACCGAAAAGTATGGTCCGCTAGACACACTGACGTCCGGGACCCACACACCTCAAAAGACTTTGGTGAGTCAACATTGCGCGAGCAAACGAAAATCTTGCTTTTTCCATGCGCTGGCCAAGCTGCCTCCATGTTTTTAGCAGATCCGTCATAGTAGAGGACCGTGAAACTGGAAAAAAACGTTTTCCATCGGCCACGACCGAGCCAAGAATTTCGTCGCAGAAGACGCGCCTTCTACAACGACTGTTGGGCCAATTCGTTGCGGAAGGAAACTTTTCTTGTAGTGATTGGTGTTAAATGCATGAAGAAGCTCCATTCTGATGGACTACTAGAATCACTTGATTATGAATCATTCGAGACATGTGAGCCATTCCTTATGGGCAAGATGACTAGGACTCCATTCTCTGGAACAATGGAATGAGCGATTGACTTATTGGAAATAATACATACCGATGTATGTCTTCCAATGAGCGTGTGTGCACGTGGCAGATATCATTATTTTGTAACCTTCACATATGATTTAAGTAGATATGGGTATATTTACTTAATGAAACACAAGTTTGAAACATTTGAAAAGTTTAAAGAATTTTAGAGTGAAGTAGAAAATCATAGTAATAGAAAGATCAAGTTTCTACGATCCGATCGTGGTGGAGAGTATCTTAGTTATCAGTTTGGCATGCACATGAGACAATGTGGAATAGTTTCACAATTCACTACCGCCAGAACACCACAACGTAGTGGTGTATCCAAACGTTGTAATCGAACTTTATTAGATATGGTACGATCTATGATGTCCCTTACCGATTTGCCACTATCATTTTGGGGTCATGCATTAGAGATAGCTGCATTCACTTTAAATAGGGCACCATCAAAATCTGTTGAAACGAAAACATATGAATTATGTTTTGGAAACAAACCTAAGTTGACATTTCTAAAACTTTAGGGTTGCGATGCTTATGTGAAGAAACTTCAACCTGATAAGCTCAAACCCAAAGCGGAAAAATGCGTCTTCATAGGATACCCAAAAGAAACAATTGGGTACACCTTCTATCACCGATCCAAAGGCAAGGTTTTTGTTGCCAAGAATGGATCCTTTCTAGAAAAAGAGTTTCTCTTGAAAGGCATGAGTAGTAGGAAGGTAGAACTCGACGAGGTTATTGAACCTTCTCTTCCTGAAGTAGCGAGTAGTGCGGCGCCAAAATCTGTTCCAGTGTTGACTCTGCCAATAGAAGGAAATGATGATGAGGTACCTTCCCCTCCTCATGAAACTCCAATAGAGAGTGCTACCGAACCTCGTAGGTCAGGCAGGATATGTGCAACCCATGGACTGTACGGTAATCCAGTCCTAAATTTCATGGTAGATGGAAGCGATGACCCTGCTATGTATGATGAAGCGATGCTGATCCTGGATTCCAACAAATGGCTTGAAGCCATGCAATCCGAGATGGAATCCATGTGCGAAAACCAAGTTTGGACCTACCTCACGATCGAAAGGCCGTTGAGAATAAATGGATTATCAAAAGGAAAATGGATGCTGACGGTAATGTGACCGTCTATAAAGAATGACTTGTCACGAAGGGGTTTCGACAAATTAAAGGGATTGACTATGATGAGACTTTCGCACCGGTAGTGATGCTAAAGTCTGGTAGGATTATGTTAGCAATTGCTGCATTTTTTTATTATGAAATCTGGTTGATGGATGTCAAGACAATGTTCCTTAATGGAAACATTGAAGAAGATTTGTATATGATGCAACCTAAAGGTTTTGTCGGTCCTAAGGATGCGAACAAGGTATGCAAACTTCAGAGATATATTTATGGACTGAAGCAAGCATCCCGAAGTTGGAATCTCTGATTTGATGAAGTAATCAAAGGTTTTGGATTTGTCCAAAACGTCGGAGAAGCTTGTATTTACAAGAAAGTGAGTGGGAGCTCTATAGTATTTCTAATATTATATGTGGATGACATATTGTTGATTAGAAATGATATAGAACTCTTGGAAAGCGTAAAGGATTACTTAAATAGTAAGTTTTTGATGAAAGATCTTGGTGAAGCTGTGTACATGTTAGGGATTAAGATCTATAGAGATAGATCAATGCGCTTAATAGGATTGTCACAAAGTACATACCTTGAAAAGATTTTGAAGAAGTTTAGAATGGACGAAAGTAAGAAAGGGTTCTTACCTATGTTGCAAGGCACGGTTTTGAGTAGGACTCAAAGACCGGCTACACCAATAAAAAGAGAATTGATGGACCATGTCACCTATGCCTATGCCATAGGTTCTCTTATGTATGCTATGTTATGTACAAGATCAGATGTGGCCCATGTTGTTAGTTTGACCAACAGGTACCAATCTCATCCAGGTTTGGAAAACTAGAAGGTAGTAAAGGATGTCTTTAAGTACTTAATACGAACTAAAGACATGTCTCTCGTATATGGTGGTGAAGAAGAGCTTGTCTCAAGGTGTTACGTCGATGCTAGCTTTGACACTGATCCAGATGACTCTAAGTCACAAACCAAATATGTGTTTTTAATGAATGGTGCAGCGGTGAGTTGGAGGAGCTCCAAGAAACCAGTGATTGCAAGATCTACAATGGAGGCAGACTATATCTCTGCTTCAGAAACAGTGGCGGAAGCAGTTTGGATGAAGGAGTTCATATCTAAACTAGTTGTGGTTCCAAGTGCTTTGCATCCAATGGTAATCTATTGTGACAACAATGGTTCCATAGCCAATGCTAGGGAAACAAGGTCTCACAAGAATTCCAAGCATATAAAGCGCCGATTTAACTCCATCCGGGAAGAGGTTTAGGATGGCGATGTAGAGATTTGCAAAGTAGACACACATCTGAATGTGGTATACATGTTGACTAAAGCTCTCCCAAGGGCAAAACATGATCAGCACCACAACTCTATGAGTGTTAGATTCATGACTATGTAAACTAGATTATTGACTCTAGTGCAAGTGGGAGGCTAAAAGGAATATGCACGAGAGGTAATAATAAAGCGGTTATTATGCTATTCTAGGTTTATAACAGATTTTTATTTTTCATGCTATAATTGTGTTAATAGGAAACATTAATACATGTGTGATTTATAAACAGAAAAGGTTCCTTGTAAATCCTCTTTTAATACTAGCTTGTTGATTAACTAATGATCCATGTTTCCCGATCATGAACATCAGTGTTATTAATAACAGGGTCATATCATTGGAGAATGATATGATGAATAGTCACCGAAAGTAGATGTAACAATATGATCATGTCCTCAAGTTTATATTCTTATCACATTTGTAGTAACTCAATGTACTTTGACCATGAGATCACGTCAATCACTTTCACCGAAAAGGTACTTCGATTACATCAAACATCACTTTGTAACTTGGTGAATATAAAGGTGTTGTCGGGTACTTGGAAAGTGTTAGTTGAGGCTCGTGGATCAAGAATGGGATTTTTCCATCCAATTGATGGAGAGATATACTTAGGGCCCCCTTGGTGATATCACATTGACATAGCCTGCAAGCAAGTGATTTGATCACTAGAATGTTATATCACAGAAACGAGAAAAAGTGTACTTGTCGGTAACAAGATTAAACAAGGTATGGATGATACCGAGTGATGGAATCTCGCACAAGTAAAATATTGCGAGACAAAAGTAATTTGATTACAGCAAAAAAGGTTCAGACGATCATTGGATTTTCGTGGAACTAGTGGGAGTCATTATGGATCTCTAGATCTCGCTAATGATTATTGATTGCAGAAAGTCTCGATCATGTATACATAGTTCTCGAACCCATAGGGAGACACACTTAAGGTTAGTTGACACAACTTAGTGGATAGGGAACACATGAGAAGATAATGGACATCGCGGGAATTTGTTCTATTGAATCTGCCAAAATAGTTTCAGGGTATCGAAACAAAGCAAGGGAATAAACTGTTAATGTGTTCATTAAATGAAGTGTTCATTAAATCAAGTACTCATTAAATGAAGTGTTCATTAAATTGAGTTGCATTAAACCAAGAGAATTAAAGTGCTTTAATTGAAAGACCTTTGATTTTTGAGTGGAAATTAAATGGAAGATGAGTGGGGCTATATTGATGTGAGTGGAGTGTCCACCCACATAATTTGGGGAGAGATAGGGGCAGCACCATGGCTGTATGCCATGCCCTCTTGGGCTGCCCCCTCACCTATAAAAGGCCCCCTACTCCCCTCTCATCTCACACCATTCACCCTTCCTCTTATCTGCCTGGTTGGCATCTTCCTCCCCTTCTAGCCTTGTCCATTTCCACGAGCAAGGTGCTTTGGCAAAGCCCTGCTCAAGATCTTCTGCACCACCATCACCACCATGTCATAGTGTTGGCGGAGTTCCCGGGGATCCACTACTTCCGCTGCCCAACATAGAGGAAAGGACGGGAGTCATCAGCACACCTATGTGTGACCAATTATGGAGGCACTGCCCTCTTGTGGTGCTGATCGTCTGCACGTCCTTGAGGATGGTCGGGTACACTCTACATCATCAACGTTTTTTTGCAGGAACGTTATCCCGCATTACGGTCTTCGAGGGAAAGTCCATCTGAAACTATTACATGTATCTCCTAGATATGATCTTGGTGGTTGCAATCGTAGGATTTTTTTTGTTTTCTATACAACGAACCCCATCAGAGATGACGGTGGCCGAGAGTCAGGGATGGAGGTGTCGATTAGCATGACTAGGGCCACTCTGACTTAAGCAAGCAGGCGCAATGGATAGAGGGGAGAACCTCGGTTCCAGTGGTGGCCTCAAATGGGCAATAGGAGGCGTGTAGCGATGGGGCTTGGTAGCACCTGCAAGCAAGGGTTCCGACCTAAGGGGAAATTTGGGGAGGGGAAGAAGATAGGGTTCATCCGATGGTGTAGGCATACTTATAGGCTACGAACAGCGGCGGCGAGCATCGCAGCAGAGGCATGCATAGCAGCGCATGGCGATGGTCACTACAGCGCCAACGGGTTGCTTCCTCCGTTGGCAGGAAGACGGTGAGGACAACATGGGACGAACCGATACGGGGATGCGGTTGGGCCGGGAGTGGGATGAACTTGGGCCGCGTCAAAGGAAGAGTAAGGAAGGACACAACCTAGTTAGGGTAGTTTTCTATTTTTGTTCTGAAATCTTTTTCTATTTCCTCTTTCTTTCTCCAATTCTATTTCCCATTTTCAATAACCTCTACTGGTTTGAATTTTTTGAAACACCATAGTGGTATGTAAAATAATTTTAAACACTCAGGGGCCCTCAATAACAATTTGGGCTCCATATATTTTGTTGGTCTTTTCAAAATTTTCAAAACCATTTGGAATTTTGTTAGAGAGGAGTAATTAGGTTTTAGCGGTTTGTATCTTTTTCTTTCATGCATTTTTCTTGAGAAAAATACATGATGCTCATGATAATGCACAAGCAAATCCTAAGTAGTATTTATTGAAACTAAGGGTCTTACAAATCTATCACCCTTAAAAGAATCTCCTCCCAAAATTCCTACGGTAGGAAGAGATAAAGGAAAAGGGTTACACTAGTCTTTGACGATCTTCTCGAAGAGGTTGATTGACGAGGGTAACCTCGGAAATGTCCATGGTGAAGGACTTTAGGGTTTCGCGGAAAAGAGAACGCTGGAGATTTCGTCGGATGTCGGGAAAACAATGGAGTCAAAGTCACCTGAATATTGGGAAATCACACTATTACAAGTTGCCTGGGAGATTTTTGGTAGCCTCGCTTGGGCTTCTCCCATCCTATATATAATAGGCCGGGTCTCAAAGCTATATGCGGATAGGTTTTACATATGTGTAATTACAATACCAACATAATGTCGGTTCATAGTCTCTTTCCTAATATAATCAAAGTCTTTGTCGGCTGCTTTCTTGGGCTATCATCTGAAATCTTCATGGGTTGTAAGCCTTTTAACCAGTATAGGGTAGCAAATCATAAGCATCCGAGTAGTCGTACCTATGTCAGTAGCCCCCGAGACTCTACCTGAACCGTAGTGTTGGGTTGAGTCTCAAAGTTTCTTTTTCCCTTCTTTCCCTCTATTTCTGTTCCTTGATTTTTAATTTTGTAGGGAGTTTGGTACAACGAGTCTGATGCTTCCGATGGATCGGGAATTAGATAATTGCTCCTGGGCAAAAACAAGCTTGTCCTACATCAAATTCAAGTCCCCAGGCTCGAATTCGGAATTTACTACCGGCGTAATTCAGTTCATACCGCTGAGGTCTTATCGAATACTGAATTCCAGTTTCTATTTTGTCGGGTACCCAACGCGTCCGTCGGGATTTTTCATCGTATCGTTGATCCGGATATTTTACTGGCAGAGCGCATTCTTGTGCGATTACCAGGCCACACAGGACAAATCCTGGGGTCTTACCTTCATGTTTTTGAACAAGGCATTCGGATTTTGTCGCGTCGAGTGCGATCCGAGATTATTTGTTTTTTTGGTGGCTGAAGATCTTGTTGTTTTCTGTAACTGCTCCCGATTGGAATATCTGTTGAAGAATTTTTTCTTTTTCTTTCTTTATGAGGTGCGCGCCAGCGCTCCTGATAGGAGTAGCCCCCAAGGCTATGTTCGGATGTATATATCAGAACATAGGCTAAAAAACTTAGATTTATGGCGCTAGTGTTTCTGTAGATTTTTTCGGGTGCACGACCAGTGCTACCGATAGAAGTAGCCCCCGAGGCTACAGTCGCAATATTGTATATTCGATTGTAGTCTCAAATCTTCTCACGGAGGAATTTACTTCGACTCCAATTTTAATTTCTTCGGGTGATATCTCTTATAGCGAGCCGCAATTTATGCAATGTATTTGTTGTGACGTTAGTAATGACATATTTTATGCTGTTGATTTCTATAAGACACGTCATGATGTGACGTTTCGAATGTGGGGCCATGCGGCAGTAATGATGATGCCTGATAGCATATTCAGAGGAGTTTTTTGACTGCACGTCCCCTCTCCATGCGAAGATCGAGGCGTCACGCGTTGTCCTCCCATTTTTACCGCGGCAATAACTTCTTTAGATTTTTCCTTTACGGAATCTCTTTAACACGTGTCACCACCATGTGATCTTCTGTCGGTTCGATTTTGCATCGAACGGTCCAAACTTCATACCTTTGCTCTTTATAATGGGAAGGAGATTTGTTTTACCTCACCTCCCTTTGCTCCATTTTCTTCCGTGCGCTCTTGCCCCGTTGCGAACTCCTTCTATGTGCTCGTGTTTCTCTTTCGCTGCCATGGGTAAAAATTAAGGTGGGGACTTCCACTGCAACCGCGAAGGCCACCAGTAGAAGGTCGTTGGATGGGCTCCTTCCAAGTGTACGGTGCAGGATCTCCGTGAGGCACGGAACTTTGGCCATCTGGCGGAGGGTACCTTCAATCTCCCTGGAGATGAAGATGCTCCTATCCCCGAGCCCGGCTAGAGGGTAATGTTTCTCTCCTTTCTTCTCCATGACCTTTCTCTTCCTGTCCACGAATTTCTTCGTGGTCTTATTTTTGTCTATGGCGTGCAGCTGTATCATCTCACGCCGAACTCTATACTCCATGTTGCTTGTTTCGTCACTCTCTGTGAATGCTTTCTCGGGATTCATCCCCATTGGGGCCTATGGAAGCATTTCTTTTATGTTTGCCGTAACGCCACAAACACCATTGTCCATGATGTTGGTGGCGCCATTTTCTCTGTTCGCTCTAACGTAGATTATTTTGATTTTAAGATCACTAATTTTGTCCAAGCCTGGAAGTCCAAGTGGTTTTATATCAAAGATCAACGAGTTGAAGGCCAGTCTTTCGGTTTAGCCCCCTTTGATCCTAAGGAATCTTGTCGCAAACTTGACTCCTGAGATCAACGTCCTTCTGTCGAAGAAATGATGGAAATCTAGCCCTATCTTGATCGCATTTCAAAACTGCGGCCTGAAGTTGGAAAGGAATTGTCGGGTGTCCAGATTTTGGCATTTTTTTGCGGATCCGCGTCCAACCACTTCAGGCCCAGCTTTTTGGCATGTGGGAATATACCGGGAAAAAGGATCTGATGAGGACTTCATCGGAAGACCTTACCCTTAAGGTGTATGAAAAGAGGGTTCGAAACTTCACCACTCTTACCAAGAAAATCATGATTCCTTCCAACTGTCTTGTGGAGCCCTATGGCAAGAAGAACCGCCTTCTCGAGGTAAATTTCCATTGCATCCATCTTTCCTCCCTTTTATTTGCGGATGAATTTTTACTCTATCAATAACTGGCGGTTTTCCATGTCTTCTGTTTGTGTAGGATTTTGACCACTTGAGCTCACTTCGTCCTCTCCCTAGAAGCTGTGAGCCCCCTGTCCATTCTTCCACATCCGACGATCTCCCTATGACTGAGACTGCCACGAATGAGGAGATGGATTTTTCTGCTTCCAATTCTTCATCGAAAACACAATCCCTTCCATCGGCTCGCTCTGGGATTTTCATGGGGACCATGCTGGTGATAAGAGGAAGCGCTCTTATGCTGTAGAAAAGGGCGAAGACTCAGATGCCTCAACTGCTTCCAAACCCTTCGATGTTGCTCCAGTTTCGGCTGCTCCTACCCATATGAACTTGTTCTGCTTTCCGCAAGATGTATCTTCATAAGTGTTTTACTGCTTCCTTGCTGCTTTATCGGGTAGTTCTATTACTGATGCTTTCGCAATTGTTTGGTTCTTTTCTTTTGCAGTGATAATGATGATGAAGATCCTCCCGTGTCTCCTCTTCGTACATCTATTGCATGTTCTACAAAGAAATCCCCTCTGCCGTTGATGGAGCCGAAGGAAATGCTCATGTCCTCAGTGGAGAAGATTATCCAGAAAGATGTTGCCACTTTGTCAATGCCGTCATCACAAAAAAGAAGAAAACGGCTGGTAAAGGTGTGGCGATTTCTGCGAATCCTGTTGATGTGGATATGAAAGATGTAAGTCACTCTATATTTTAGAGTTTTTCTACCCATAGCTTCTTTTTATTTTTCCTGATATCCCTTGTCGTGATGTTCTTCTTCAGCCTTTGATGCACGAGATGGTCAACATGGCCTCTCGTTTTATAAATATCCGCGATGAAGCCGAAGAACTAAATGGTATATCATGTTCATCTTTGGGAATTCTTTTGTGTGTTTTTCTTCTCCACTTTTCATGATTTATTTGTGTAGCTGCTGCCAAGGAATCCGGAGTTATTCGAGACGAGACGATGAAGCGTGCCGATGATCTGGAGGTCAAACTATGGGTTGCTGAGGAGGCTTCGATGGAAGCCAAATAGAAGGCGAAAACTGATGCCGAAGAAGTGACCAAGCAGGCCGCTATTCAAGATGAAAATCTTCAGGAGCATTTGGAGGCCCTTAATACTTCTTTGGAGGCCCTTAATACTTCTTTGTCTTTTGTAGCTTTATTTCATGTCTTTTCTTTGGTCATCAATCGTTTCCTTTTTTATTTTCAAAATTGACTGGCCAGAACCTGACGCTGCACGAAGGGAAAAAGGTTGATCCTTTGTCGGATGCTGTTAGCACCTTGGAGGCCAACATCATTTGTGGGCGCAACCTTCTTGTCCGCTCCCGCCGTGCCTTCAAAATCCTTCATGCCGAAAATTTTCCATCCAAGGAGGTGCTGAATAATTTGAATGATCTTGTCACTATCTTTGGTGCTAACCCCAGCCCCCTTGTTGGTTAGACCCTGATACAGTCGAATAGTGGTGCCAAAACTTCAATGGCACTAGCGACGGCGCACGGCGAGAAGGTCGACTGGGAGAAGATTAGCTCCTCTGTCCCAGTCACCTCCAATGGCCAAGAAGTTGACCTAAAGCCTTATGTTAAGAGGGCCAAAAAGTATTCCCGGCTGCTTTTGGGCCTAGGCTCACGCTCGGAAGAGCTGGCTGCCCCTTCTACGACGGGCCCTCCTTCTTCGGATGCTCGTGTCGCTCCTGAAGCTAGTGCTCCTTCTGCTAGTGCTACTTTGACTTTGGAGAAAACGGCTTCATAGGCTTTGTATTGTAGTTTTATTCTGTCTCCCTTGTCGTCACTGTAATGAACCTTCAACTTATCCAGCTGCCTTTTGCTTCCTTTTTACAAGAAAACAACTGTTGAATATATGCGTATGAGTTTTGTTTTTGTATGCTGAACGTGTCATATCTTTCGTGTCTTGCTAGATTTTGAATGAATCTTCAGATCCTTCTAAGTCCGCACAATTGTCGGATGCAATGCCATCTTCATCTGTAGTGGGTGCAACAAATACCGCCATTGTGCGTACGGTGTATCAGTCGTTGTATGCTGAAAAAATTGAACAGGTGGAAAAACTTGAAGGAAAACTTCGGGTTGTTGAGTCAATGGAGGATGTTGCCGAATCTACACTAAAAGAAAAGTTTCCTTCCGCAACAAATTGGACCAACGGTTGTAGTAGAAGGCGCGTCCTCCGCGACGAAATTCTCGGTTCGGCCATGGCCGATGGAAAACTTTTTTTCCAGTTTCGTGGCCCTCTACTACGACGGATCTGCTAAAAACATGGAGGAAGCTCGGCCAGCGCGTGGCAGAAGCAAGATTTTTGTTTCCTCGCGCGATGTTGACTCGCCGAAGTCTTTTGAGGCGTGTGGGTCCCGGACGTCACTATCTCTAGCAGACCATACTTTTCAGCAGTGCCTCCCTGATTTGAACTTGATTACGTTGCTCGAGGCATCTGCCGTTTAGTCAGGCTGCTAGGTCCCACATGTCATCCTCTCGTTAGAAGGATCATGTGTATGCTGGAATTTTTTTTCCTTCGCTCGCACTACCCTGTTCCGAAGTTGATAGTGCTGCTCCATGCATCTACCGTCTAATCAATATCCTGGGACCCACATGTCATCCACTCATTAGAAGAAATGTGTGTATGATGGATTTTGTCCTTGGCTCGCACTACCTTGTTCTGAACTTGATAACGTTGTTCGATGCATCTACTGTTTAATCACGATGTTGGGCCCCACATGTCATCCTCTCATTAGAAGAAACGTGTGTATGATGGATTTTTTTACCCTCTATCACGCCTTCGTGTTCCGAACTTGATAGCGTTGCTCGCTGCATCAGTCGTTTAATCAAACTCCTGGACCCCACATGTCATCCTCTCATTAGAACAAACGTGTGTATGATAGAATTTTTTCCCTCGGTCGCGCCTCCGTGTTCTGAACTGGATAGCGTTGCTCGTTGCATCAGCTGTGCTGGTGGGTTCCTTATGTCAGTCTCACATTAGAAAAATTGTGGGTATGATGGACTTTGTTTTCTATTCTAGCGCCACCCTGTTCCTAACTAGATACCGTTGCTTGGCGAATCTGCCGTTTGGTCACGTAGCTGGGTCCCACATGACAACCTCTCATTAGAAGGATCGGTTGTATGATTGACTTTTTTCTCTACTCGCGCTCTGTGTTTTGAACTTGATAATGTCGCTCGCTGCATCAGCCGTTTTTTAGGCTTTTGGGTTCCCCCATGTCAGCCTCTCATTAGAACAAATGTATGCACGATGGACTTTTTTTTCGCTCGCGCCTGCCTGTTTCGAACTTGGCAACGTTGCTCGATACAGCACATGTATAAGGCCGCGCTGGTGGGACCCACGTGTCGGTCTATCTTCAAATGAAATGTGTGTATGATAGACCTTTTTTCGGCCGCGTCTGCTACTTTGGACTTCCAATAGATTTAAATTGTGTGTGTCGCCACTACACAAAAGTTATTTATAGAAAACATATTATTAAACATTCCTTAGTACCTTCAAGTTATGTTTTAATGTTTTTAAAAAGATGTCGTGTGTTTGTGTTTATATTTTTAATAAGAAAAGGGCCGCCTCCTGGCATTTAAATTTATAATACATATATAATGGACTAGTTTATTAAAATATGGCGGAGTTTTTTTAAGAGATGGAGGCGGAGTTCTTTTTAAGAGGTAGGGGCACTGCTCAAAAGGCCGAGTTAAAAATATTTTGGGCTATTCTACATGGTCCATCTACATGCGCTATACTCCATGGGCTCCTTTCTTAAATTTCACTGGGTTGTGCTAAGAAGTCTCTTGACCCTGACAAGGCCGAATTAAAATGTTCTTACGTATGATCCATGGGATCATTTCTCAAATTTCAATGACCTTGTGCTAAAAAAACAGTTCCCTGGCCTCGAAAAGGTGTGTGTGTATGTTGGACTATTATTCGGGTCAAACTTGATAACGTTGCCGGGTCCTGCATGTTAGCCTCTCACCACGCTGGACTTTTTCTCCCTCGCGGCTCCCTATTTCGAACTTGGAAATGTTGCTCGATGCAGCATCTCTATAAGGCCGCGCTGTCGGGTCCCATGTGTCAGCCTCTCTATAAATGAAACGTGCACATGATGGACTTTTTTCAGCCTCGTCCGCTGTTTTGACATCGGTCCGTTGCTAGTTCTAAATATACATGGTACAGAGTAAAGGACTAAATATAC
The DNA here is from genome assembly GCA_910589775.1 of Avena eriantha. Lineage (NCBI taxonomy): Eukaryota > Viridiplantae > Streptophyta > Magnoliopsida > Poales > Poaceae > Avena > Avena eriantha. The sequence goes on from OU342744.1 coordinate 435,391,300, forward strand.
ACACATACTATATAGATGTCTGTCAAATTATATTTTATTGAGAATTATCTATTATAATTTTATATAGTGATGATATGTCATAGGTCTATTATCTGGGTTCTCACGTGCAGGGTACATGGAACTTACTAGTAATATAGTAGTTTCAACTAAACAACATAGGTAGGCAGAGCTTTTTCTGGGGGCTAGGAAAGGGGATGAACATAAAGGCCGAATTAAAAAGATTCTAGGATAACTGGGAGCGGATGCCCTATTCTCCATGGGCTCACTCCAAAACTGAATGCGCTATGGTCGGTGGCCACAAGAAAATGAAAAGGCCGAATTGAAGGTTTGGGGCTATGATTTGGCCTTATAGGCTAATTTCATGGGCTCAGTAATAAAAATTCTAGGCCTCAACAAGGAAGAAAAAACGAGGGAGAAAATTTTGGCTGATATTTTCGCGTGAAAATTGTTGACAACCAGGACACATACCTCGTGCGTGCCAAAACTTTCCCACTCGCGCCTTCACTCTAGCAGCCAGCTATTGTCTCTTTGCGCCTTTCTTCTAGAGACGTGCAGGCGGTCAAAACCACAAGCCATGCACCAAAATATTCACACTCCGTCTATCAGCCGGGGCGGCCTAACACCATTGCTGACTGCACCGTTCTTTTCGGGACGCACACATGCCGGCGGTCAGCTGGTCAATTGTAACATCCCAAAACTTCAATCCAAGTTTATCAAAGATCAAATCAACCAAAAATGGGGTTAACAAAAACTTTTCTAAATTTAAAATGAAAGCATTCATACATGTGTGCATTTAAAATAGGAGTTGTTTGAATTGCCATGATTGAGTGATCCAATGCTTGTAAAATGTTTCTTAGGTGATTTAAACATCATCTACATATTTCCCAAACTTTTCCTAAAGAAAATCAAATAAAAAAGAATTAAAAAGGAGGAATGGTCATTTTGGCAAATTTATCTCTCATGCCTACTTTGGCTATTCCTAGCACTCATTTCTTAACAGAAACAATTATTGATCTTGCACCCCTTGCTAGTACACATATTGAGGTACCAAGGCCCACCTTTTGATCTGCTAAAAACATTCTGTTAACTATTTTAATTGAAATTTGAAAATTGAATCTAATGCATATGCATAGATCATCCCTTTTTCAAAACCCAGCTTTTTGAGCTCCATTTTCAAAACCCTTGCAACCAGAGACTACCTAGCACTAGTGGAGATCACTCAAAAATTTTGAAACCAAAATTCAAAACTTTCTTTCATGTGGCCATTTAATCAAACACTTGGCATGCATAATTTCCACTCTAATCCTAGCTCACTATTTTGAATAGGGTTTTGCCCCCAAATGATCTACATTTATCTCCTCTGTCCCCTCCTAGTCTAACCAGGCCCTTAACACCCCTCTCCCTTGTCCCTAGCCCCCATGCCATGTCGTGCCGAGCCATGCCACGCCGACCAAACCTTGCCTCGCTGCAACAGACCACTCCCTCTTCCCTCGCCATGTCTAGGAGGTAGCCAGGAGCTCACCGCCACCCCCTGTCCCTTGCCCGAGCCCAGCCGTGCAGTGGACCACCGAGGACAAACGGCGCCCAGTGCCACCGCACCATGCCAGCGCCGCCCGCAGAGCACGCTCTGTCCCCGCGTGCACAAGCCGTCCCTTGGCAGCAGCCCGCGCCCGCCGCTCCGCCACGACCTAGAGAACACCCCAGACACCCCTGCTGGCCGCCCAACACCTCACAGCCACCGCTCGTCGTGGACACCACCGCCTCTGCCGCTCAGAGCGCCACCTCCCCCAGACTGCATGCCACCGCCCCTACGGCTGCACTCAATGCCTAGAGCACTGCCAGGGAACCGCACGACGATCGCCACCCTCAGCCATGCCTCTACCCCACTGTAGCCATGTCGCCACCGTCGACTGCCCATCCCGCTCGGTCTCACCGTCGGGCCTATAAAAGGAGCACTCCCCAGCGTCTCCTCTCCAGACCATTCCACTCCCCTCACCTCTCTGAACCTCACCCACCTCTAGCCGGAGCAAGGCGAGCTCTGCCTCGCCGGAATTGGAGCCGGAGCAGCCGCGGCAGGAGGAGAAGGGCGCCGTTGATTGCGACCACCCCAAGCTCCATCGCAACCGTGCCTCGCCTCGCCGTCGTCTTCCAGTTCGTTTGCCCGCCTCGCCGACCCCGCTGGAGCCCTGGTACGCCCCCAGCAGACCCCCACCGAGCCGCTAGGATTTGAGCTCGCCAGCGACCTGTTCGTCCTTGACGACGACCCTCAGCCATAGATCTCCCTTCTAATCCTACGGCCCACAGCGCGCATACCGTTTTGTGTGTTAAGTGCCGCTAACAAGCGGGACCCCCCTGTCAGCTGAGCCCCGCAACGTGGAGCGCCACTGGGCCGGCTCAAGTCGTTTTCCCGTGCTAGCCCACCCGTTCAAATCTGGATTTTTCTTTTTAGTTAAATCTAGTTTCTATCCACTATTTCAAAATTCAATTCTGTGAGTTTTATAAATTCAAATTTCACGGAACCAATTTTTTCTGAAAGGTATTAAGATGATCTATCCAAGCCCGTTGGATTTAATTCAATTAGAGTTATAGATCTCTCCTAATAAAAATAAGAAGACATAAGCATTTGCTACTTGCAACATTTTTATAAAATCAACCAAGTTAGCTTTTGAGTTGATTCCAACTCTCAAAAATCACATTTCATCATATCTATCCAAATATGTAATAATATTAAGGTTTACATGTAGTGACTTTGGACTAGTACCAAAATAATGCTGTATAGGCATTTCTAGTCACATTAAATCATTAAATAATGAACTTGAACCAAAGTAATGTTGATACAACCTTTAAATCTCATTCCCACATGTTAGAATATGTGGTGATGACATGTGTCCACATGATCCCATATTTTGGTGGTGAATATTAAATTTTAGTTAATTTTTCAATGAGTAGAAATTACTTTTCTAAAATAAAAAGATTGAAACTATAGAATTAAACTTGTGATGCTTGTGATGATAATAGATCATAAAATGTGTGTCTTAGAATGCTACTTAGCCTAGTTAAGTATTGTTTGGTGATTGTGCATTCCCTATGTATTTATAGACGATAGTACCGACCAAGCTTTCGAGGAGGAGGAGTTCTACCAAGAAGAAGAAGAAGAAGAAGAAAACTTCAACCACTGTACCAACCAAGGCAAGCTAGCACTATCCAAGATTCACCCTTGCAAGTTATACTTGCAAGCCACCATTAACAATGCAAGCTAACACTTGCAAGTTTAGTGATTAGCAAGTTAGGATCAAACTAGATGGTTTAGCAAAGATGCCCTAAGCATGCTTTAATCACATTGCCTTTTTGACTATTAGTACCCCAAGTCTTAGTTACAAGTTTTACCCCTCTTAGGTTATACAAAGTTCTTTACTTGTTTTGAAGGTAGCATAAATGTATAAAACTTGACCTATTTAGAACCCTTTAGATGTCATTCTATGGCATGAGATTGAACCCATCTTTTCCACCTTAGTGAACACTCTTAACTTAGTAGCTTAGAGTAGATCAAAAACTTGAGTCACTTTAGATGGGAACACTTGGTGAAAATGAATTATGAAAACCTTGGAATGATGAGTGATTCTATTGAGATGTTTTGACATGTGTTGAGAAACACAAATGGTTGATGATGATGAAAATGTTGAGGCATGAGCCTTAACCCTTTTATAAAACTGATGGTTGGATTCAGATGCGATACCATTCCAAATTTACCGTACAACCACATTTCTTGATTTGGGTAAGGCTTAGCTGGAAATTTATATGCATTAGTATTAGTTCCCTCACGGAAGAGGTCTGAGCTGAGGCTACCTCTCAATGTTGTCCACCTATGAAGTGCCCAAGATGACTGATGGTCATGGTTGGGAGGCCATGCTCATAGGATAGGTGCTTATACTAGGGTGTGTAAAGGGAAGGTTGTGTTTGATTATCTGCATACTAAGTATGATGATTCAGGGTTATCCCTGACAGATGTATCGAATCTTGTGGTGAAAGTGTACCACCTCTGTAGAGTGTCAAACTATTTGAATAGCCGCGTCCGCGGTTATGGATAGTTGGAATGGCCATACTGTTTCGTTGTCAGATGTTTTCCAAATAACTTGAAATGAATGTTGAATTTTGACTTGACCACAACAGGGTTGTGTTTATGAAAATAGCTTCCCAACTTAAGTGATTCTAGAACTTTACTTTATCTTTCTTGGTTTCTGAACTCAGCTTAGGTTTCAAACTTAACTTTATAGTTAAACTTAGATCTAGCACTTTAACTTAGAATTACTGCTTGTTAGTGGTAGTTTGCGAGTACTTAAAGAGTACGCATGGCTTTTGTCCCTGGCTATTATCATGGTCAGACTATTAAGGAGATTATCAAGATGATGGTCAGCAGGACGGCTATGATAACTAGGACTATCTGCCTTCGTCCGCATTGCCTGTGCCCCTAAAGATGGACCCCACCGCTACGCTATCTTTTATTTCCGCTGCTTGTTGTATTAAGACTGGATCATGAGATCCTTATTTTTGTAAGACCTTATGTATGGTTTGTAATGGATGATGTACTGTGATATCCAATCCGTTATGTCTCGCAAAAATGGTAATCCTGGGATTGCGAGGTATGGCATAACGGGCATCTGGGATTAAAAATCCGGGTGTTGACAAGTTGGTATCAGAGCCATCCTGACCATAGGAGACCCTAGTTAGAATGGACGTCAAACAAAAACTTAGTTTCAAAACCAAAGTGAGTATTTATGAAAAACTATCTCCTCTCTTACCCTTGGGAATTCTTTCCTGCTCAAAAAAATTCATGTTCCTCAAAACTCTTACACTACTACTTAAAATTTGACACACTTGATCACTTCACTAACTTCCTCATCCTTAATTCTTGTAGATGGAGACTCAGTTCAGCAAGCTTTACCAGTTGGGAAACGGAGGTCAGCTGATCTTCGAGAGGGATCTAGATTCACTTTCAAAGTTACTAGGACGCCCGCACCCAGAGTTTCTTGGAGCTCAACTTCCAGGACCCCCAGGAGGAGACCTACAGTGGCTAGTCACCGCAGATCTTAGAGGAAGCATTGAAGCGCCAACTTCTGGAAGGATTCAGTTCTCCGTGAGAGAGAACAACTGGCTAGATGGATTAGCCAGGGCAATGCATGAAGCTCTCGCACGTCTATGTGCCCTTAGCATCAACAAGACCCAAGGAACCCGTTTTGCCCACTATGCAAGACGTGACTTCATGGGAATGCCAATGGAGATGCCGGGCCACCCCGAGTTGAGGCGTCAAGTGGAGAACCTTGATTTCTTGCTTCACGATAGACAGCAGGAACTGGACAATGCTAGAGAGTTAGCCAACCAGAACCGTGCCATTGCTGACCAGAAGGCCCAGACTTTTGCACTGCTTGTCCAAGACCGTCAGTCTCTTCGCCGTCAGCGTGCCAAGAAGGATCTCGCCCATCTTCGCAAGAAGGTGGCCGACCTCGAGAAGACCGTCAAGGAGCAGGAAGCTTAGCTTGCATCAAAGGAAGAAGAAGATGAGGGTGAAGACATCCAGGGAGACATGGATTCTTACCTCAGCAACGATGATTACTTTCTGGAGGAGGATGCCATGGATTTCTACACTGATGATGAGGACTCCAACTTCATCGACGATGAGTAGATGCACTGGAGCACTATCGTAGCCTGAGATGTATCATCTCATTGTATCGTAGCTTGCAGAATGGTTCTTCAAACCATCTGTTTTCCCTTTGAGTGTTGTGGTGTGTGTTGTATCGTGTGCTTCCTTGCATTACAAATTTCGAGGTGTAGAATTTACCTTGCCGATGAATAAAAGGGTACTATTTTGTGACTTCCTCCGAGGTGAGAAGTTCCCATCTGGATTTGCTTCCAACATTGCAAATTGTATCAATGTAGACGGGAACAGGCTCCAAGGGTTGAAAACTCACGATTTCCACATCCTACTACAAAGGCCTTTAGCTCTTGGCGTTAAAGGTTTAGTCAACAAGGATTTGTACAACGTGCTTGCAGATTTGGGAAAGTTCCTTAGGGAAATCTGTAGCAAAACTCTAGACAGATGAGTTGTAGCGTGTCTTCAGACGGACATAGCAAAAATCTTGTGCAAGCTTGAGCTGATATATTCACCAGCCTTCTTTGATGTGATGGTGCATTTGGCTGTTCATCTGACTGAAGATGCACTTTATAGAGGTCCCGTACATTACGAATGGATGTACCCTATAGAACGTAGACTTTGCACTTTCAAGGGTACTGTTAGGAACAAGGCTAGAGTAGAGGCTTGCATTGCAGAGGCATACATTGCTGCTGAAGTATTTGCAGTTTGCTCAAGATACAGTCATGTTCGTAAAACGAGATCTAGTATGGGTGGCAGAGTTGACGAAGTTGAAAACTCTGTTTTTAACCATGGTGTTCGTCTAGTAGGAAAGAAGGAACATAGAACATTAATGCAGCACGAATATGACCAACTTACTTTGTATGTGCTGAATAACGGTGATGAGGCTGAAAACTTTGTAGCGTGAGCACTATTCATACATATCCTCACATATGTGAAATGAAACTTATAGCAAGATATGTTCAGATGTAGGGGTGGGTTTCAGGAATGGTTTATGAATCATGTAAGATGGTCAATTGAACTTTGAATTTCATACGAACTGTGCACATGAGATGACATCTTCATTATTTTGTATAACCCATATCACGAAGCTGCGTGAAGAGAATCCGGGCGATGTTAGTGATGGTCCCTATGCCCTATCATGTGGTCCAGCAAAGAGGGTGCATACAGCTTCAGCTTGCAATGCCGATGGTATCCACTACAACACTTATGAGCATGAGAAACATCTAAAGACACAAAACAGTGGCATCACGACCAATGGAGAGCACTTGACAGCCAAAATGAAGAAGTCAGATGACTATGATCATTATGGTCGCATAAAAGAGGTTATTGAGTTGAATTATAACAACAAGACTGGTGGTTGATCTGTGGTTCTATTCAAGTGTTATCGGTATAACCAAGATCCGAACAAGAAAAGAAGCCCCAGAAATGATGGGAATTTCATATTGATCAATACTACTGGTGAGTGGTACAAGGAGGAACCTTATATTTTGGTAACTCAAGCTTCCAAGGTAATTTTCTTGGATGATAGAGATAATAAGGACTGGCAATATGTGCAAAAGTTTGAGGCAAGTAACACCTATGTTGTGAATGAGTATGACGACACAGTCACCACAGATGTTGCCCACTAAGATGATCCTAGTGGTTGTATGGTAACTAAACTGGCTAACGTCGATGAAAATTTGATTGCCAGAGGCGGCTCTACGGATGATGGACAAATAGATTTCACTATCGAGGTTAGTGTAGTCGACAAAGATAGGAATAAACTAGTTCTACCTGATGAATCTCAGGACATGTATGATGAATGGCAAGGGGAACAAGATCCAACCCAGTCAGAATACGTGGATCTAGAAAGCAGTGGTGCAGAAAGCAATGATGGTGACGATGATTAGATTGTTGTTTCATATTATGCAGTGATATGATGAACAGTGATTCGTATTGGTTTTCTCTTTGTAAAATGTATGAGACATGATGACAATTTCCTATTGGATTGTAATCCTAGACTAATTGTTTTCCCTGTCTAAATTGGATTAAGCTTAATTCGACAAGGGCAAACATATGTAGAATAGGTTCACTTGGCGTGCGGCAGAAACATTGGTTCAGTACATTAATTAATTATCAACCACAGGACCAGTTTCATACAGAAGGGGGCATATGCACCTCGTGTCAGTAGAGATGGGTGAGCACATTGTCTCGGCAGATAGGGTAGCTGGCGTTGGTCTCAAAATAAGTGAAGATGCACTTGCGGTGGTACGGATGGTTGCATCCCCGGAGACGCATCGTTGTGCGCTTCGACGGCATCTGCATGCATGCTGTAGTGGCCATCCTCCTGCTCAACCAGGTACCAACTGTCTTGAAGCGCCAGCAAGTTGACAATGAGCCTGAGATTCAGGCTGAGGGTTAGGTCGAAGTGGAACCCGTCGACCCACAAACACACCTCAAGCTAGAGCTGGTGCAGAATGTCGTATGTCATGATGATGTCCCACTCCTCCACCGTGAGTTACAGGTTCTTCATAGCTTGCTGGGAGGCAGGATGATATTCAACACTTCCTCTTTGCAGGGTGTGGTCGTGGCATCGTCCTCCTCCAGAAGGGCTAGGATGGAGCCAAGCATCCTCATGAGCTCATACGTCCTCGAGAAGAAGATCTTTAGGGTCATTGTGTACGGCATCGCTTCATTAACTAATTGTGGCTCGACGACGGAGAAGTCCGTTGTGGCTGCGGCAGGCATAGAAGACACGGGGGCCAAACTCGATGATGCGCTCCTGTGAGGAGCGCTCTAGTTCCGGCGGCGCCACCATTTGGGGATTTTTTTGGGGGTGGGTGCAGGGGAGGGGGACGGGAGGGGGCGGGGGCTAGTCGATGGTGCTGGCCTGGATGAGGGGGGGGAAGAGGCTAGGGTAAATGGGCGAGGGCCTATTTGATTTGTAGGATAGGAAAATCGGAGGAATAGGAAAAATGTAGGATTGTATTGTCATGTTCGCTCCAATCCTATAGGAATTCATATGCACCAAAGTGTGTTTGATTCCACCATAGGAATCTAAAAAAGAGGTATGGGTGAATGTTTGATTTCCTACGAAAAATAGTACTGTACAAAGGAATCCTTATGAAAAAATCCTATGGGAATCAATCTAACAAATCAAACAATCTTCATAGGAAAAAATCCTATAGGATTTAATCCTACAAAATTCCTAGGAATCCTTGGAATCAAATGGACCCTGATAGTGGACTACTCGAACAAAAGGCAGGGCGGCGCTACCTCGTCACTCCCCAACGTCATCCCTGGCTCGTCCTCTCTTCATGGTTCTATTTAGGCTCGTCTTAGTGCTAGTGGGAGTAATTTGGGTAGTACATAGTCCTACATGTATTACCAGCTAAGCATTTTGATGACATGGCATGCAATTAAATGATGAGAGAGAGCCTTGGGGTAAGTAGCTATGTTACCATAAGGGCGTCTCCAATGTGAAAATAAGGTTGGATATAAGACACCTATGGGTGACCTTAGTGGAACATTGTAGCACTCGGTCTTAAGATAAGAAACCTTGCGGTCGACCATACTACTATGACCCGGCCATAAGAACAGGAAAATCATTGTTTCTCTCTCCTCACTACACAGTGTGCTTGCGGCAGAATTTCAAGACAAAATGAGTCTACATTGCAATAAATGAGACTTTGCATGATACCAGACATATGTTACTTTCCACTATGGAGGTAGTAACTTATTTTATTTTATTTTTTGAAAATGGAAGTAGTAACTTAGACTAATAACATATGCATGTTACTACTATAAGTTACTCCCCACCATGACTAGCCTAAATATAGTAACTTGCATATGTTACTGTCTTCAGAGTGGGTGATAACATGTGTGTGGTTGTCATGCAAGACCTAATTAATTAGGTTCTAGACTCATATAAATGTGTGATGTTATGGTAATACCTCCCTCTCTTTCATCATTAATTATCATGCCATGTCACCAATTTTCTTAGTTGGCATTGCATGTACATGCAAGTTACTACTCCCACGTGACGAGAGGGATGGATGTTGTCTCTACGTTAAATAGAGGAAGGGTTGTTGAGCTGGATAGGAAAGACCAATATTTTAACATATCCTTGATTTTTTGTAGAATCGTCTATGCAGCGTAGGCACCGGTGCCGGATGGATGAGAAGTGGTTTGGGCACCAATATTTGCATACTCTATGGAGGGCCACCCAAGTTCTACAGATTTTCAAGATTTTTTGCTAAAAGAGAGCAACTATGTAGATGCACAGGCTGGTGGTACTTCCCTTTGATATTGGTAAAAGAGACAAACTATGTGGATGCGATGATTATTCAATTTATACATAACATAAATAGTATAGGTACCACACAACCACGACAGAAACTAAACCATACTCTATACATAATCAACACACACATAGACACACGAATATCATACGGTTCTATTTTGTTAAGAATCTATGTCGCCCTCTGCCCATGCGGGCATGCCGTCTGGTGTTCGATGAACTCGAGGAAGCAGCCAGCCATGTCACAACCTTTGTTGCTGCACTTGAGATTAATTCCTGAGGACATCTGATCCATGGTAGTGGTTGGTTCGAAGACGCCTCCGTATTCACATCCCGGGAACTGGCCATCGAACAATTTTCCAACACATTGTGCGCATGCAATGTGCGCTACGGCCTTGCCAAAGCACTGCTCGTGCAAGGAAAAGAGATTTAGCCCAAAAACAAGAGTTGTATCGAACCAGTGTGGAAAACATCATGAAGAAAGAAGTAGTAATAACCATGTACGCGGGACGACAAACAATTTGAGAACACAGCCTGTAGCTGATGACCTGCCTCATTGCACTCATGTCAATCATAGCTTCAAACCACTCGTCCGCCATAGAGCCGGCTTCTTCAATTGCGGCGGATCTGAGAGGGATTTTGAGACTGAGCGAGAGAGCATAGGGAGGAGTGCAGATCTGAGAGGGTTGATGAGAGCAAGCGAGAGAGACCGGTACAATAGTTAAATACTAGGAGTACTAGACTCCTCATCTCACTCTAGGCAATATCGTCTGTCCATACAAATTCAACGGCCATGAACTGATACCTTATCTCTTTGGCAAGAGACCTGCGCGGAGAAAACTAGGGAAGCGATGTGTTCCCCGATTAATTATCTCCCTCTGACCAGGTGTACACGTCGCTTTGACGACCTAGGGCTACGTGGAAGACTAAATACTGTACTCCAGTACTACTCTGGGATGGATGTACTAGTACTACTACTCTACCTCTGTTTGGGATGAGAGAATGAGACTAGCCCCAATGGGGGTATCAGGTGGTACGTACTGTATCATGCATTAGGCCTTTCACAATGGGGTGTAGCTTAGCACGTTACTATAGGAGTTATAAATACCTAATAGACAACCTCTCCTATGCATTGTATTTTAGAGGTTGTATCTTAATTTAATGTGTTTTTCTCTCAAGCGTGCATTTATTGGGAAATCAACTCTTTTTGCCTATGATTACGTGCAAGGGGTGTATCTTAGCTACTACTACTACGTACTAAGATACAACAACACCCTCTCTCCTCCTTAATTGACATGCCACAAAAGCATTTTGCCTAGTATACCGCGCTAAGAGACTCCCCCATTGTCAAAGACCTTATTACATGCATGGAAAATGCTTATGTGTCACGGCAATTAATGATAAAAGAGATTGTGTTGGTATCACTGCAAAATATTTATAATTTTTGAGCCACGTCCATAAAGTATAGGGTGTATAATTGGTTCTTGTACCTTGTTAGAAATCAACCTACTACTAGCTACCTATTACTCTTGCTTTTTTATTTAAGTAGGCATAGAAATGTTTTTTATTTTATTCTTGTTTAATCTTCTTGCTTTTTGATGAAGTTGCTGCATGTAATGCTAGTTGTTCTATAGTTCAAATGTTAGGTATAATACATGCTGGTATAAAGCCGGCAATAGATGACGTGTCACTTTGTTATACCTAACACTCGGTTATACTATTGAACTAGCTCTCATGCACTTGTAGAATATTAATTCAGACCTAATTCCAAAAATCGACAAAAAGTCGTCTGAGTGGGTGAAATTAGCTAGAAAATTAAGCTTGAAAAATATAATATATAATAAATCCAACCACTTTATGTACTATAGTAAATAAATGGCACATTCTATGAACTCTAAGCCATATTGATCGCACTTCCTTCCAAAAAATACTTTTACTTCTTTACCATGCATGCTAACATGCACCGATCTAGCTATACCAAAATATGGGCACACGGTCATTATCTTGATGAAGACATGGTATGTCCATGACCTTGGTCATTTGGCTTGAAACCCAAGAAAGTTCATACATAGTAGTACATGATATAGTAGGCAATACCAGAAGTGTGAGTTTTTCAAGTACTTTTACTTGTAGAAAAATAAGAAAGAATGGTCCCACCAAATATTTCTACAAAGTGGAAAATTCTTTCTTACAGTTCCCAAGTTTAAGTATTTTTCAAACTTCCAAGCTAAAGCTCCACGTGCACTTAAATGCATGATTCTAAGTCGATTAAACAAAATTAGGTGAAACTTGAATACATGTCAGCGCGATAGACTATTACTCTTCAAAATATCCAAAGTTCTTTTGAAGGTACCTAGGAAGCGAATATATCATGGGCCAACAATAGTTTCGAGAAATGCCATTACTGATTAGTATTTGCATACCGACAAATTTGACCACGTAGGAAAAACATTCAAACAGAATAAATCATAAAACAAAAGCATGAGACTTCATTACGATTGGGGTACGTTTGCTAGTAGTATTATTAATTGCCAACAAAAATGATAAACATGATATTCGACAACCTTAGGGAAAATGGATTCACATGATAGCCCACCATGATGTAACATTATTAATTCTTCGTTTTTAGCACGAACGACCAATAAGGTCATGGCCTTATATATCAATGTATACTCTAGCTATAGTTTTACATAGGGTTCTGACATCGGGTAGATGGGTGCGTCTTGGCCTAGTAAACAATGTTGCCCATGCGAGTTTTGAACAATTAGAAAAAAACATTTTCACTTTTCCAACTGATTATGGGGATGTTTTGTACTAGCAGTAAAGAAAATCAGAAGAATGTGGCACTGAATGCGAGAAGCATGATAAGTCCATTTTGCATCACTATTCTATATCATAATTTACTGTTATTCGTTGATATATTTCATATTAAGAGATGATACTTATGCTATTTCATCTATTTTTGCATGGCTGATGACTTTTGGAGGATAGACCGCTGAAGTCAGGATTCTGATGGAAAAGGCACTGTTTTGATGCGAAATTCGTGAAGATCCGAAAATCCCAGAGAATATACGAAAAATCCTATTTTCCCAGAAGACGAAGGATGCCAGAAGGGTGAGCGGAGATGGGCCACAGAGGGCCCACACCACCCCCTTTCGCGGGCCACCCTAGGACGCGCCACCAGGTGGTGTGGCCACTCTGGCCTATCTCTGGCTCTGCTCTTTGGCGTGTATTATCCCCACAAAACACTAAGACTCGGGGAGAGACCATAGAAAGATTATGTCGCCTCTACAGGGCAGAAAACTGCAGAGAGAGAAAGAGCTCTCCAGCAGGCAGAAATCTGCCGGAGAAATTCCTTCCCGGAGAGGGAGATCGTTTCCATCAACACCGTCATCAAGCTGGACTTCATCGGGATCATCATCATCATCTCCACCAGCACCATCATCACCACTCCATACCACTCTAACAATTGGGTTGAATCTTGCATAGTTCTTAGGGGAAACTTTCCCGGTGTTGATTACTTGTTTTAGTTGATGCTATTGAGTGGAACCATTGAATTATCATTCATGTTTAGATTGTTACTTATCATTATTTCATCTCTGGTCTTGATCCAGATGATGTCTGGTGAGTAGTTTGTTTAGTTTTTGAGGACATGGGAGAAGTCATGTTGTTAGTAGTGGAATTGTGTTGAGAAAGATTCAATGGTTTGATATTTAAGTTGTGGTGTTATTCTTCTAGTGGTGTCATGTGAACGTCGACTACATGATACTTCACCTTTATGAGCCTAGGGGAAAGCATTGTGTAATTGGCAATCGTAGGGGTTGCCGGAGTGACAGAAACCTGAACCCCCGTTAGGAAACCTGTGGCGATCCCGGATTTTCACCTGAGATCACCAAATTATGCACACCACCACGATCCCATGATCAGTGCATCATGGAGAATATCCGACATGAGATCAAAGTACACACATCCATTACAGTACGGTACAATAAGTCTTACAATAATAGTCTTACAACTTTCCCTCCTTGGGCACAAATAGATAATAGCAACGGTACTAATTAACGCGGAGGACCTGACTCAAGCCATAGCCCAACAGGTACCTGACTCGGAGAAACGCCCTAGTTCATGAAGTCATCATCGTACCCTCCATTGTCTTCTTCGTCCTGCTCATAGTATGACCAGGTTGATAGCCAGGGAACATTGCCAGTGAGTACTTTGAATGTACTCACAAACCACCATACAAAGAAGAACAAAGAGTATGCAGTATGGCTTTGGATAGTATGGCTCCAAGGAAGCTATTTGCGAAATCTCTTAGAGATATACTCTCAACGCTACCACTTGTTGTTTGCAAAACCTTTTTAGGATAAAAATAGTAGTAAAACTTGAAATACTAGGCTGGGGTCAACCCTGTTATTCACTTCCACTATGGTCATCCCATGACCAATACTTCAACTAGGCCCGACCATCCCATGGCCCATCCTCCTTGCCCTTCGACCATCCCTTGGCCGAATCTCTTTTTTGAAAACCTTTTTATAAACCAAAACCAGCACCGCTACGCAGCAACCTTTCCAACCGTCCACGACCGCGGACACGGCTATTCGAATAGATTATACTCTGCAGAGGTTGTACACTTTACCCACAAGATCTGATACATCCGCCGCGAGTAGCCGCGGATCGTCATACACTAGTATGAGAGTTTCGGATAACCGGACAAGACCTTCAAGAAAATCCCCTCTTAACACAAGCGCCTACCCTATGGGTGTTATTCCCCTCAAAACCGGGACATCGGGTACCGAGGACCAACCGGAGCACTTTTTCCACTTCTCGAGTGTGCAGTATCAATGAGGGGCCCATAATAATGCGTGGAGGCCAGCAGACCCTTTGTTCCTTCTCCAGGTCAATGTCCCACATGGACCTTTATCAGAGAAGGCCCACCCTCCAGGGATCCCCGGTCCCCTGTAGTAGTTGTGAGGCACTTGTATCAGAGGGAACCTCCTTCGGGTCAAGCCCCTTCCCATATAGGGGTAGTGTGGTTGCACGAGGTAGTTGTTCGGGCAAAACTACATAGAACCAGGTGCGTTTTTGAAAAAAGTTTTTCCTCTAACCTTATCTTTGGTGCCTCCATTTGTAGAACAGATCCAAAACCATTTTAAAAGCTTCTCGGCAAGTCCCACTTGCCAAGGTTTTCTGTCAAAACTTTTATAAAACCATCTTTGCCTTCGGGTTCCCAACCTAGAGTTTTTGTTAGGCTAAACCGGGGTTTCCAAGGGGTTGTGGTATATTAGACCACCTTAACTAATAGGGTAGGAGTAGGTAATACCAAAGGGGAGTACTTAGACAGTACCATAGGCATAATTTTGGTGGAGCCAAACTAATACCATAATAATAATATAGCGAGTAAAACAATGCAGTAGTAGAGTAAGTAAAACAGAGTGCATGAAAATAAAGATGGGACAAGTCTCATGAACTTGTAGGTGGCTTGCCTTATTTGGCAGCTTGTTCCTGGTCCTCTTCCTCAAAATCTTCCCAAGTACCTTCCTCAAACTCGTCCTCGTTCGTATCTATCGTCAAAAAAGGGAATTATAATAAAACCACCATACCAACCATCACCCAAAGCACAAACAATCCAATCAGTACAAAGCAGATGCACAACTAAACCAAACCAGCCAAGCACAAGTAGCTACTGATCCTAGTAGTACAAAGCCATTGAAAGCAATCAAAAAGCTTTAACCAAACTTATTTGGTGATTTTAGTG
Source organism: Avena eriantha (assembly GCA_910589775.1). Lineage (NCBI taxonomy): Eukaryota > Viridiplantae > Streptophyta > Magnoliopsida > Poales > Poaceae > Avena > Avena eriantha. Next base: position 435,406,984 of record OU342744.1, read on the forward strand.
GTCAAGACTAGATTAGCACTCAAGCAGAAATTTCGACCAAGACCAGTGGGTGAACAGTGACCACAAAATACATATCTGAGTAGGTATAGAGAATACCAAGATAACCCCACTGGTTTCACATTTTTATCAAAAAAGGTTGATTTTTAATAAATAAAATACTGAAAATAGTGCAGAAACTAGTACTAAAATCCCCAGGGCAGAATTGCAGAGCCAAAAATTAATCCCTTCCAGGAATAAGTAGTACTATCAGAGGCCTAACTCTGGGAGTTGGTTTCATCCATGAATTAGCTTCATAGCAACCTCTAGAAAATAACTAAAAACCCGTTGTTCATAACTTGTAAAATTAAGAACAGAGGCTTCACACATCCAAGAGGGGTGATTCAAGTTTTGCTCAGTAGGCATTTGCACAGGAAATGCCTGGAACTTGGTTTCAAAATTTTCTGAGCTCTAGAAGTAAAGCTATGGATTTAACACTCTAATCAGATACTATTTACCACAGAAAATCTCAGTCAAAACACAGACATGGTATTGACTAGCTACCAGTGCCATGCAATAGATAATTTCTCAAGCTAACTCACTAAATTTGAACCAGGCCAAAATACTATATAGATATTAATTTTGAGGAATTAATTCTACGGGATAGATTTCAGTTAAATAAAATGGCCCAAAAATTAAAAAGAAAAGGCCGTGCAAAGGCTGGTTTGCGGCCCGTTAAGAATCTAGGCTGGCCCGCGTACACGGTGTCCTGCGCGGGAGGTCAGGTATTCAAATCCCGTCGTGGGGGCCCGCGTGTCATAGGCATAGAGGGGCAAAGCGGTATTGGGTGATGCTGGTTGTTGGATCTTAAGCGGATCTGATGGCCAAGGCTCTATCGTCCTCGCTGGGCTCAATGCCGGCGAGGGGAAACCCTAGCAGGCTGGCGGGCGACGGGGAGGCTTACCTTGGGGCAGAGATGGGTCGGCGACAGTGTGGGTCGAAGCGGTCGAGGACTGGGCGTCGAACGAGGTACGGCACGGCGGCTCCGGTGGTCTGGATGCGTCGCGTTATCAGCAGCGCGACTCGGGACTCTCGGCCTCCTCGCAGCTCCAGCGTGCCTGTCGACAAGAACAGCCAGAGGAGAGGGGGATTAGGGCCGGTTTTGGGAGGGGAGTGAAGTGGAAGGGGAGCATGGAGGAAAGGTAGAGCCGGGGAGAGGGAACCTTCTCGTTCATGGTCGGCACCGAGACAGAGAGAAATGGCAGAGGAGAAAGAGAGAGCCAGAGGCTCTGCCTCCGCTCTAGGGTGGTGCTGGGGACCTCTAGAAGTGGAATGAGGAGTGGGAGGAGCGTGCGAGGGGTGGGGGAGCTATTTGATGGGAAGGACTAGGCCACGGTGCACCGGGTGCACGACGAGACGGTGGGGTCACAAGGGGAGCTCGGGGTTGGCCAGGAGGGGCGGTGGCGACGCCATGGGGTGACCTGGGGACGGTCTTACCTCGGGGGCTGGCCAGGCCTACAGGAGAGTGAGAGAGAGGTGGCCGTTGCGTGCTGCCGGCAGGCTGTTCGATGGAATAGCTCGAGCTGTGGCATGCTGTCTGCATGGCTAGGGCCTGGAGGAGTAGGAGGGGTAGGGGTGCAGTAGGGTGGCGGGGCTCTCCTATGTGCACCGCATGTTTTTGCATCGAGAGAGGAAGAGGGCGTGGGAGGCAGAGGGTTTTCTGCAGAGGTGGGCGCCAGGGGTTGGGGGTTCCTAGGCTCGCGGGAGAGAGAGGGGTAGGGTGGATAGGGTGCGTGGGGAGTTGGAGCTGTCCGGGGGTGGGGCCAGATGTGACTGAAGGGAGGAGGAGACTGCTAGTTTTTTAGGTTGGCAAGATTTGCAAGGATCTCATTTGTCTCTCCCCTTCTAAGCGTGCCGGCGCGTGCATGCGACCTGGGTGAGTGCAAGGTGGTGGCTGGGGTGGAGAGGCATCGTGCCAGGGCCAGAGAGGGGGTGTAGCACGGGTGGGAGAGAGAGGAGGGTTTTTGGGGTGATCTTGTGCCACATTGGTGAGGTGGCCACTTTGGACACTTGCCATTTCGAGCTAGGGCCACTAATTACAGTGGGGAAGGAATGGGGTGGTAGAGGGATACTAGGTGGTCATGCCTAGGTCTTGGTTTCCTCCTAGATCACAACCATGAGCTCACAAGGATCATCCCAACTTTGGACAAATTAAGGTGGTCATTCGCTAAGTGGCAACTAGTGAGGTAACACTCACATGCAAGAGGCTTGGGCTTGTAGTTCAACTAGGACCAAGGAGTGGTTCTCAAGTACTCATAGCCTAGTATCGCATGGTATAGTTGCAAGGTAGGAAGGGTGAAGGATTTATTCAAACCAAGGCTCCAAAGTTGGAACAAATCTAAGTTTCTATGACTTAGCCAATATAGGCTTGTGGGGTGACTAACTAAGATGACTCTTGGTGGTCATGCAATCATGCAGACTAACAAACAACACTACCAAAACAACAAAAATGATCAAGCAATGTAATAGAGCTAGGCTTATATGTAAACAATTAGTAAAAGTTTTATTTCCCCCTAATTTTCTAGCTTCCTAACCCTCAACAAACATGGATGCAGAAAATGGGATGTTACAGACCTTCCCCCCTTAAAAGAATCTCGTCCCGAGATTTGCCGGTTTTACTGACAGGAGATGGGGGAACTCCTTCTGGAGAAAATCCTCTTGTTCCCAGGTGGCTTCGTCTTCCGAATGGTTGCTCCACTGAACCTTGTAGAAGTTTATGTTCCGACGCCGGGTGAGCCTATTGGCTTTCTCTAGGATTTTGACGGGCACCTCTCGATAGGTTAGATCACGGTTGAGATCAATGGCTTGATAATCAATCTCTTTGAAGGCTTCGGGCTTGTTGGGTGTCTGGAGGCACTTCTGGTGTTGGGACACATGGAAGATGTTATGGAACTCTGCCAATTCCTTGGGTAGCTCTAGTTGATATGACACCTTTCCTCGTTGAGCGAGGATTTTGAAGGGCCCAGTGTACCTGGGGGCGAGCTTCCATTTTTCTTGGAACCATTGCATTCCCTTGAGAGGGGAAACGTGAAGATACGCGAAGTCTCCCTTGTTGAAAATCACATATCGGCGCTTAGTGTCGGCATAGCTCTTTTGGCGAGATTGGGCAGCTCTCAAACAATCACGGGCTAGTTGTACTTGCTCTTCTGCTGCCTTGATCACATCAGGGCCGAAGATTTGGCTCTCTCCGGTCTCAGTCTAGTTTAGAGGGGTTCTACACTTCCTTCCGTAGAGGAACTGAAAGGGTGCCATCTTCAGGCTGGATTGATAGTTGTTATTGTAGGAGAATTCCGCGAAGGGCAGGCAATCCTCCCACTTAGATCCGTAAGCTAGAACGCAGGAGCAGAGCATATCCTCTAGGACTTGATTGACTCTCTCGGTCTCTCCTCCAGTCTGTGGGTGATAGGCGGTGCTAAAAGATAGAGTGGTACCTAAGGCCTGATGTAGCTTATTCCAGAAGCGGGAGGTGAATTGCGGTCCTCTATCCGACACGATCTCTTTGGGGACTCCATGGAGACTGATGATGCGGGAGATGTACAATTCCGCCAGCTGTTGGCCGTTGTAGCTAGTCTTCACGGGGAGGAAATGAGCCACCTTGGATAGGTAGTCTACGATGACCCAGATGGAATCATGACCCCTGATGGACTTGGGTAGTGCAGTGATAAAGTCCATTCCAACTTTTTCCCATTTCTAGTCGGGAATCTTCATGGGTTGCAGCAATCCCGCGGGTCGCTGGTGCTCGGCCTTGACCTTCTGGCATATATCGCACTTGGCCATAAACAAAGCGATTTCGCGCTTCATCCCATCCCACTAGAACGGTTCCTTCAGGTCCTGATACATTTTGGTGCTACCACGGTGGATGGAGTAGAGTGTCTCATGGGCTTCCTTCATAATCATCTACTTCAAGTCATGCTCGCTGGGTACGCAGATGCGTCCTTTGTACCATAGTACACCCATGTCGTCAACTTTAAATCCGGGGACAGTTTCTCTCTCCATTCTTCTTTTAATGCCTTCAATACTTTTGTGGTCTTTCTGAGCCTCCTTGATGTGGTCTAAGAGGGTCGGCTTTAGTTCCAGATGAGCTAAGAATCCATGGCTGACTAATTCGAGTCCGAACCTTTCTAGTTCGTGACCTAGTTCTGGTTGTTCTTTCATGATCACCGCATTCAGGGAACAGGGTTCTCGACTGAGGGCGTCGGCCACAACATTAGCCTTGCCCGGGTGATAATGAATGCCAAGGTCATAGTCTTTGATTAGTTCAATCCATCTTCGTTGCCTCATGTTCAGCTCTTTTTGTGTGAAAATGTATTTCGGACTCTTGTGATATGTGTAGATCTCGCAGCGATTCCCCATTAGATAGTGGCGCCAGGTCTTAAGTGCATGAACCACTACTGTAAGCTCTAGGTCATGGGTGGGGTAGTTCATTTCATGGGGCTTCAGTTGTCTGGATAGATAGGCGATGACCTTGCCTTCCTGCATTAGTACACTTCCAAGTCCCAACTTGGAGGCATCACAGTAAACTTCAAAGCTCTTGGTGATATCTGGCATAGTTAGCACAGGGGCAGAGACTAGTCTCTTCTTGAGTTCCTGAAAGCTCCCTTCACATTTCTTGGTCCACTCGAATTTCTTGTCCTCCATCAGCAGTTGTTAGGGGTTTTGCGTTGCTCGACAAGCCTTCAACAAACTTACGGTAGTATCCGGCTAAACCCAGAAAACTTCGGATTTCCGAGTGGTTGGTGGGGGCTTTCCATTCTAGAACTGTCTTGATCTTGGAGGGCTCGACTGAGATTCCTCTTGAAGATAGTATGTGGCCAAGGAATCCAACTTCCTTTAACCAAAACTCGCACTTTTCGAACTTAGCATACAGTTGATGCTCCCTTAGTGTTCCCAATACGACTCTCAGGTGTTGTTCATGCTCGGCTTTAGTCTTGGAATATATGAGGATGTCATCGATGAACACTACGACGAACTTGTCCAAATAGGGCATTAATACCTTATTCATGAGATTCATGAAATAGGCAGGGGCATTGTTTAAGCCGAAGGACATGACGGTGTATTCATATAGACCGTATCGGGTGGTAAAGACGGTCTTGGGAATATCTGACTCTCGGATCTTGAGTTGGTGGTACCCGGTGCGGAGATCTATCTTGGAGAAGATCCGGGCTCCATTTAACTGGTCAAACAGATCTTCTATCTTCGGTAAGGGATACTTGTTTTCGATTGTGACGCCGTTAAGCTTCCGGTAGTCAGTCACTGGCCGGGTGGTTCCATCTCTTTTATCCACAAAAAGAACCGGTGATCCCCAAGGGGAGGCACTCGGTTGAATGTGACCCTTGAGTTCCATGTCGTCCAGTTGCTTCTTTAACTCGACCAATTCTTCAGGGTTCATATGGTACGGCCTCTAGGCTATAGGGGCGGTCCCGAGGACTAACTCTATGATGAACTCGATATCCCTGTCAGGGGGCATACCGGGTAACTCCTCCGGGAACACATGTGGATACTCATAGACTACTGGAACTTGTTCTAGGGTAGGTCCGGCTATACTCTTCTGGCAATAGATCCGAGATGAGGGCACAGTTGCCTTGTACTTGACTTGTACTCCTTCACTACTTTTCAAGGATATGGACTTTCTGGCACAATCTATGATTCCATGGTACTTGGTCATCCAATCCATTCCTAGGATCACGTCTAGACCTCGGGCTCCCAACACTATTAGGTTGGCCGTGAAGGTTATGCCATGGATGACTATGGGGCTATCTGGGCAGACGGATTTGGTTTTGGTCGTCAATCCGGGTATTTGTACTAGCATGAGCCTGCTCAGATGGCTAGGTTCCATCCCACTTCTTTCAACAAACGGCTCCCTAACAAACGAATGCGAGGCCCCAGAGCCAAATAGTATTGTAGTACAGATGTAGTTGACAAGGAACGTACCCAGAACAATGTCAGGAGACTCCTAGGCTTCCTCAGCAGTGATATGGTCAGATGTCCTCTGGTAGCATTGGCAGGCTTCTTGGGGGTGGCGCCCTTAGCGGGGACTCCCTTGGCGTGACCTTGATTCAGGCAGGCTGTAGTAGGGCGGGGTGCATTGTCCTTCTTCCTCTCGGGGCATTCACGGGAGAAGTGCCCCACTTGTCCACAGTTGAAGAAACTAGCTATATTGGGGCGGACATTGGGGTTGATAGGGCCTCTAGGGGCGGGTCATGGGTTGCCGCCTCTAGGGCGAGGGTTGTTGTAGTTATGATTGGGGTTGTTGGGGCGCGGAAAATAGGACAGAGTCCTCTGCGGTGGGGGCGCAGGCCTTGAGGGTGGCATGCTTCGTGACCTCTATCCACTGGGTCCTCCCTGCTGCATCATCCGGCGCTTGTGATTCTCAATCACTCCCTTGCGCTTGTTTTCCACCAGAATGGCGGCATCAACAAGGGCATCCAGCTCCTGGAATCCCTGGGGTACTAGGTGGCACTACAGTTCATCCTGGAGTCCATTCATGAAGGTATCCACCTTCTTCTCTTCAGTGTTGGTGACATTTGGGGCGTATCTGGCCAGATCAGTGTACTTCTCCAGATATTGTAGCACAGACATCCTCTCTGCTTCAGATCACGGAATTGGTCTCTCATCATCTTGATCAGACCGGGTGGAATATGACGCTTCTGGAACCTTTCCTTAAAGTCCTCCCAAGTGATGGCTTGAACCGCAAGCAGAATTTCCTTGACGCTGATCCACCAAGTCCTTGCTTGACCCGCGAGGAAATGGGTGGCCAAGGTGACTTTCTCATTCTCTCCAACCTGGGCAACTTCTAGATTTTTCTCAATAGTGCGGAGCCAGCCATCGGCGTCAAGCGGGTTGGTGCATTTGGTAAACACAGGAGGGTTGGTGTTTTGAAAGTCTCTAAGTCGGGATCTTTGAACTTTGCCCTCGGGGTCGGGGGCGTTTCCAGCTGCGGCTTGCACAAGCTGCTAGAGAGCGGCAATGTTGGCTTGGCATTACTCATTGGCGGCTTGGCGGTCTTGCATGAACATGTGCAGGAGCTGCGCCATGGTGGGGGGTGGTGGTGGGGGTCCGCGTGGGCGCACCATCCTGAAGGTATACGGTTAGGAGGGGTTACCAGGCGATTCGCAACCGGAAACATCAAGGTGCGGGAAGGAAATAACTAATCAAGCAGGAATGTGTAAGAGAGACGGGTGCTTAGGAGTTAAGCAACCATAGAATTAACCACAAAATAACCAAGTTCATGCGTCACATCTCGACGCTAGATAATGCTACGAGTTCAACCATACAAGCAAGCAGAAGATAGACAAATCGCCACCCAAAAGGGGGACACGGCGAGGTTCTCACTTGCTCTCGTAGACTAACATGAAACCTACTCCGCGCCGCGGCGTGCGGTGGTGTCTTCCTCAATGATGACCTCGGTATCATCCTCAGACTCGAGAACGCGCTCCTCGGGATCCTCTTCTTCCTCACCCATCTGATCATCATCTTCGGGTTCACTCTGCGGCTCCATGTCGAAATCCTCCTTGTAGGGTCATCATTATCGGTCTCATTTAGCAGGTCATCATTGTCCTTGTCGAGCTGAGCGTGTTCCTCCTCCAATGCTTCTATCCAGGCCTCCATGGTCACTAAGAGTTCCTTCTGCTCCTTGGTGATCTTCAGGAGACGCTTGTTTCTTGCCACTACCGTCTGCTTGTTCAGCTTGGTTTGAGTGTGTTCTAACTTCTCAATCCACAAGTCCTACACAAGGGTGAGATACTCCAAGGTCTTGTTGTCCAGGCACGTGGGAACATCATCCATAGATTCCTGGGTCTTCCTCAGGAGATACTCCATGTTCTGGATATGCTCACCAAAGTCGTTGTGTGGTGGGGTCATGGTGGCATAACCCTGGGGATGGCGTCTCCCAAAGTGGTAGAACTTGGTACCCTCTAGTTGCTCACGATGGTGATAGGCGAGGCGTGCTAGGGCCTTATGAGCCACACGGAGTACACCATCGCCCCAGTCCTTCTCTAGGACCTCCACCTTCAGCTCCTCGGAGAATGGGGCACTACACCACCTCTCATGGTGCAGACAACCAACCAATTCTTCTCTCCTTCAACCATCCTAGGAATGAAGGCGCCCTGGATCTCCGGTGTGGGACGGCCCACATCCTTGGCCAAGTCCCTCAGCTCAGCCTCAAACAACTGGAGTGGCAAGTCCAGTCCGACCTGACGGTGCATGTTGAACACCATGGCCATCTACAGAATTTTAGGTAAATTTAAGTTAGTGAAGAGTGTGCAAAATTTTAGATATGCAAAAGTTAATTTTAATGCAAGTTATTTTCGACATAGAGGGGAGGAGTCATAAGCAATATTTTTGCAAATATCAAACTCCTTCCTTTATAGAGAAAATTGTTTTTGTGGTCCAAGTCTAACGTCCAAGCTAGCTAGGGGCTCCTAAGGTCAGGATGGATCTGATACCAAGTCTGTGGTGACCCCGGATATTCACCGGAGATCACCAAATTATGCACACCACCACGATCCCATGATCAGTGCATCGTGGAGCATAACCGACATGAGATCAAAGTACACACATCCATTACAGTACGGTACAATAAATATTACAATAATAGTCTTACAACTTTGACTCCTTGGGCAAAAATAGATAATAGCAGCGGTACTAATTAACGCGAAGGACCTGAGTCAAGCCATAGCCCAATAGGTGCCTGAGTCGGAGAAACGCCCTAGTTCGCAAAGTCGTCATCGTACCCTCCATTGTCTTCTTCGTCCTGCTCATAGTCTGACCAAGTTGATAGCCAGGGAACATTGCCAGTGAGTACTTTGAATGTACTCACAAACCACCATACAAAGAAGAAGAAAAGAGTATGCAGTATGGCTTTGGATAGGATGGCTCCAAGGAAGCTATTTGCGAAATCTCTTAGAGATATACTCTCAACTCTACCACTTGTTGTTTGCAAAACCTTTTTAGGATAAAAATAGTAGTAAAACTTGAAATACTAGGCTGGGTCAACCCTGTTATTCACTTCCACTATGGTCATCCCATGACCAATACTTCAACTAGGTCCGACCATCCCATGGCCCATCCTCCTTCCCTTCGACCATCCCATGGCCGAATCTCTTTTTTGAAAACATTTTTATAAACCAAAACCAGCACTGCTACGCAGCAACCTTTCCAACCGTCCATGATCGCGGACACATCTATTCGAATAGATTATACTCTGCAGAGGTTGTACACATTCCCCACAAGATCCGATACATCCTCCGCGAATATCTGTGGATCATCATACACTAGTATGCGAGTTTCGGATAACCGAACAAGACCTTCGGGAAAATACCCTCTTAACACAATCGCCTACCCTATGGGTGTTATTCCCCTCAAAACCGGGACGTCGGGTACAGAGGACCAACCAGAGCGCTTTTTCCACTTCTCGAGTGTGCGCTTTCAATGAGGGGCCCATAGTAACGCGTGGAGGCCAGTGATACAATGTTAATGTATCTATAATTTTTGATGTTCCATGCTTAGTTTTATCTACTTTCTTGTGTTTATCCACACTTTGGAGTACATTTCATATGATTTCTTGGACTAACCTATTAACAAGATGCCACACTGCCAGTTGCCTGTTTTCTGCTGTTTTTTTCGTTCCAAGAAAGTCAGAAAATGAATATTCTCGGAATCGGACGGGATAAAAGCCAAAGTTCCTATTCTCCCGGAAGACTCACGGAGCCAGAAGGAGAGTCGGAGAGGGGCCACATGGTGGCCACACCCCCCACAGGCGCGGGTACCCCAGGTCACGCTAGGGCATGGTGTGGGCCCCCTGGCTAGCCACAGACCTTGCCTCCTTCGCCTATAAGAGCCTCCCGATACCAAAACCCTAGATCATCAACCAGAAATCCACCAAAAGTTCTGCAGCGCCGCCGCCACCAAAGGGGAGATTCGGGGGACAAAACGTCTCTTTTCCGGCACCCTGCTGGGACGGGGAAGTGCCCCGAAGGCATCTCCATCGATCTCCACCACCATCTCCATCGCCATTGCTGATTCCATGATGAGGAGGGAGTAGTTCTCTCTCGAGGCTAAGGGTTCTACCGGTAGCTATTTGTTCATCTCTCTCTCTATGCATGATCTTATTGTGATCATGAGCTTGTAATCTATAGATCTACCTTGCTACTCAAGTGCTTTAATAGATCTCTGCTCTCCCCATGTGTGTGAAAGTGACAGCATGCACACCATGGTGGCACTTAGGCTAGAGATTACAATTACTTGTTATATTTTATATTTGGAGTTGGATGTTTCTATGAAATTGTGGTGTTTGTTGGACTCATCTAGTACTCAAGGTGACACTGTGGGGTTATCTAGATGGGAAATATGAACTTTGAGGTGTGCTGTTATAGCCCTACCATCGATTAGATGTCCAACCGGGGAGTAGTTAAGAGTAGTATCATGAGGATAAAATATTTATGAGAGAGTGTTCACTAGTGAAAGTATGATCCCTAGGCCTTGTTTCTAAGCATTGATACACCATTTGCAATTAGATCTGTTACATGTTTGCTTGCTTCCATCTTTATTTCAGTTTGCCTTTAGTCTCTTCCACGCCATCAAGTTATTTTGTGTCACCGTTACCACTTGTATTTCACTATCTCTTCGCCGAACTAGTGCACCTATACACCTGACAAGTGTATTGGGTGTGTTGGGGACACAAGAGACTTCTTGTATCTTGATTGCAGGATTGCTTGAGAGGGGATACCTTTGACCACTTCCTCCCTGAGTTCGATAAACCTTGGGAATCCACTTAAGGGAAAACTTGCTGCTATTCTACAAACCTCTACACTTGGAGGCCCAACAACTGTCTACAAGAATAGAAGTGCGTAGACATCAAGCTATTTTCTGGCGCCGTTGCTGGGTAGGTAAGGTAAAAGGTATTAACACCGGAGGATTAAAGAAGAAGAACCTCCCACGGCAAACGCCTATTTTCTGGCGCCGTTGCCGGGGAGGTAAGGTAAAAGGTACTCACATCCTCCGTTGTGAGTGCTCGAAGTTATTTCCTTTAGATTCTGCAATTATGTCTTTTTGTTTCTTATTTTTATCACTAGTTAGTCTTAATGGAAAACAACAAAAAAATTAGAGAGCTTTATAGTATTTATCTTGAGTTAGGACATGAAGTGTTTGAAGAGAAAATTAAAAAACCTATGGAACTTTATTTGCATGCTAATAGCAATGTTATTAGTATGAATTCTTTGGACACCATTATTGCTAATGCTATGGAAAAGTTTAAGCTTGGGGAAGCTAGTTTTGATGAGCATTATATTTTTAGTCCCCCAAGAATGGAGGAGAAAATATACTTTGATGATACTATACCTCCAATATATGATGATTACAATGATGAATATAATATTTTCAGTCCACCTACTATTGAGGAGAAAATTAATGATTACAATATGCCTCCTGTATTTGATGATTATGGTGATGAGAATAATAATGATAGCTATTTTGTTGAATTTGCTCCCACTATAATCAATAAGAATGACTATGCTTATGTTGGGATTATTAATTCTTTTATGCATATGGATCATAATAAGAATATTTCTTGTGATAGTTATATTGTTACTTTTATTCATGATGCTACTGAAAGTTATTATGAGAGAGGGAAATATGGTTTTATGTGTCTCAATAATATTAAGTTTTCCCTCTTTATGTTGAAAGTCTTGAAGTTGTACTTGTTTTGCTTTACTATGCTTGTTGCTTTGTGCTTTCATGACTTGTTTCTTTACAAGATTCCTATGCATAGGAAGTGGGTTAGACTTAAATGTGCTTTGAATTTGCTTCTTGATGCCCTCTTTTTACTTCAATTCATATTTCTTATGTGAGCATATTCTCAAACTATCATGCCTAACTTAAAGGCGTTAAATAAAAGTACTTATTGGGAGATAACCCAAAAGTTTTAGATGAGTCTTGGAAGTTATTACTTCAGTAATAACCGCTCCTTATCCTTTTTATTTGCTTTTTGTGCCAAGAGTAACCTCTAATGAGAGAGAAGTAATGATTAGGAAAGTTGTTGTCCCGAAATAGATTTCTGTGCTTCACCATAAAAATTCATGTAAAATCTCTGAACGTCTTTTTGAGGCGTGAATTTTTGTGCTTCGACCCTAGGTTGTTATATAACTTTCCTTAGATCAACACTTTTTGATATGAGCAATAGAAGGTCTTCGAAAAAATTCATCTTTACCTGCTGGTCTGTTTTGACAGATTTGTGCCATTTTCTGCATTTGCTTCTTGTTGGTTCCTTTTTGAGTTCTTTTGGGGAATTGATCTTTCTGAGGGAAGTGCTTCAGTAGCTAGAGTTCTAATGGAAATTTATTTGGTGTTAGAAGTGAACCTTAGGACTTATTTATCTTGAGTGCACTAATGTTGCTAATAAAGATTGTGTGAAGTTTTGTATGAAGGAAAAATTTCAGGTGTATGGAAGGAATGAGTAATGAGAAGAAGGATGGACTAAAGCTCAAGCTTGGGGATGCCACGCGTGTCACCCCAAGAAATATCCAAGAAGTACAAGCATCAAAGCTTGGGGATGCTCAAGGCATTCCCCTTCTTCATCAATAAAAATCCCAGGTTTCTTCCAAACGCTTCATTTTTATTGTTTCATGAACAGTTGTGTTGTTCTTGGAGCGTCTTCTTCTTCGTTTTCATTTTGGTTTTTCGTTGGCTTGGTTTTCTTAGTTTTCTGAATAAATTGGTTGGACCCCCTGATGACCCACAAGTATAGGGGGTGTATCACAGTATTTTCGAGGGAAGTGAAACCCAATTTATTGATTCGACACAAGGGGAGCCAAATAATACTTATCAGTCTTAATAACTGAGTTGTCAATTCAGCTGCACCTAGAAACAATCTTGCTCACAACAGTTTATCAATAGCAATAGTTTTGTAGTAGGAATAGTAAAGTAACAGCAGTATCAAAGCAAAGACAGTAGTAACAAAAGCAGTAAATAGTGGGATTCGAGTGCGGTCGGCATAGGGATGGAAGGACGGGCGTTGCATGGACAAGACAATTCACATAGCAATCAGAACATAGGGAAATTGCAGATAAAGAAGATAAAGCACCCAAGTACTAGACAATCCTAGGCATGTGTTCCATATATAGTCATACGTGCTCGCAATGAGAACTCGCACAACATCTTTTGTCCTGCCAGCCCGTTTGCAGCGGGGCCTCTAGGGAACTACTGGCAATTAAGGTGCTCCTTTTAATAGAGCACCGGAGCAAAGCATTAACACTCCGTGAACACATGTGATCCTCACACCAAAGCCTTTCCCTTCTGGCTACCCTGATTTCTGTCACTTCGGAACCATAGGTTTCGGACAACGACATGTGTATACAACTTGTAGATAAGGCCAGAAACAATACTATCATAATGAATCAATAATAAGTTCAGATCTGAAATCATGGCACTCGGGCCCTAGTGACAAGAATTAAGCACAACAAAGTTGCAACAAAGTCATAAAGCACTAATAAAGATACTAGGCACTATGCCCTAACAATCTGATGCCATTACATGAACGATCTCATCCAATCCCTACCATCCCCATAGCCTACAGCGGGGGATTACTCACTCATAGATGGAAGAAACATGGATGGTCGATGAAGATGATGGTGGGGATCGATGGAGATGGCTCCGGGGGCACTTCTCCATCCCGGCAGGGTGCCGGAACAGAGACTTTCTGTCCCCCAAATCTCCCCTTTGGTGGCGGCGGCGTAGCGGAACTTTTCGTGGAAAAACGTCGAACCCCCCGAAGTTTTTAGGTCAGAAGGCTTCTTATAGGCGAAGAGAGAGGCCGAGGGGGTGCCTGGGGCCACCACACCAGGCCCTGGCGCGGCCAGGCCTAGCCCGCGCCTGGGGGGGGGGGGGTGGCCAGCCCCTGGCCCTCCTCCGTCTCGTATTCTGGCTCTTGGGGTCTTCTGGAAAAATAGGCACTTTGGCTTTTGTCCCGTCCAATTCTGAGAATATTCATTTTCTGACTTTCCTGGAACCAAAAACAGCAGAAAATAGGCAACTGACACTCTGGCTCTTGTTAATAGGTTAGTCCAAGAAATCATATGAAAAGTACTCCAAAGTGTGGACAAAACACAAGAAAGTGGATAAAACCAAGCATGGAGCATCAAAAATTATAGATACATTTGCAATGTATCAACATACCCAAGCTTAACTCCTGCTCGTCCTCGAGTAGGTAAGTGATAAAAGGAAATAATTTTTGAGGTGACATGCACCATCAAAGACTTGGTCAAAGTATTCGCAAAACATTTAAAGCTGGGATCATAGTACTTCAATCATAACATGAAAGACAAAGTTCTAGCAATAAGACAAAGAAACTATGATGCAACATGAAAAGGCACAAACAAAAGATTCATGAATAACAATTCTTTGCAAGACATTTGTTTGTTTCACATAAAGAAAACAAAGCATAATAGTATTCAACTTTTCCCTCAATAGAGTAGCAAATATAAATGCATAGGACACCTTCAAAGTTCATAAGAGTGACTAGATACAATAGTTTAAAACAAGCAATAACATGTTATGCATCAATCAACTAATCTTGGGACAATGCACATAGAACTAAGAATGGCCACTATGCTCTCAAAGTAAGTGCATAAAGATAGAAGGTGGAGACTCAATGTAATGGTTGAAGAAAGGCCTTTTGTAAAAGGAAGTAGGGATTCAAGTCTCATAAAGAGCTTCCAAAAATTATGGTACTTATAGCTTTCAGCTCTCATTTCCCCTATCATAAGCATCTTGAAGTGATTAAGGTTAAAGTGAACAAACTATGGTGTACATGCTTGACGAAGTATAAGTCAGAAATCTCATGTCCCTTGTATACGAGGGACGCTCCTCATGCTACTCAAGTTTAGTCAACGGTAAGTTCTTGTCATCGTAACTATATGTGTATCATTGAGAACCGCCAACGGGGTACCCCTTGCCCGATGATACGGAAGAATCCCCATATCAAAATGATAAGGCAAGCAGACAACGAGCATCTCAGCATTCTTCTTATTTACCATGGGAATATGGTGCTTTTTTCTCTCTTTCCTCTTTTCATAGTATCTCTTTTTTTTCTCTTTTTCTCTTTTTCTCTTTTTTCTCATTATAGGACTCTCTTTTTTTTATAAGAAGAATGCTTCATAGACAGCTCATTATGGTTACGCTGCAGGTTTCCACCATGTCAGCATGGATTAGACTAGCGGCCCAGGTGTTTCTCTAACACATATACATAACTCCATGGACTTACAAGCTCCCCTTTCATTTCACACCGACGATATCCATATACAAAAGAGCATGATATCAACTAGGTACAAGTACCAAGTGCAATGTTCAAAGCGTTCCCCATGACAACATGGTTCTGCTAATTCCTGACAAATAAGTGCAAGCATATACAACATAGAAGACACAATGGTTCAAGTTTATTAGGGGAAAAAAGTAAAGTGTGCCATCAAGTTCGTGAGAGATTTAATCACTAGTTTTGTCATAACAAGTGGAAGGTAAACAAAAGTATGAATATACTTGGAATAGCATAAGCTAGTAGGTAGGTACGGTGGACGCTTTGGAAAAACTTGGTTTAGGGAGTTGGATGCATGAGTGGAACTCATATTTGGTGGTGGAGGCTAGCAAAAGACTGGGAGCGACAAACTAAGAGAGCAATAATGGCCATAATCATGCAGAGCGACCAAAACATCATTGATCAAAGCATAAAGTGATACTACAAGTTGGAAACTAAAGGATCATAAAGGCTATGGTGACTTGAGATAGTCATAACATGGTGTGAGCATGTGCCAAGTCAACCCAAATAAAACATCAAAGGAGAATACCACTATACTATGCTTTAATATGGTAAAACAATGCATGATTCATCCAAGGAACATTAAGCAATCTCAATTGTTTATAAAAAGTCATGCTACATCAAAGAATACTAAGCATAAATCCAAAACAATATCAAGCATGACACTACAAAGCATAGGCCACAGTCAAAAACAAACTCTTTTTACCACTTAAGCATAAACTTTCCTACTTTTTCCACTCCAAACCAAACTATTTGAACACCAATATATGAAAGAGGGGGTCCAACCAATTTATTCAGAAAACTAAGAAAACCACGAAAACTAAAAACTAAAACCAAAACGAAAAAGAAGACGCTCCAAGAACAACACAACTGTGCATGAAACAATAAAAATGAAGCGTTTGGAAGAAACCTGGATTTTTATTGATGAAGAAGGGGGTGCCTTGGGCATCCCCAAGCTTTGACGCTTGTACGTCTTGGATATTTCTTGGGGTGACACGCGTGGCATCCCCAAGCTTGACCTTTAGTCCATCCTTCATCTCATTACTCATTCCTTCCATACACCTGAAATTTTTCCTTCATACAAAACTTCACACAATCTTTATTAGCAACATTAGTGCACTTAAGATAAATAAGTCTTAAGGTTCAGTTATAACACCAAATAAACTTCCATTAGAACACTAGCTATGGTAGTACTTCCCTCAAAAAGCTTAATTCCCCAAAAGAACTCAAAAAGGAACCAACAAGAAGCAAATGCAAATAATGGCCGAAATTTGTCAAAACAGACCAGCAGGTAAAGACGAATTTTTTCGAAGACCTTCTGTTACTCAACTCAAAAAGTGTTGAACTAAAGAAAGTTATATAACAACCTGGGAAAGAAGCACAAAATATTACAGCTCAATCCGACATACATAGCTCTCTCACCGATTTTTACGGTGAAGCACAGAAACCTGTTTCGGGACAGCAACTTTCCCAATCATTACTTCTCTCTCATTAGAGGTCACTCTTGGCACAAAAAGCAAATAAAAAGGATAAGCAGCGGTTATTATAGTGGTAGTAACTTCCAAGACTCATCTAAAACTCTTGGGTTATCTCCCAACAAGTACTTTTCTTTAACGCCTTTAAGTTAGGCATAAGCCAAAACTGAAATAGATAGAATAGAAGTAAACAGAGATAATCATAGTGAAAATATTGTTTTGTTCAATGAAATCCTTTTGTTAACAAGGTTGATCAGGTCTTGTTACCAAAACGATTCCATATGAGACAAAACTTTGTATCCCACTAATGATTATGTTACCTCAACCTTGATAGCAATGGTCCCAATTATAATAGTTTCAAATTTTTCTCTTCGTATGGGACAATATATTTCTCCAACTTGAATGCCCTCAACATGTTCAATTGAATTCAAATTTCAATATTCTTGAGGAAATAGAAAATGTGTTCATTGAAGCTCACCTTCCCTTGATTACAATTAATAACAGCTCCTGCAGTATTTAAGAAAAGGTCTCCCAAGAATAATAGACATAATATCATCTTCAGGCATAAAAGTTCGAGAGGATGCTCTCATAAGAAATATGAGTTGAAGTAAAAGAGAGAATCAAGAAGCAAATTCAAAACACATTTAAGTCTAACCCGCTTCGTATGCATAGGAATCATGTATGCAAATAAATTCACAAAGAACAAAGTGGCAAGCATAGGAAGATAAAACAAGAGTAACTTCAAAACTTTCAGCACATAGAGAGGTGTTTCTATACCATGAAAACTTCTACAACCATATTTTCCTCTCTCATAATAATTTTTAGTAGCCTCATGAATAAACTCAACAATATAACTATCACATAAAGCATGCTTTTCATGATCTACAAGCACTAGAGCCTTATCATAAACATTTTCAAAGGAAACCTTGGGAACATAACATCCATCCTCCTTTAGTAAGCATGGAGGACAATCAAATAATGTAAGGGATAAGGAGTTACTCTCATTAGAAGGTAGGCATGGGTAGCTAATCCATTCTTCCTCCTTTTGTTCATCACTCTCCTCCTCTTTTTCATCTAATGAGATTTCAGGTTCTTCAATTTCTTCTTCCATAGGAGCCTGCAAGGCATTAGTCTCTTCCATAGGGTCATGCAAGGCATTAGTCTCTTCCATTTGTGGAAAGCATCTATTAAAATACTCAAGAATATATCCATTTTCATCCTTGTAATTATCAAAGCAAAATTTAAGTATACCATAAACCTCATACTCATCAGGTGAATCATCAATATTTTCAAACAAACTAGCAAGTTCAAAAGCACCTTTCCAAGCAATAAATTCTTCAATTTGTTCCGCATCATAAAAGTCATAAATTCCTTTAGCATAGGAAGATATGATAACATTGTCATTATACTCACATTAAAAAGGGAGGTGTTTGTACCTCCTGCAGCAACAAGATTTATCAAAGCAATAAGTGACATTATAAGTAGAGCACACGTTTCTAGCAATGGTATACAATCTATCAATTTGTTCCCATAAGTGTTTTCCTTTTTGTGACAAGCGGTGTTCCTTATAATAATATTTTTGATCTTACGTGAACCCACCTTGCCAATAAGCTTCAGTTTCAAAAAAACCAACCATTGACAATAAGCATGACAAAGCAAGACAATAACAGACCAACGAAAATAACAACTACAGTAGGAACTATTTTTTTTTGTATTTTTGATAAAGAAACAAGCAAACGAGGATAAATATAAGCTTAGCTTGAACAATAGAGAATCCAAGTGAACTTGATAAATAAAGCTATGCTCCCCGGCAACGGCGCCAGAAAATAGTCTTGATGACCCACAAGTATAGGGGGTGTATCGCAGTATTTTCGAGGGAAGTGAAACCTAATTTATTGATTCGACACAAGGGGAGCCAAAGAATACTTATCAGTCTTAACAACTGAGTTGTCAATTCAGCTGCACCTAGAAACAATCTTGCTCACAGCAGTTTATCAGTAGCAACGGTTTTGTAGTAGGAATAGTAAAGTAACAGTAGTAGCAAAGCAAAGATAGTAGTAACAAAAGCAGTAAACAGTGGGATTCGAGTGCGGTAGGCATAGGGATGGATGGACGGGCGTTGCATGGACAAGACAATTCACATAGCAATCAGAACATAGGGCAATTGCAGATAAAAAAGATAAAGCACCCAAGTACTAGACAATCCTAGGCATGTGTTCCATATATAGTCATACGTGCTCGCAATGAGAACTTGCACAACATCTTTTGTCCTGCCAGCCCGTTTGCAGCGGGGCCTCTAGGGAACTACTGGCAATTAAGGTGCTCCTTTTAATAGAGCACCGGAGCAAAGCATTAACACTCCGTGAACACATGTGATCCTCACATCAAAGCCTTTCCCTTCTGGCTACCCCGATTTCTGTCACTTCGGGACCATAGGTTCCGGACAACGACGTGTGTATACAACTTGTAGATAAGACCAGAAACAATACTATCATAATGAATCAATAATAAGTTCAGATCTGAAATCATGGCACTCAGGCCCTAGTGACAAGCATTAAGCACAACAAAGTTGCAACAAAGTCATAAAGCACCAGTAGAGATACTAGGCACTATGCCCTAACAATCTGATGCCATTAAATGAACGATCTCATCCAATCCCTACCATCCCCATAACCTACAGCAGGGGATTACTCACTCATAGATGGAAGAAACATGGATGGTCGATCAAGATGATGGTGGGGATCGATGGAGATTGGTCCAGGCGCACTTCCCCGTCCTGGCAGGGTGCCGGAATATAGACTTTCTGTCCCCCGAATCTGCCCTTCGGTGGCGGCGGTGCAGCAGAACTTTTCGTGGAAAAACGTTGAACCCCCAGAAGTTTTTAGGTCAGAAGGCTTCTTATAGGCGAAGAGAGAGGCCGAGGGGGTGCCTGGGGCCACCACACCAGGCCCTGGCGCGGCCAAGCCTAGCCCGCGCCTGGGGGGGGTGTGGCCAGCCCCTGGCCCTCCTCCGTCTCGGATTCTGGCTCCTGGGGTCTTCTAGAAAAATATGCACTTGGCTTTTGTCCCGTCCAATTCCGGGAATATTCATTTTCTGACTTTCCTGGAACCAAGAACATCAGAAAATAGGCAGTTGGCACTGTGGCTCTTGTTAATAGGTTAGTCCAAGAAATCATATGAAAAGTACTCCAGAGTGTGGAGAAAACACAAGAAAGTGGATAAAACCAAGCATGGAACATCAAAAATTATAGATACATTTGCAATGTATCACCCCCTCTTTCATACATTGGTTTGCAAAAAGGTTGGTTTGGTTTGGAAAAGAGTAGGAAAGCTCATACTTATGTGGTAAAAAGAGCTTGTTTTTGACTGTGGCCTATGCTCTGTCATTCCATGCTTGATATTGTTTTGGCTTTATGCTTAGTATTCTTTTCTGTAGCATGACTTGTTATAAACAATTGAGATTGCTTAATGTGGCTTGGATGAATCATGTGTTGTTTTAGCATATTAAAGCATAGTATAGTGGTATTCTCCTTTGATGGTTTATTTGGGTTGACTTGGCACATGCTCACACCATGTTATGACTATCCAAATTCACCATAAGCCTTTATTATCCTTTTAGTTTTCAACTTGTAGTATCAGTTTATGCTTTGATCAATGATGTTTTGTCGCTCTGCATAATTATGGCCATTATTGCTCCCTTAGTTTGTCGCTCCCATTCTTTTGCTAGCCTCGACAACCAAGTATGAGTTCCACTAATGCATCCAACTCCCTAAACCAAGTTATTCCAAAGAGTCCACCATACCTACCTACTAGCTTATGCTATTCCAAGTATATTCATGCTTTTGTTTACCTTCCAAATTAAACTTGTTATGAGAAAACTAGTGATTAAAGCTCTCATGAACTTGATGGCACACTTTACTTTTTTCCATCTAATAAACTTGAACCATTGGGTCCTTCTTTGTTGTGTATATGCTTGCGCTTTATAAGTTGAAATTAGCAGAACCATGTACCACGGGGAACTCTTTCAACATTGCACTTGTACTTTGTACCCCGTTGATATCATGTTCTTTTGCTTACGGATCCCGGCGGTGTGAAATAAAAGTGGAACTTGTAAGATCATGGAGTTTGTATGTGTGTTAGTGAAACGCCTGGGCTGCTAGCCTAAGCCATGCCTAATCATGGTGGAAACTTGCAGCATCACCATAATGAGCACTCTATGAAGCATCCTCAATAAAAAACTATGTAAACAGCAAATAAAAAGATCGCTGAGATGCTCATTGTCTACTTGCCTTGTCATTTTGTTTATGGGATAGCTCCTGTATCATGTGCAAGGGGTACCCCGTTGGCGGTTCTTTATGATACACATGTACTTACAATGTCAAGAGCTTACTCGTGACTAAAGTTGAGTAGCATGAGGATCGGTCTTCGTAAGTAAGGGGCATGAGATTTCGGTTTATAACTTGTCAAGCATATCCTCTTAGTTGTGTCACTTTAACCTTAATCACCTTAAAGATGCTTATGATAGGGGCAATGAGAGCTGAAAGCTATAAGTACCATAATTTTTGGAAGCTCTTTATGAGACTTGCATCCCTACTTCCTTTTATGAAGGCCTTTCTTCCACCATTATATTGAGTCTCCACCTTCTACCTTTATGCACCTACTTTGAGAGCATAGTGGCCATTCTTAGTTCTATGTGCATTGTCCCAAGACTTGTTGATTGATGCATACCTTGATATTGCCTGTTTTGAACTATTTGTATCTAGTCACTCTTATGAACTTTGAAGGTGTCCTATGCATTTATATTTGCTACTCTATGAGGGACAAGCTGAATGCCACTATGCTACGTTTTCTTTATGTGAAACAAACAAACGTCTTGCAAAGCATTGTTATTCATGAATCTTTTGTTTGTGCCTTTTCATGTTGCATCATAGTTTCTTTGTCTTATTGCTAGAACCTTGTCCTTCATGTTATGATTGAAGTACTATGATCCCAGCTATCCATGTTTTACAAATACTTTGATCAAGTTAATGATGGTTCATGTCACCTCAAAAATTATTCTTTCTTTTTATCACTTACCTACTCGAGGACGAGCAGGAGTTAAGCTTGGGGATGTTGATACATTACAAATGTATCTATAATTTTTGATGTTCCATGCTTGGTTTTATCTACTCTCTTGTGTTTTGTCCACACTTTGGAGTAATTTTCATATGATTTTTTGGACTAACCTATTAACAAGATGCCACAGTGCCAGTTGCCTTTTTCTGCTGTTTTTGGTTCGAGGAAAGTCAGAAAATGAATATTCTTGGAATTGGATGGGACAAAAGCCAAAGTTCCTATTTTCCTAGAAGACTCACGGAGCCAGAAGGATAGTCGGAGAGGGGCCACAGGGTGGCCACACCCCCCAGGCGCGAGTACCCCCAGGTCGCGCCAGGGCATGGTGTGGGCCCCCTGGATGGCCACCGACCTTGCCTCCTTTGCCTATAAGAGCCTCCTGATACCAAAACCATAGATTGTCAATCATAAATCCACGAAAAGTTCCGCAGCGCCGCCACCACCGAAGGGGAGATTCGGGGGACAGAAAGTCTCTATTCCAGCACCCTGCCGGGACGGGGAAGTGCCCCCGGAGCCATCTCCATCGATCTCCACCACCATCTCCATCGCCATTCGGGTAACCCTTAGCCTCGAGAGAGAACTACTCCCTCCTCATCATGGGAATCAACAATGGCGATGGAGATCGATGGAGATGGCTCCGGGGGCACTTCCCCGTCCCGGCAGGGTGCTGGAACAGAGACTTTCTGTCCCCCGAATCTCCCCTTCAGTGGTGGCGGCGCTGCGGAACTTTTCGTGGATTTATGATTGACAATCTAGGGTTTTGGTATCGGGAGGCTCTTATAGGCGAAGGAGGCAAGGTCGGTGGCCGTCCAGGGGGCCCACACCATGCCCTGGCGCGGCCTAGGTGGATCCGCGCCATGGGGTGGTGTGGCCAGCCTGTGGCCCCTCTCCGGCTCTCCTTTTGGCTCCGTGAGTCTTCCGGGAAAATAGTAACTTTGGCTTTTGTCCCGTTCCATTCTGAGAATATTCATTTTCTGACTTACTGGAACCAAAAACAGTAGAAAATAGGCAACTGGCACTGTGGCATCTTATTAATAAGTTAGTCCAAGAAATCATATGAAAACTACTCCAAAGTTGGAGCAAAACACAAGAAAGTAGATAAAATCAAGCATGGAACATCAAAAATTATAGATACATTTGCAATGTATCAACATCCCCAAGCTTAACTCCTACTCGTCCTCGAGTAGGTAAGTGATAAAAAGAAAGAATAATTTTTGAGGTGACATGCACCATCAAAGACTTGATCAAAGTATTTGCAAAACATTCAAGGTTGAGATCATAGTACTTCAAAGAAGCTATGATGCAACATGAAAATGCACAAACAAAAGATTCATGAATTACAATGCTTTGCAAGACGTTTGTTTGTTTCACATAAAGAAAACATAGCATAATAGTATTCAGCTTGTCCCTCAATAGAGTAGCAAATATAAATGCATAGGACACCTTCAAAGTTCATAAGAGTGACTAGATACAATAGTTTAAAACAAGCAATATCAAAGTATGCATCAATCAACTAGTCTTGGGACAATGCACATAGAACTAAGAATGGCCACTATGCTCTCAAAGTAGGTACATAAAGATAGAAGGTGGAGACTCAATGTAATGGTGGAAGTAGGGATTCAAGTCTCATAAAGAGCTTCCAAAAATTATGGTACTTATAGCTTTCAGCTCTCATTGCCCCTATCATAAGCATCTTGAAGTGATTAAGGTTAAAGTGAACAAACTATGGTGTACATGCTTGACGAAGTATAAGTCATCAATCTCATGTCCCTTGTATACAAGGGACGCTCCTCATGCTACTCAAGTTTAGTCACCGGTAAGTTCTTGTCATCGTAAGTATATGTGTATCATTGAGAACCGCCAACGGGGTACCCCTTGCCCGATGATACGGAAGAATCCCCATATCAAAATGACAAGGCAAGGAGACAACGAGGATCTCAACATTCTTGTTATTTACCATGGTAATATGGTGCTTTTTTCTCTCTTTCCTCTTTTCAAAGTATCTCTTTTTTTCTCTTTTCTCTTTTTTTTCTCAATATAGGACTCTTTTTTTATAAGAAGAATGCTTCATAGACAGCTCATTATGGTTACGCTACAGGTTTCCACCATGTCAGCATGGATTAGACCAGCGGCCCAGGAGTTTCTCTAACACATATACATAACTCCATGGACTTACAAGCTCCCCTTTCATTTCACACCGACGACATCCATATACAAAAGAGCATGATATCAACTAGGTACAAGTACCAAGTGCAATGTTGAAAGCATTCCCCATGAAATCATGGTTCTGATAATTCCCAACAAATAAGTGCAAGCATATACAACATAGAAGACACAATGGTTCAAGTTTATTAAGGGCAAGTAAAGTAAAGTGTGCCACAAGTTCGTGAGAGCTTTAATCACTATTTTTCTCATAACAAGTTTAATTTGGAAGGTAAACAAAAGGATGAATATACTTGGAATAGCATAAGCTAGTAGGTAGGTCTGGTGGAATTTTTGGAATAACTTGGTTTAGGGAGTTGGATGCATGAGTGGAACTCATACTTTGTTGTGGAGGCTTGCAAAAGACTAGGAGCGACAAACTAAGAGAGCAATAATGGCCATAATCATGCAGAGCGACAAAACATCATTGATCAAAGCATAAAGTGATACTACAAGTTGAAAACTAAAGGATCATAAAGGCTATGGTGACTTGAGATAGTCATAACATGGTGTGAGCATGTGCCAAGTCAACCCAAATAAAGCATCAAAGGAGAATACCACTATACTATGCTTTAATATGCTAAAACAACGCATGATTCATCCAAGGCACATTAAGAAATCTCAATTGTTTATAACAAGTCATGCTACAGCAAAGAATACTAAGCATAAAGCCAAAACAATATCAAGCATGGCATGATAAAGCATATGCCACAGTCAAAAACCAGCTCTTTTTACCACATAAGCATGAACTTTCCTACTCTTTTCCAAATCAAACCAAACTATTTGCAAACCAATGTATGAAAGAGGGGGTCCAACCAATTTATTCATAAAAATAAGCAAACCAAAGCAAACGAAAACCAAAACGAAAACAAAAAAGAAGACGCTCCAAGAAAAACACAAATGTGCATGAAACAATAAAAATGAAGTGTTTGGAAGAAACCTGGGATTTTTATTGATGAAGAAGGGGATGCCTTGGGCATCCCCAAGCGTTAACGCTTGTAATTCTTGGATATTTCTTGGGTTGACACGCGTGGCATCCCCAATATTGAGCTTTTCCTTCATCTCATTACTCGTTCCTTCCATACACCTGAAATTTTTCCTTCATACAAAACTTCACACAATCTTTATTAGCAACATTAGTGCACTCAAGATAATAGGTCTTTAGGTTCAGTTCTAACACCAATAAATATTCCAATAAAACACAAGCTACTGTAGCACTTCCCTCAAAAAGCTCAATTCTCCAAAAGAACTCAAAAAGGAACCAACAAGAAGCAAATGCAAATAATGGCAGAAACCTGTCAAAACAGACCAGCAGGTAAAGACGTATTTTTTCGAAGACCTTCTGTTACTCAAATCGAAAAGTGTTGAACTAACGAAAGTTAGATAACAACCTGGAGAAGAAGAAAAAAAATTCACGCCTTAAAAAGACATACAGAGATTTTACAAGAATTTTTACGGTGAAGCACAGAAATCTGTTTCGGGACAGCAACTTTCCCAAGCATTATTTCTCTCTCATTAGAGGTTACTCTTGGCACAAAAAGCAAATAAAAAGTATAAGCAGCGGTTATTACTGAAGTAATAACTTCCAAGACTCATCTAAAACTTTTGGGTTATCTCCCAATAAGTACTTTTCTTTAGGGCCTTTGAGTTAGGCATGATAGTTTGAGAGGATGCTCACATAAGAAATATGAATTGAAGTAAAAGAGAGCATCAAGAAGCAAATTCAAAGCATATTTAAGTATAACCCACTTCCTATGCATAGGAATCTTGTAAAGAAACAAGTCATGAAAGCACATAGCAGCAAGTATAGGAAAGCAAAACAAGTGCAGGTTCAAGATTTTCAACATAAAGAGGGGAAACTTAATATTGTTGAGACACATAAAACCATGTTTCCCTCTCTCATAATAACTTTCAGTAGCATCATGAATAAAATTAAAAATATAACTATCACATAAAACATTCTTATCATGAGCCACATGCATATAATAATTATTACTCTCCACATAAGAATAGTCATTCTTATTAATTGTAGTGGGAGCAAATTCAACAAAATAGCTATCATTATTATTCTCATCACCATAATCATCAAGTATAGGAGGCATATTGTAATCATAATTACTTTCCTCCTCAATAGTAGGTGGACTGAAAATATCATATTCATCATTGTAATCATCATATATTGGAGGCATAGTATCATCATAAGCAATAGAATAGCTATCTTCAAAAGCTGGGGAACTAAAAAGATCATTTTCATAAAAACTAGCTTCCCCAAGCTTAGACTTTTCCATAGCATTAGAAATAATGGTGTCCAAAGAATTCATACTAACAACATTGCTATTAGCATGCAAACAAAGTTCCATAGGTTTTTTAATTTTCTCTTCAAACACTTCATGTCCTAACTCAAGATAAATACTATAAATCTCTCTAATTTTGGTTGTTGTTTTCCATTAAGTGTAACTAGTGAAAACAAGAAACAAAAAGACAAAATTACAGAATCTAAAGGAAATAACTTCGAGTACTCACACCAGAAAATAGGCGTTTGCCGTGGGAGGTTCTTCTTCTTTAATCCTCCGGTGTGAATACCTTTTACCTTACCTCCCAGGCAACGGCGCCAGAAAATAGGCGTTTGCCGTGGGCGGTTCTTCTTATTTAATCCTCCAGTGTGAATACCTTTTACCTTACCTCCCCGGCAACGGCGCCAGAAAATAGCTTGATGTCTACACACTTCTATTCTTGTAAACAGTTGTTGGGCCTCCAAGTGTAGAGGTTTGTAGAACAGCAGCAAGTTTTCCCTTAAGTGGATCCCCAAGGTTTATCGAACTCAGGGAGGAAGTGGTCAAAGGTATCCCCTCTCAAGTAACCCTGCAATCAAGATACAAGAAGTCTCCTGTGTCCCCAACACACCCAATACACTTGTCAGGTGTATAGGTGCACTAGTTCGGCGAAGAGATAGTGAAATACAAGTGGTATGGATAATTATAAGTGGTAACGGTGATAGAAGATAACTTGATGGCGTGGAAAAAACTAAAGTAAAACTGAAATAAAGATGGAAGCAAGCAAACATGTAACAGATCTAGTAGCAAACGGTGTATCAATGCTTAGAAACAAGGCCTAGGGATCATACTTTCACTAGTGAACACTCTCATATAAATATCATCTCTTTATGATACTACTCTTAACTACTCTCCGGTTGGATACTCTAATCAACGGTAGGGCTATAACAGCACACCTCAAAGTTCATCTTTCCCATCTAGAAAACCCCACACTGTCACCTTGAGTACTAGATGAGTCAAACAAACACCACAATTTCATAAAGACATCCAACTCCAAATATAACTCATAACAAGTATTTGTAATCTCTAGCCTAAGTGCCACCATGGTATGCACGCTATCACTTTCACACACATGGGGAGAGCAAATATCTATTAAAGCACTTGAGTAGCAATGTAGATCTATAGATTACAAGCTCATGATCTCAATAAGATCATGCATAGAGAGAGAGATGAACACATAGCTACTGGTAGAACCCTTAGCCTCGAGAGAGAACTACTCCCTCCTCATCATGGGAATCAGCAACGGTGATGGAGATGGTGGTGGAGATCGATGGAGATGGCTCCGAGTGCACTTCCCCATCCCGGCAGGGTGCCGGAACACAGACGTTCAGTCCCCCGAATCTCCCCTTTGGTGGCGGTGGCGCTGCGGAACTTTTCGTGGCTAGAGGCTTGATGATTTATGGTTTTGGTATCGGGAGGCTCTCATAGGCGAAGGAGGCAAGGTCGGTGGCCGGCCAGGGGGCCCACACCATGCCCTGGCGTGGCCTAGGTGGACCTGCGCCATGGGGTGGTGTGGCCATCCTGTGGACCCTCTCCGGTTCTCCTTGTGGCTTCGTGAGTCTTCCGAGAAAATAGTAACTTTGGCTTTTGTCCCGTCCAATTCCGAGAATATTCATTTTCTAACTTCCTGGAACCAAAAACAGCAGAAAATAGGCAACTAGCACTGTGGCATCTTGTTAATAGGTTAGTCCAAGAAATCATATGAAAAGTACTCCAAAGTTGGAACAAAACACAAGAAAGTAGATAAAACCAAGCATGGCATATCGAAAATTATAGATACATTTGCAATGTATCAAATAGCAATTGTGAAAGACCTTGTCACTAAAAGTGTAGAAGATGGACACATTATCTTCTACGAGGATGTTTCTAATATTGTCTCACATCCTAATAGAACTAGAAAAGCTAGTGTCCCTGTGCTTTCTATCAGAATTGGTGATCATTGCTATTATGGTTTATGTGATATTGGTGCAAGTTCAAGTGTTATTCCTTACGAGCTTTACAAAGAAATTATGCATGAAATTAGTCCATGCGAACTAGAAGAAATTGGTGTGGTTATTCGCCTTGCTAATAGAGAGACCATCTCTCCAATTGGTATTGTAAGAGATGTGGAAGTTCTTTGTGGTAAGATTAAATATCCTACTGATTTTCTAGTACCTGGTTCAGCTGCCAGTAAAACCTATCCTATTAATTTTGGTAGACCATTCTTGAACATGTGTGGAGCCATTATAGACTGTAAAGGAGAGAAAATTTTAACTAAATTTGATGGGGAATCCTATGAGTTTAATTTTTCGAAATTTGATAAAGTTCCTTATGAAAATGAAACTCCTAATGAGGGTTTTAGAGTCGAACAACATGATTCTATTTCTCTTGCTCCTAACAATGCTTTGCAGTAATTTATGGAAGACCACAAAAGTGAGATCTTCATGGAAGAAAGTAATGAGATTGACGAGATTGTCCGTCGTCAACCTAAGATGCTTCATCATAACTTGCATGTGGAAGATTTGGGTACCACATTACCACCTAAAAAGGATCTAGTTTTCGATCTAAAACCTTTACCTGACGATCTTAAATATGCTTATATTAATGATAAGAACATATATCATGTTGTTGTTAGTTCTAAACTTTCAGGGTAGGAAGAGGAAAGATTATTGGAAGTATTGAAGAAACACCGAGGAGCTATGGGCTATACCCTTGATGATTTAAAGGGGATTTCTCCTACTATATGTCAGCACG
Source organism: Avena eriantha (assembly GCA_910589775.1). NCBI lineage: Eukaryota > Viridiplantae > Streptophyta > Magnoliopsida > Poales > Poaceae > Avena > Avena eriantha. The sequence continues at coordinate 435,436,178 of OU342744.1, forward strand.
CTATCAATATAGAACCCGATGCAAAGCCAGTGGTAGAACATCAACGTCGTTTAAATCCTAAGATGAAGGAAGTGGTAAGAAATGAGGTATTAAAACTCCTTGATGCTGGTCTTATTTATCCTATTGCTGATAGTGAATTGGTTAGTCATATTCATTGTGTCCCTAAGAAAGGGGGAATTACCGTTGTGCCTAATGATAATGATGAGCTTATTCCCCAAAGAATAGTAGTAGATTATAGGATGTGCATTGATTTCAGAAAGGTTAAGAAAGTTACTAAGAAAAATCATTACCCACTGCCTTTTATTGATCAAATGTTAGAAAGGTTGTCTAAAAAGACCCAATTTTGTTTTCTTGATGGATACTCTAGGTTTTTTCAAATTGCCGTTAAACAACAAGATCAAGAAAAAACTACTTTTACATGCCATTATGGAACCTATGCTTATAGGCGTATGCCTTTTGGTTTGTGTAATGATCCTGCTACTTTTCAAAGATGCATGTCTGCTATCTTTCATGGTTTTTGTGAGGAAATTGTGGAAGTATTCATGGATGACTTTTCTGTCTATGGAACTTCTTTTGATAATTTTCTGCACAACCTTGATAAAGTTTTGTAGAGATGTGAAGAAACTAATCTTGTTCTTAATTTGGAGAAATGCCACTTCATGGTCAATGAAGCATATATCCTTGGACATAAAATTTCTGAAAGAGGCATTGAAGTTGACAGAGCCAAAGTTGAAGCAATTGAGAAAATGCCCTATCCTAGAGACATCAAAGGTACTCGTAGTATCCTTGGTCATGCTGGTTTCTATAGAAGGTTCATTAAAGATTTCTCCAAGATATCAAAACCCCTTACCAATATTCTCCAAAAATATGTACCCTTTGTTTTTGATAATGATTGTAAGGAAGCTTTTGAAACTCTAAAGAAAGCTTTAACTACTGCTCCTATTGTCTAACCACTAGATTGGAACTTACCCTTTGAAATCATGTGCGATGCTAGCGATTTTGCTGTAGGTGTTGTTCTTGGGCAACGAGTAGATAAAAACTTAAATGTTATCCATTATGCTAGTAAGACTCTTGACGCTGCTCAAAAGAATTATGCTACTACTGAAAAAGAGTCTTACCTATTGTGTTTGCTTGTGATAAGTTTAGACCTTATATTGTTGATTCAAAAGTTACCATTCATACTGATCATGCTGCTATTAAGTACCTTATGATGAAGAAAGATGCTAAGCCTAGGCTTATTAGATGGGTGTTGCTTTTACAAGAGTTTGACCTACATATTGTAGATAGGAAAGGTGCTAAAAATCCTGTTGCTGATAATTTATCTTGATTGGAAAACATCTCTTTTGATCCTATTCCTGTTAATGATAGTTTCCCAAATGAACAGTTGGCTGTAGTAGAGGTAAGCTCGCGAGGGATCCCTTGGTATGCTGATTATGCTAAGTTTATTGTCTCCAAGTATTTGCCTCCAACTTTTACAGCCCAACAAAGAAGGAAGTTCTTTTACGATTTGTGGCATTATTTTTGGGATGAACCACATTTGTATATGGTATTATGCGAAGATGTGTTCCAGAATATTAACAAAAGGAGATATTGCAGAAATGTCATGGTAGTGCCTATGGAGGACATCATGCGGGAGATAGAACTGCACAAAAGGTGCTACAATCAGGTTTTTACTAGCCTACCCTTTTTAAAGATGCAAGAAATTTTGTCTTATCATGTGATGAGTGTCAATGAGTTGGTAATACTTCTAGACGCAATGAGATTCCTATGAATTACTCTGTTGTTATTGAACCATTTGATTGTTGGGCATTCGACTTTATGGGTCCTTTTCCCCCTTCAAAAGGTTATAATCATATTCTTGTTGATGTTGACTATGTTACTAAGTGGGTAGAAGCCATACCTACGAAAAGTGCTGATGGTGAGACCTCTTTAAAAATTCTTAAGGATATTATCTTTCCTAGGTTTGGAGTGCCTAGGTATCTTATGACTTATGGAGGCTCTCATTTCATTCATGGTGGCTTTAGAAAGACCCTTTGCTAAATATGATGTTAATCATAGAATTGCTTCGGCTTATCATCCCCAAACTAGTGGGCAAGTAGAACTATCAAATAGAGAAATTAAATCCATCTTGCAAAAGACTGTTAATAGATCTAGAAAAAATTGGGCTAAAAAGTTGAATGATGCTTTATGGGCTTATAGAACTGCTTATAAAAATCCTATGGGAATGTCTCCTTACAAAATGGTTTATGGGAAAGCTTGCAACCTGCCTTTAGAATTAGAACACAAAGCTTATTGGGCAGTGAAAGAACTTAATAGAGACTTCAAACTTGCTCGTGAGAAAAGATTATTTGTCTTAAGTTCGTTGGAGGAATGGAGGAGTGAAGCATATGAAAATGCTAGACTCTTTAAAGAAAAAGTTAAAAGAAGGCATGACAGGAGAATTCTTAAGAGAGAGTTCCATGTTGGTGAGAAGGTTCTATTGTATAGGTCTCGTCTCAGATTTTTTGCAGGGAAACTAGTCTCAAAATGGGAAGGACCTTTTGTTATTCAAGAAGTGTATCGTTCAGGTGCAATAAAAATTTCTTATTTAAAAGATAATACTACACAAGTGGTGAATGGTGAGAGACTCAAGCACTATATTTCTGGAGATTCTCACAATGAGGATATTGATGCTATTCAAATGGTAACTCTGGAAAAATTTATCAAAGTCCAAATTCAGAGACCTGTAGAGTCGGTTTTCGAATAGGTAATAGTTCTGATAAGAAAAGGTCCGCAAAAAATCTATCAAGTTATATTTTTGCATTTTTTATCTAACAAGGAAAGCAATGAGGCGAAAGAGGGATGGAAATGGAGCTAGGGGTGTGGCCACCCCGGAGCCCATCTCCGACCCGTTTTCTCCCAATACCTTCCTTTTCTTGTTAAACTTTGTAATATGTAATCCCCCGGATCCCCCGAGGTTCGTATATCATGTTCTCGTCTTGTTTTCGTTTCGATTTGTTTCTGTGAGGAACTATTCTTAAAAGTATAGAGGCACAATGGTCTCCACGAATGATAAGGGCAAGGGGCATGCGGAAGATGATCTCCAAGACCTTGAGCAGGAGGAGGATGCCGAGAGTGAAGGTGAAGAGGAGGCAAAGGAAGACCAACATCCGCGCACCAGCACCACCATTGCAAGCATTGGAGTGGTGGCAAATCCTGCCAGGTTCAAAAGGACTGCACGAATGTCAACTAGAGGGAAGACTCCACGTCATTGCTTGGCTTCATGGTCACCTCCTCCACACACCAAGATCCCTTCCATACCCTCATTCATGAGCATCAATTCCAGAATATGCCCAAGGAAAAATTACCCTCCAATTGGGATATGCCCCATTTTAACCATGGAGGAAAAGAATACTTCAAGGCGGAAGAGTGGGGAAAGAATCATACGAGCTGGGATTCACAACCTGACATGATCATGAACTACATTGAGCACAACTCGGAGTTGATTCGTACTCTCACCTTCGAGATTGAGGACTTGAGGAAATTGACTGAAAAGCTCATCGAGAGAACACCACCACCACCGAAGGAGTAATTCGTCATCAGGTTTTGGCATCCCCTTGGTTTGTTACAAGCTTGGGGGAGTGTCGCAGTATCACATCATTAACTTTTATATTTTTATCTTTTTAAGTAGAGTCATATCATGAATAGAGAAGTTATCATATAGGATGGTTTGCATTATGGAAATGTGTCTCCTCTAGTTAGATATCTATGTATCCCTTGGTGTGAGTTGCCATTATGGAATTTTAATGAGAAGTTCTATCATTTAATCTTTTTCATATCTTATATTTGTTTTCAATTTCTGTTATATGATTGATCTTGTTATTAGTATTGGTATCAGTTGGGGATCATGAAGTAAATTTAGTTGGTTTTGGCAAACCTGGCTCTGGTCAGTAGCAACACTATTTGAGAATTGAATGAAAAAGATAAAAGTACTCTTAAGAAATATAATTTCATCATCTTTCTTTCTTAATTGGCTCATAAGCTTAGTATTCTCTAGTTAAGATATTTTGTCCTTCCAAGGAAGATTGCATGTTTGTTGTCATCACCTGTATGTTTGTTTGTTTCCTTCAACTCTTATGCGTGCTACCCTGCCTTGCTAGCCAAAAACCTATACTGAGAGGGAATGCTTCTCGTGCATCCAATCCTTAAACCAAAACCTATGCCATTTGTGTCCACCATACCTACCTATTAGCACTATTGCTATTCCAAAGTAAATTCATGTTTTATCTACCTTCCGAATTAAACTTGTTATGTGAAAATTAGTGATTAAAGCTCTCACGAACTTGATGGCACACTTTACATTCTTGCACTTAATAAACTTGAACCATTGTGCCCATCTATGTTGCGTATATGCTTGCGTTTTGTAAGTTGTGAATTAGCAGAACCATGCTTTCATGGATAACGCTTTCAAAATTGCACTTTATTTAGTTGATATCATGTTCTTTTGCTTATGGATCCCGACGGTGTGAAATGAAAGGGGAGCTTGTAAGGCTCATGGAGTTTGTATATGTGTTAGAGAAACGCCTGGGTGGCTGGTATAATCCATGCCTAATCATGGTGGAAACCTACAGCGTAACCATAGTGAGAAATCTATGAAGCATCCTCTTTATATAAAAAAGAAAGACCTATGCAAATAGGAAAGAAAAAAAGAGAAGCCTATGCAAATAGGAAATAAAAGGATGCTGAGATGCTCATTGTCTGCTTGCCTTGTCATTTTGATATGGCGATTCTTCCGTATCATCGGGCAAGGGGTACCCCATTTGTGGTTCTCTATGATACACATGTACTTAAAATGACAAGGACTTACTTATGAATAAACTTGAGTAGCATGAGGAACGGTCTTCGTAAGTAAGGGGCATGAGATTTTCAGCTTATAACTTGTCAAGCATATCCTCATATTTGATAACTTTAACCTTAATCACCTAAAGATGCTTATGATAGGGGCAATGAGAGCTGAAAGCTAATAAGTACCATAATTTTTGGAAGTTCTTTATGAAACTTGAAATCCCTACTTCCCTCTGTGAAGGGCCTATCTTTTACTTTTTAGTTGAGTCAGTAAACCTATTCCCTTCTATTTAAAGAAGTATTTTGAGTTGTTGTGTTTCATTCATTCATATGATGATTTATTCAATCATGTTTCTTATGTTACTTGTTTTACACAATGCTCTTATCTTAGTGAGTATTACTTTGAAAGCTATCATTGAAAACCCCATTATGTTTGAACTCCTGCAAATTGTTAACTATTCTTTGGCCAAGAGGAAAGTTTGCCATTACTAGTTATGATTTACTTTGTGTATCTTTATTGTGTTTCCTTTACCTACTGCAAGTTAAGTTATATAATAGTGAGTTGTCTTCTATTATAATTTGTGTATTGACGAATGTGATGCTTCTTGCGCATATTCTTTTATCGACACTTCACTCCATAAACCTGAGGTCGTGTTTATTGAGCTCAGTTTTCGCTTGGGGACAAGCGAAGTCAAAGCTTGGGGGGAGTTGATACGTCCATTTTGCATCACTATTCTATATCATAATTTACTGATATTCATTGATATATTTCATATTAAGAGAAGATACTTATGCTATTTCATCTGTTTTTGCATTGTTGATGACTTTTCAAGGATGGACCGCTGAAGTCAGGATTCTGATGGAAAAGGCACTATTTGGAGGCCAAATTCGCGAAGATCAGAAAATCCCAAAAAATATACAGAAAATCGTATTTTCCTAGAAGACGAAGGATGCTACACTACTAGGAAACAGCCTATCTGTGGCGCATGAAAGGGGACTTCTATGGCGCATATCTTTGTCGCCACTATTACCTCGCCACTGATAACTACTTCATATGGCGCATATGGATATGCGCCACAGAAGTTCCAGACTTCTGTGGCGCATTCCTTCATGTGCGCCACAGGAAGAACTTCTGTGGCGCATTTAGGTGTATGCGCCACAGATATGCCATGCGCCACTAACTATATAATTATATGTGCCACTAATTTTGTAACATGTATTCGAAGTAAAATACTTTCCTGGTGTATAATCAGGTATTTATACAGTATTTATCCAGATGAGTATAAAATACATTGCACAAGTAGTAGATGCATGAAAACCGACATATATATAATACAAACACTTAGAGCCCAATCGAGATACATATATAGTGTCAAGTGCCAAATTTTTACACAAGCGCCAAATACAAAGTTCATATCATCTCACATTACAAATATGAAGTGGGCACCGCCGCCTACACTAGGATCAAATAGAATACAACTGTGATAATGGTGAGCAAGAGCATTAGCCCTACCAATATCTTCATCCGGTTCTTCTTCCACAAGTGGTTCCTCCACTTGCCTATCGCCTCCTCTCTAGTCGCGTGTCCTTTGTAGATGTTGCCGCTGAACTTGTTCACTTGTTTGTGGCAATCCTCCCACTCCTCGTAGACTCCTGGAACCCTACCCATGTACACCACATACAACCTCGTCACCATCTCTATAGACGACAAGGCATATTAGTAAAAATACAATGAAAAGAATGAATAAAGGGTTCACATCCATATATATATATGTTCATAGAATATAAAACAAAGGATCCATAAACCTAAAAGTTAGATCATCATAGAAGCAATAAGTTCAACGACAGCACGACTACAAGGTAGTTTAAGTCTAACAACAATGACCATTTCGACCACGAGATAGTAAAGTTTATGATACACACACTAATACAGCAGGCGTCCATCAAGAATATACACACACTGGATCATGCTAGAGGCACACATCGATCATGATGAAGACTTCCTCTTCTGGCACGGCTTCGGGAATGGTAGATAACCCTCTTTCGTCATCCACATCCTTGTGTCACCCTACTTACGGAGGCGTTCTTCGATCTCCCTCTTACTCAACCCTCTGGCTTGTTGTAGGGCACCGCCCCTTGTGTTGACATCTTCAATGATGATTTGCGACAACTTCATCTGAATGCGATGGAAGTCTTCTCTAAGATCAGCATCGTCGATTTTCGCCAAAGTTTTGGCCCATCCTCGGAGACTAGATGGCAGCGTTAGGTTATGGCAATCCCGAACATAGCCTTTACGGTGATGGAGGACGTAGAAGGCCTCCTTGGCACCAGCAGTCGACTGCTTGACGCAGGGGAAGTCGAGCACGTGCTTGAACACGTGGTTGCCATCCTTGATACATTCCCCCTATCTACGAGGGTGCATCCCTTCTTGGTGTAGCCCTCGAGAGCCTCATTGAGAACACCCCTTATTCTGGTGTAGTATTTCTTGTTCGTCAAACTCCCCGAGTCGAAATACGTGGCTAGTGAATACCTTGGGGCAAGGACGATGAGTGTGCAGTATTTGTCTCTGCGCAACACAATTGGAACGGAATGTTGGAAAAAGAGCAAAGGAAAGAAATCTATAAGAAATGCATAAGTTACGGTGACGATGAGCGAGTGTGTGTACTTACTCGGGAAAGAAAGGCAAAAGAAGTGTGCCCTTCCTCTTGTTGTCCACCATGAACTTCTCGAGGTACGTCGTCGCCTTGGTCCATGTCTCTGATCCTTCGACCAACTAGTTGTCCCGCATGTAGTAGGTATCCACTATCGCGATTTTCGGGGTACTTTCTCTCTTGATCGTGAGCGCCAGATTGAGCGCGTATAGGTGGACCAAGTTATAGTCCAGCCGTTTTGTGAGAAACAGCTTGAATATGTCCTCGAACGCTATGAAGAATATATCCGCGGGGGGTTCATCGACGAAGCCCACGTCCAATGGCACCTTGGTCGTGAAAACCGGGTATTTGGATCGTCCTCTTTAAGAAGGAGGGCCTCTAGTGTCTTGACACCCTCGTGAAAAGTTAACGTGGCTCCAACCGCAATGTGGATCATATTCGGAGTCAATATCGGATCACCAGCTACATGCACTCGGGGCAAGACAAATTGTGTGGATGGTACGATGACGGCGTCCTGACCTCGGATCCTCTTCGGAAGAGGCTGGCTCGCACCCTTCTTATTATTATTATTACCTCTCTTCCTATAGTGCTTCTTCTTCACAACAGTGTCAGCCACTACCATCTGCTCATCAGTCGCCTTTCGGAGTGTTTTGGGGCTGAAAATCAATCCCGGTTTCTCTTGTGGTGGATCGGCGGTCGGAGGCATCTCTTGAGAAAGACCATGGAAGACCAGGCGCTGCGTGCATGTATTGGGCTGACCAGCTTGATGGTCGTCGCGAGCTGCGAAGGGTTCTTCATCCACAAAAGGCATATACAATCCTTTGGCGGTGCCGGTGTTGATGAAGTCGTCAATGTTGACCAATTCATCATCATCTTCATGGGTGCCATCATGTGGTGGTGGTAGCGGGGGCGACGGTGGTTGTGGCACAACGTCTTTGCCATGTAGCAGTGCACACGCTGCCAAGAGTTGATGGTGACGGCTGGTGGTGGCGACAATGGCGGCTACTGGCTTCCGAGGTGGTGGCCGGGCGATGATCGGTCGAGAGGTGGCGCCGGTGCTCCCCCCCGCAAGATGAATCTGGGTCTTCAGCCATGTCAAGGGCCATTTGTAGCATTCCCCAAGGGTCTTGTTTTCGTCGGCTCCCTAAGGTTGAAAGGGGGGGTCCATGTCGTCGCACCCTGGCAACACCCGAGCCAACCTGACCCTCATCACGTCATCATCCATTGGATTGTTGTGCATCGTGCGGCTCGCCGGTTGTATAAGAGTGCCCTTGGCAACATCCTTCAACTCACCGCCGACATCTTTAAGCAGGAGTACGCAAGAAGTGTCCTGAGGCAAAAACATGTTGTTGGGCGTCATGAGATGGCAACAGTCATGCATCAAAGGCATAAAGGAGATGATGTGCACTAACTAATTAGTTACCTTGGTGATGGCGTGGATCACGGCTAATGTAGAAACACGGCCGATGCCGGCGGCCGGCCTATCATCATCTGCAATCTCCCGCTTGCGTGCCTCATGAAGCACCACCGCCGTCGGTTGCGCCTTATTGGTATCTTTGGCGGGAGGGGGCGTCGGTGTGACCAAAACGAGGGGCTGCGTCCTGACGTTGACGGCCGGCGGGGTCACCAGGTCCGGCGACACAGTAACATTGATGCCCGAGTTGCTGCCGCTTAAGCTGGGCAGATGTATCGGCCCCTGTCGACCTCCGGCATTCCAAGAAGTAAGCCCCTCGAAAAACTCAGGGGGGATCATCGAGCGGAGCTTCTCTTCCACCGTTTTCTGGTCCACCGCCTTCTCCTCCAGTGTCTGCACCTTCATCTTTAGCTCTGCAACAATGGCTTTATCCTGGTTCTTCCTCTCCCTTCTTTTCTTGGCGTCCTCTTTGTAGAACTACTTGAACTTCATGCTCATACCGAACCCCTTGTCCCTCTTCTTGTAAGCATTGGTTGCCCTGTTGAAAACCATGTCCCACGGCTCCGTCGAATCCTGGGATGACTCTGTGGCAGTAGCATTCAGTTCCTCCTCCTGTAGAGACAAGGAAAGGTGAACCCATTTAGATTCTTGGCTTCATTATCTTAATTAGAACGCAATAGACTTGAGATCGGCGATAAATTCCTTACCAGATTCTTCTCGAATTCCTTCACCTCCAGATCGTCGGTGATGAACTCCCTTGTTTCCTTGTCTAGGTAGTAGCGGGCCCGAACAAATTGCCTAAGCTGCAAGTCCGTGATTTTAAGCCAAGGGTTGTCTTTACCAAGGCGTTCAAGCTCGGCGTCCTCCTTGTCCCAAATGGCCTGTTTCCCCCTGTAACCGCCGCTTCCAAGGTGGTGGTTACCCATGTTCTGTTCTCGCATACTCCTTCCCCATTGAGTCCATTTTATAGCGTCAGCGGTAGCTATATCCGCCTTGTAAATCCTAAACTCCTCTTCGTCGAGCATCGGATTTTTCTTACTAATAACCTCCCAGCTTTCACCTTTGTCAATGCTATTCTTCAACCGGGTTTTCCAGCTGCTCAAGGCGTTGCTCATCTTCGTGAGGGCTAGTCTGTTCCCCGGGTTCTTATTTCTCTCGAGGTTTCTAAACTGCTCTGGGAATCTGTATCGCTTGTGAAGCTTCTTAAGGAGGTTATCGACCAAAGCTGCATGGTCAGCATGTCTGATGTACTTCGTGTTGATCGACATGCTTTCCTGGACGATGCACCCGAGTTGCAGGCTGTACCCTTTAGCAATCGCCTAAGGCGCAATGGGTTGGCCACTTTCTGTGACCTCAGTGAACTCATCGCAGATGGTGGCGAGCACTGGCACCTTCTGCTCCTTCTGTTCCTTCTTCTTCTTCTTCTGAGAAGCGGCCGGGTTGCCGCTACCGCCATCCGTCCTCTCGCTGCCATCGGTGCGGGCGCCGCCATCGGTGGTGTCATCCTCTTCGCCGCCGCCTTCACTAGTTCCATCGTAGTCGACTTCGTCCCCCTCGTAATCAGGATCTCCGCCCTCATTGGCCCCAGCAGCTCTGGCGACGTTCGCCTCCTCCTCCTCCTCTTGTTGGGACCCCTGCCAGAATGACTGGTTGGCCTGTCTAGCTTGTTCTTCGACGCTGATCATGTGCTTAGAAGGGCCATACTCCTTGTTGCCCGACATGTTTGCACTACTCTATTTAAAAGAGGCAAAATGTTAGCACAAATCTCGGCCGAAAAATTCGGCATGACATTTGCTAATTTTTTGACCTAGGAGTGCCCATTTCTCAACCGAAACGGAAGTGAATCGACACTTCGGGAGAAATGGGCAACTCAAATGAAATCCCTGCAAGACAAAACACCCCATCCCCATATTGACAGCCCCATCCCCATATAACAACAACACCATATAGCATATAACAGCACCATGTAACAGGAGCACCATATGACAACACCATATAGCATACAACAACAGCAAGCACCAGCAGCACCAGCAAGCTTAGCAAGCAGTAGTAAGAACCAACAGCAGCAAGCACCAACACAGCAAGCAAGCACCAACAACAGCATACAACAGCAGCAAGCACCAACACAGCAAGCAGTAGCAGCATAGCAAGCACCAGCAGCACCAGCAAGCTTAGCAAGCAGTAGTAAGAACCAACAGATACAAGTATAAGAACTTAAAAACTTTAAAATTTACCAGGGCATACCCCAAGTGAGCACAAGAATTAAGAATGCTATACAAATCATCAAATAGAAAATGGATAAGCTACCCTTGCTATATATACATTGGGAAGTAAAGAAGAGATAACCAACGAGTGTTGCTTACACATGCCTGAGATGTGATAAATGAGAAACAACAAGGAAAATGAATAAAGTCACATGTGTATGCCTTATGTTGTGAAATGAGTTGGGAAAATTGTATGCCTTAAGTTGGAAATGGTAGGAAGTACCACCAAAGAAACGAGTGTTTCTTTCCCTTTCTTTTTTCTTCAGATTTCCTCATTGTTTATTTTGTCTCTGCATATGTTGGCTACGTGTAGTGTAGTGTCAGCCACTTATCGATACAGGAGGTTTTTTTATTTTTTGTTGTTGTGTTTCTCTAAGAACTCCAGTAATTTTTGATCCTGCAGGGTGATGCTTGTGGGCTGGGGTGGCAACAATGGCTCCACGCTCATGGCTGGCGTCATCGCCAACAGGGAGTAAGTTGTCACTATGCACATTAATAATTCCTCTTATAATTTTTGTTTCAACTTTTAATTTTGATCCTGTATTTTTCTCTGACATCATTTTACTGATGAGGAAATAATTCAGGGGGATCTCTTGGGCAACAAAGGACAAGGTCCAGCAAGCCAACTACTTTGGCTCCCTCACCCAGGCCTCCACCATCAGGGTTGGGAGCTACAACGGGGAAGAGATTTATGCCCCCTTCAAGAGCCTTCTGCCCATGGTAATCCACTAATCCATGTCTTATTTTACTACTACTACAATCATACCAAAATATAATGATCATGCTTCATCTGTAAATGGCAAAACTAATTCATGAACAAAAAGGATGATGCTTAATTTGTACACTAATTCGAACTTTGATGTTGTATGTCCTGTCTTGAGGTAAGCGGAAAGGAAGCTAAAGTCATGTACTAGTAGAAAATGCTTAATTTGTGAACATTACTTTGAAAGATGATGAGGAATGTCCTGTAGTCTTGAGGATAGTGGAAGGGAATCTAAGTCATGTAGAAAAAGGCAGAGCACCATGTGCTTTCTTATTAAAAAACACACAAAGGGAGTTCAAATGTCAAATGGTGTGCCATGATGTGATGATTGTATGGGTTAACATCTTCTGTTTTCAGAGATGTCCAGGTCAAGGGAAATGTTCCAGCACTTTTCTGTACAGTTCCTTTGTTGAATATACTCCAATTGGTTGTCCAGTAGCATATCATTTCTCTGACGGGTTGAGTAAATTTGCAGGTCAGCCTAGACGACATTGTGTTCGGGGGCTGGGACATCAGCAGCATGAACATGGCTGATGCAATGACCAGGGCCAAGGTGCTCGACATTGACCTTCAGAAGCAGCTCAGGCCCTCTATGGAGTCCATCGTTCCACTTCCTGGTATCTATGGCCCAGACTTCATCGCTGCAAACCAGGGGTCCCAGGCCAACAACATTATCAAGGGCACCAAGAAGGAGCAGATGGAGCAGGTTATAAAAGACATAAGGTATACATGCAGAAGTGCACATCAACTGTGCATTGATTTTACTTCTTAGTACTTGAAGAAAGTTTACTCTGAATTTGGATCGTCAGAACACATGATTTGACACCATGGCTTTAGGAATATGCTTATGGCAAATTTACTATACAACTGGTCGCACCACTGAATCAAATCTTAAATAACAATGTTGTTTATAAAGTTTCTATTTTATTCTGGGTCTGGATTCATAGTTAAACCCCAAGGCTTATAGCGAAAAATACTATACGACTGGTAGAACTACTGAGGTCGGTTCTTTAGCCATTTACTCATAATAATGTTGTTTTTATAGAGGGCCCTCCGAAATAGATTGGGGAAAAAAAGTGGAAGGGGAAAGGAGATGGGGCGAGCCGTTTTGGCTAAGTGCCTAGGTTCTGTGGCGCATTACTCCGAAATGCACCACAGAAGCTAAAACTTCTAGCCAAATAAACGGCGCGAGGTTGTACTTGGACAACAAACACACTAGCCTAGTGGTTAGATGCATATTCAGAGACCTGTGGTAGCCAAGTTCGAATCCTGGTTGGGTCAATTTTTTTCTTTATTTAAAAATGATATGTTACAAATATATTTAAAACCAAGCACATACACATGCATATTTATTCAAAAAACCCCCCGAATCATATATATATATTATATGTGTGTGCTTGTCACACATAAATGTGAATTTGTCGAAAATCACATTATATGTTTTTGTCTCTAACTAATACCCCCACACTAATAATATCACATTATACCCACACGAATTAATACACCAAAAAGTCACACAATTGCTAGTGTCTCTTCACAATCTTCTTGCCCTTTTTCGTCGCGGTTGAATATTTTAGCCCGTGCACTTTGAGATTTATTCTTGTGAATGGACAACCTTTAGTAGGCACTGTGGTCTTCCTTCTTACTTTAGTAGTAGTAGGCATGTCGAAGTACTTGTCGAATTCCTCTTCGATCTTCGGGTCGCTGTTTTTGTCGAAGTTTTGCTCGTTGACGGCTCCTTCCATTTCGATGATGCTCCTCTTGCCCCTCCTAACTAAAACACGGTTGGGCTTTGACGGGTCGGTAATAAAAAAGCATTGATCAACTTGGCTAGCGAGTACCCAAGGCTAATTTTTTGCGGAGGTGTTCTTTGTTGATTTGGCATCTGGTATAACCATTGTGGTGAAATAGCGGCCTTCTTTTTCCACGTTCTTGGCCCATATGACACGGAACATCGGTACGATCTCTCCACAGTAGTCGAGCTCCCATATCTCCTCGATCCTTCCATAGAATCTTTCCATCACAGTAGTCTCTTCATCAGCAAAGGATAACATAGTTACTCCTGAGTTTTGATATTCACTATTCTTGTCCTTTTCCTCGGTGTAGAACCTGTAACCGTTTATGTCGTATGACTGATAGGTCTTTAGGTTGTGCCCTGGGCCCTGCGACAAGGAGAATATGAGTTTTTGATCTTTCGTAGAAGGCGTCTGTGGGGGATTGTCCAGTTGCCTTTTCTTGAATCAACCCGTGAAGCTGGAGTTGTGCTCTCCGGTTAAGTCTCCCTTCTTCCTCGGCCGGCCCTGGTCGACGTACTCCTGCTCGATTAAGCTTCTGTGCTCTTCGACCCAAGGGCCGACCACTTGAATGTGTTGTAGCGCGACTCGATGTGCCCTTTCGAAATCAGTGCGTCGACCATCAATGCCAACATGTAGTGAGCGGTAGCCCTCGCGGTGACCATATCCACCGAGCCTGCCGAGGTGCTTCTTTGTGGGTATTCCAACATCCTCGTTCTCGGTGGTTACATAATTCTGGCAGAAGGAGATGCACTTGTAGATCAGAAAGCCCTTGGCTCTGCTTCTATCTGTACGAGACCTGTTGCGAACGAATCCTTTGATGACACTGTTTAGCCTTTCAAACGGCATCATGTTGTGCAGGAATGTCGGCCCGAGCTGATGTCGAAGAATGTGGGCGGGAAGTAAATCTCAAGCTCGCATAGTATCATCACGATCTCTTCCTGTTGCCTGTCGAGCTGCTTCACACCGATCGACTTCCTAGATATGACGTCAAAAAAGTTACAGAGGCCAAACAACATCTCACGGACATGCTCGTCCATCATCCCACGGATCGCAACAGGGAGTATCTGCGTCATCAGCACGTGACAGTCGTGAGACTTCATACCGCTCAACCTCTTCTTGGTCACGTCCAGATATCTGCTTATCTTCCCCGAGTAACCGTGAGGAACTTTCACTCCTAAGAGGCACCTGAAAAACTACTCGAGCTCCTCTAGACTCAGAGTGAAGCAGGCAGCGCAAAGCACCACCTCATTCTTCTTAACTCTTTTGCGGCGACCTTGAGTCCCTTCCCGATGATGATGATGATGATCATCATCACTATCAGGGTACTGAAGATCTTTCTTTATGCCAAGCAATTTAAGGTCCTTTCTTGCTTTCGGCCCATCCTTGGTCCTCTCCGGCATGTTCAGTAGAGTGCCAAGCAGACTTTCGGTAACGTACTTCGTGATGTGCATTACATCGAGGCTATGGGAGTGTGAAGGACCTTCCAATACGGTAGGTCCCAGAAAACAAACCTTGCTTTCCATACACCCAGCAGCGGCTTTGTCCTCGGTCGTTTTTTTCCAGGCGCAGGGCAATCTACCCAATTATTCAAAAGCTCCTCGATTTCTTCGCCGCTCCTCGGACGCAGGGCTCTTTCGAGCTCGTCCTTACCATTGAACATGTCACCACATTTTCTCTACGGGTGATCCATGCGGAGCCACTTTCGAGTACCTTGGAACACGGTTTTAGAAGACTTGGGATCCCTTGGTAGCTGGAGATGCGGTGTCTCATCCATACACTTGACGCATGCATTATGTCCGTGATTCACCTGGGCCGATACATATGCGTAACAAGGATAGTCCTGCACGGTCGTGAGCAATGCGGCTCTCAGATGGAAATATTCTTTAGTGTAGGCATCCCATGTACGGGCCGGCGTCTCCCACAAGCTGGCTAACTCCTCTCTCAATAGCCCGAGATACAGATGCATATCGATACCTGGTTGTTTTTGCCCCTGAATAAGAATGCTCATGTGTACATACCTTTGCTTCGTGCATAGTCACGGGGGGAGGTTGTATGTCCATACAAACACGGGCCAGGTGCTATGCGTGCTACTCTGGTTTCCAAAAGGATTGAGTCCATCGGTGCTCATACCCAGCCTGACGTTCCTTGCATAGCCCGCGAACTCTTCGAACTCGATGTCTAATGTGTTCCACTGGCTAGCGTCTGTAGGGTGTGTCAGGATCTTGCCCTTCTCTGGATCATCTTCGGGTTTCTCTCTTTCCGCGTGCCATTGCATGAGCTTTGCTTCCTTAGGATCTACGAAATATTGCTACAGACGAGGGGTCATAGGAAAGTACCATACCACTTTTCGAGGAACTTTCAGTTCCCTCTCTTGTACCGTCCTTGGCCACACACCGGACAAGTGGTTCTATCCACGTACTCGTTCCGATAAAGTGTGCAATCATTGATGCATGCGTGGTATTTAATGTGTGGTAGGTCGAGAGGGCACACGATTTTCTTGGCCTCCTCGATACTTGTTGGCAATGTGTTCCCCTTAGGAAGTCAGTCGTGCCAGTATTACATGTTCGCGTTGAAGCTCACATCGGTCCATTTGTGTCCGGCCTTCATCTCTAGAGCCTTGAGCGTTACACTCAAACGTGTATCCTCGGGGCGACACCCGGGATACAATGGAGTCATCCCGTCTACCTCCATTTGGTCCAGCTTGGCTTTCTCTCTGGCTGCAGCTTTGTCGTTGCTCGTCTCCTTGAGGAGCAGTTCTTGAACATGAGGGTCCTGCAAGATCGAAGTTAGCAGCGTCTGTGTGTTCGCGTCTTCTCCTTCTTCATGATCATGCCCGTCGTCATCTCCTTCTCCATGCTGATCATGCCCCCCAGCATCTCCTTCGTCATGATGATCATGCCCGCTGGCATCTCCTTCTTCATGATGATCATGCCCGGTAGACTCTTCGTCTTCTTGCCCGCCCATGTCTTCGTGACCACCACCATGTCCTGCCGGCGCCTCATTGAGGTCGCGCATGAAACCGCGCCTAAGCAGGTGACCCTCCAATTGTCTAGATGCAAGGTAGATCCAGCGCTGCAGTTTGCATGTTCGACATGGACATCTTATCATGGTCTTGTTGTTTAGAATCATGTCCTCCTTCGCGCCTTTCTTGTACCTAGCAATTCAACCTTCACTCATCGTGAGGACCATGGTTGCCTGAGCGGTCAAAACATAGAGTATAGGTGAGAACCACACCATATGAACACACACATGCATGAATGCTAGCCAGAAAAAATTTGGCATTACCTTTCCTAAAATTAGGACATATGGGTAGTGCAAAATTTGCCGAAATGGAAATGAATCAACATTTCGGCAAACATCCATGCAACCACACCGGCCGGGCCCGACAACAACAAGCAAACAACAAAAAACTTCCTCCCATTGCAAACATTCATGCACCACACACAAGCATCGTCTCGCCATGGATCGCACACACACACCGCCCGCGCGACAAGCTTCACCTACATGTTCATGATGGCCAAGTACTCACCTATAGTAGACACAATAATAGCGAGACGAGACCGCACGATGAGAGAGTGTGGACAAATAGATATACAATGCAAGTTGGTGGAGAGGAAATTAGTAAAAAATAGAGAGATGTGAGAGAGAAAAGTAAGGAACTTTTAGATCTAGAAGTTGGAGAGAAGCTTCTACTTACCAATCTATGGATTAAAGTAGGTTTAGATATACGAAAATGGAGAAACTATGGGCAAGATGGGGTGTGAGGGAGGAGGAAGACGAGTTGGGAGGAGGTAGAGATGTGAAATGGGTGGTGGTGGATAGATAGATAGATAAGAAGCTAGCTCTTGTCACCTTTTTAACATGGATCTGGACGCCCTCATCTGTGGCGCATATGGAGGAAATGCGCCACAGATGCTGAAACTTCTGTGGCGCATAAGCCCATATGCGCCACAGAAGTGGGTGAATAAGATTCCCTATGTGGGGCCCACCTCCAAGTTCTGTGGTGCATGTTGGACTTATGCGCCACAGAAGTGAAACACATCTATGGCGCATATGTCAACATGTGCCACAGAACTTGGGTGAATTAGATTCCGTGGTGGGGCCCCCTCCATGTTCTGTGGCGCATGAGGAAATATGCGCCATAGAAGTTGCATCTTTTGTGGCGCATATTTCAGAATGCGCCATAGAACTTGGATCATCCCCCCCGCCGGCGGGTCCCACCAATCTTCTGTGGCGCATGCTCTAGAAAATGCGCCACAGAACTTCCAATCTTCTGTGGTGCATGCTTTCTGGTGCGCTACTGATGTTTTCCTGTGGCGCATAGTTTGGCATATGCGCTACTGAACATCTTGTCTATCTATAGGCTGTTTCCTAGTAGTGGTAGAAGGGGGAGCAGAGATGGGCCATAGGGGGCCCACACCACCCCCTGGCACGGGCCACCCTAGGTCGCGCCACCAGGTGGTGTAGCCACCCTGGCCCACCTCTGGCTCTGCTCTTTGGCGTATATTATCCCCACGAAACCCTAAGACTCGGTGAGCGACCACAAAAAGATTCCGCCGCCTCTGCAAGGCAGAAAACTGCAGAGAGAGAAAGAGCTCTCCGGCAGGTAGAAATCTGCCGGGGAAATTCCTTCCGGGAGAGGGGAGATCGTCTCCATCAACACTATCATCAACCTACACTTCATCGGGATCATCATCATCATCTCCACCGGCACCATCTTCACCACTCCATACCTCTGTAACAATTGGGTTGAATCTTGCATAGTTCTTACAGGAAACTTTCCCGGTGTTGATTACTTGTTGTAGTTGATGCTATTGAGTGGAACCATTGAATTATTGTTCATGTTCAGATTGTTACTTATCATTATTTCATCTCTGATCATGATCCATATGATGTTTCGTGAGTAGGTCGTTTAGTTCTTGAGGACATGGGAGAAGTCATGTTGTTAGTAGTGGAATTGTGTTGAGAAAGATTCAATGGTTTGATATTTAAGTTGTGGTGTTATTCTTATAGTGGTGTCATGTGAACGTCGACTACATGATACTTCACCTTTATGGGCCTAGGGGAATGCATTGTGTATTTGGCTACTAATCGTAGGGGTTGTTGGAGTGACAGAAACCTGAACCCCCGTTAGGAAACCTTTGCACAAGGGAGTGTAGGATCTCAGAGTTTAAAGTTGTGGTTAGGTTTCTATCTTAATTACTTTCTTGTATTTCCGGATGCTTACAAGGGGTATAATCACATGTATGTATTAGTCTTAGGAATGTTAGTGCATTAGCACAGGTTCACCCACATAACACTTATCTAACTAAAGAAGATTAATCAACTATATGAAGCGAAAGCACTTGACGATATTCCCGTGTGTCCTTGAGAATGTTTGGTCATCTTAAGTAGTACAACCGGCTTGTCCTTTGCTAAAGAAAGATTGGGCCACTTGCTGCATTCATTATTATTGTCTTTTATTTTCTCGCACTTTATTTATCTGCATTATCAAAAAAACCCTAAAAATCCGTTTGTTAAGTATTTATAGAGAATTCCTGCTCCAAGACACTTGTCAACACCTTCTGCTCCTCGTTGGGTTCGACACTCTTACTTATCGAAAATACTGCGATACACCCCCTATACTCGTGGGTCATCAAAGCGCGCCATGTTTCGGGACATAGCGAACCATCCATGTTTTACTTGCGATTCCTAGGTTCTTAAAGTTTTCAAGGTTTGTAGATAAATTAACCCAATTAAATTACACTACTGTATCCGATTCAAATTAATATTCTCAGATTTTTCTAGATTCGGATATATGTATCTAGCATAGAAACATGACTAGATACATTTGAATCTAGATGAATCTATGAACATTAATATGGATCGGAGGGAGTCCGTCGAAATTAGGTCAAATTATATCGAACCACATGTGAGCTGCTAATTGCTCTTTAAATTTCACAAAAATCTTTTGAAGTTGCCCACCAGATAGTCAGTATATCGAGAACACGACTGGGAGTTTTGGAAGATTCAACTTCTTTCTAGACTTTGCATGCCGGCAAACTTGACCTTGCTTTGGAAAAAATGACAGAAATAGGCAACAAAAACAGGGGGACTCATGCATGGCGTCCTTTTTCTTGTATTTCCTACCATGAGAAATAATAAACATGAGTTTTCACAACCTTTGAAGAAACCCGCTTCACAAAAATGGCATATCATCTATAAGTATGAACAGGTTTCAGGACGAGCAACTAAGCAAGGTCATGGACATATCCACATCATAGTTTATGGTAATTTGGTAGTACTACAAGAAAGTAGATGTGTGCATCTTGGAATTGGTAAACAACTTTGCCAATGCGAGTTTCCAAATACTAGGAAAAGTAACAACTCTACTAAGCGATGGAAATGTTTTTTCTATAAAGCAAAGTACTCCACTTCATTCTGTACTGCTACTCCAAATGGTAGGCAGCGCGAGAGCAGTGAGAGGAGTGCCCTGCATGTGAGAATCGGATAATAGATGTATGACATATCATCATTATATAAAATTATAATAGGTAAAGCACAAAAAAAGATAAATTTGATCAACATACATAAATTATGGGTGTATATTTGGTTCTTGTACTTTGTATCATCATGTAGAAGTCAAAGATTATTAGCTACCTAAAACACTTGATTTTTTTTGGTAATATGGTCTAGAGAAACGAGGGAGAAGATTCTAGTATGATGGAGAAGTGTGTTTTGAGGTTTATGCATAGCATTCATTATGCTGAAGACTATCTATACAATCTTCTAGAGGCTATAATGGAAAAGAAGATCCAACGGTTGGAAATATTGGGATTCGCGGGTATTGAGATCCAACGGTCGGCATTCAAAGTTATTCGTACAATCTTATCTTACCAAGTACTATATAGTGTACGGATACAAATAACTTTGAATATTGACCGTTGGATCAAGACTCGTGAATCCGAATGACATTCCGAACCGTTGTATCTTCTTTTCTGTTCTAGCATCTAGAAGATTCTATTGATAGTCTTCAGCATAATTAATGCTATGCACAAACCTCAAAACACACTTCTCCATCATACTAGAATCTTATCACTCGTTTCTCTAGACCAATGTTACTACCAAAAATTTCAAGTGTTAGGTAGCTAATAATGTTTAACTTCTAGACATGACGATACAAAGTAGAAGAACCAAATATACACCCATAATTTATATATGTTCATCAAATTTATATTTTTATGCTTTACCTATTATAATTTTATATAGTGATGATATGTCAGATGTCTCTTATCTAATCCGTGTCCTATTTAAATTAATGTTCATAGATTTGTCTAGGTTCGGGTATATGTATCTTGCATAGAAACAAGACTAGATGCATTTGAATCTAGATGAATCTATGAACATCAATATGGATCGGAGGGAGTCGATCGAAATTATGTCAAATTATTTTGAGTCACAAGTGAGCTGCCAATTGCTCTTTAAATTCCACAAAAATCTTTTGAAGTTGCCCACCAGACAACCAATATATGGAGAACACGATCGAGAGTTTTCAAAGATTCAACTTCTTTCTAGACTTTGCACGCCGGCAAAGTTGACCCTGCTTTGAAAAAAGAGAGAGAAATAGGCCAAGAAAAATAGGGGGACTCATGCATGGTGTCCTTTTGCTTGTATTACCTACCATGAAAATAATAAACATTAGTTTTTCACAACTTTTGAAAAACACCGCTTCACAAAAATGGCCTACCATGTATAAGTATGAACAGGTTTCAAGATGAGCGACCAAGCAAGATCACGGACATATCCATGTTTATGGGAATTTTGTAGTAGTACTACAAGAAAGTAGATGTGCGCATCTTGGCGTTGGTAAACATATTTGCCAATGGGAGTTCCCAAATAATAGGAAAAGTAACAACTCCAATTTTCTAAGCGATGGAAATATTTTTTCCGTAAAGCAAAGTACTCCACTTCCGTACTAGTACTACTCGAAAAGGGAGGCGGCTCCTTCCAAAAAAAGGAGGCAGCGCAAGAGCAGCGGGAGGAGGAGTCGGAAGGCGGTGCGATGTCAGAGCAAAGCTATGTTGGGCTGCGGACACGAGGTACACACCACTAGTAGTAAATGTATGGACCTACTAGTAGTAATATCCATGCAAAACAAGTTGTGTGTTCTCTCTACTTCACTAGCTCTCACCATCCATCCTCCATCAATCTCTTCTTTGCAGCCGCGGGTGCATAGTTCTGCTTGTCTCTTCCTCGTCAACAGCGTGGCGCTGTGCACATGTGACTTGGTACGGCACACCGATCTACTTCCAGCAACGCTCCCCCCCCCCCCCCCCCCGAAATTCAAGCCATCTACTGGATTACTAATCATCTTGTTTTTTGATGAACAAGTTTCAGGCCGAGCAACCTAGAAAGGTCGTGTACATATCCACATCGTAGTTTATGGTAAATTTCCCATACTCAAAACACACTTCTCGATCATTTTAGAATCTTCTACCTCGTTTCTCTAGACCATGTTACCTAAAATTGCATGTTTTAGATCTCCACTACTATAATGGAGCAGTTTTTAACTAGATCCATAGCACCAATCCTAACCATTGGGCTGTTAGATCCAATGGTTCAAAGCAGCTGGATTCATGTTGAGTAATACCTAGATCAAACTCCACCATGTTCTAGAACCATCATGTCACCACCCCCAAAATTTCATAGCACAGTAGGTATGTACTATTCAACATGTTGGGGGTGGTGACATGATTTTTCTAGAACATGGTGGAGTTTGCTCTAGGTATGTACTATTCAACACGAATCTAGCTACTCTGAACCATTGGATGTAAGAGCCCAACGGTCAGGATTGGTGCTATGGATCCAATTCAAAACTGCTCCATTATAGTAGTAGAGATAATATAGCCTACTGTGCTATGAAATTTTGGGGTGGTGACATGATGGTTCTACAACATGCATGGTGGAGTTTGCTCTAGGTGGTATTCAACATGAATCCATCTTCTCTGAACCATTGGATCTAACAGCACAATGGTCAGGATTGGTGCTATGGATCCAATTCAAAACTACTCCATTATAGTAGTAGAGATATAACCACTATATAGTGTATGAATAACTTTGTAACATCCCAATTTTAGCAACCCTGATTAGTTGTCCAGAATGCAAAAATCAGGGGGAACAAAACCTTTTTCTTGTTCATTGGTGCAGTGTTTGTTTGTTGTCCATGTGTGCTTGTGCATGTGAGTGTATACCATATGATACTCCTTACCTCACCATCAGTTGACAAAAGTTATTTAATAAAACTATCCTAGCTCATTTTACATATTCTCAAATGTTCAGGCATTCCAAAACATGAGACAAGATGACTACGTAACCAAAACTAATTTTAGTAACTTCTATTGACAAAACTATGGTGAGATATATAATATAATCTCCTTATGTTTTATAGATAGAACCTTCAATTACTCCTATCTCCAGGTTTCCCAAAAACCTCCTTCTAAAGCATTCGAATTCTACTCTTGGTAGAGATAGCAAGGACTCTTACCTTACTCAATCCCCAACCTTTCAAAAATACCCATCCTTACCTCAAGCTAAGCTTGATGGTAACCCTAGTAGTAGTTGATTTGTTTGTAAGATGAGTTGCCTTGATTTGCTGTTTGACTTGGTTGCTTAGGAGATAGTATGAGCTACTCTAGGATCTCATCACTAGGATCAAGAGGTATCCAAATCACCAAACCCTAAGAAAGAATACAAACCTGGATCTAATCTCTAGATACTAGGTGATCATCTAAAACCTTTAACCAGATCAGCTCTGAAGTGATCTAAATCCAGAAGCATCCAAGTCAATGAGGACCAATATCAAGCATGGATCCTTCCTACCCCCTGTGCACTTCAACATCATCCACTTGATGATGCTCTGGTACCTTGCAACCCATCAAAATCATCACCACCCACATTCGAGTCAAAAACCCTAAATCTGCCTAATTTGGCTAAGTCTGGAATCTGTTTCAACATCACCTTTTTGGATGTCTCCCTTTCTCAACCCTTGTGCATTTTTGGTAATGAACCTGAACCATCTTGTTAAACATATTAAGGAATACCATGGAACACTTTTTCCCTTGGTCATATAGTCCTCCAACCCACTTGTCCTTGATGGTTTTGTAGGCAAGAAAATAATTATTCCTGAAAATCTAGTCAACATGCCTACTTTGACAGAATCTCCCACCATCATCCAACCTTCTACGGACTAACTCTTTGCATGGTTGTGTTCTACTCATATAGTTGTATCAATATCCACTTCACTTGTTCCAAGTGGATCTTTGTGCTTCTTAAAACCGCCAGGTTTTGAAGGGTAGTTGGTAATCTGCTTTGGCAGGCTTATTTTATTCAAAGTTTGAAAGCATGTATTGGTGAACTCAATCAAGATCAAGCTCAAACCCCTACAACATGGCAATATAAATCACGTGATCTATCCATACATATACCCCATGCCCCAAGGGGAGCCCTGAGCTCCAAGATCCAGCAAGGTTTTGGTGGCATGAAAACAATCTTACCCAAGATCCTTAAATCTCTAGTTTTCACCAAAATCTACTTGGATTCTCCAATCCCAATGTTGCAAATGCTCGCTACACCTTGTCTACATCATCTACCTTGATCATCAAGATTTAACAATAATTCTCCATAATTATTATGGCTCCAAATCTAATTTATCCCTTCAATAGTCAATATCGCCAAAACTCCTTTCCCAAAGGAAGGTTTGGTTTTTGCCAAAACACTTCCCCAACTCTAAGCACTTTTGAGTCCTATATATCATACCCTATCATCTAACTTCAAAAATAAATATTTTTGAAGAGCTTTAGTAATTTTTTCTGCCCTTTTTCCTAAATGGTAGAAACAACAAAATAAATGTTTTAAATACTTTTAAGCCCCAATAAATCTTGGGAAAATTCCCTAAGTGTGTATTCACATTTGGGACCATAGCACATAAAAAACTCTACCTCTCCAATGTAAAATTATCAAATGATCTTCTAGAAACTACTCCTATACTTTTTGAATAAATTGTTTTAAGTGGACTTCTAATTCTCTGAAAAATCCCAAATAGTTCCTAGTAATGCATCTCAACCTTACCCATATACCAGCAGCATTGGATCATTTGGACCTGGTACAAATCTAAGAAGTTCTTCATAAGCAACCATATGACCAAGACTTGATATAAATCAAGCCCATAATCTAAACTCTCTCCAACCTTCATAAAAACTTGCTCAGTTCCTCTCCTCAGCACCAGGACACACCCAGGTCGTGCAGCACTGTAGCATCACCCTGTAGAAGTTTGTCCTCTAGTGCTTGGACACTAGAGCTTAACCTCTTGTGGGTGTCTTGCCTTGCAAACTTCTTTACACTTCTTGCAACAACAACCACTGCCCCCTCTCACTGTTTGCACGACCAGAGGCACCCCACACTCCCTCTCCACCGCCCCCAGCACCCAATAGGGAAGCCATGGACGTGCCCTTGCCCTCCCATGGGCATTGTCCACCAAGGACCCTCCCCTTCGGTTTATAAACCCAGAGGCCAGGGCATCTCTCCCCTGCCTTCCCATTTCACTCCCACACCTCCACTCCCCATCCCCGAGCTCTAGAGCTCATCTCAGGGCCTGGATCGCCAGAGAGAAGAAGAACGCCACCCCTCGGTACTCTTCAAGATCTCAAGTGGTAACCATATCCTCGCCCCTCTAAGCCTTCCCTTCTCACTGGCATGTCCTCTACTAACCCCCTCATGCCTTTCACTTTGCTCTGTTTTGCCCTAGGGCCAGCGGACCAACCGCCACCATCGTGCATGTCCGCTTGACGGATCCCCGTCGAGCCCGACGTGTTCGAGACCTAGATGCATCACCAAAGGATGCCCTAGGGCCTCAGACTCCTCCTAGGTCCACGCGGCTTCCTCTCATCCGACATACAACCACCCCTAGGGTGTGCTCCGACGAGCTCCCAAACTCCTCCGTCGGTGCAGATGCGTGAGACCGCCTCTGATGCCGAATCCCACGCTGTCGCCCATCAATCTTACCGCTGTAGTCAACCGCGTCGCCCCAGGGCCTCCCCGTCGCCCCTCCGCCCCTCAGGTGAGCGCCCCGCTCCCATCCCGCCGCCAGCTAGGGTTCCTGCCCCGGCGACCCGACCGCGGGGTGGAAGACGGCCGGGAGCCATCGATCTCGATCTAATCGAGCGGCTCCCGTTGCTCCATACCTTTTCGCTCCGCCGACCCGCTGACCGCTCGGCCCCGCTCAGCGGGATTTGAAAGCTGCCTCGCGCACTGGGTCACCCACGGTGGGCCAAATCCCCTCCGGCCAGCTCGTTTAACCCCAGAATCAAGCCCAGCAGTCCCTGTCCTTTTTAATCTTTTTCTCAGATCCAAAACTAGTGTCATTTGGTTTAAATCTTTTTGAAAATGTTAAAAGCCTCCAAATGACCTGAGACAAATTTCCTAGGATACCTTATGGTTTTGTCTATCATGTAGTACCAAAAATGTAACAAATTAGTTTTTATCCTACTGGTAGTAAATCAGGCACCTTGAGGTGTCCTATTTTCCATTAAATCATTTCTAGGAGTTATACAACTCCAATTGAGGTAAAACCAAGTTCCTCTAGTAGGTACTCCATGTACCTATCTCAGGGAGTGAGACTCATGCCAAATGGAGCATTATCTTTACTGTAGCATAAATAAAAAACTAGCTCCTCTCTAACTTTAGGAAATTCCCTAGGTAAATATGCAACATATTTTGGGTTGTTTCCAAATCCTAGTGATGTGGTACTTCAATACCTATCTAAAACCAGGAGCTCACTATTTATTGATCCTCTGTTGAATCTAGTGAATTAAATACTTCTATAAGGGGTATTATCACTAAATAAAACACACCAGGAGTTTGAAAACTCCAAAAAGAGTGAATCCAATTCCTACAGAAAGGTATTCTGAATTTCTACTATGTGCCCCTGGAATCAAATCAAAATATTCTGTAGGTTTAATCTGGTGAAAAAGACAAGTTGTCTACAGATCTGCCTTTGGGAATTCCCTGAGGGCATTTTGGTCATTATTTTGACCTAATTCCAACTCTCAGTGATCAAGTACTTCAATCCCTACCTAACCATCCAAGGAAATAAATTTTGGAGCTCTAGAACTTTTCTGGTGAATTATTTCCTAAAACTAGAGCATTTATCACTAGAAAATTCATAGGAAATCAAAGAAAGTGATAAAATAGTGAAACCACTTTTCTTGGTTTCATTTTATCAACACCTATATGTTGGTATCATTTTCACTCTATGGTATCGTACAGAATAGGTCCTTGATCCAAAACCCATCTCTTAGGTTATTTCTAGACTATAAATCCTAAGGGATTTTCTTCCATGTTTCCAAGACAAGGCCAATATTATTAAATCCATTCTTCCTAAGACCTACTGATTTGTAAACTTGTATTGTTAATTGCTTGTTGTATGCCTTGATGCTTTCCTTGAGTTATGCTGATTGTGGCCTTGTTTGTTTGCATGTGATGTCTAGACGACGATAGTTGCGATGAAATCGGAGAGCACGAGAAGTGGTAATTATTATTGGTATTATTGGGTATTCTAAGAAGAAGTCCAGGGACAGATTGCCATATTGTTGATCATCAGGCAAGCCACCTTCTTGCTCATAAGTCTTGTCCTACTGTTTTACTTATGCATGTTTTATCCACTGTTTATTAAAACTGCATTGTTTTACTATATGTTGATGTATATATGGTAGTGGTTTGGCTCCTCCGAACTATTACACTTTTGTACTATTAAGTACAACCCCCTTGGTGACACCTACCTGTCCCTAGTAGAATAGATGGTGTATATCGCCATAACCCTCTGAAACCCAGTATTAGCCAAAGCAAAGCTAGTGGATGAGAAGACCACGGAAAACGTTTTACCAAATGTTTTATGATAAAGCCTTGGTGAGGTGGGTGTAACATCCCAAAACTTAAATCCAAGGTTATTAAGATCCAAATCAACAAAATTACGGTTAACAAAAAACTTTTCCAATTAAAATTATTAAAGCATTCATATGTGTGTGCATTTAAAATAGGAGTTGATTTGAATTGCCTTGTTTAAGTGATCCATTGCTTGTAAAATGATTCTTAGGTGAAATAAACATCATCTAGATCACTCCCAAAGAAAAACAAATCAAAATGAATAAAGGAAAGAAATGGTCATTTGTGCCATTTTAATCAACATGCCTACTTTAGCTATTCCTAGAACTCAAAACCCAAGCGATACAAATATGGATCTTTGCACCCCTTGCTAGTACATGTAATGATGTACCAAGGCCCACTTTGTGATCTGCCAAAAACTTTCAAACACTAGTTTTAAATGGCATTTGAAAATTGAATGTAGTTCATATGGGAAGATCACACTTATTCAAAAACCACTCAAATGAGCTCCACTTTCAAGACCCAAGCAACCATAGAGGCTTAAGCATGTGTATAGCAAACCCACCAAAATTCATTCAAAACTTTCAAACTTGAGTTCATGCCGCCATTGTGTCGAACATCTGGTAGGCATGAATTACACTCTATCCTAGCTCACAGTTTCTACAGGGTTTTGCCACCCATTTGACCTCAGTTTACTCACATTGTCCCTTCTAGCTCTAACCAAAGCCTAATCACCCCACCCCTTTGTCCCTAGCAGCAGTACCACGCACCCCGAGGACATGCTCGTCGGCCAACCTTGCCAACACAGTAGCAGACCGCCAACCCTCTCTGTCGCTCCAGGGAGCACGGCATGACCTCACCGCTGCCCACGGTCCGCCCCACGCTCACTGCCAGCCTCTAGACCACCGAGGAACCGCCGCGCACTAAGCCTCTGCGCGCAGCCAGAGCGCGCCAGAGAGCCAACGCCACCAGCACACCACAGACTATGCCTCGACCGCAGACCGCACGCACCGCTCCGCCTCGACCCCAGTAACACGCCAGACACGGCCATGCACCGCCACGCGACCCGCGATCGCCGTGCGCCGCGTCGAGCATCGCCTCTGTCTCCTAGAGCGCGGGATGCTCCCGACCAAACGCCACCACCCCTAGCCACGCATTTAAGCCATAGAGCACCGCTAGGAGGCAGGCCACCCTCCCCTACCTCAAGCTGTGCCGCTAGCACATTGTGCAGCCCTCGCCGGAGTCGCCCGCCCATCACTTTCGGTCGCCTCGTCGAGCTATAAATAGAGGCCACCCCAGCACAAACCACTCACAACATTACACTCCCCTCTCCTCACCTCTAGCCGGAGCACCTCGAGCACTGGTTCGCCGGAATTTCACCGGAGGAGCCCGCTGCAGAGGAGGATAAGGCGTCGTCGATTTCGTCCACCCCATGAGCTGCCATGACCACCCCTGAGCCCGCCGTTGACAGCATGTTCGATCGCCCCCATTGCCGCCGTAGCTGGAGACCTGGTATGGCCCCTGAGCACCCCCACCGAGCCGCTAGGGTTAGACCTTGTCGGTGGCCTGTCCGTCGTCGACGACGAGCCCCAGCCATAGATCCTAGTTCTAATCTAACGACCCACATCAACCCAGACCGCTTCGCGTGTAAAGAGACGCTGACCGGTGGACCCCCTATCAGCTGTTCTCTGTGCCGCGGAACACCACTGGGCCGGCCCGTTTTCTTTCCCGTGCGACCCATTTAATTCAAATTAGGATTTTTCTAATTTATTTAGAACCTAGTTCTGTCCCTTAGTTTGAAAATCAATTCAGAGACATCTACAAATCCAAATGGAGTGACTCCAATTTTGTTAGAAAGCTACTTAAAAGATCTACCCAAGCCCGTTGGATTTAATTCAATTAAAGTAAGAGATCTCTCCTAGTAAGAATAACAAGACCGAACCTTTTGCACATTCAAACATTTTTATAAAATCAACCATGATAGCTTTTGAGTTTATTCCAACTCTCAAAAATCACATTTGACCATACCTATCTGAATATGTAAGAATATTAAGGTTTACATGCAGTGACTTTGGACTAGTACCTAAATAATGCTATATAGGCATTTCTAGTCACTTTAAGTCATTAAATAATAAACTTAAACTTAAGTAAATATGATCCAACCCTTAAATCCCATTCCCACATGTTAGAACATGTGGTGATAACTTGTGTCCACATGATCCCATATTTTAAGTGGGAATATTTAATCTTAGTTAATTTTTCAATGAGTAGAAATTACTTTTCTTAAATAAAAGGAATTAAGCTAGTTAATAAAACTTGTGATGCTTGTGATGATAATAGATCATCAATTTTGTGCCTTAGAGTGATAATTAGACTAGTTAAGTATTGTTTGGTGATTGTGTACTCCCTATGTATTTATAGACGATAGTACTGACCAAGCTTTCGAGGAGGAGGAGTTCTATCAACAGGAGGAAGAAAACTTCAACCACTGCACTGCACAAGGCAAGCCACCATTAACAATGCAAGCTAACACTTGCAAGTATAATGCTTAGCAAGCTAGAATTAAGCTAGATGATTGAGCAAAGATGCTTTAGGCATGCTTTGGTTATACCACTTTGACTATTATTTACCCCAAGTATTATTTTCAAGCTTTACTTCCCTTACTTTACACAAAGTGTTTTACTTCTTTTGAAGGTAGCATAAAGAGTATAAAACTTGACCTATATAGCTAACTTTAGATGTCATTATATGGCATGAGATTGATCCCATCTTTCCATCTTAGTGAACACTCTTAACTTAGTAGCTTAGAGTAGATAAAAACTTGAGTCACTCTAGATGGGAATACTTGGTGAAAATGAATTATGAAAACCTTGGAATGATGAGGCATTCTATTGAGAGGTTTTGACATGTGTTGAGAAACACAAATGGTTTATGATGGTGAAAATGTTGAGGCATGAGCCTTAACCCTTTTACAAAACTGATGGTTGGATTCGGATGCGATACCATTCCAAATTTACCGTACAACCACAATACCTGAATTGGGTAAGGCTTAGCCAGAAATTTATATGCATTAGTATTAGTTCCCTCGCGGGAGAGGTTTGAGCTGAGGCTACCTCTCAGTGTTGTCCACCTATGCAGTGCCCAAG
Organism: Avena eriantha; assembly: GCA_910589775.1. Classification (NCBI taxonomy): domain Eukaryota; kingdom Viridiplantae; phylum Streptophyta; class Magnoliopsida; order Poales; family Poaceae; genus Avena; species Avena eriantha. The sequence goes on from OU342744.1 coordinate 435,466,953, forward strand.
ATGACAGATGGTCATGGTTGGGAGGCCTTACTCATAGGAGAGGTGCTTATACTAGGGTGTGTAAAGGAAAGGTTATGTTTGATTATCTTCATACTAAGTATGATGATTCAGGGTTACCCCTGACAGATGTATCGAATTTTGTGGTGAAAGTGTACCACCTCTTTAGAGTGTCAAACTATTTGAATGGCCTTGTCCGCAGTTATGGAAAGTTGGAATGGCCATATTGTTTTGTTGTCAGATGTTTTCAAAATAACTTATGAAATGAATGATGAATCTTGACTTGACCACAACAGGGTTGTGTTTATGACACTAGCTTCCCAACTTAAGTGATTCTAGAACTTTATTTTATCTTTCTTTGTTTCTAAACTCAGCTTAGGTTTCAAACTTAACTTTATAGTTAAACTTAGAGTTAGCACTTTACTTGAGAACTATACTACTTGTTAGTGGTAGTTTGCGAGTACTTAAAGAGTACTCATGGATTTTGTCCCTTGCTATTCTCATGGCCAGACTATGATGGAGGCTACCAAGATGATGGCCAACAGGAAGGCTATGATAACTAGGACTATCTGCCTTCATCAGCATTGCCTGCGCCCCTGAAGATGGACCCCACCGCTATGCTTATCTTTTATTCCGCTGATCGTTGTATTAAGACTGGATCATGGGATCCTTATTTGTGTAAGACCTTATGTATGGTTTGTAATGGATGATGTACTGTGATATCCAATCCGTTATGTCTTGCAAAAATGGTAATCCTGGGATTGCGATGTATGACATAACGTGAATCTGGGATTAAAAATCCGGGTGTTGACAGTGGGACCTCCCAAGAGTTGTTGAAAAACAAAAAGGTATTGGTTCTACAAAATGCTGAAGAAAAGCTGGAGGAAAAAGGTTTATGAAAACGCTCCCAATTCATTGCAGTTTAGCTATAACAACTTAACCCTGTGCAACCACATTACTCTGGAATGGGACAAGGCTGGATTTGATGTTTGTTCCTTCTGGTATGAGCTGCCTCGTACCTACTACAGGCGATCGGGGATCCCTGGAGGGTGGGCCTTCTCCGATAAAGGTCCATGTGGGACATCGACCTGGAGAAGGAATGAAGGGTCTGCTGGCCTCCACGCGTTACTATGAGCCCCTCATTGAAAGCGCACACTCGAGAAGTGGAAAGAGCGCTACGGTTGGTCCTCGGTACCCGACGTCCCGGTTTTGAGGGGATTAACACTCATAGGATAGGCACTTATATTGGAGTGGGCATCTTGAGAGTCTTGATCGGTTACTCAACCCACGATCGGTGAAGATCAGGGTAGTGTACCCGGATGGTGTGGGTAAAGTGTACAACCTCTACAGAGTGTAAATCTATTCAAATAGCCTTGTCCGTGGTTAAGGACGGGTTGGAAAAACTTCTATAGAGTGGTGCTGGTTTTGATTTCAAAAAGGATTTCGGAAAAGAAATGGTTTTGGAAATGTTTTGACCATGGGATGGTCGTAAAGGAGAAAGGTTTTGACCATGGGATGGTCGGAAGGAGGAGAAAGGAGTTTGGTCGTGGGACGACCTAAAGACGTGAAAAAAATGGGTGACCCAGTCCTGATGTTTTCCAAAACTTTTCATAAGGTTTCCAAAACGTTTACAAAGGTTTTCCACAAAGGTATGTAGATGCTATATCTACAAGAGAAACTAACTAAGAAAAGAACCTCTCTTGGAGCCCTCCTACTACCACAGACATAATGCATATCCTCTTGTTATTACTATTATTTTAAGGTGGTTTGCGAGTACATTCAAAGTACTCACTGGCATTGTCCCTGGCTATTAACTTGGTCAGATATCAAGAAGAGGTGAAGTGGACGACTATGCGAGCTAGGACGTCTTTCTAGTTAGTTGCCTATAGGTTGAGGCACGGCTTGGGCTCTGCGCGTGATGATGTTCCGCTGCTAAAGATGGTATAGCCATAATGGCATTTATGTAAGTTTTGTATTTTGGTATATCTTAGATGTTGTAATGATACTTGTCGGTTATGTGCCACGACTAACTGATCATGGGATCGTGGTTGTATGCATAACAGGGATTCTCGGAGGATTAATCTGGGGGCCCCACAAACTTGGTATCGGAGCCATCCTGACTGTAGGAGAACCTTAGTTAGCATGGTTGCTAGACGGAACCTTATTTCGAAAACCCCGGCCTTTGAAAACTAGTTTCCCAATGAGTTTCAAAAGAGTTCTACTTCTTCTCTTACTCTAATTAAATGTTTGCAACAATGGTTTCCTCTAACTTGTCCAAACTTCAAACCGACGGATTTTAAATAACTAGGATCTAGAACCCGGTGAGGACAATGAGAACAAGATGAAGACAATCCACTACCAGCAAACACAAGGAGACTACAATATCGCTCTATCAGCAGAATCCTCACAATCAGAAGAAATCGGGTGTTGCACTATCAAGAAACGTCCAAGATACAACGAAGACTTCATCTGCAAGATAGTGACTCCGACCTAAAGAAAGACGATATCTAGGGTAAATAGTCCTAAGAATAGGATTCCCCCACGTCGCGAGTAGTAACTCCTTGGTCCCTAGCGTTGACCGTGTTTGCTTGCCTAAGTGCATCCTGTGTCGCTTGATGTGTGTATTCTGCAGAGGACCTTGCGATTCCCCACGCTCTGTTCGCCTTGTTTGTATGTTCTATTTTGCTTTGACCTCCTTAAAAATGTGACTCGAGGAGCGATAACCCACCTAGTAACTCAGGAAGCCCCTGTGTAGATGTCGGTAATGAGACCCAGACTAACCTCAAGAGTATATGAGAGGAAAAGCATCGCAAGAACCAGGAGTTCGACATCATCAAGTCAGATTCAACTCAAAGATTTCACCTCAGCAGGACGACATACCTCATCAAATTCACCTCGCACGACTCATCAATAGCACCACACTCCCTTGTTCCTCAGTCTACTACAGAAAGAATTCCATTGAAGCCGGAAGTCAACCACCAAAGGATCCTCCCTATCCACGAGCAATCCCAAGACTTACCTACCAAGACAAGAAGTGAAGACCTATCTATGCTGACCTTCGGTACATTAGAACTTCTGACCACCTTAGGAGACTACCTATTATAGTCAAACCTACCCAAACTAACGGAATGATCCTCCCTAGAAGGTCAGAACCACCCCTGATGTCAGATGATTAGGAAGCGTGAAGACAACGAGTCTACCCCGCCCTCGAGCAGAAGCAACGCAATAAATGCAAATGATGACCGCTTACCCGACGCTGACAGCTTCAACCATGACTAAACTAGCAAGGAGAATTGTAAACTGCTAAATTACCTTGACCTAACCCCTTAAAGGCTGCGTTAGGAAACCATCCCGCCAAGGTTGATAATGTAGGACGTCGCTCAACGGCCTCAACTCAAGACTCCAGGAAGTGACAACCTTCCGCTAACATCTGGTCAGCACTCCAAGACAGAAGATCCGTACCCCTCCCGAAGCACCTTAGTGATGCTCTAAGGTGGAAAGAATGCGCCTTTCCACTCAATCTTCAGAATACTGCCTACCAAAAGATACTTCAGAAAATATCTCCGGCTCCGAAGTCTTCCCGCCAAGCAACAACCCGTGAGTCATCAGAGGTGAAACTAACTAAAGATCCTACGAAGTCCCTCTGCTATTTCAGCTGTAGACATACCGGAAGGACCACAACCTCGCCAACCCCTCGGTTCCAATCGCTTAGAGGACGTAAGTATCTGATGGCTTCAGCAGGCTAAGTACGAATAATAGTAGTATATCAGCCTAGTAAGTCATAATTCCCGAAAGACTTCCGAAGGTCTCTACTCCAGAAGAAAGATGAACGAGACTCCTCAGAAACCACCCCTTCAATGACTTCGAGAAGGAACGACTATGTCAACTCTCCAATATACCCCCGTTTAATCCTAAGGGGGAAAGACTATGTCTTTCCCACAAAAATAGGGTAACCCTTCACCGAAGCAAACTCAGGAGTCCCAACCCTAACATCATTAAACAGGATGTGCTACGACCCTAAGGAAGAACTGTGAATCCTTAGAGAGAGGTACTCCCAACCCTAGATTCCATCCTCCGATGAGTACTCCGTGAAGTTTAGCATCGATATAGTATGCCCAGTCTAAACCCTTGAGATATAACGTGTGGAAGGAAAAGAAGGTCATCCCTAGAAATCAGGACCTGGACCCTGCTCAACAACCCGTGCATCCCGGAAGGCTGAGCTCAACCTCATCGATGTAGTAACCCCTTTCAAAGACGTAGTCTGTAAGATAGTACGCGTAAGACACCTAGTATCAACCCGACTCAAAATCCCCTAACCCTACTCTCCTGAATCTCGGGACGAGATTCTTTTAAGGGGGAAAGGTCTGTAACATCCCAATTTCAGCAACCCTGATTAGTTGTCCAGAATGCAAAAATCAGGGGGAACAAAAGCTTTTTCTTGTTCATTGGTGCAATGTTTGTTTGTTGTCTGTGTGTTCTTGTGCATGTGAGTGTATACCATATGATACTCCTTACATCACCATCAGTTGAAAAAAGCTATTTAACATAACTATCCTGGCTCATTTTACGTATTCTCAAATGTTCTGGCATTCCAAAACATGAGCCAAGATGACTACGTAAGCAAAACTAATTTTAGTAACTTCTATTGACAAAACTATGGAGAGATATATAATATAATCTCCCTATGTTTTATAGACAGGGCCTTCAATTACTCCTATCTCTAGGTTTCCCAAAAACCTCCTTCTAAAGCTTTTGAATTCTACTCTTGGTAGAGATACCAAGGACTCTTACCTTACTCAAACCCCAACCTTTCAAAAATCCCCATCCTTACCTCAAGCTAAGCTTGATGGTAACCCTAGTAGTAGTTGATTTGTTTGTAAGATGAGTTGTCCTGATCTGCTGTTTGACTTGGTTACTTAGGAGATAGTATGAGCTACTCTAGGAGCTCATCACTAGGATCAAGAGGTCTCCAAATCACCAAACCCTAAGAAAGAATACAAACCTGGATCTAATCTCTAGATACTAGGTGATCATCTAAAACCTTTAACCAGATCAGCTTTGAAGTAATCTAAATCCAGAAGGCTCCAAGTCAATGAGGACCAATATCAAGCATGGATCCTTCCTACCCCCTCTACACTTCAACATCATCCACTTGATGATGCTCTAGTACCTTGCAACCCATTAAAATCATCACCACCCACATTCGAGTCAAAAACCCTAAATCTGCCTAATTTGGCTAAGTCTGGAATCTGTTTCAACATCACCTTTTTGGATGTCTCCCTTTCTCCTTGTGCATTTTTGGTAATGAACCTGAACCATCTTGTTAAACATCCTAAGGACTACCAAGGCCCACTTTTTCCCTTGGTTATATCATCCTCCTACACACTTGTCCTTGATGGTTTTGTAGGCAAGAAAATAACTATTCCTGCAAATCTATGACTACTTTGACAGAAGCTCCCACCATCATCCAACCTTCTATGGACCAACTATTTGCATGGTTGTGTTCTACTCATATAGGTCTATCAATATACACTTAACTTGTTCCAAGTGGATCTTTTTGCTTCTTAAACCCACCAGGTTTTGAAGGCTAGTTGGTAATCTGCTTTGGCAGGCTTCTTTTATTCAAAGTTGAAAGCATGTCTTGGTGAACTCAAGCAAGATCAAGCTCAAACCCCTACACCATGGCAATCTACATCACTTGATCTATCCATACATATACCCCATGCCCCAAGGGGAGCCCTGAGCTCCAAGATCCAGCAAGGTTTTGGTGGCATGAGAACAATCTTACCCAAGATCCTTAAATCTCTAGTTTTCACCAAAATCAACTTGGATTCTCCAATACCAAGGTTGAAAATGCTTGCTACACGTTTTCTAGGTCATCTACCTTGATCATAAAGATTTAACAATAATTCTCCATAATTATTATGGCTCCAAATCTAATTAATCCCTTTAATAGTCAATATCTCCAAAACTCCTTTCCCAAAGAAAGGTTTGGTTTTTGCCAAAACACTTCCCCAAATCTAAGAACTTTTGAGTCCTATATATATTACCCTATCATCCAACTTCAATAATAAATATTTTTGAAGAAGTTTAGTAATTCTTTCTGCCCTTTTTCCTAAATGGCAGAAACAACAAAATAAATGTTTTAAATACTTTTAAGCCCCAATAAATCTTGGGAAAATTCCCCTAAGTCTGTATTCACATATGGGACCATATCACACCAAAAACTCCACCTGTCCAATGTAAAATTATCAAATGGTCTTCTAGAAACTACTATTGTACTTTTTGAATAAATGGTTTTAAGTGGACTTCTAATTCTCTGAAAAATTCCAAATAATTCCTAGTAATGCATCTCAACCTTACCCTTCTACCAGCAACATTGGATCATCTCGACCTGGTACAAATCTAAGAAGTTCTTCATAAGAAATCATATGACCAAGACGTGATATAAATCAAGCCCATAATCTAGACTCTCTCCAACCTTCATAAAAACTTGCTCAGTACCTCTCCTCAGCACCAGGACACACCCAGGGAGCCCAGCACTGTAGCATCACCCTGTAGCAGTTTGTCCTCTAGTGATTGGACAGTAGATCTTAACCTCTTGTGGGTGTCTTGCCTTGCAAACTTCTTTACACTTCTTGGAGCAACACCCACTGTCCCCTCTCACTTTCTGCACGACCAGAGGCACCCCACACTCCCTCTCCACCGCCCCCAACACCCAATAGGGAAGCCATGGATGTGCGCTTGCCCTCCCATGGGCATTTTCCACCATGGACCCTCCCCTTTGGTTTATAAACCCAGAGGCCAGGGCATCTCTCCACTGTCCTCCCATTTCACTCCCACACCTCCACTCCCCATCCCCGAGCTCTAGATCTCACCTCAGGGCCTGGCTTGCTAGAGAGAAGAATAACTCCACCCCTCGGTACTCTTCAAGATCTCAAGTGGTAACCATATCCTCGCCCCTCTAAGCCTCCCCTGCTCACTAGCATGTCCTCTGCTAACCCCCTCCTGCCTTTCACTTGGTCTGTTTTCCCCTAGGGCCAGCGGACCAACCGCCACCATTGTGCATGTTCGCTTGAGGGATCCCCGTCGAGCCCGACGTGTCTGAGACATAGATGCATCGCCAAAGGATGCCCTAGGGCCTCAGACTCCTCCTAGGTCCACGCGGCTGCCTCTCCTCCGACATGCAGCCACCCCCAGGGCATGCTCCGACGAGCTCCTGAACTCCTCCGCCGGTGTAGATGCGTGAGACCGCCTCGGACGCCGAATCCCACGCTGCCGCCCATCAATCTGACCGCCGTGGTCGACCACGTCGCCCCAAGGCCGCCCCTCCACCCCTCAGGTGAGCGCCCCGCTCCCATCCCGCCGCCAGCTAGGGTTCCTGCCCCGGCAACCCGACCGTGGGGTGGTAGACGGCCGGGAGCCATTGATCCCAATCTGATCGAGCGGCTCCCGTTGCTCCATACCTTTTCACCCCGCCGGCCCGCTGACCGCTGGGCCCCGCTCAGCAGGATTTGAAAGCTGTCCCGCGCACTAGCTCACCCACGGTGGGCCAAATCCCCTCCGGCCAGCCCGTTTAACCCCACAATCAAGCCCAGCAGTCCCTATACTTTTTAATCTTTTTCTCAGATCCACAACTAGTGTCGTTTGGTTTAAATCTTTTTGAAAATGTTAAAAGCCTCCAAATGACCTGAGACAAATTTCCTAGGATACCTTATGGTTTTGTCTATCATGTAGTATCAAAAATGTAACAAATTAGTTTGTATCCTACTAGTAGTAAATCAGGCACCTTGAGGTGTCCTATTTGCCATTAAATCATTTCTAGGAGTTATACAACTCCAATGGAGGTAAACCCAAGTTCCTCTAGTAGGTACTCCATGTACCTATCTCAGGGAGTGAGACTCATGCCAAATGGAGCATTATGTTTACTGTAGCATAAATAAAAAACTACCTCCCCCGACTTTAGAAAATTCCCTAGGTAAATAGGCAACATATATTGGGTTGTTTCCAAATCCTAGTGATGTGGTACTTCAATACCTATCTAAAACCAGGAGCTCACTATTTATCGATCCTCTGTTGAATCTAGTGAATTAAATACTTCTGTAAGGGGTATTATCACTAAATAAAACACACCAGGAGTTTGAAAACTCCAAAAAGAGTGAATCCAATTCCTACAGAAAGGTATTCTAAATTTATACCATGTGCCCTTGGAATCAAATCAAAATATTCTGTAGGTTTAATCTGGTGAAAAAGACAAATTGTCTACAGATCTGCCTTTGGGAATTTCCTGAGGGCATTTTGGTCATTATTTTGACATGATTCCAACTCTCAGTGATCAAGTGCTTCAATACCTACCTAACCATCCAAAAAAATAAAGTTTGGAGCTGCAGAACTTTGCTGGTGAATTATTTCCTAAAACTAGAGCATTTATCACTAGAAAATTCATAGGAAATCAAAGAAAAGTGATAAAATAGTGAAACCACTTTTGTTGGTTTCATTTTATCAACACCTATATGTTGGTATCATTTTTACTCTATGGTATCCTATAGAATAGGTCCTTGATCCAAAACCCATCTCTTAGGTTATTTCTAGACTATAAATCCTAAGGGATTTTCTTCCATGTTTCCAAGACAAGGCCAATCTTATTAAATCCATTCTTCCTAAGACCTACTGATTTGTAAACTTGTATTGTTAATTGCTTGTTGTATGCCTTGATGCTTGCCTTGATTTATGCTGATTGTGGCCTTGTTTGTTTGCATGTGATGTCTGGACGACGATAGTTGCGATGAAATCGGAGAGCGGGAGAAGTGGTAATTATAATTGGTATTATTCGGTATTCTAAGAAGAAGTCTAGGGACATATTGCCATATTGCTGATCATCAGGCAAGCCACCTTCTTGCTCATAAGCCTTGTCCTACTGTTTTACTTATGCATGTTTTATCTATTGTTTATTAAAACTACATTGTTTTACTATATGTTGATGTATATATGGTAGTGGTTTGGCTCCTCCGAACTATTAAACTTTTTTAATATTAAGTACAACCCCCTTGGTGACACCTACATGTCCCTAGTAGAATAGATGGTGTATATCACCATAACCCTATGGAGAACCTGTATTAGCCAAAGCAAAGTTAGAGGATGGGATGACCCCAGAAAAAGTTTTACCAAATGTTTTATGATAAAACCTTGGTGAGATGGGACCTCCCAAGAGTTGTTGAAAAATAAAAAGGTTTTGGTTTTACAAAATGCTGAAGAAAAGCTGGAGGAAAAAGGTTTACAAAAACGCACCTAGTTCTTTGTAGTTTAGCTATAACAACTTAACCTTGTGCAACCACATTACTCTAGAATGGGACAGGGCTGGATTTGATGTTTGTTTATTCCGGTATGAGCTGCCTCGTAACTACTACTGGGGATCGGGGATCCCTAGAGGGTGGGCCTTCTCCGATAAAGGTCCATGTGGGACATCGACCTGGAGAAGGAATGAAAGGTGTGCTGGCTTCCACGTGTTACTATGAGCCCCTCATTGAAAGCGCACACTCGAGAAGTGGAAAAGGCGCTTTGGTTGGTCCTCGGTACCCGGCGTCCCGGTTTTGAGGGGATTAACACTCATAGGGTAGGCACTTATATTGGAGTGGGCATCCGGAGAGTTTTGATCGGTTACTCAACCCACGATCGGTGAAGATCAGGGTAGTGTACTCGGATGGTGTGGGCAAAGTGTACAACTTCTGCAGAGTGTAAATCTATTCGAATAGCCATGTACGCGGTTAAGGACGGGTTGGACAAACTTCTATAGAGCGGTGCTGGTTTTGTTTTCACAAAGGATTTCAAAAAATAAATGGCTTTGGAAATGTTTTGACCATGGGATGGTCGTAAAGGAGAAAGGTTTTAACCATGGGATAGTCAGAAGGAGGAGAAAGGAGTTTGGTCATGGGACGACCTAAAGATGGGAACAAATGGGTGACCCAGTCCTGATGTTTTCCAAAACTTTTCAACTGGTTTCCAAAATGTTTACAAAGGTTTTCAACAAAGGTATGTAGATGGTATATCTACAAGAGAAACTAACTAAGAAAAGAACCTCTCATGGAGCCCTCCTACTACCATAGCCATAATGCATATCCTCTTGTTATTACTATTATTTTAAGGTGGTTTGCGAGTACATTCAAAGTACTCACTGGCATTGTCCCTGGCTATTAACTTGGTCAGATATCAAGAAGAGGTGAAGTGGACGACTATGCGAGCTAGGACGTCTTCCTAGTCAGTTTCCTATAGGTTGAGGCACGGCTTGGGCTCTGCGCGTGATGATGTTCCGCTGCTGAAGATGGTATAGCCATAATGGCATTTATGTAAGTCTTGTATTTCGGTATATCTCAGATGTTGTAATGATACTTGTCGGTTATGTGCCACGACTAACTGATCATGGGATCGTGGTTGTATGCATAACAGGGATTCTCGGAGGATTAATCCGTGGGCCCCACAAACTTTGAATGATGACCGTTGGATCAAGACTCACGAATCCTAATATTTCCAACAATTGGATCTTCTTTTCCATTCTAGCATCTAGAAGATTCTATACATAGTGTTCAACATAATGAATGCTATGCACAAACCTCAAAACACACTTCTCCATCATACTAGAATCTTCTCCCGAGTACGGAGTAGCTAATAATCGTTGACTTCTACATGATCTTATCTTATCTTATCTTACCACTATATAGTGTACGAATAACTTTAAATGTTGACCGTTGGATCAAGACTCGCGAATCCCATCGTTTCTAGCCGTTGAATCTTCTTTTCCATTCTAGCTTCTAGAAGAATTTACTGATAGTCTTCGACATAATGAATGCTATGCACAAACCTCAATACACACTTCTCCATCATACTAGAAGCTTCTCCCTTTTTTCTCTAGACCATGTTATCAAAAATTTGATGTGTTAGGTAGCTAAATAATCTTTGACTTTTACATGATGATACAAATTACAAGGACCAAATATACACCCATACTTTATAGATGTTGATAAAATTTATATTTTGTTGTGCTTTACCAATTATAATTGTATATAGTGATGATGATATGTCATACGTCTACTATCCGAGTCTCATGTGCAACTTACTAGTAGCTAATAATCGTTGACTTCTACATGATCTTACCACTATATAGTGTACAAACAACTTTGAATATTGACCGTTGGATCAAGACTCGTGACCCAATATTTCCGGCCATTGGATCTTCTTTTCCATTCTAGCATCTTGAAGATTCTATTGATAGTCTTCATTACAAACCACTATATTGTGTACGAATAACTTTGAATGTTGACCATTGGATCAAGACTCGTGAATCCCAGCTTTTCGAGCCGTTGGATCTTCTTTTCCATCCTATCATCTATAAGATTCTATTGATAGTCTTTGGCATAATGAATGTTATTCACAACCTCAAAACACACGTCTCCATCATACTAGAATCTTCTCCCTTGTTTCTCTAGACCATGTTATCAAAAATTTCATGTGTTAGGTAGCTAATAATCTTTGACTTATACATGATGATACAAAGTACAAGGACCAAATATATACACCCATACATTATAGATGTTGATCAAATTTATATTTTTTTGTGCTTTACCAATTAAAATTGTATATATATATGTCATATGTCTACTATCCGAGTCTCACGTGCCAGGCACGTGCAACTTACTAGTAGCTAATAATCGTTGACTTCTACATGATCCTACCACTATATAGTGTACGAACAACTTTGAATATTGCCCGTTGAATCAAGACACGCGAATCCCAACATTTCCAGCCGTTGGATCTTATTTTCCATTCTAGCATCTTGAAGATTCTTTTGATAGTCTTCATTACAATGAATGCTATGCACAAAATTCACATCTCCATCATTCTAGAATCTTCTCACTCATTTATCTAGACCATGTTACCAAAATTTTAATGTTTTAGATAGCTAATAATCATTGATGTACTTCTACATGATATACAACATACAAGAACCAAATATATATACACCCATATTTTATAGATGTTGATCAAATTTATATTTTTCTTCTTTACCTATTATAATCTCAGCACTATATAGTGTACAAATAACTTTGAATATTGACCTTTGGATCAAGACTCACGAATCCCAACATTTCCAGCCATTGGATCTTCTTTTCCATTCTAGCATCTAGAAGATTCTATTTTTTAACGGTCTAGAAAATTCTATTGATAGTCTTCATCACAATGAATGCTATGCACAAAACTCAAAACACACTTTCCTCATCATTCTAGAATCTTCTCCCTCATTTCTATAGACCATGTTACCAAAAAAATCATGTTTTAGATAGCTAATAATCGTTAACTTCTACATGATCATACCACTATATACTGTACGAACAACTTTGAATATTGACTGTTGGATCAAGACTCGTGAATCCCATCATTTCGAGCCGTTGGATCTTCTTTTCCATTCAGCATCTAGAAGATTCTATTGATAGTCTACATCACAATGAATGTTATGCACAAAACTCAAATAACACTTATCATTCTAGAAAATCCCCCCCCCCCCGTTTTCTCTAGACCATTTTACAAAAAAATTAAAGTTTTAGATAGCTAATAATTGTTGACCTCTACATGATATCCAATAGTTAGAAATGCTGGGTATCGTGAATCTTGATCCAACGGTCAACATTCAAAGTTATTCGTACACTATATAGTGGTCAAATAAGATAAGATAAGATCATGTGGAAGTCAATAATTATTAGCTATGAGGGAGAAGATTCTAGTATGATGGAGAAGTGTGTTTTGAGGTTTGTGCATAGCATTCATTATGCTGAAGACTATTAATAGAATCTTCTAGATGCTAGAATGGAAAAGAAGATCCAACGGCTAGAAATGTTGGGAGTCATGAGTCTTGATCCAATGGTCAATATTCAAAGTTATTCGTACACTATATAGTGGTAAGATATCTCTATCTCTACTACTATAATGGATCAGTTTTGAATTGGATCCATAGTACCAATCCTAACTGTTGGGCTGTTAGATCCAATAATGGTTTAGAGAAGCTGGATTCGTGCTGAATAGTACCTAGAGAAAACTCCACCATGCATGTTCGAGAACCATCATGCCACCACCCCCAAAATTTCATAGCATAGTAGGATGTATTCTCTCTACTACTGTAGTGGAGCAGTTTTGAATTGGATCCATAGCACCAATCCTGACCGTTGGGCTGTTAGATCCATTGGTTCAAAGCAACTAGTTTCGTTTTGAATATATAGTACCATCTAGGTGAACAACACAACTAGTTTTGGGGGTGGTGAAATGATGGTTCTAGAACATGGTGGAGTTTGCTCTAGGTACTATTTAACATGAATCTAGCTGCTCTGAACCATTGGATCTAACAGCCCAACGGTCAGGATTGGTGTTATGGATCCAATTCAAAACTGCTCAATTATAATAGTAGAGATAATTTTATATAGTGATGATATGTCAGGCATCTATTATTTGAGTCTCACATGCAGGGCATGTGAAATTTACTAATAGTGGTAAGATACGAATAACTTTGAATGATGACCGTTAGATCAATACTCGTGAATCCCAATATTTCCAACCGTTGGATCTTCTTTTCCATTCGAGCATTTAGAAGATTCTATAGATAGTCTTTAGCAGAATGAATTCTATGCACAAACCTCAAAACACACTTCTCCATCATACTCCTAGAATCCTCTCCCTCGTTTCTCTAGACCATGTCACCAAAAATTTTAAGTGTTAAGTAGCTAATAATCTTTGACTTCTACATGATGATACAAAGTACAAGAACCAAATATACACCCATACTTTATATATGTTGATCAAATTTATAATTTTTTGTGCTTTACCTATTATAATTTTATATAATGATGATATGTCATATGTCTATTATTTGAGTCTCACATGCATCTCACGTGCAATTTACTAGTAGCCTACAATGTATGAACATTCTTGGGTTTTAGTCTGAAGGACCAATAAGGTCATGTCCATATATATCGATACCCTAGCTATACTTTATGATACAATTCTCACATTAGGTAGATGGGTGCGTCTTCGCGTAGTAAACAATGTTGACCGTGGGAGTTTCTAACAATTATGAAAGAACATTTTTCACTTTTCCAAGTGATTACGAGGATGTTTCGTACTAGTAAGGAAAATCAGAAGAATTTGGCTCGGAATGCGACAAGCGCGCCATGTTTCCGGACATTGCGGAGCATGCATGTTTTCCTTGTGATTCCTAGGTTCTATGAGTTTTTATGATTCTTAGATAAATTAAACCACTGAAATTACAATGTTGTCTGCCTAATTAGTTCAAGTGAGTTGACATATGCATATGCGTACCGTTTAGCTAAGAAAGCAAAGTTCACTCAGCCGTTTCGCTCACTATAGTATATGGGCCCCATTCATACAAATAACTTTGAATGCTGACCGGTGGATCAATTATTTGATGTATTTACACGCATTTGAAATATTTATTTATTTTTTATGAGGTCCACGGCTGGCACCCAGCACCACCCCAATTTTATTTTTCATCTATCCACCACCGTACTAGACTCCGACTTTTCTTCACAAGATGAACATGCCACCGTCCCATCACATTCGATGCGTGCTGCTTTTCGAGCCTTCCTTTTAATACTACCCGACAGGTGAGCCAAGCACGATTCAGCACTAAATTTTCAAAATTTTGGCGGGATCTTCTAGTTCAAAATTTTAGAGGATTATTGGCGGGACCCTCCCTTCTACCTTTCTCAAAATTTAACCCTTCCTTCACTTCTCAGTTCTCGGCAAACGCTAGCAACCTCCATACTGACGGGGCCTCTCGCTCGCTCGCCCGCCAACTCCACAATCCATACTCACATCATCCTCTATCACATCCCTCCTTAGCTGACTTCCAGGTCGCCGGACTCTACTCAGCGACGCAGTCATCCACGCTACCGTCGTTGCTTCGTCACATTTTCTTCCCCCACTCAGAGTGTCACCTCCCCACCACCCCAACCGAGAGATGCGTACGCCACTAATGGCTCAAAATATATCAAGCTCGTTGGGAACCCCAAGAGGAAGGTATGATGAGCACAGCATCAAGTTTTCCCTTAGTTATGAAACCAAGGTTATCGAACCAGTAGGAGCAAGGAAATAACCCCAAGGTGTTCTCTCCAACTTGGAATCCTGCACAACACAACCACAGAACTTTTCGCCAACTTACAGTGAGGTTGTCAATCTCACCGGTTTTGCTGAAAACAAAGGATTAAACGTATTTTGTGGAAGATAGTAATTGCTTGCATAAAGTAAACAGTAATCAGTAAACAGTAAATAATAGATGCTAGATTGATGGTAAAAGAATGGACCGGGATCCATAGTTCACTAGAGGTGATTCTCCTTAAGATAAATGAAATGTTGGGTGAACAAATTATAGCGGGGCAATTGATATACACCAAGAAAGCATACATGTATATACTAATCATCTTGACTCCTATGATATTTGATTGGGCATTACAACATTATACATAGACCGTAATCCAACTGCATCTATGACTAATAATCCACCTTCAGGTTATCATCTAAACCCCCACCAGTATTAAGTTGCAAGCAACAGATAATTGCATTAAGCAAAGTGTGTAAAGTAAACAATACGATTGTCCCATGGACAAAGGATTGTTGTTTTGTCCCTAGTAGCAACATCACATCTAGTACCTTAGAGATTCCTGTCACTTCCCCAGATTACTAGAGGCATGAACCCACTATCGAGCATAAATACTCCCTCTTGGAGTTGCTAGCATCTCCTTGGCAAAGATAGCTACTAACAACAGAAAGCATTCAAGATCACAAGTAACATAGACATGATAGAATCAATGATCAATCTAAAATAGCATCTCAATATCCATTCGATCCCCACAAACACAACATGTAGGATTACAAATAGATGATCTTGATCATGAACGGAGCTCACAAGAACTAAACATGATAGCACGAAGGAGGAGAACCAACCATCTAGCTACTACATGGACCCGTGGTCTAGGGATGAACTACTCACGCATCACACCGGAGGCAGGCATGGTGATGGAGAAGGCCTCCAGGGTGATCTCTCCCCACCGGCATGGTGCCGTGAAGAGCTTCAAATCCCTCCCGATCTAGGGACGGAGATGACGGTGGCTACAAACTCTTTCGTGGAATTTTGATTGGGTACTTAGGGATTTCGTCCCGGGAGGCTTTTATAGGCGGAAGGGCTAGGTCGTTCGAATACCAGGGGGCCCACACCAGGTGGCGGAGTGCCTAGGGCTGGCCACGCCACCCTAGGGTGTGGCCGCCCTGGTGCCCCTCTTCGTCTCCCCTCTGGACTCCGTGTTGCTTTGGGTAAAATATTGACTTTGCCTTTTGTCTGGTCCAATTCCGAGAATATTTCCTTACTAGCTTTTCTAAAACCAAAAACAACAGAATACAGGAAACTGGCACTGTGGCATCTTGTTAATAGTTTAGTTCCAGAAAATGTGTAAAAATACTCCAAAGTGTGGACAAAACATAAGAAAATAGATATAAAACAAGAATGGAACATCAAAAATTATAGATATGTTTATGACGTATCAACATCCCCAAGCTTAACTCCTGCTCGTCCTCGAGTAGGTAAGTGATAAAGAAAATAATAATTTTTGAGGTGACATGCACCATCACAATCTTGATCAAGGTATTTGTAAAACATTGATAGCTGGGATCATAGTACTTTAACATAGCATGAAATGTATAGTTCTACCAATAAGACATAGCAACTATGTTACAACATGAAGAGGTACAAACAAAAGATTCATGAATAACAATGCTTTGAAAGACGTTTGTTTGTTTCACATATAGAAAACATAATGAGAATGGTATTCAGCTTGTCCCTCATAGTGTAGCAAAACATAAATGCATAGGACACCTTAAAAGTTCATAAGGGTGACTAGATACAAATAGTTTAAGAACAAGCAGTATCAAAGTTGTGAATCAATCAAAAAGTTTTGGGAAAATGCACATTAAACTAAGAATGACCACTATGCTCTCTCAATAGGTGCATAAAAATAGAAGATGGAGACTCAATATAAAATTAAAAGAAAGGCCCTTCATAGAAGGAAGCAGGGATTCAAGTCTCATAAGAGCTTCGAAAAATTATGGTACTTATTAGATTTCAACTCTCATTGCCCCTATCATAAGCATCTTTAAGGTGATTAAGGTTAAAGTGAACAAATATGAGGATATGCTTGACAAGTTATAAGCTGGAAATCTCATGCCCCTTGCTTACGAGTACCGAATCTCATGCTACTCACCATTAGTCACAAGTAAGTTCTTGTCATTGTAAGTACATGTGTGTCATAAAGAACTGCCAACGGGGTACCCCTTGCCCGATGATATGGAAGAATCCCCATATCAAAATGACAAGGCAAGCAGACAATGAGCATCCTAGCAATCTTTTTATTTGCAATTTGCATAGGGATTTTCTTTTTTTATTTTTCTCTTTTTTTGAATGTTTCACATATTGCTCACTATAATTATGATGTAGGTTTCCACCATGATTAGGCATGGCTTAGACCAGCTGCCCAGGCGTTTTTCTAACACATATACGAACTCCATGAGCGTTACAAGCTCCCCTCTCATTTCACACCACCGGGATCCATAAGCAAAAGAACATGATATCAACTAAATAAAGTGCAATGTTGAAAGCGTTCCCCATGATACATGGTTCTGCCTATTCACAACTTACAAAGTGCAAGCATATATGCAACATAGATGGGCACAATGGTTCAAGTTTATTAAGTGCAAGAAAGTAAAGTGTGCCATCAAGTTCGTGAGAGCTTTAATCACTAATTTTCACATAACAAGTTCAATTTGGAAGGTAGATAAAAACATGAATATACTTGGAATAGCAATAATGCTAATAGGTAGGTATGGTGGACTTTTTGGAATAACTTGGTTTTATTTGGAGTTGGATGCATGAGTGGAACTCATACTTGGTACATGCGGAGGCTAGCAAAAGACTGTGAGTGACCAACTAAGAGAGCAATAATGGCCATAATCATGCAAAGTGACAAAACATTATTATTTAAAGCATAAATTTATATTACAAGTCGAAAACTAAATGATCATAGAGGCTATGGTGACTTGGTATATTCTTAACATGGTGTGCGCATGCGCC
The DNA here is from genome assembly GCA_910589775.1 of Avena eriantha. Lineage (NCBI taxonomy): Eukaryota > Viridiplantae > Streptophyta > Magnoliopsida > Poales > Poaceae > Avena > Avena eriantha. Next base: position 435,485,128 of record OU342744.1, read on the forward strand.
AAGTCAACCCAAATAAAGCATCAAAGGAGAATACCACAATATTATGCTTTAATATGCTAAAACAACACATTCTTCTTTCAAGGCACATTAAGCAATCTCAATTGTTTGTAACAAGTCATGCTACAACAATAATCACTAAGCATAAAGTCAAAGCAATATCAAGCATGCCATGATAAAGTCTAAGTCACAATCAATAACAAACTCCTTTTATACCACTTATAAGCATGAACTTTCCTACTCTTTTCCAATCCAAATCAACTTATTTGAAACTATGTATGAATGCGGGGGTCCAACCAATTTATTTAAGTAAACCAAGCAAACAAAAATTAAAAACAAAAACGAAGACACTCCAAGAACAACACAATTGTGCATGAAACAATAAAAATGAAGTGTTTGGAAGAAACCTGAGATTTTTATTGACGAAGAAGGGGATGCCTTGGGAATCCCCAAGCTTTGACGCTTGTACTTCTTGAATACTTCTTGGGGTGATACGGTGGCATCCCCAAGCTTGAGCTTTTGTCCATACTTCATCTTATCACATTGTTCTTCCCTACACTTTAAAATTTCCTTCATACAAAACTTCACACAATCTTCATTAGCAACATTAGTATATTCAAGATAATAAGTCTTTTGGTTCAGTTTTAACCCAAGTAAAACTTCCATTAAAACACAAGCTACTGTAGCAATTCCTTTTAAAAGTTCAAGTGATCAAAGAGAACTCAAAGAGAAAGAGATTAAGAGGCAAATGCAAATAATGGCAGAAATCTATCAAAACATACCAGCAGGTAAAAACCAACGTTTTCAAAAACCTTTTGTTGCTCAAATCAAGAAGTGTTAAACTAACGAAAGTTGGATAACAACCTGGGGCAGAAGCACAAAAAATTACATCTTAATCCGACATACTGAGATTTTTCACGAATGTTTACAGCGAGGCACAAAAATATGTTTGGGGACAGCAACTTTCCCAAGTCTTACTCCTCTCATTAGAGGTTACTCTTGGCACAAAAACCACACAAAAAGGATAAAGAGAGGTTATTACAGAGATAGTAACTTCCAAGACTGAACAAAAGAAAAATTAATTGACTAAAAATTTGGGACATCTCCCAATAAGTGCTTTTCTTTAACGCCTTTGAGCTAGGCATAAGAAGCAAGATTCAAGTATTCTCAAATGAAGAAGCATTAAGAGAAAATTTTGTTTTAATAGGATAGGCAAAAGGAATCTTCTCCCTCTTCTTAGGGAAGTGTTCTATACCTTTCTTGAGTGGGAATTGATATTTAATGGTGCCTTCTTTCATATCAATAATGGCACCAACAGTTCTAAGAAAAGGTCTTCCCAAAATAATAGGATAAGAAGTATTGGATTCAACATACAAAACATATAAATCAACGGGGACATAGGTATTGTTAATCAAAATAAGAACATCATTAATACTCCCCATGAGTTTCTTTTTAGCATTTCATCAACTTGGACATCTAAATAACAAGGTTCCAATGGTGGTAAATTAAGCATTTCATAAATCTTTCTAGGCATAATAGAAACACTACTATCAAGATCACATAAAGCTTTGAGATCAAAATCATTCACTTTCATATTAATGATGGTTTCCCAACCATCTTCTAATTTCATAGGAATAGAAGCTTTATTTTCATCTTTTCTTCTTTAATTTTTATGAGAACATCAGTAATGTGTTTTGTAAAGGCCATATTCATAGCACTAGCATTAGGACTTTTAGCAAGCTTTTGTAGGAACATAATTACTTCAGAGATATTTCAACCATCAAGATCAAAATCATAATTACCATCCAAGGTAGTAGAGCTATTGTTTCCCATATTTCGAAGAATTTTAGCAATTTTATTAGAGAAGTTTCCATTGGTTTTAGGCATTGTTGCAAAAGGAATGGGGACTTCATGTGGGTTGCTAGCATCAACATTAGTGGTGGTGATAGTACAAATACTACTGTTTCTAGCAATTTCATCTTCTCTTTCCCATTTAGCATGCAATGTCATCAATTCTAACTTGTACGGCATTAGTAGGAGCAAAGGGATTTTCTATGGTTTCAGGTTTAGCAGCCATTTTATTAATCAAAGAAGATTGTGCTTTAGTGAAAGATGATATATTTCTATCAACATTAGAGAGTTTTTCCTCAATAGTTTTTGTGGGCTCCCTGGATTATTCGTCCGAGAAATCCCTGTTATGCATATTTCCATGTTCCCATGATCAGTGAGTCGTGGAACATAACCGACAGGTACCAGTACAACATCCGGAACATAACGAGTTACAAGACTTACATAAATGCCATTATGGCTACATCACCAATAGCAGCGGAACATCGCCAAGCGCAAAGCCCAATCATGCCTCAACCTACAGGCAGCTGACTGGGAAGACGGCCTAGCTCGATGGACGTCACCTTACACTCCTGAAAGTCTAGCCAAGTAAATAGCCAGGGACACAGCCGTGAGTACTTTCGAATGTACTCGCAAACCACCAGGATAAGTGAACAAAGGAAATGCAATTCTGGCTGTTGCGAGATAGCTCTATCTGGGGTTGCATTTAAAAAGCCTAAACTAACAATGAAGGTATGGCATCTCCCTATCTTTGTTGAAAAAGAGTTTTGAAACCATGCTTCTATTTTATAAATCAAGACATCTGCATATCTTTGTTGAAAAAGAGTTTTGGAAACAGTTTTGTAGTAAAAACCCTTTTTAAACATCTTCGACCACCTCGGGTCAAAACAAAAACTTCGAACTCGGTTCCCCCGGAACCTTCGTCCTCAAGGTAGTTGTTTCCCAAACAAGCACAGTTTGGGTACTCCTAGCCAACACCTTTACAACCGTCCTTGACCGCGGACACGGCTATTCGAATAGGTTATACTCTGCAGAGTTTGCACACTTTACCCACAAGAATCAATACATCTGCCGGTATACAACCACGGCCCACTACTACTATAGATGGCGGTCCGGATAATCAAACCTAACCTTTCGCTTGTCTACACTAGCAAAGGCATGCTTTTCCTCTTGGGTTTGTTCTCCCCGGAAACGAGTATATGGCTCCCAGCCATAGTCCTTCCTTCCGTACATGCGCATACCCAAGCCGCAACTTGGCGTATACCTTAAATATGGAGACTCCACTTTCTTCCGTACTACCTAAGTCATACCATCCACAGGAGACCCAATTTTGCACCGGCCTCCTGCCAGTTCAGGCTCACTCTTGCCGAAGCAAGCGACAGGCTTCAGATCTTTGATCTGTTGGCGCCTACCCAGAATTCCAGGGATATCTCCCTATAAGCATGGTAGAAGTGCCTCGGCTAATGCGGACAAACTATGAGTTAAGCCCCAGTACCTGGAGTAATGTGGTTGCATGGATAAAAATTGTTCCAGTAAAGGCGTAGAACATCCCATCACATCCTTACTTCTCCTCTTCAGCATTTCTTTTGCTAGAACCTGCACTGGGAACGATGCCTCTTCCGAGGGTTTTACAAAGCCGTTTCGAAAATCTTTGTAGTCGGGAAATTCCCAAAACTACTTACTTTCTCAAAACCGGGGTTTCCAAAGAGGTAGGATGCTAACCATCATACTCTCAGTCTAAAGGGGATGAAATGGTAGGTTCATCGGGGTGGTGCCTCGAAGGACACGAAATCTTTACAAATCATAATTTGTAAAGAGGATACAAAACAGTTAAAAAAAGAGTAGGACATATATCAGAGTTCAGGAAGGGTGGCTTGCCTGTAATCAGCAATAAGTCCCTGGACTTCTTCTTATGACCAAGAAAACACAATAATATAATAATAAGAAATCATGTTCTTCTTGTCGTCAGACACTCACACTATCGTCATCACTAGGTATACATGCAAGCAGACAATACCACACTCACTACAAGGCATACAACATCAAATCATACAGAAAATAATCATGAGAAATACTACTGGACTTGGGAGGTTTTGGAGAAGTGGGATTCAAAGGGTGGAATTTACAAGATTGCCACTAGGTGTTTTCTCTTGGAAGATAGTTGTCAAGGCTAGATACAAAGAGCTTGGATTAGGGATCTATGGCCAGTAGGATATAAATGTGCAAAGGTGATATCCTCAGATAGGTCTGGTCAAGACAAAACCATCACAAGTGGTTTCACTTGATTATCACTTTTCTAGATTTAAATATGCTTTTTATAGTGAATTAAACTCTAGTTTGAGGAAATAATTCACCAAAAAAGTTCTGAATCTCCAAAAATTATTTCCTTGGATGGTTAGGTAGTACTTGCTGTAATGAACCACCTAGAGTTGGAATCATGTCCAACGAATTACCAGAATGCCCTCAGGAAATTGCTAAAGATAGTTATGTATAGTTTTTCTCTTTATCATCATATTAAGTCTACAGGAGACATTGAGTTGGTTCCAAGGGAATGTGATTGGTATTTATAATACCTTTCTGTAGGAATGGGATTCACTCATTTTGGAGTTACCAAATTCCTAGAGTGATTTATTTCGTGAAAATACCCCTTACAGAAGTATTTAAATCACTAAAAAGTATCCAGAGCTCAATAAATTATGAGCTGCTGGGGTTTGGTAGATATGGGTTCTGGTGTGTACTGGGAGGTGGAATCAGGTCAATACCACATTTGGTTAGACCTGGGAAATTTATTCAAGATAGAAAGTTGCTAGTTTTGTTATTTTTGTTAAAGACCACATACTATTCACCTTGGTATGAGACCTGTGCTGGATGATAGGTATATCAATTACCTTCCAGTAGGACCTTGGTTCTTCTCAATTGGAGATGGCTAGATGACAAAGGAATTTATTTAGTGTACCAGCTACCTTCTAGCAGAATAATTATTAGTAATTAGAGAAAATTATTTTGTCCATCGGGTTGCCTCTGCATGTTTGAGAAAACATCAGAGAACCACTAGAAAATTAGATCTAGGCATTTGGACTTGGTTTACCATTTTATTTGGATTTAAACCTTGCAGGAGATTTTCTGGAATAATAGGTTAGCTCAAAAGAAAAGAAAAGAAGGTGCAACGGGCCAGATCTGGGGAGCTACGGGGCTGCAGAGGAGGATTCGGCCCACGGCGCTCGGGGAGACGCGTGGGAGGGCTCGGATTGAAACTGACCAACGGGGCCCGCTGTCAGCGAGCGAGAGGCGCCGAAGCGGTACCGAGCAATGGTGACCGTCGGATCAAGTCGACATGGACGGCTCGGGGTCGTCGTCTACGCGAAACAGGACGCCGGCGGCGAAACCCTAGGCAGCGGCGGAGAGGGAAGGATAATGAGCGATTATTACTGAGGTAATAACTTCCAAGACTCATCTAAAACTTTTGGTTTATCTCCCAATAAGTACTTTTCTTTATGGCCTTTAAGTTAGGCATGATATTTTGAGAAGATGCTCACATAGGAAATATGAATTGAAGTAAAAGAGAGCATCAAGAAGCAAATTCAAACATATTTAAGTCTAACCCACTTCCTATGCATAGGAATCTTGTAAAGAAACAAGTCATGAAAGCACAAAGCAACAAGCATAGAAAAGCAAAACAAGTGCAACTTCAAGACTTTCAACATAAAGAGGGGAAACTTTGTATTATTGAGATGCATAAAACTATGTTTCCCTCTCTCATAATAACTTTCATTAGCATCATGAATAAAATTAACAATGTAACTATCACATAAAACATTCTTATCATGAGCCACATGCATATAATAATTATTACTCTCCACATAAGCATAGTCATTCTTATTAATTGTAGTGGGAGAAAATTCAACAAAATAGCTATCATTATTATTCTCATCACCATAATCATCAAATATAGGAGGCATATTTTAATCATAATTAATTTCCTCCTCAATAGTAGGTGGACTGAAAATATCATATTCATCATTGTAATCATCATATATTGCAGGCATAATATCATCAAAGTAAATTTTCTCCTCCATGCTTGGGGGACTAAAAATATCATACTCATCAAAATTAACTTCCCCAAGCTTAGACATTTCCATAGCATTAGCAATAATGGTGTCCAAAGAATTCATACTAACAACATTGCTATTAGCATGCAAATAAAGTTCCATAGTTTTTTTAATTTTCTCTTCAAACACTTCATGTCCTAACTCAAGATAAATACTATAAAGCTCTCTAATTTTTTGTTGTTTTCCATTAAGCCTAATTAGTGAAAACAAGAAACAAAAAGACAAAATTGCAGAATCTAAAGGAAATAGCTTCGAGTACTCACACCAGAAAATAGGCGTTTGCCATGGGAGGTTCTTCTTCTTTAATCCTCCGGTGTGAATACCTTTTACCTTACCTCCCCGGCAACAGCGCCAGAAAATAGCTTGATGTCTACGCACTTCTATTCTTGTAGACAGTTGTTGGGCCTCCAAGTGAAGAGGTTTGTAGAAACAACAGCAAGTTTTCCCTTGAGTGCATCACCCAAAGTTTATCGAACTCAGGGAGGAAGTGGTCAAAGGTATTCCCTCGCAAGCAACCCTGCAATCAAGATACAAGAAGTCTCTTGTGTCCCCAACACATCCAATACACTTTCTAGGTGTATAGGTGCACTAGTTCGGCGAAGAGATAGTGAAATACAAGTGGTATGCATAATTATAAGTGGTAACGGTCCTAGAAAATAGCTTGCTAGCGTGGAAGAGATTAAAGGCAAACTGAAATAAAGATTAAAGAAAGCAAACATGTAACATATCTAATAGCAAACGGTGTTTTAATTCTTAGAAACAAGGCCTAGGGATCATACTTTCAGTAGTGAACACTCTCATATAAATATATTCTCTTTATGATACTACTCTAAACTACTCTCTGGTTGGACACTCTAATCCAGGGTAGGGCTATAACAGCACACCTCAAAGTAAGCCTTTCCCATCTAGATAACCCCACACTGTCACCTTGAGCACTATATGGTTCCAACAAACACCACAATTTCATATAGACATCCAACTCCAAATATAACTCACAACAAGTATTTGTAATCTCTAGCCTAAGTGCCACCATGGTGTGCACGCTGTCACTTTCACACACATGGGGAGAGCAGAGATCTATTAAATCACTTGAGTAGCAAGGTAGATCTATAGATTACAAGTTCATGATCTTAATAAGATAATGCATAGAGAGAGAGATGAACACAAAGCTACCGGTAGAACCCTTAGCCTCGAGAGAGAACTACTCCCTCCTCATCATGGGAATCAGCAATGGTGATGGAGATGGCTGTGGAGATCGATGGAGATGGCGGTGAAGATGGTGAAGAGGCAGCGGCGGCGGCACGAAGGACTCCTTCCCCGCCGCCGGTATCACAGGGGAGCACCGCCCTTAGCACCCTTTCTTCATGGCTTCTTGGGAGCCCTTCCCCATGGAGATGGGATCTATGGGGAAGGCCAAAACGTGGCTTTGGTGGCTGCAAATTCATAGGTGGAGGTGTCTCCCACGAATTAGGTGTCCTCCCTTTATATAGCTTCTCGGATTTCCATCACCCCATCTTGCGCTGCAGTAAATCGGGCCTATCTGGCCAGTCCGGACTCGGAATCAGCTAAAATTTATGTCCAGAACGTTTGTCGAGAAATGTCCAACAACTTTGTAGTTGAAGAATGTTTCGTTTGACGCCGTGTTCGACCCGGAACGTGACCATCTTCAAAAAGTGTTATGAGACAGATTTCTGGAAATTCCCAATTTGACCCCAACAAGGTTTCCATTTGTATTCTTGGTAATTCCTACACATTAAAGTGTAAAACAAGAACATTGTGCACTTTTGCAACTATTAGTAGGTTAGTCCAAGAAATCATATGAAAAGTACTCCAAAGTTGGAACAAAATACAAGAAAGTAGATAAAACCAAGCATGGAACATCAAAAATTATAGATACATTTACAATGTATCACCACTCCATGTATCCAGTTGCTGTCGAGGAAGGTGAAGATTATGGGCGCGGTGTCCTCATCGAGGGAAGGAATCACAGCCTTGATAACCCATTGCATCACATTGGTGTTCCTGTGAGGAAGTTGAGTTCCTTCAATAGTTGGCGCGGGTCTCTTGACTATCTTCAGTAGGTTGTGAAGTTTCTCTTCAAAGGGCCAGAAACTGTCTCCGACAATGATGCGCTCTGAGCGGAAAGAGGCCATCTACAGTAGATTTGTGAGATGGGGTTGGGTTAGTGACAGTGTGCAGGATTTTAAGCTTAGGAAATCATATTAATTTAAATATCTTTTCGAAATAGAGGGGGATAAGACATAAGCACTTTTGCAAATAGTCATCTTTTCTCCCTTGTCTTTTAGAAAATAGGTTTGTCGTTTCCTGTCTAACGTCCATGCTAACTAAGGTCTCCTAAGTCAGGATGGCTCTGATACCAAGCATGTGGGCTCCCCGGATTATTCGTCCGAGAAATCCCTGTTATGCATATTTCCACGTTCCCATGATCTGTGAGCCGTGGAACATAACCGACAGGTACTAGTACAACATCTGGAACACAATGAGTTACAATACTTACATAAATTCCATTATGGCTACATCACCAATAGCAGCGGAACATCGCCAAGCGTAGAGCCCAATCGTGCCTCAACCTACAGGCAGCTGACTGGGAAGACGGACTAGCTCGATGGACGTCACCTTAAACTCCTGAAAGTCTGGCCAAGTAAATAGCCAGGGACACAACCGTGAGTACTTTTGAATGTACTCATAAAACACCAGGATAAGTGAACAAAGGAAATGCAATTCTGGCTGTGGCGAGATAGCTCTATCTGGGTTGCTTTTGAAAAGCCTAAACTAACATTGAAGTTATAGGATCTCCCTATCTTTGTTGAAAAAGAGTTTTGAAAACATGCTTCTGTTTTATAAATCAAGACATCTCCATATCTTTGTTAAAAAAGAGTTTTGGAAACAGTTTTGTAGTAAAAACCCTTTTTAAACATCTTCGACCACCTCGGGTCAAAACAAAACCTTCGAACTCGGTTCCCCCAGAACCTTCGTCCTCAAGGTACTTGTTTCCCAAACAAGCACAGTTTGGGTACTCCTAGCCAACACCTTTACAACCGTCCTTGACCGTGTACACGGCTATTCGAGTAGGTTATACTCTGCAGAATTTGCACACTTTACCCACAAGAATCAATACATCCGCCGGGATACAACCATTGCCCACTACTACTGTAGATGGGGGTCCGGATAATCAAACCTAACCTTTCGCTTATCTACACTAGCAAAGGCATGCTTTTCCTCTTGGGTTTGTTCTCCCCGGCAACGAGTATGTGGCTCCCAGCCATAGTCCTTCCTTCCGTACATGCGCATACCCAAGCTGCAACTTGGCGTATACCTTAAATCTGGAGACTCCACTTCCTTCCATACTACCTAAGTCATACCGTTCGCGGGAGACCCAATTGTTGCACCGGCCTCCTGCTAGTTCAGGCTCACTCTTACCGAAGCAAGTGACAGGCTTCAGATCCTTGATCTGGTGGCACCTTCCCGGAATTCCAGGGATTTCTCCCTATAAGCATGGTAGAAGTGCCTCGACCAATGCAGACAAACTACGAGTTAAGCCCCATTAACTGGGGTAATGTGGTTGCGTGGATAAAAATTGTTCCAGTAAAGGCGTAGAAGATCCCATCACATCCTTACTTCTCCTCTTCACCATTTCTTTTGCTAAAACCTCCACTGGGAACGATGCCTCTTCCCAGGGTTTTACAAAGGCGTTTTAAAAACCTTTGTAGTGGGGAAATTCCCAAAACTGCTTACTTTCTCAAAACCGGGGTTTCCAAAGAGGTAGGATGCTAACCATTGTACTCTCAGTCTAAAGGGGATGAAATGGTAGGTTCATCGGGGTGGTGCCTCGAAGGACATGAAATCATAACTTGGAGGAGCCAAGTTACTATCGCAGTATTTATAAAGCAAAACATGCAGGTAGATAATGCAATTTGTAAAGAGGATACAAAACAGGTAAAAAAAGAGTAGCACATATATCAGAGTTCAGGAAGGGTGGCTTTCCTGTGATCAGCAATAAATCCCTGGACTTCTTCAGATGACCAAGAATACCAAATAATATAATAATAAGAAATCCCGTTCTTCTTGTCGTCAGACACTCACACTATCGTCGTCACCGGGTATACATGCAAGCAGACAATACCACACTCAATACAAGGCATACAACATCAAATCATACAACAAACAAGCATGAGAAATACTACTAGACTTGGGAGGTTTTGGAGAAGTGGGATTCAAAGGGTGGAATTTACAAGATTGCCACTGGGGTGTTTTCTCTTGGAAGATAGTTGTTAAGGCTAGATACAAAGATCTTGGATTAGGGATCTGTGGCCAGTAGGATATCAATGTGCAAAGGTGATATCCTCAGATAGGTCTGGTCAAGACAAAACCATCACAAGTGGTTTCACTTGATTATCACTTTTCTATATTTAAATATGCTTTTTATAGTGAATTAAACTCTAGTTTGAGAAAAGTTCTGGAGCTCCAAAAATTATTTCCTTCGACGGTTAGGTATTACATGCTGTACTGAACCACCTAGAGTTGGAATCATGTCCAAAGAATTAAGATAATGCCCTCAGGAAATTCCTAAAGACAGTTCTATATAGTTTTTCTCTTTATCATCAGATTAAATCTATAGGAGACATTGAGTTGGTTCCAAGGGCATGTGATGGGTTTTTATAATACCATTCTGTAGGAATGGGATTCACTCATTTTGGAGTTGCCAAACTCGTGGAGTGATTTATTTAGTGAAAATACCCCTTACAGAAGTATTTAAATCACTAAAAATTAGCCGGAGCTCAATAAATTATGCGCTGCTGGGGTTTGGTAGATATGGGTTCTAGTGTGTACTGGGAGGTGGAATCAGGTCAATACCAAATTTGGTTAGACCTAGGAAATTTATTCAAGACAGAAAGTTGCTAGTTTTGTTATTTTTGTTAAAGACCACATACTGTTGACCTTGGTATGAGACCTGTGCTGGATGATAGGTATATCAATTACCTTCCAGTAGGACCTTGGTTCTTCACAATTGGAGATGGCTAGCTCAAAGAGGAATTTATTTAGTGTACTAGCTACCTTCTAGCAGAATAATTACTAGTAATTAGAGAAAATTATTTTGGCCATGGGGTTGCCTCTGCATGTTTGAGAAAACATCAGAGAACCACCAGAAAATTATATCTAGGAATTTGGACTTTGTTTACCATTTTCTTTGGATTTAAACCTAGTAGGAGCTTTTCTAGAATAATAGGTTAGCTCAAAAGAAAAGAAAAGAAGGTGCAGCGGGCCGGATCTGGGGAGCTACTGGGCTGCATAGGAGGATTCGGCCCACGGCGCTCGAGGAGACGCGCGGGATGGCTCGGATTGAAACTGACCAACGGGGCCCACTGTCAGCGAGCGAGAGGCGCCGAAGCGGTACCGAGCAATGGTGACCGTCGGATCAAGTCGACATGGACGGCTCGGGGTCGTCGTCTACGCGAAACAGGACGCCGGCGGCGAAACCCTAGGCAGCGGCGGAGAGGGAAGGCGGGAGCTCACCAGAGGGCTTGGGAGGCGGTGCGGAGGGGGCAGGGCGATGCGGTCGACGATGCTGAGCAGATCGGTGGGCGGCACGACGGCGGAGGACCACTGGAAGCAGTTCGGGCGAAGGTGGCCGAGGATGATCTCGTCGTAGCTCGGTGGCGACGGCGGTGGAGAGGGTCCTGGGCAAAAAGAAGAGTACCGGTAGATGCAGGAGAGCAAGGGGATCACAAGGGCTGACATGCATAAGGAATAGAGTAGAGGGGGATGAGCCTTGATCAATTTTTGGGAGGAGGCCGAGAGCTGCTCCTCTCCTTCCTTCGGATAGCACAGAGCAGGGGAGAGGGTGTGGTGCTCGGGGGAGCTATGTGAGGTGGAGAGGGGGCAAATGAGTGGCAGAGGGTTAGCTGGGGTGGCCTTCTGGCTTTATACCAAGGAGAGGGAGTGGATGTGGTAAATTACCAATGTGGGCATGGTGGAGAGGAGTGCTGGCCAGAGATTGGTCCAGGGGGAGATGGAGAGGGGCAGTAGTGGTATTTGGTCATGCTGGACCAGAGAGGGAGGGGGTAGCATCAGGGGTAATTAATTAGAGAAGATCTTTGTATGATTTGGGGTTATCTCTCTCTCTTACCACTACTACAAGGGAAAAATGGTGCTTTGTTGGGGGTGGAGCTACAGTGGTGGTCGACCAAGGATGTGTCCTGGTGCTAATGAGAAGCATTGAGCCAGGTTGAATGAGAATTAGAAGTGGTTTGAGTAGTGGTTGGCTTAATTGACAAAAATTGATCCAATTGATGGTTATGAAGGAAGTCCAAATCTTGCATTGGACCATAGGAGGAATTGGTATTGGTAGGTGGATGGGTTCAAGGTAGACTCCTAGGAATTATTTGGGATTTTTATGTGGAGTTTAAGTCCACTTAAATCCAAGTACTCAAAAAGGACAGAAATGATCGCTAGAGGATCATTGGATAAATTTCCATTGGACAAGGATGGATTTTGTGGTGGAAGGGTCCCAAATGTTAATACACACTTATGGGAAATTTCCCAACATTTATAAGGGATTAAAAGTATTTGAAACAATTATTATTCCAATTCAGCCATTTAAGAAAATGGGCAAAAAGAAATAATAAAGCTTCTCAAAAATATTTATTTTTGAGATGGAAAGATAGGGTATGATATGTGGAACCCAGATCAGCCACAAATTAGGAAAGTGTTTGGGAAAAAACCAAACTTTCCTTTATGGAGGGAGTTTTGGAGATTTTGACTATTTAAGGAATTAAATAGTCTTGGGGCCATAATAATTATGGATAATTATAGATAAAAATTTAGGAACAATATAGAGGAGATACACAAGGTGTAGCAAGCCGTTGCAACCTTGTGTAATGAAATTCCAACTTGAAAAGGATGGAAAACAAGGAGTTGATGATCTAGGGTGGTGTTATTTTTATACCACCAAAACATGCTTGCATCTTGGGGCTTAGAGCTCACCTTGGTGCAAGGGATAGATGGATAGGTAGACCAGGTCATATAGATGATCATGGCAGAAATATTTTGAATTAATTGTCTTTGAGGGGGTCTAGAAAGGATGGCAAAGTTTGTTGAAAATAAGGCTGCCATACTGAAAGAGTCATGAAGCCTTCTAAACCATGTGGGTTTATGCATCACAGAGATCCACTTGGGGCAAGTGAAGTAGGTTTAGATAGACATCTATGAGTAGAACACAACCATTTAGAGAGTTTGTCCATAGGGGTTTGGATGGTGATGTGAGCTTCTACCAAAGTAGGTATGATGACTAGATTTGCAGGAATTGTTATTTTCTTGCCTGCAAAACCATCAAGGATGAGTGGGTTGAGGGATAGTCTAACCAGAGAAAAATATGGGCCTTGGTAGTCCTTAGGATGGTTAACAAGATAGTTCAGGTGCAATTCCAAAAGTGCTCATGGTTTTAGAAAAGGAGGCATTCAAAAAGGTAATGCTGAAACTGTTTGCAGACTTGGCCAAATTTGGCAGTCTTGAGAAATTTGACTAGAGTAGGAGAGGGAATGTTCTTGGAGGAGTTGCAAGGTATCAGGGCTTTAACAAGTGGTTGATATGGAAGTGTAGAGTTAGTAGAATATATCCTTGCTTGATATTGGTCTTCATGGTCTTGGAAACATCTAGAATGGAAATCCTCAGAATAGATCTGGTTGAGGGTTTTAGATAATCATCTATTGGTTAGGGATCATATCAAGGTTTGCTTTCTTGCTTAGGGATTGATGACTTGGAAACATCTTGATCCTAGTGAGGAGCTCCTAGTGTGGCTCATACTACTTCCTAAGCAAAAAAGTCAAGCATTAGATCAAAGCAACTCATCAGATAGCAGATCAAGGCAACTCATCTTATACACAATTCAACTAGTACTAGGGGTCACCCTCAAGCTTAGCTTGGGGTAAGGTTGGGGCATTTTGAAGAGGTTGTGTTTTGAATAAGATGAGGGTTCTTGGTATCTCTACCAAGAGTAGAATTCAAAAGCTTTGAACAAGAGTTTTGAGAAAACTAGAGGTAAGATTAGTTGAGTGCTCTGTCTTGAAAACATAAGGAGATTGTATTATACATCTCTCCATAGTTTTGTCAATAGAAGCTACTAAAATAGTTTTGGTTGCACAAGCATCCTGGCTCCTGTCTTGAAAAGTCAGAACGTTTGAGAATATGTAAAGTAAGCCAAGATAGTTTTGGTAAATAGCTTTTGTCAACTAAGGGTGAGGTAAGGAGTATCTTAAGATACACATCATAAGCACATGTACAAGCAATCGACAAGCAAGCACTGCCCCAAAGAATAAGAAAAAGTTTTTTTCCCCCTGATTTTTGCATTCTGGACAACTAATCAGGGTTGCTGAAATTGGGATGTTACAGTTTTGTTGAAAGCAGTTTGTTTACTAATAAAATCTTTAAGCATGACTTCAAGTTCAGAGGGTGCACTTCTAGTATTGTTGTAGGAATTTCCATAATAATTACCATTATTGGGAGGATATGGCCTATAATTATTATTACAAAAATTATTCCTGTAGGCATTATTGCTAAATTTATTATTTCTAATAAAGTTCACATCAACTTGCTCTTCTTGAGCAACCAAAGAGGCTAAGGGAACATGATTTGGATCAATATGAGCTTTCCCATTAACAAGCATAGACATAACAACATCAATTTTATCACTCAAGGAGGAGGTTTCTTCAAAAAAAATTACCTTCTTACCTTGTGGGGCTCTCTCTGTGTGCAATTTAGAATAGTTAACCATCATATTATCAAGGAGCTTTGTTGTAGCACCCAAAGTAATGGTCATAAAGGTACCTCCAGCCGCAGAATCCAGTAGATTTCTTGAAAAATAATTCAGTCCTACATAAAAGGTTTGGATAATCATCCAAGTAGTCAGTCCATGAGTGGGACAATTCTTTACCAAAGATTTCATTCTTTCCCAAGCTTGAGCAACATGTTCATTATCAGATTGTTTAAATTTCATTATTTCACTTCTCATAGATATAATCTTAGCAGGAGGATAGTATTTTCCAATGAAAGCATCTTTACATTTAGTCCAAGAATCGATACTATTTCTAGTTAGGGATAACAACCATTATTTAGCCTTTCCTCTCAAAGAGAAAGGAAACAATTTAATCTTAATAATATATCCCTCTATATCCCTATGTTTTTGCATCTCACAAAGTTCAACAAAGTTATTAAGGTGAGCAGCAGCATCTTCAGTACCAACACCATAAAATTGTTCTTTCATAACAAGATTGAGCAAAGCAGGTTTAATTTCAAAGAAAGTAGATTCAGGAATAGGTGGAGCAATAGGTGTGCACATGAAATCATTGTTGTTGGTGCTGGGGAAGTTACACAACTTAGTATTTTCGGGAGTATTCATTTTTTGTGTTTTTAATAACAGAAGCAAACCAGAACAACTATCTTTTTGTGTTTTTGAAAAAAAAAGCAAACAAAGCAGAAATAAACTAAGCTAAACAAAAAACAAAGTAAAGAGATTGGTTATGAAGGACTACCCTCGTGAAGCTGTCCTTGACTCCCTGGTAACAGGGCCAGAAAAAAGGCTTGATTGCTCAAGATATATCGAGCTCATTGGGAACCCCAAGAGGAAGGTATGATGAGCACAACAACAAGTTTTCCCTCGGTTATGAAACCAAGGTTATCGAACCAGTAGGAGCAAGGAAACAACCCCAATGTGTTGTCTCCAACATGGAATCCTGCACAACACAACCACAGAACTTTGCCCCAACTTACAGTGAGGTTGTCAATCTCACCAGTTTTGCTGAAAACAAAGGGTTAAATGTATTTTGTGGAAGATAGTAATTGCTTGCAGAAAGTAAAGAGTAAACAGTAAATAGTAGATGGCAGATTGATGGTAAAAGAATGGACCGGGATCCATAGTGCACTAGAGGTGATTCTCCTTAAGATAGATGACATGTTGGGTGAACGAATTACAGCAGGGCAATTGATAGACACCGAGAAAGCATACATGCATATATACTAATCATATTGACTCCTATGAGATTTTATTGGGCATTACAACATTATACATAGATTGTAATCCAACTGCATCTATGACTAATAATCCACCTTCAGGTTATCATCCGAACCCCCTCCACTATTAAGTTGCAAGCAACAGATAATTGCATTAAGCAAAGTGTGTAAAGTAAACAATACGATTGTACCATGGACAAAGGATTGTTGTTTTCTCCCTAGTGGCAATAACACATCTAGTACCTTAGATATTCCTGTCACTTCCCTGATTACTAGAGGCATGAACCCACTACCGAGCATAAATACTCCCTCTTGGAGTTGCTAGCATCTACTGGACCAAGATAGCTACTAACAACGAAAAGCATGCAAGATCACAAGTAACATAGACATGATAGAATCAATGATCAATTGAAATAGCATCTCAATATCCATCGGATCCCCGCAAACACAACATGTAGGATTACAAATAGATGATCTTGATCATGAACGGAGCTCAGAAGATCTAACATGATAGCATAAAGGAGGAGAACTAACCATCTAGCTACTAGATGGACCCGTAGTCTAGGGATGAACTACTCATGCATCACACCAGAGACAGGCATGGTGATGAAGAACGCCTCCAGAGTGATCTCTCCCCTCCGGCAGGGTGCCGGGAAGAGCTTCAGATCCCTCCCGATCTAGGGGTGGAGATGACGGCGACTACAAACTCTTTCGTGGAATTTTGATCGGGTACTTAGGGTTTTCGTCCCGGGAGGCTTTTATAGGCGGAAGGGCTATGTCAGTGGAGTACCAGTGGGCCCACACCAGGTGGCGGCGCGCCTAGGGACGTGCCACCCTAGGGTGTGGCCACCCTGGTGCCCCTCTTCGTCTCCCCTCCGGACTTCGTGTTGCTTCGGGTAACATATTGAATTTGGTTTTTGTCCGGTCCAATTCCGAGAATATTTCCTTACTAGCTTTTCTAAAACCAAAAACAGCAGAAAACAGGCAACTGGCACTATGGCATCTTGTTAATAGGTTAGTTCTAGGATATTTGTTAAAATACTCCAAAGGGTGGAAAAACATAAGAAAGTAGATATAAAACAAGCATGGAACATCAAAAATTATAGATACGTTTATGACATATCAGCCACGCGGACCCCTCACCAGGGCAATGGTTAGCACTCCGTACAACCGAGACAATGGTTGCTGCACACTTAATATGCCCGCTTTCCTTGCACTTTACTACTACTTCCGACTGTAGTTCATCACTTCCTTGTTCTGCCTTCTCGTTTCCAATTATTTCTAATGCATGCTAGTTGTAGTACTGCGGATCGGTTCAAAGAGAAAAGAAGGCAACTGCTAGTTGTCAAGCCAAATTGGTTATCTTCCACTAGTATGAAGCCTCGCTAGCCCAATGACAACCCCCAACATTCCTTCCCAAACAATGGTTTGCCTCCATTTTGCATATATGCGCGTTGTCGTTATGCATTTTATTTTTGAGAGTAGTTCAACCTTTGCTTTCCATGTCTTGTCATACTAGTATATATTTTTTGTAAGGCATGGAAGATGATGTACTACTGAAACATGCCCTGTCTTGCCAACGAATCTTGAAGAGTTTTGGACATGCGGTTCTAGCCCCGCTCGGCACAACACAGCTGGTACAGAAAGATGGCCTGGTCGAGTACCCTAAACATGGATATTTGTTGCATCTTGCGTGTTATTTACTGATTGATTTGCTGCATTGCAATTTGTAGAAGCAAGTGCATGATCATGTCCCTGCCAAAGGAGGTCCGCAACACAGATATTCAGCATGCCAGGGATACATCCATTTTTATGAACCAAGCCGAAGTATGGTGCATGGACGAAGCTAAGATTAGGCTTCTCCAAAAAGATTTGGACACAGCCACTTGGCGGACTAGAGAATTGAACCGAGGATGGATTTCTACTATTGAAGATGTCCTTGATGTTGCCGCTGATCTTCAGAAGTTAGTCGCTGAAACTCCTGTTCCCAATTCGGCTGATGCAGATGTCAATGAGATCAAGGTGACTGTTAGAACAGGTGAAAGCATGAGCAAAGATTCTCCGCGCATCTTTGCAGGCAGATTATTTTCGAAGGGTGATGAAAGAGCCGCCATGCGAATAGACTGTTATTTCGAATAATGAGGATGACTTTTGTTGTGTTGTCAGCCTGATATTTTCTGTGGCACGTTGTATGAAACTGTATTGTACCTAATTGCTGCATCTGGACAATGTATCCCATTCGCATTCTAGCCATTCGGAAAATGGAAAAGCAACATTTTCCCGTGATAAACTTGAAACCTTATTTTGCACTTTTGTTTAGATTTGTAGACAGACGTTTTGCCAAAAATTACACATTACCATGAAAGGTAGTTCGTGCCCATTATCGTGAATAAATTTGTGCACTATATACTTGTGTGGCCCTGAAGTCAAACTTTTAGACTGTAGTAGTAGATCGAGTACAAAAAAATCAACTCAGCGACAAACCACAAGCCGAAATCACCTCTTCCACCAAGCAGTGCGCTAGAAACACCCGCTGCAATGGGCTCCTGTGTCCAAAATTCAAACGATACTAAATTTTCATCTCGCCCTTTGGTCCAGAAACAACGCGCCAAAGGCCATTCCTCAAAATGGTTTCTCTTGTAAATTCCCACACGCCACACAATTCAATGTTTTAAATATACTAGTACCACCTGCGCCCTTTGGGCCGAATCCCTCGAGATCACCGTGCAAGACCACGGTCGTGCTTCTTCCGTCCCATCTCCCCTTCATAGCCTCTCCACCGGCATGCCATGGTAGCGACCGCGAAGACGCTTTACTAGCTCTCGACGCCAGCCCGCACCAGATCAGCTCCTCTGTACACGAGGTCCACGGCGCTGGAGCCGGCTCAGCAACGCCGTCGCAGCTTCGTTGGATCCACTTCCCTGACTCCACGGCATCGGATCTTCTTCCTTGACCTTGTCCACGGTGCCGGAGAGATGGGGAGGCAAACCTGCTCAAGGGCGAACGGAAAGGTCGTAGCTCACCATAAGTTTGGCAAAGGCACGGGAAGGAAATCGCGTAATCACAGTCACAGAGGTTGCCGCCATACACTTCATATGCTCTTTACGCATTTGATGTCTAAAAGTAGTTCATCGCTTGTTTCACTGCATTCTCACACTGAGTTTTTTATCTTGTACTCCGACATTTCTTATCGAGGCATCGTATAAGCATATGCCTGACATTGTTCCTTCAAAGCTTTCAACTGCTTGCTAGCATTGTACTAACTTGCTCTTCTACACACACCTCTCTCTTAAATCTCATAATATATATTTTTTGTTGATGCATGTAAGGTGATTTGCGGCCGACTGATGAGGAAGAACGGAAGCTTAGGTAAAATAGATTATTAAAGAATTCCAAATATGCAAGGTTTCTCGGCCCGTAGAGAGTTAGATCTTCCGTAGCTACCACCACCAATCATGATGTCTAGGATTCTGCTGCAGAATTTTATCCTCAAGATCAACAAAACCCCGAGGGAGACCTGACTCATGAAGATGGACCGGTCAAGAACCCCCTCCCTGATCCGCCTGCTTATCCACTTCCCAAGGTACTTGCTCTATCTTGTCATTGCGATATTTGTTTCATCCATGTTTCGTACCTCAATTCCCACCAAATGTTGTGCAATGCCATCTGCTTAGTTCATGCATCATATATGTTCAGCATATCTTGCCTTACCGTTCTTTTGTTCTATCCGCGTCTCATTTTACGTAGGACTTTCATAGATTAATGTATTGCTTATGTGTGTCAGGAATCAGTTGGTTCACCTAGGAGACCCTTTCAGGTACCAATAGGGAGAAAAACTATGATCGGCAAGTGTCTGATTCAGCATTAGTTTTTGTTGATGAAAAATATTTCGAGGGAGACCTAACTCAAGAAGTTGGATCCGTCGAGGAACTCCCTACTAGTCCGCCAGCTTGTCCACCCCCAAGGTGCTTGCTCTATTTTTTAATTGTGATATCTATTGCATTTTCCATGTTTTATATTTCAATCCCACCAAATATTTTGCAATGCCCTCTGCCTAGTTCATGCATCATATATATAGAGAACATCTTGCCTTACTATTCTTCTGTTCCATGTGAATCTCATTACATATAGAACTATAATAGATTGAAGTATTGTTTATGTGTGTTAGGAATCAGCTGGTTCATGTAAGACACGTTCAGGTACCAAACGTGAAGCGTCGACAAGCCATCCTGCTAATTCTACCGGTGGAACACAAACACACATCGTGAAATACAATAAATGAAAATCAAGAAACTCACATACGGCTAAAAAGTGTCGTCTTGGCGGCACACCACAGGTTCCAACAGTAGTAGACACATCAAATACCATCCCACACATTCCACAATCACCAATTGCCAATCAAGATACCCAGCAACAATTGAAAGCTGAACCAGTTTTGACCTCTACTTCCCTAACACTGTTGGCACAACACCAACAAGCTAGCGATGATCACCAACCTGTTGATCAGCCCGTCGCCAAACAAGGTATGAGTTCTAAGGATTATCGATGCATGCTTCCTTATATATACCGTGCAAGCCTGATGTAATGGTTGAATTGGGAGCTACACGAAGATTTAAGAAAAGGGGGACAACGGTAGGAAAAAAGCTTGAAGCTAAAATTTCCAGAACACGATCTAGATATTGCATCAATTCTACTGTTCCTGGCAAGCGAAGGCCAGAAGATCCAGAAGAATATGCTTTTCTAGCATCCGAAATAGGCGTTTTTTTCAAGAATGATATTCCCATCTTCGCATCGTTCAAGCTCCACCAACAGACCCCTGACCATTACAATTCATTACTGTAGAAGTTACATGTAAGTCATGGTGCTCTGACCCATGCATTCAAGCTTTCTCTTGGTTCTATTCTAAGTCATATAACACATCAAATGTTCCATTCTTGCCGACAGACAAAATTCAACTTTGATCAGGATAATGAGGATGTAGAGTATGTTCTCATGGACATGTTCTCCTGTTCTTTGCGCCAGCAACGCCATAGGCTAAAGAGTAAATACTTTGATGGTAAGACAAGCAAGGATATTCAAAGAACGACTCCTATGGAACACACTATGACTGACCACACTGGATAGATCTTCTCGACCACTGGTTTGATCCAAAGATTACAGTACAGTTTGTGAAGACTGATATCATATCACATTCAAAATTCCTATTTGCACATCTATATCACTAGTCTCCTTTTGCAGATAAACGCTGAAAAAAAAGAGAAACCATGCTGCACAATGCTTAACAAACCGAACTGGATCTCGTGCATTGGTTGGCCACCTGAGTGCAATAGTAAGAATAATTAGTTTTTAATCTTCTACAGACTTCGTGCTTCTTATATTTTGATAATGTGTTCCGCCCACATTGCACAAAGGTGCGGTAAGTCTGCAATAAATATTCCAGGCATGTCAGACGAGCAAAAAAGAAGGGCTCGATCCCTCCACTTTGATTGATAATTTTTGATGACACGCCCGCAGTGATTTATATGTATATTTAGATGTGCAACACTGCCTGAACTTCTGCCCAGTTTTCTTTTTAATTTAAGTACTAGATGATTTCCAACTAGTGTGAGTTCTAGTTTTCAGTTGTACAAAGAGTTGTCTTGTGTATATCATGCACGTGGCGATGAAGAAACAGACAGATGCCATGTTGGCGTAGTCCTGTTATTGTGTGCTAGTGATAAAATTCTTATCAGTATGATCAGATAGCTATACTTTTACTACAATATATATGATGCGTAATCAACCATGCCAACTTGTAAGATTTGTTCATAGACAGGTTAAATGTGATGTCTGCATGTTTCTCCATATTATCTTTTCTTCTCTCACCCATGTCTACCAACTAATAACCTTACAGATTAAATTGAATGAGGAGATGGCAAAAACTGGGAAATATGGTCTGGAACAAACCCAAGAAGAATGTCTAGAAATATTTAAAATGGTACTAAAAGGTGAAGGTCGTCGTAAAAGCACGTTCATGTGTAATGTTGGGTTGTGGCAGTGCAAGTCCAAGTCCAAGTCACCATATTTGTCTAGTCAAGAAGAACTTGTAGCACTATGGGCTGAATATGAAGTGCATAGACGAGCAATCGATGATATGAGACAGAAAGCATTAGCATGTGATGTGGAGTTGAAGATGTTACGAGATCAGTAGAATTCTCGAGATCCCATGGATGAAGAGACTTGTCTAAATTGAAGATGAACCCTGACAATGATAGTTGAGTACAATGGTCCTGTGAAATGGTTCCTGCTACAGAGCCCGGGTTGTGTTTGGGGTCATGTAACAAAAATAGAGGGAGTATTTGTTTCGCATCATGCTTTTATCTGTTTACCGTATGCTCAATGCACAAAAATCATGTGCCCCAACCTCACTCTCTCAGCCTTGGGTTCATGAACCTCAGAAAGGTTTTTTCTTCTTTGGACAACCGCCAAATTCAAAATCTCAGTCCAACGACAAATCCTACCGCCTACCCCATTTGAATAAGAGATTATGTATCCAATTTCTTTGCCAATATGGTAAGTATTTTGATTATCAGATGATGTTAATCAGCCTTAAATTCGTACCGAGGGAGTACCATTGACGAAATTAAAAAATCTCAGTCGAGTGGCAAAACCTGCAGTCAACCCTGTTTGAATCGGAGTTATCCAATTTTCATTATGGATGATAAGTTAATGTCACTCTCGCCCTTCAATTCCTGAATAGGGAGTACACCTTTTATCCAAATGTTGCCTTGACGCTACCCAAATTCCAAATATTAGTCTGCACAATTATTATTCTCATGGATGATTAGTTGATGTGACTCTAGGACTTGAATTCCTGGAAAGATAGCGTATGATCTACTAGCTTTTTTCTATTATTATTTGGCCGGTAGCCAAATTCAAAATCTCAATTGAGCGGCAAAATCACACACTGACCTTGAAGCATTTCCCGCCCCACCGTTTCAAAAACTTTGTGGCAAAATGTCCCACCGGAGAGAACCACTTATCTATTAATTATTATTTGGCCGGTAGTCAAATTCAAAATCTGTGTCAAGCGGCAAAGTCAAAACCCGACTTTGTAGCATTTCCCGCCCCACCGTTTCAAAAACTTTGAGGGTAAATCTCCCACCGGGGAGTACCATTTTTCTATTATTATTATTTGGATGGTAGCCAAATTCAAACTCTCTGTCGAGCGGCAAAATCAAACACTGACTTTGAAGCATTTCCCGCCCCACCATTTCAAAAACTTTGAGGCCAAATCTCCCACCGGGGAGTACCACATTTCTATTAATTATTATTTGGCCGGTAGTCAAATTCAAAATCTCTGTCGAGCGGCAAAGTCAAAAACCGACTTTGAAGCATTTCCCGCCCCACCATTTCAAAAACTTTGAGGGCAAATCTCCCACCGGGGAGTACCATTTTTCTATTATTATTATTTGGTCGGTAGCCAAATACAAAATCTCCGTCGAGCGAAAAACCAAACACTCACTTTGAAGCATTTCCCGCCCCACCGTTTCAAAAACTTTGAGGCAAAATCTCCCACCGGGGAGTACCACTTTTCTATTAATTATTATTTGGTCGGTAGTCAAATTCAAAATCTCTTTCGAGCAGCAAAGTCAAAAACTGACTTTGAAGCATTTCCTGCCCCACCGTTTCAAAAACTTTGAGGCCAAATCTCCCACCGAGGAGTACCATTTTTCTATTATTATTATTTGGCCGGTAGCCAAATTCAAAATCTCTATCGAACGGCAAATCAAACACTAGCATTGAAGCATTTCTCGCCGCACCGTATCAAAAACTTTGAGGCCAAATCACCCACCGGGGAGTACCACTTTACTATTAATTATTATTTGGTTGGTAGTCAAATTCAAAATCTCTGTCGAGCGGCAAAGTCAAAAACCGACTTTGAAGCATTTCCCGCCCCACCGTTTCAAAAACTTTGAGGCTAAATCTCCCACCGGGGAGTACCACTTTTCTATTAATTATTATTTGGCCGGTAGCCAAATTCAAAATCTCTATCGAGCGGAAAAATCAAACACTGACTTTGAAGCATTTCCCGCCCCACTGTTTCAAAAACTTTGAGCAAAAATCTCCCACCGGGGAGTACCACATTTCTATTATTATTATTTGGCCGGTAGCCAGATTCAAAATCTCTGTCAAGCGGCAAAATAACACACCGACTTTGAAGCAGTTC